>OY728135.1:502262527-502887527 GCA_963277665.1 Viscum album | reverse complement strand
ACGTCCTCCAACATATTTATTTTCAGTTCTCTCTACCCATCTATATGAGGGTGGAAAACAGTGATGAGGTGTAACTGAGTGCCAAAAGTTTGTTGTAATCTGCTCCAGACCCATGATGTAAAGTGTATATTCTGGTCCAAGATAATGTATCTTAGAACTCATTGTAGATGCACCACCTAGTCCACATACGTCTTGGACAAGGAATACACTAGGACCAATTTTATGATTTCCAAGAAGTGTTCTGATTTCATCAATCAATCCAGTACTACCAAGATAGAATCATACAATCCCTGATCTATGGGTTGTCCTAGCATGAAATCCATCAAGATTTTATCCCACATCAACTTGGGGAAATCTAAGCGCTTCAAAAAAAATACTAGGAAAATAGTAATCTGTCATGACTTACTGGCACACTAAGAACTTCTGCACAAACTCCACCACAACCCAATTAATCTCGGGCCACAAAAAATATTCCCTCAAGCCAAGATACATCTTCAAAACCCCTATATGAACTTCTAAAATTGATCTATGAAACTGTTGACGCTCCTTTTCGTCACAGAATCCAAAGATCGGAAAAGGGGAATATCTAAGCAAAAAGTGATTAATCCTTTGAAGAAACATCAAAAATCGACAAAGGGATGGAAAAGGAGAACATTGCCCATGTATCGCGCAAGTTCCATCTTGGTCGCGCAAGTACACTTGCGCGCCGCCTCAATACTTGCGCGACCCATCATGGTCGTGCAAGGGACTTGCGCGACAGATCTGATAACCGCCCAGTAACCGCCCGGGGTCTTCTTTTTCCTATAAATAGACCCTGTGGGCCCCCCATTCGAGAGGATCTCTTCCCAGAAACTCGGATCAAAGCTCCTGACGCTCAAGTCTCTTCTCAAAGCTTCCGGAACACTTCTATGGTAATTTCTTACCTAGAATGGAAGATCTAAAGAGAAGAAGGAAGGCCCAAGTGTTGAAACTTATCAAACACTTGCGCGCCAACTTAATTCCTTCAATATAACTTGCGCGTCCCTTCTCTGGAAGAACCTCAAGAGGATGGGAAAGGGTTTAATAAAGAGTCGCTCAAATAATTCAACTCTGGTTGAAAATCGCGCAAGTATCCCTCATGTCGCGCAAGTATACTTGCGCGACCAATACTTGCGCGCCGCCGCAGGACTTGCGCGACCTTCAATACTTGCGCGCCCCTATCTTTTTGGGTGCCCATCTTGCCCATTTTTACCCCTCTTAAGCCATTTCACCCTTCCTATTCAAGATTCAGTCTTCAAGATACTCTTCAAAGCTATTTATGGCCTGATTTCTTGATTTGACATCCTTATCTGAAAGGAATTCTGTGAAATATCTCTCAAAACTTAGTGATTTAAACATCTTTATGTCATCAAAGATTGAGAGTTCATTCATTCAACCTCATCCTTTAAGATGAGAGAATCCTAACCTGGGTCTCCTTTTCAGGAATAAAGACTCAGTCATAACCTTGGGTTTCCTTTTCAGGAGTAAGCCCCAAGTCCCCTAACCTAGGCTTCCTTCTCAGGAATAAGTCCTAGTCATGAATCTTGGGCATCTTCCTTAAGAATAAGCCCCAATCAAAGTCCTTTAATCTTGGGTATCCTCCTCAGGAGTAAGCCCCAAACCTTAATCCCTAACCTGGGTCTCCTTCTCAGGAATAAAGACTCAGTCATAACCTTGGGCTTCCTTTTCAGGAGTAAGCCCCAAGTCCCCTAACCTAGGCTTCCTTCTCAGGAATAAGTCCTAGTCATAAATCTTGGGCATCTTTCTTAAGAGTAAGCCCCAAGTCTCTTAAAATTTCTCTTAACCAGTCATAAATTTCCTTTGATTTGGGTTTCCTTTTCAGGAATAAAACCCAATCATAAGTCCCCTCCTAACTTGGGCATCCTCCTTAGGAGTAAGCCCCAAGATTAGAGTATTCAAATCTCCATGAAGCACATATAACTTTGTGGACCCTATTCATGGATTTTCTTCCTAAAAGTAAATCCTAAACCTTCATCTATCTGGGCAGTCATCCATACATAAGCCCCAAACAAAATTCTTATGATTGCATCCTTCATGGCACAATTGTCTAAATTTTACCAATACCTCTTGTTTCTCACACCGAGCATGACTCACGTGAGCTTAGAGTGTAAAAGTAATTATGACATTCATCTTTGAGCCATCAATCATAAACATCATATCCCATTCCTCGAACTACGTGGGTTCTGATTCCTTTTTCAAAACAAAGGATACGTAGGTAGCCCATTCATGGGTTCGATCCCAACATTGAAATAATCTCTGTCCTTCTGAATGACGATAAACTTCAAGTGCCCCACTGAGTGGCTTTAAAACCAGCCTGGTCATCAAAATGACCAAGAGACTTTTATATAAATGTTTTGAAGGATACCATTGACCAAGAATCTCTAAACAAATATAGATGATTCTATATTGATGAAGAACCTCAAATACATATAAAAGATTCTCTAAATTTCTTGCATATTTAATCATTGATTGTTAAAACTAAAGGAAAGCACATTTTATACTTGGTAATGTAATAAGGATTCACGAACTTAACTTAAATCTATAAAGAGAGTCCCGGAGTAGACAATAATTCCCCTCAAAAAGGTGTGATGAGTCCGACCTCCCATCCTCTCGACCAATGAAAATTCCTAAGCCTCATTAGCCCACAAGCTAATGAGCGCCTGCCTTTGGAAAGTAGGTCCAAACGGATGTGGAATCATTGGATGTTTCCGGTTCTACGAACAAACCCGTTAGAAACCGATCGGAACGTTTGAATCTCCCGTCCAGGAGGTCATCCCCGGATTCCGCGCGAAACAAAAATGGTGAACCCGACGTGAATCCTTAACCAAGTTAAAGTGATGTTCTTCTTATCTGTTAGGCCCTTTGGGCCAACAAGGCAATCATTGACATATGATCATCCAAAAGATGCAGTAGCCGGATTCATCTTGATTATGTCTGTTATATGGAACAGGCACTCTTTTTTCAAGATCTTCTACAAAAAATGGCTTTCCTTAAATTCACCCCTGTGAATACTGCTGCTAAGAACACCTCTACTGTGAGGTCTGCTGCCGTGAAAACCAATGCTGCTACTCCTGCTGGAACGTCATCCGCTCTGAGGATGACATCACCAACTCAGCGTCTTCAACGCTGTGTTTCAAATGCACTGGTTAAGGAGTACCGTCGTAACGGTACTATCCCAACTCTGGAGGCCGCTCGTCAAGCCCTCCAAGTTAACAATTCTACCTGGTCGTCCGGACAACGGCGACCAGCAATCAAGAAGCAGGCGGTGCTGACTACCGTCTCCAACCGTTTCGGGTCGTTATCCCCGGAACGCAATTTCCATTCACTCCCTTATTCTGAGGAAGTGAATGAGCAGGTCCCGCAGGACCTTAATTCAAAGAGACAGGAGTCCTTCTCAAGGGCTCCCATCAACAATCGCCGCCAGACTCGTGCGGTAGTGCGCCCTCAACATGATGAGGGTACCGGCTCCAGGCATTCAGCTCAGGTTCCTCGAACCCGAGCAGGCAAGATGAATCACCAGAGACGGAATCCGGTTAATAATAGGCAGGTTGTCATCCCTGCCATCTCCGGAGAAGTCCACCAACCTAACTTGGTGGCAAACAACGAGCAAGCACACACACCTGCCCGTTTTAATCCCGCTGTCCAGCAGACTCGTCTGGCAGCATCAAGCCGATCCCGCCAGGCAATTCCGGCGGAGTACCATAGGCAGGAACATACACCTGCTTATACATCAGCAGTTAGTCAGCAGGCTCGTCTGACTACATATGATGGATCTCGTCAACAACGTTTGGCGAAGTGTAATCAGTAGGCACATACACCTGCTAATACTAATCAAGCCTACCAACAGTCTCGTTTGGTAGCACACGGAGAAGTCAGTCGGAAAGCCCCGACGACAAACAGGAGGCAGACTAAACTCTCTGCCTCCACACTTGAGTACTGTCAGAATTCACTGACAGGAAAAGGAGGACAGGAGCAGGCACATACACCTACTCCAAGCCCGGAATGGACGTATATCCCTGTTCCGGCGGCTGAAGTCACCAAGCATATTTTATCAATGGTGAAAGAGCAGAAGCAAATTCCTGCTCATATTCTGGATGCTTGCCAGGATATCATAACATCTTCAGCATCATCTCAGGGACAGACACATAAATCTATCCCTAGCAGTGGAGTGACACATCAACAATTCACTCCGGAACAGACACACACATCTGTTCCAGTCCAAGAGGGTTGTGGGGCCTACTCCCCCATATCATATGGACAACCAAGTCAGGCACATACACCTGATTTGAGCGATGATCGTCATCCTAACCTGACCATCTTTCCTGATCAGGCACATACACCTGCTCAGAGCAATCACTTTCGTCATCAAGTGATTTCTAAAGCGAGTAAGAAGGCATCTAAGAAAAAGATCCGCCCAGCACAGTCAGGAGATCAAAGGCCAATCTGCAACAAAGCCTTGCTCGATGCTGGAGTTCTTGAAGCCCTCAGACATTTATCTGTTGGTATTCAAGATTCTACTCCCTCAGTTCCCAATAACAGGAACATTAATCCCGAAGGTCTTCAACAGACACTTCCTCATGAAGACTTGCTTCATGAAAATTCGGTCAATCTTGAAGTTTCTTCTTCAGATGAGAACCACAGGAACCCTCTGTGTGGTCAGAAGACCAAGGAGCAAGAGATATCATCTTTTGATGTAACCCATCATGAAGGTCCTCCTCATGGTGATGAACTTCGCTGCGAAAGTCCTCTCCGCAGTAGTGATTCACATTGTCTCGAAAATTCTTCAGAAGGCAATGTAGTGACGAGAAAGCCCTCCTATCTCGAGGCACTTGCAAACGTAAAACCAGTCATGTCTGAAGTTTTACTATCGGCAGGTGAAACTCTTTCTCCATCAGAAGATAGCTTGGGGTTCAGGTTATTCTCCGAACCTTCCCTGGGTCATTCATCTTCCAGCATGAATAGTGATTCCTCTACCAATCTTGTTGAATCCGATGAAGCAACAAGGAAACACCAACTCTGGTCCAAACAGGTAGAAGAATCTTCATTTAATGATAAAGAGGAAATGCTGAACATGAGGAAAAAACTGGCAAAAGGTGAAGTACCAGTCATGTTTTGGCCTTTGGCTGATTCACAGTATGACATTCCAAAGATGTTGACGGATGATGGAATCCATGATATTCGTCTTAACATATGGAAAACTCTTTGTCAATTAAAGAAGAAGGTATTATCTTACGATGAATATGAAAATCATCTTAAGATAATAGAAGGGTTACAACGCCAGATTGATTTGGAATCTCTATCAGTCTCTCGGTATCCGAAGGCTGAAAAGCAACAGAGAACCCTTCAACGTTCATGCCTTGGCGCGCTGAGAAAATTGCGTCAGTTAATTTCCAATGCTCCATCTAATGTTCATATCAGAGGATGGGGTATTCACGGAGCACTACATTTCACAGTGCTTTCCGGTCAGCAAAGCCCGCCGAAAATGGTCTCATGCAATGTTATTGCCCATGGCCGGCCACAGTCAATGGGCTTTGTTCATAATCAAAATCTTGCTCGAGATCAAGCTTCAACTAGTTCCTCTCAAAATCAAGTATATAGAGAACAGGTTGTTGAATTGCTCCTACATCAAGCAGGCGAGAATATTGCGCAAGCCTCTCGTATGGAGCAAACACGTCATCAAATGACAGAAGTTTCGGAAATCATCCAACGGTCTGTTGAACCAGGTGATAAAAGTGGATACAGGTTAATGCATCCAGCTAATTTCCGAACTAAGATCCGCAAGATCAAGAGAGATTTCAAGAAGATCTCAGACATAGCATGTCAAGAGACACCCCAGCTTGCCAGACTGGGGACTTCTCTAACCCAACCCTCAGAATCAACGAATGGGATTCGAGGAGTTGAGCAGAAGCAACAGGAACACCCCCAGTCCACCGGACTGGGGACTTTTTCAAATCTTCAATCCCTCCCTCAGATAAAGTCAGTATTCTCTCGATTAGGGAATAAGCCTCAAGAGTAACGAAGAGCCAAGATGTCAGGAGATTCTCTCCAAGTGACGGTTCACAAAGAAATTCCTGAGGGGTCAAGTCAACAGAATGCCATGTCTTATCATGGACATAAAAGGAGACAATATCATAGAAATGCTGATAGAAAGGATTTCATGAAATATGCATCCATTAATGTCATCACTGCCGTTGCTGCTGATTCACCAGATGAGGCTCAATCAGAGGGATCAGATGAAGAGGTTCCTTCCCAAGAAGTTGCGCACACAGACCTAAATGAAGAAGGTGTGCGCACACGTAATCAAAGGCTTACCCAAAATTTGGGTATTCCTTCAAGTAACCCACTTCCCCCTCTCCGAAAAGGATCCAATAAGGGGAAAGGAAAGAATCAGGTTACTTCTCACCCTTCCTCTGAAGGAGGTCAATCGCTCTCATTAGAGCAAAGGCTTGCACAACAGGAGGAAGAAATGAAAGAATTAAGAAGGTTGAATGCAGAACTACTTCAGAGTAGTCTTCTTCTTAAGAATGCTGAAGTACGACAGCCGAAGGAATTTGTTGTAACTACTGAGATGGATCAGGAATATCCTCCTTTGTCAGTACACCCACAGAGGTCTAATCCTATGGGTCAAACGCAACAACGGTTGGCAGCACTACCATTAGTTGCAGCACCAACCTCCACGGCTGTCCAAGCTCCATTCATTACACCTACCCAAAACCAAGTTCAACCTGACATTTCTCAAAAGTTAATAACTACTATTGAGTCACTAACAGCTCGGTTAGAAACTATGGAAGGGAAACGGGCGCAAGTTCAACCTGAAAAGAATGTTTACCCTGAATGGGTAGATTCAATTTCTCCTCCATCCAGTTTTGGAAACCCTATTTTCCCTACTTTCAATGGATCAGGCGACCCTGAACAACATTTGACGCATTACGTGTCTTGTTGTGATCCTATGATGGGAACTCCAGAACAACAAGAAGCAGTGAAACTCAGATGCTTCGTGCGAACCTTGCAAGGACCATCTTTTGTCTGGTATACAAGCTTGCAATCCCGGTCAGTCATCGGATGGGAGGATCTTCGTCAAAAATTCCTTCTTCAGTTCAGCTCAACTTTGCCAAAAACGACAGTTTTCGATCTTACAAACTGCAAGCAAAGGGAGAATGAAAGAGTCTCTGATTTCATTGCTCGTTGGAAGGGATTAACGTATTCCTTGAGTTTATCACTCCCTCAGGAGGAATTATTGCCAATCTGTGTGGCAAATTTGCGTGACGAATTACGCACGCCATTGATCCCTGTGAAATACACAGGAGGGTTTCGAGACCTTACTTCAATCGCTCAACAGATTGAAGATTCCCTTATGCAGGCTAAGGTTAAATCTCGTGTAATTCCATCAGCTCCAGGAAGAAGAATGGGTAAAGCAGAAACTGCTACAGTTATGCTTAAACAGGCACCTGTACCTATTTCTACTTCAAAACCTTCATCTTCTCGAAGGGCTCCACCTCCTGAACGCCAACAACAAAGGCTGTTTCGTCCAAATGATCAAAAAGATCAACGACGAAAACAATTTGAGGATATGAAGAGTAAAACATACTCTTTCCGAAATGAGCAAGTTCCTGGTTACTTCATTTCAGCTCTGGAGAATAATTTGGTTCAATTACCAGTGCCGAAGAGACCAAACAAGGAAGGAGATGAAGACCGTCCCAATTATTGTCCCTTTCATCAAATGTTGGGGCATCCCATCCAGGAGTGTTTTGTCTTTAAAGACCTCCTACAAAAGATGGTTGACTTGGGACAAGTCAAATTGAAGGGTTCTTCAGCTCATGTAGCGTGTATTACCGCTACAGATCCAGAGGAAGGAGGCGAGTGGCAGGAAGTCAAAAGCAAAACTGCGAAAAAATATGATGATTGGATGGTCAGAAAGACAATCAATCGGACTCATTCCATTTTGCGAACACAATTGAAGAAACCAATTGTGTCTCCTACAAAAGCTGCAGTAAAGCCTCCATCAAAGGACAAATCCTCAAAAGGGCAGCGCAATTCAAAGAAGAAAGAGGAATCAGGAGAAGATGAGTATGTATCAAAGCCTAAATTGTCTTTGACTCTGGCAGATTTCATGCCATCTACTTCAAAGCCACGGGCACCGTCCCACCAAACGGCACAGCCTAAACAGGCCAACCAGGCAGAGTCTTTATCAGACGAAGAATTGATCTTTGGTTCTGTTAATATGATTCAATTAACAGATTCATATTCCAGTCTTGATGAGCCTGAATTCCCTGTATCAAATAAAGGAACCCGAGGAAGTTCTAGAGGTTCAGGATATAGGGGAAGACGTGGATCTTTCCGAAGCCACTACTCTAATTCTACCCCTGCTAGCACTGTATATGCAGCAGAAACTCGTGGTAGAGCCCTTCAGCGAGCTCAAAATGAACAAGCAAGTTCTTCTGCTAATGGCCAACTCAGCTTCGGCACAATTATTTTGGAAGACCGATTAAAGGTTCCATCTTCTTTATCTCAGCAAGCAAATGGATCTAATCAGTCTAATTTTCCAAAACCAAAGATGTTGCCAACTTCCATACAAGATGCATCAGCTTCCAAAGCATCTGCTTCCAAGATACCTGCTAAACCACATATTCCTATTGGGAAACGCAGGCCTCTAGATCAAAAGTATGATATATTGAAACACTTGGCCCAAGTACCAGCCAAATTATCAATTTTGGATGCTTTGAATCTATCAAGAGATCTTCGGGAAGCACTCATCGAAGCTTTGTCAAGTCCTCAAGAGTTTGAAGCTGAGATTGCTGCAGCTGAAATTTATCACATAGAGAATAATCCTGCAGAATGCCATGCAGTGATATCTTTTACTGATAAAGATGAGGATGATGTTGTGCATGGGCACATAAAACCTTTGTACTTATCTGGCAAAGTCAATGGTATAGATGTTCGAAGAGCTTTCATTGACAATGGTTCAGGAGTCAACCTCATGCCCATTCGCACACTTCGTCGATTGGGCCTCACAGAATCTGATTTATCTCCTTCTACCATGATGTTGCAAGGATATGATAAAAATGAACAAGAACCACTGGGAGAAGTTACGCTCAGAACTCAGTTTGGAGATCTTGTTTCCAATTCAGATTTCATGATTGTTGATCAAGACTCAGCTTTCAATATCTTGCTTGGAAGACCCTGGTTACATCAGCATGCAGCTATTCCGTCATCATACCATCAATGTCTCAAATACTGTTTCGATGGTCAAGTTGGAACATTATATGGTGATAAGGCCCCGTTCAAAACATGTGAGTCTCAATACATTGAGGCGGAATTTTATCACATGAAGGGAAGAGAAAAATCTACAATGAAGGAAATTACCAAAGTTAATGCTCCATATGGTTTGGAAAAAATTCCAATAAATCCATTTTCACATGTGAGTACAGATTATGTGTTACCTATCAGTCAAATTGACAAAATAGGCCCAAATCAAAATACTCTTATGGAAAGATCCATAATGTCAATTATGGCAATCGAGCCAGACAACATGGGAGAAATTGGTAACTTACCAAGCAATGATGAAAGCATAAGTGGTGACGTTTTCATTTCGTCTGCTGAAATCCAACAAGTCTATACTTCGCTAATCAGGCCAGAAGAAGTTATAGCAACACCAGAGGTGAATGTTGATGTCGATTCTCAATCCATCATCTCCTCTTTATTTCCCAAAGAAGACCCTTTTTCATCAATAGGGACGGAAATGGAAGCTTCTTCTTCAAAATGTGAAAATTTTGACATCTCTTATGATCATGAGAATTTCGTTTTTTCATCTACTTTGCAAGTAGAAACGGAAGATATAACACATGATGAAGAGTAAGAGGAAGATCTTAGAGATGCTCCTCCAGCATTTGAAGAGGGTATCTCTACCACTGTGGATGAACTCAGAGAAGTAAATCTGGGTACAGAGAAAGATCCACGCCCCACTTTAATTAGTGCGGCCATGACCCTTGAAGAACAAGAGATGTATATTTCTTTTCTAAAGCAAAATAAAGATATCTTTGCTTGGAATTATACAGAGATGCCTGGCCTTGATCCTGATGTTGCCACCCATCATTTGGGTTTGCCAAAAGAACATCGAGGATTCAAGCAAGCCGCGAGAAGAACACACCCAACCTATGCTTCCAAAATCGAGGCTGAAGTGGATAAGCTTATCAAAGCTAACTTCGTCAGAGAAGTTCAATATCCCAAGTGGTTGGCTAATATTGTCCCAGTAAAGAAAAAGAACGGACAAATTAGGGTTTGCATCGATTTCAGAGATCTTAATCGGTATTGTCCCAAAGATGATTTTCCAGTTCCGATTACGGAACTCTTAATTGATGCGACGGCTGGCTATGAAGTACTTTCTTTCATGGATGGATATTCTGGATATAATCAGATCCGAATGGCCCCAGAAGATGAGGAATATACATCCTTCAGAGCTCCTCAAGGTGTGTTTTGTTACCGGGTGATGCCCTTTGGTTTAAAGAATGCAGGTGCAACATATCAACGCGCCATGCATCGTATCTTCAAACCTCTTCTAGGGAAATTTGTTGAATGCTATGTAGATGATTTGGTGGTTAAATCCAAACAACGTTTTGATCACTTGGCTGATTTGGAAATCATATTCCACAAGCTTCGACAACATAATTTGAAGATGAACCCCTTAAAATGTGCTTTTGGGGTAACCTCAGGAAAATTCCTCGGCTTTGTTGTACGCCATCGTGGTATTGAAGTCGATCCTGAGAAGACCAAATCAATCCTTGGTATGTCACCTCCTCAGAATTTTAAAGAATTAAGAGGACTTTAAGGACACTTAGCCTATATTCGGTGTTTCATCGCCAATTTGGCAGGCAAAAGTTTACCTTTTACCAAATTATTGAAGAAAGGAGTCACTTACCAGTGGACTAAAGAATGTCAAGAAGCATTTGATGTTCTCAAGAAATACCTCTTAAGTCCACCAGTACTCATGCCACCTGTTGAGGGTAGACCTCTTATCCTCTATGTGACAGCTTTAGAGCGATCATTGGGTGCCTTTCTCGCTCAAAAGAATGATGCTGGGAATGAAAATAGTCTCTACTATCTCAGTAGAACTATGCTTGAAGCAGAAACCCGGTATTCGAGTATTGAAAAATGCTGCCTAGCATTAATCTTTGCAGTTCAGAAACTGAGACACTACCTGCAACATCACGAGGTCCAATTGGTATCTCGTAATAATCCACTCAAATTCATCCTTAGTCGTCCAATGCTTACAGGACGTCTGGCAAGGTGGGCGGTTATTCTACAGCAGTTCGACATTCAATATGTGTCTCAAAAGGCAATTAAGGGCCAAGCTCTGGCTGATTTCCTGGCTGAACACCCTTCAGTGGAAGACACATATTCAGATATCGAACTCCCTGATGAGGAAGTTTTTTCTATTCAAGAGAATCCTCAAACATGGGAAATGTATTTTGATGGTGCTTCTAGAAGTCCAACAGGGAAGAAAATGGAAAATCCTAAATTCAACAAAGTTGGGTTAGGAATTGTGCTCATTTCTCCAGATAAGGCAGTATTACCTTATTCCTTTTTGTTGTGGGAAGGTGGTACCAATAATGAAGCTGAATACCAAGCTCTCATTGCAGGCTTGGAGTTAGCGCTTCAAGCACAAGTGAATCACTTAAAGGTAAAAGGTGATTCAGACCTGGTAATCAAACAAGTCAATGGGGATTATGCCATCAGAAAAGAAGAATTAATCCCTTTGTATGATTACGTCAGAGAGTTAATGTCGGAATTCCCTTCAGAACCGACATTTTCTTATGTCCCAAGATCACAAAATGCTCAAGCTGATGCACTGGCTAATATAGCCACAGCTTTAGCAGATCCAAATCGGGACGAGACAACCATCGGTATTGCCCACCGTCGTGCAATTTCACCTTATGTTCAAGTCAGAACAGAGGAAATTAATGAAATTAATCCCATTCCTGAACCATATGGTCATACTACAGGATTGATGTCACCTATCAGGGAATACCTTCAAAATGGAACACTTCCACCTGATAGAGCCGAGAGAGAACAAATTCGGCGACGTGTGGTCAATTTTACTCTTTATGATGGTCCAAACCACCTCGAGAAAATTCTCTACAAACGTGGTTTTGATGGAGTTCTCTTCAGATGTATTGATGGTGAAGAGACAATGGCTGTCATAAAAGAAGTGCATGCAGGAGTCTGTGGTGCCCACCAGTCTGGACATAGATTGTCTGATCAAATTCGAAGACTTGGATACTTCCGGCCTTCAATGATACAAGATTGTGTTAATTTCACAAAGAAGTGTCATTCATGCCAAGTATATGCCAATTTCATTCATCAACCTCCAGAGTTGCTTCATACAGCTAAATACTCATGGCCATTTTCCACATGGGGAATGGATGTGGTGGGACCTTACCCTTCAGCTACGGCCAAGCAGTTTAAGTACATTCTTACTGCTACTGATTTCTTTTCCAAATGGGCAGAGGCAGTACCTCTCAAAGAAGTCAGTTCTAAATGCATTGTTAGCTTCATCAAGTCTAACATCATTACTAGATTTGGTGTCCCTCATACCATATTGACAGACAACGGCACCAACTTCTGCTCTTCTAAGGTAAAGAGATTGTATCAAGAATACAACATTAAGTCCAACCATTCATCTCGATATCATGCAGCGGCTAATGGCCAGATAGAGGCCTTCAACAAGACTCTTTCAAATATACTGCAAAAGATGGTGGATAAAGATAAGAGGTCATGGCCTGATAAACTCTATCATGCTTTATGGGCTTATCGGACTACCACTCGCAATGCAACGCGGTCTACTCCATATTCATTGGTATATGGAACAGAAGCAGTCTTGCCAATTGAAGTCCAATTGCCCTCACTCAGAATAGCCATTTGTGATCAGTTATCAACAGATGAGCAATCCCAAAAGCGGTTGAATGAATTGGAACAGTTAGATGAGAAAAGATTGTGCACTTTGCACCACTTGGAAATCTATCAGAATCGAATAGCACGAGCTTTTAACAAAAAAGTTCGTCTTCGTTCATTCATTCAGGGAGAATTGGTATTGGTTCTCAGAACACCAATGATACCAGGAAAGAAGCCTCCCAAGCTTGAACCAAAATGGGAAGGACCTTATTCAGTACATAAGGTCTACTCCAATGGAGCGTATTCTCTGATTTCAATGGATGGAGAACACATCACGACTCCAACTAATGCCAGATTTCTGAAGAAGTATTTTGTATAAACACAAAATATTGTTCACAGAACTAAGACTCTTACATTTGGTTCATACAGCAATGGTCCAGTATGACCTTAAACTACAACTACGTCCAGCATGACGATAAACTGTATGGTCTGTGCATATGACCTTAAACTATTCGCACTTATGTCCCTGCAACATGACACTAAACTGTGCAGCACCAATAGTCCTAACTGCAAGACTTTAAACTGCATAGTCCCTGATTTTGTCCTACATGACACTAAACTGTATTCTGTCCGAGATGACATTAAACTATATTGTGTCCTAGCAACATGTCATTAAACTGTGTGGCACTTCCAATGTCCAGCATGACGATAAACTGTAAAAAGATCAGAACTGATATCCTCATATTGATTCTCCTTAGTCTTAGCTACATGACTTTAAACTGTACAGCATCAGTTCGTCCTTGCTATATGACGCTAAAACTATACAGCAATGGTCCAGTATGACTTTAAACTGCAACTTCGTCCCACACGACATTAAACTGTGAAAAAGTTCCATAAACAGTCCAGCATGACCTTAAAACTGCATCATTCCTGGTCCATGTATACGACCATAAACTATTTGCAAATATGTCCAGCAAGACGTTAAACTGTGACGTCCTAACTACATGACGCTAAATTGTACAGAAAGTCCCTTTTTTATGTCCTACATGACATTAAACTGTACATCGTTAAGGTTGTTATTACCTCTTGTTTCTCACACCGAGTATGACTCACGTGAGCTTAGAGCGAACATCAACCATAACACTCCCTTTGGGCCACTAACCATGTGTAAGTCCCAACAACATTTTTTTTAGATCATTGTCCACAAGAACAACTTGATCATTAATTCATTCTTTAATTGAACTACACAGACTTTGATCCTTGCCCTCCAGGCTGGGTATGTAGGCAACCTCCCAAAGGTTCAAGCCCAAAAACAATCTTTTCACATTGGTTCACCACAATCTCATATGATGATGATTTGTGAAACCACCATTGGAATCAATATCTTTACATTGATTCACTTTTGTCCTTGTTATATGACGTTAAACTATACAACACTTTTGTCCGGTACGACAATAAACTACAATATTCTTTGATTTCCTCATTTGAGAAGGAACCATTATTAACATTGATTCTTTTTCAATCATGGTTTTCATTTTTTCAAAAGACTACGTACATACATGGTAATGCCTAAACTTTTTATCTTAGGTTAAAACCATCATTGCACTAAAGTCTCTTTTCACCCTTCACATGTACGAACCAAATTTGTACAAAGGGTAGCTCTAGAACTACGTGGACTTGATTCCCATCTTTATGGGATACGTAGGAACATTCGAGTGTCCCTCGAATCCAGTCCCAAGTCTTTTGGGCCTAACCCCAAATTTCACTTTCAGTCCCTTGGCTGAAAAGTCCTCATGAAAACACACACTGTGTATTCATTATTATTGGTCCGAATTCTATGACCCTAAACTAAGATCACTCATACTTTCGTCCTGCACGACGTTAAACTGCATTTCAAGAACTACGTATGGCTTGATTCTCATTCTTATGAGATACGTAGTGAAGTCCAAGTTTCAATTCAGGACCCAGCCACAACATGATTATGGTTTTCATTGACCTATGTATCTCTATATACATTGGAAAATACCCATCTTTATGTATTATAATCCTAACCTTAAATATTTTCAGATCTTCATAACCCTTTTCATGACTTATAGTCACAAAAATGTCAAACTTCTGAGAATTCTTTTTCCTGACTATGCAGCACGTGCCCATAGGTGGCCTTGCATAAACAGTCCACATAAAAGACTTGTCAGCCAAGAGATGCTATTTATTTGACCATGCATCCAATGCCCATAGGTGGCCCTGCATGTTTTCAACCCCCTAACGGGTTTGTTAAATAATAGTAACTTCATTCTTGGGAATAATGCCTCTTTTGTCCTTATTTGTCTTAAACGATAGTATGTAGGGATCCGCAAAAATAGCCATCCTTAACGTATTTGTCCCATATCCTTTTTCATGATCTGAAAGTATTCAAGTCTATGGTTTATTCTCCTTCCCTACGTTTGGGTCAGACCTTCGTAGGAGTGATATTCATCCAGTTCTTCGATATTCTTGTTCGGAAATATCCTTTCCATATTCAAGTACCTCTTTCCATACAACAAACTCTATGCTTTAGAAAATTTGAATCTCCATAAACTTTCACTGGCTTTTAGCACTAGGAAAGTAACTTTCTGAGAGTTCTTTTGCCTGACTATGCAGCACGTGCCCATAGGTGGCCTTGCATAAACAGTCCACATAATAGACTTGTCAGCCAAAAGATGCTATTTTATTTGACTATGCAGCCAATGCCCATAGGTGGCCCTGCATATTTCAACCCCCTAACGGGTTTTGTTAAATAATAGTAACTTCATTCTTGGAAACTACTTTTTCTAATGCCTGTTAGCTCTTTTTCATATCATTCCTCAGATTCAAATATTCTTAAGTCATAGTTTACATATTTTCTCTCATACTTGAGTATGGTAATTTGTTTTCAGATAAATTATCAAGGAATTAAATCCATTTTAATCCTTTTTTTGGTCAAAGCTATTTCGACCTTAAACATTAGCCCCTTTATGTCCGGCTTGCATGACTTTAAACTGCCCACACAAAAGACAGAGGAACTATGAATAAAAGTCAAGTTCCAGCTCACTAAATATACATTTTTTGTATGATTTAGGTAATATTGAGAAGTTAAAAGATTCAAAGTTTGTAGGGTTATTTGTAATAATCCTAGTAAAAATCAAACTATGCTTACTAAGCCCATTGGCTTAAGTAAATTTGAAGCAGGTAATGGAAGAATGCAAGTACAAATGATTGAAGACAAAAGTGTTTTTCATTGATACACAAGAGTTAGAAGGACATCCACAGATTGGAATCTCTTCTCTTTTTCAAGAAATTACAGGAGATTGTCAACAAAAGTCTTCATTTGATGTATAGCATCCTGAGCCTTATCAACAGTTGCTTGAAGCTCGTGCACTTGACCAGCTTCACTCTTTTCAGCTTGCTGAAGTGCCTTCTTAGCATCTGCAATGGCTTTCATGCAATTTATATGAGTTTCATCCAATGATTCATTAAGCTGATCAAGTTCCCCAGTAACAGCATCTAACTGTTGCTGGAGTTGCACCTGCTGGACGACCTTTTCTTTGATTTTTTGTTTCAGATCCTTCATCTTGACAACATAATCAGCTTCAGCCTGGGATATCGCAGCCTCAAATTCGCCTATGTTGACTGACAATTTCACTCTGGTCAAATCTTCGCGACTTGTCTGCATTTGCTCCCTCCTGAAGATAATCTGTTTCACTACAGCATGGATCTTTTCATACCCAAAACCACCAAGTCCCATTATAACAAATTGGGATGACAATCGGGAAATTTTTGATGGTAGCTCTTCTAAAGGCACCCCCGATATGATGTTCCATATATTGTTCCACGCCTTACGTCGTGAAAAGCTGAACGCTTTGAGCATCTCTGGATCTGATTCAACATCTTCGTCAGAAGGGGGTATGTAATCTGGAATTAACATGCTTAAAGAAGTGCCTCGTTCTGCTCTTTCCCCTCTGACTTGGGCTTCTTCACTTTCAATTCCCATTGGGGCAGAGGCTGAAGCCTCATCTCCGGATCTAGCCATTACAATTGATGGCCCTACATGATCAATTGAAAGATTTTAGTTGAATATTAAAGAATAACAAAAGAATGGATTGTCTTGCAAATAAAGTACAATCACAAATATTGTTATCCCTTACCCAATGGTGGTTCAGCAACATGAGAAGACTTCTCCCCATCTTTCCCGGTTTCAACAGGATTTTCAAGATGGGTCTCAGGAGAGTTTATTGGATTTAGCTCGACTTGAGCTAATGTTTCTGCAATGATAGGGTTGACATCAGTGTCCACACCCTCTTCAGGCATTGGCAGTTCAGCAGCTTCTACGGAAGAAACTGCATATTATTTTACATCATGATTAGAAATATTTTCTTTTAAAAGAAAAATTTGGGCGAAGGGTAACACTCACGCCCAAGGTCTTCTAAATCACATGACAATCTAGCATGATCATAAAATTCTTCAAAAGTCATTCCTTGATTCATCATTTCATCCAATGATACTTCAGAATCTTGGTTAGTCTCACCAGTGGGAGCATTTGCTATGTCTTCTTGCTGACTTATGTCCTGCAACCCCTGACCCTGGACAGCATCTTCAGTAGTGGGAGGGATACTGGGAATGGATGGCAGCTCTTCTCCAGGAGCTACCAAGTCAGCTTGAGTCTGTGGTTGTTCTACAGCACCCTCCACGGCCTTTGAAGAAGGATCAGTCCCTTCCCTCAAGGGGGAAATTGAAGAAGCCCCTGCAATCCTCAGAAATATGAGTAACCATATGATTATGGGTATAAAATCATGATTGTTCGAAGGACTTACCACTGCTAATAAAACGTTTAGCTAAGGATTTCCTCCTTCGTTGCCTTGGCTTCTTTTGCTTTTTTGGAGTTTCAGCTGTCTCCTTTATTGGCACTTGGATTGGCGAATGAAAGGCTATATCCAGTGCCTCATTCATGGCCTGCTGGCCTGGAGATATCTCGCCTGGTTCGCGAGGAGAATCAGCAGCAGCCCCAACAGCGGTACCACCAGGGCTATATTGTGGCGAAGGAACCCCGGTCCCTTTCTTTGCAAGCTGCAAGATGAAGAAAATAACTTCCTTAAGAAACAAAGCTTCAACTGAAATCAAGTTGCAAATAAGGAAGGAAAACTTACATCTTCAGGAGCCACGTACTCTTGCCACTCCTCATCTCCAGAACCACCAGCCCCCTTAATGGTGCCACGATCAATCATTTCCTTCACCCGCCTGGTGATAGGAGCTGAATTATCGGTGGCATATATGAGCATTTCCAGCTCTCTGATGTAAGCCCGCACTTCATTGGGGTTATCTCCGTATTGAAGGTCTTTTGAAGCTAGAAGATATCCTATCCCAGGAAGTTGTAGACCCTCACACAAATCCAGCCAGGCGGTTTCAGTATCACAGTATAAGCTCTGCCATAGCTGAACAGCCTCTGGTCTTAGATATAAAGGCTGTGAGGAAGGTCCTACAATTTTTTATTTTAATTTCTTCCCAACTCCTGCAACTACAGATAGAGAATAAGAAAGTGAGACTTATTACTTTATAAAGTAGCAGTGAATGAAGTTATTACAATCAAATAACTCACCAGGAGCTGATGGAGTGGGTCTTTTAACTCTGGCCGGAGGATTATATCAGGCACGAAACCGCTTTTCTGCCGGTTGTGCCTCATCATCCCCATCATGATAATCCGAGGAATCAGTTCTAGAGGAGGAGTCTGTTGAACCTATTTCAGGAGGAGAAGCAGCACCTTCATGAGGAAGAGTTTCTTTCTCTACAGTCCTCTTCCTCTTTCCCACTTGATATACAGGGTGATTCAATATCCCTTTAGGGTATGATGCTATCCAGTGTTCGGCATAAAAAGTAGTCAGATAATGTGCCGCTTTTTCAACTGGTAGATCAAATACTGCTCCAGTCTTCTCTCTTGACGTCAGCAACCATAGTTGTCGAGCAACCATCGGATGTTGCTCTAACCTGACGTGTACTGGAGGGGATACAACAATCTGTTGTAAACATTTGAATTGGCGTGCAAATCTATATGGAGCATAGGCCTCGCATATGATTTCTCCATCAACCCTGGCTACTAACACGCCATCCCTGCAAGCTAGCATGTATGCCCTCAAATCCAAAGGGGCTTTCCCATCATCAACAAACCGCCCAGATGGCGGACTTCCATAAGGAAAGAAGTTGAATTCCTTATACATGCTTAGTCTTACTTTTATGTCATAACCATTGACATCTAATGGAGCAATTCCAGAGAATGCTTGCACTGACGGTCTGAAGGAGCTTCCAGGAATTTGTAACCCATTCTGTACATTGTAAGTCCTGAAGTGAGTGGCAATCCATCCCCACAAAAACCGGGAATGGTCCCACTATTCTTAAAGGAGATTTACCCTGGAAGACATGAAGTAAACTCCTGTGAATCTTTGCTAAAATGGGGGTAGCTAACCCAACCATTTTTCCCTCAGCTAACTTGGCCGCAATGACGAAGGTCCCTGGCCTAACGCCTCCCTTCGAATCTCTGACAGGCAAGAGGTAAATACTGAGCCACATTGCCAAGAAACCCGCCAGACGAGTTTTCTTTGGAATTCTTTGATTCACTTCATAGCCCCATTTTTCAAACTCTCCTGCTTCTAGAGTTGGCCAGAATGTGCCAGGAGCTCCTCTCTTCTCAGGTTTTGGGCAAGTGGTAGGACGTCTGGGCCGAGTATCCTTGGATTTCTTTTTCTTGGATCCTTTTTCCTTTGGCTCCATCCCTTTCTTCTCAGTAAGAAACACCTTCATCCATTCTTCCGGATGGATATCTTTTCTGAAATGAGTTAATGAGGTCTCTGAACTCTTGAGCTTATGAAAGATTTTGAATAATTCTCGAGCCAAAACAGGAGTCTTCTCTGGATCATTCCAAGTCACCTTGGGAGGAATGAATTCATCATACATATCGCCCAAGATTGGAGCTCCTGAAATCTTGTGGACATCCCACAAACTGATACCTACTTCTCCATGAGTCAAGTGGAAAGAATTAGTCGCTGGACTCCAGTGACTGAGTATCTCTGGCACGAAGATATCATGTCTGTAAATATATGTCTGCCCAACCCAAACAGCTTCATATATTGCAGCTCTCTTCAGATCCTCAATAAACTCTGCGCAAGTCTGTCGCACCCAGTATGCCCACATCCAAGTTGGCTTCACACCTCCCCCAGGGCGGAAATCCCAACTTTTATTCCAGCCTTTGGACTGATCCATCTGAGCATCTCGGAAGATTGAAGGATGG
This sequence comes from Viscum album, assembly GCA_963277665.1. Taxonomy (NCBI): domain Eukaryota; kingdom Viridiplantae; phylum Streptophyta; class Magnoliopsida; order Santalales; family Viscaceae; genus Viscum; species Viscum album. The sequence goes on along the minus strand of OY728135.1, from coordinate 502,867,306 downwards.
CAATGTGGTTGAAGCTCAGGTGTATGTTTTTTCAGATCTGGTGTGCAAGGGCTATGATGCATCACATACGCCTTCTCTACTGTTCCAGCAGTTTGAAATACTCCTCCGCCTGAGATATTTGCTGAAGCAAAATTGGTATAATTCTGAAACCAAGAAAATGGAAGATAATTCTTTACTTCTGGAATAATGACTTCTTGCAGATGACCATGACCATACAAAGGTAGATAAGTGCAGTGAGGAAAGTCGTGATGATATTTCTTCAGATACATAGCCAAATCTGGAAGAGTGCTGTTTTTGACAGTATAGTAATCAGGGCCAATGATATTCATCATATCATCTATCCGCTTGCTAGCCAGTTCATCAAGGAATCCAGGTCTAAGAGCCATTGAATCTGCATAGGAGTTGAATAAATTAAACTCTTAAATGGGTTTTATTTTTTCATAAAATTTGTGAGAAAATCTGAAAAAAATGGCTAAGGCATTAAGGCGCGCAAGTATGGAGATGTCGCGCAAGTGGTACATATGTCGCGCAAGTATTTGTCGCGCAAGTGTGTGCCGCGCAAGCCTTATTACCTTGAGAGTAGCGCGGCAGCGAGGAAACAACGAAAATAGGAGACTTGCGCGGCGACAAAGACTTGCGCGGCGAGAGCTCGAGAAATTCGGGGTCAGATACCATCTACGGCCGGAAGCAGCATATTTATAGGCCAGAGGGCCTATCTGCGCGCCGCACCCAGAGCGCTCAAACGCTTGCGCGACGAAGACTTGCGCGCCGACTGGAGACTTGCGCGCCGCCCTTTTCCTTTAGAGGAATTCGATTTCCTCAGAGTCAAATCCTCATTTCTCTCCCGATCCAACTCTGAGGGGGGACTTTTGTTGACGCTCCTTTTCGTCACAGAATCCAAAGATCGGAAAAGGGGAATATCTAAGCAAAAAGTGATTAATCCTTTGAAGAAACATCAAAAATCGACAAAGGGATGGAAAAGGAGAACATTGCCCATGTATCGCGCAAGTTCCATCTTGGTCGCGCAAGTACACTTGCGCGCCGCCTCAATACTTGCGCGACCCATCATGGTCGTGCAAGGGACTTGCGCGACAGATCTGATAACCGCCCAGTAACCGCCCGGGGTCTTCTTTTGCCTATAAATAGACCCTGTGGGCCCCCCATTCGAGAGGATCTCTTCCCAGAAACTCGGATCAAAGCTCCCGACGCTCAAGTCTCTTCTCAAAGCTTCTGGAACACTTCTAAGGTAATTTCTTACCTAGAATGGAAGATCTAAAGAGAAGAAGGAAGGCCCAAGTGTTGAAACTTATCAAACACTTGCGCGCCAACTTAATTCCTTCAATATAACTTGCGCGTCCCTTCTCTGGAAGAACCTCAAGAGGATGGGAAAGGGTTTAATAAAGAGTCGCTCAAATAATTCAACTCTGGTTGAAAATCGCGCAAGTATCCCTCATGTCGCGCAAGTATACTTGCGCGACCAATACTTGCGCGCCGCCGCAGGACTTGCGCGACCTTCAATACTTGCGCGCCCCTATCTTTTTGGGTGCCCATCTTGCCCATTTTTACCCCTCTTAAGCCATTTCACCCTTCCTATTCAAGATTCAGTCTTCAAGATACTCTTCAAAGCTATTTATGGCCTGATTTCTGGATTTGACATCCTTATCTGAAAGGAATTCTGTGAAATATCTCTCAAAACTTAGTGATTTAAACATCTTTATGTCATCAAAGATTGAGAGTTCATTCATTCAACCTCATCCTTTAAGATGAGAGAATCCTAACCTGGGTCTCCTTTTCAGGAATAAAGACTCAGTCATAACCTTGGGTTTCCTTTTCAGGAGTAAGCCCCAAGTCCCCTAACCTAGGCTTCCTTCTCAGGAATAAGTCCTAGTCATGAATCTTGGGCATCTTCCTTAAGAATAAGCCCCAATCAAAGTCCTTTAATCTTGGGCATCCTCCTCAGGAGTAAGCCCCAAACCTTAATCCCTAACCTGGGTCTCCTTCTCAGGAATAAAGACTCAGTCATAACCTTGGGCTTCCTTTTCAGGAGTAAGCCCCAAGTCCCCTAACCTAGGCTTCCTTCTCAGGAATAAGTCCTAGTCATAAATCTTGGGCATCTTTCTTAAGAGTAAGCCCCAAGTCTCTTAAAATTTCTCTTAACCAGTCATAAATTTCCTTTGATTTGGGTTTCCTTTTCAGGAATAAAACCCAATCATAAGTCCCCTCCTAACTTGGGCATCCTCCTTAGGAGTAAGCCCCAAGATTAGAGTATTCAAATCTCCATGAAGCACATATAACTTTGTGGACCCTATTCATGGATTTTCTTCCTAAAAGTAAATCCTAAACCTTCATCTATCTGGGCAGTCATCCATACATAAGCCCCAAACAAAATTCTTATGATTGCATCCTTCATGGCACAATTGTCTAAATTTTACCAATACCTCTTGTTTCTCACACCGAGCATGACTCACGTGAGCTTAGAGTGTAAAAGTAATTATGACATTCATCTTTGAGCCATCAATCATAAACATCATATCCCATTCCTCGAACTACGTGGGTTCTGATTCCTTTTTCAAAACAAAGGATACGTAGGTAGCCCATTCATGGGTTCGATCCCAACATTGAAATAATCTCTGTCCTTCTGAATGACGATAAACTTCAAGTGCCCCACTGAGTGGCTTTAAAACCAGCCTGGTCATCAAAATGACCAAGAGACTTTTATATAAATGTTTTGAAGGATACCATTGACCAAGAATCTCTAAACAAATATAGATGATTCTATATTGATGAAGAACCTCAAATACATATAAAAGATTCTCTAAATTTCTTGCATATTTAATCATTGATTGTTAAAACTAAAGGAAAGCTCATTTTATACTTGGTAATGTAATAAGGATTCACGAACTTAACTTAAATCTATAAAGAGAGTCCCGGAGTAGACAATAATTCCCCTCAAAAAGGTGTGATGAGTCCGACCTCCCATCCTCTCGACCAATGCAAATTCCTAAGCCTCATTAGCCCACAAGCTAATGAGCGCCTGCCTTTGGAAAGTAGGTCCAAACGGATGTGGAATCATTGGATGTTTCCGGTTCTACGAACAAACCCGTTAGAAACCGATCGGAACGTTTGAATCTCCCGTCCAGAAGGTCATCCCCGGATTCCGCGCGAAACAGAAACTCATAGAGAATTTCCTCAAGCATTTTCATTTAAATGAATATCTTCCCATAGAATACCATCAGATTCAGACTATCCTCTCACAATCTATTTTCAGCATCCACCTAGTCAATGTGATCAAACATCACCTATGCCTCTGAGTCTCCCCATAGAGATTCATACACATTATTCATTAGAGATGACTATACTATCATCTAAAAAAGAAAACATCTACCACAATATATTCATGAATCTAAGGGAATAATGTCCATAACCCCCATCATCTTCTTTGAGTTTGAAGATTCCTGAACCACCTTTATATGTGAATTTACATTCAAGGAATCAACTAAAAAATTTCCCATTCATAAAGTGCGGGGGATGTCAAAATCATAATCCCGATGAACCTATATCCACAAAAACTATAATAATTTTAGATATATTGGGGAAAATATATACCTCAATATATTGTTATCTATGAAGGCCAAAAAGTTCTCCACAATGAGGTAATATGCTACCACTATATTTGTGAAAACATGACCACTTCTAGCTCTAGATTTTGGTTGGAATAGTTATGATCATGGGGATGTAACTCCCTAGTCTTATAAGATATCACTCCCTATTTATGTGTTACCAGACATCCCATGCCTAGATGGGGTGAATCACAAAATACCTCTAACATCACCCCTTACTCTAGAAATGATATCACTAGAGCACTGAGAAAATTCCCCATCAGATAGCTGAAATCTTCTTAGCACTTCTCACTCCATACAAACTCTTGTACCTTTCTAGTTAGAGCCATCAACAAAGCTACAACTCAAGAGAAATAAGATAAAAATCTCAGGTAATATCCTACATGAACAATGAAATTTCATACCACTTCCACATCCTTGGGTGATACCCAAGAAAAAACTTCCTCAACCTTCAACGGGTTTGCTACTACACCCTAATGATACACCACATGTCAAAGAAATTTGACCTCCTATGTCCAAAAAATTCACTTGGAAATCATTTCCTAGATATTGTTTTGTTGAAGAACCTCCATGAGAGTATTGAGATGCTTGATATTATTATCTTATGACATTGATTAGATTATTATTTCATCGATGAATGTGATGAAAATTTAGTCTAGGAACTTATGAATGGTGTATATCATAAGTCACATGAACATAGTCTGTGAGTTCAAAACAACAAATGGAATAACCCTAAACTCAAAGTGCCCATAAATGCACCTAAAAGAATTATTCAAGATGATTCCATCATTCACCATCAATTAGGGATACTCAGACCACAGATCTATCATAGAAATCAACTTTAATCCCAAGCTGGTCGAAAAGACCGTCTATCCTCAGGAGAGGAAGACTGTTCTTGACCATCACATTATTCAGCCTCCTGTAGTCTATGAACTGCCTCAGACCACCATCTTCATTCTTTGTAAATAAGACTCGATCACTCCATGATGAAATACTATGGTAGATAAACCCCTTCATCATCATGTCATCAACCTGAATCCGTAACTCACGCAACATAGAATGTTCCATCCGATAAGGATCCATCAAAATTGGAGATGCACTGGGTTGAAGGTATATCCTGAACTCAAAATCACATCGAAGGGTTAGAGTCAAAACCTCCATGGGAAATACATTAACGAACATCTCAACAACTCTAGGGGACTCCACTATTTTAGTATCCACCAATTCCATTGACATCACAGTCAATAAGGGAGGAAGAGGATCCACATGATAACTGCCCACCAGAAAGATTCACTCTCAGACAAAATCAACACACTGACCATCTACATATGAAAACTTGAATCTCCTCTGAAATCAGTTTATAATAGCATGTATTGATTGAAAAAAATTTATTGTGAGAATGTAATATTATGGATACATATATTGTAAGAAAATATCCCCATGGGACTGATGTAGAACCATTATCAATTTACATCCCTGACATATATCAAACAAGTTGTTTTAACCACAGACTGGCATTCTTAACACCTAGGGAAAGTTAAAAATATCTATTTGTAGCCCCATAGAATGGGATAGAGTGGGTGAAATAATGTATTATGAAGATCTTGAATCAAATAAGAAAACATTAAGATTACTGTACAAACTGATCATGCCTCAAACAATCTATGGTCTTGCTTGAATGGTTGCTTCATTGGTGTGTAATTGACCAAAACCAATTCCTTTTCCCCACTTCTAACGAACAACTCCTCGACCACACCCATTCCATGGTCCATGTGGAACACGCTAAGGTCGGCCTCTACCTTCTTGGTCTCCCATTAGTGGAGCATAAGCATGTTGTCCCTACTGCTGAAACGATCATGTCGGAATCTTTTGCTGAGCCAGGTGATAAACCTACCCACCTCCACCATACCGAGATTGAACAGTCATCTGGAACTAACTTTGATAGTGACCACAAACTCTATAGATAAAACACACTTGACCTAGGACATCAAGATAAAAATGAGGACCATCAGGTCAAAATGGAAACTGTAGAGGTCAATTCCATGTTGGCCAAATCCTCAAAATCCATATCACCTGAGACTTGTTGCTACAATCCTTACCCATTTAAGAACCCTAATAGCCCCCACTCATGGTAGACCTTCGTGTGAGTAAATTCAATCAACTACCTCTTCCTTCTTATGGACCTTTATGTATATTGGTAAGGTGAAGGGAGTAATTGCATACTATAGAGAATGATAAAGTGCCACCTTTAAGAGTCTTTCCAAAGAATCCTCATCTGAAAAAATATCTGGAGTGAAGTGAAGGAGATCCTGAACTTGATCCCAAAATCCAGTACCATTAGACCGCATGTTATAGATAGAGTAGATCCTATTTCTTCTCATCCTTCATGACCAAAGAAATAAAATACTCTTGGAACTTCTTCTTGAAATCGACCCACAGAACATCAACCTCCTTTCTATTTCCCAAATACAATTTCTACCATTGACCCACTACTCCCCTCATCAAAATAATTGCCAACAGAACCCAGTACTCCTTCATATCCCAAATTAGGCTAATTTTTTTTTCACCCTCCTTGAGAAATCTCTCCATATACATGTATGATACACTTACCTCATACGTTCCCAAGGTCTTCCACTGAAGAGTACATAACTTTCTATACCACTGGTTGTACTTATCTTATAGATCAACCCTCCGTTGATCATCTGAATCAGCCAGCTTAGCCTCCACTGCCTATGTTTACAGTGGATGTAGACCAGTTTCCATAGCATTAAATTAAATAAGGAACACCTAATCCGAAGTAGTATGAATTGTTTTAATATTCATTTTAACTCGTTTTTTATTTAAACTCCCAAATAATTACTAATTAATACAACAACATAAGTCATAATGATGCATTTGAATTTCCTAGGATCTCTTCCCTTTCAAATAGTGTAGCCTCATTTGGTCGTTTGGTAAGCTAAAAGTCCATTCAATGGATCATAAGGGGACACAAAATTCCATGCCATACCCAATCTTCCCTAGCCTATGCCACAAAACAAGTTCACATAACACCATTTCCCTACCAACCCAGGTAATCCTCACTATTCCTAACTCCAAAATATTTCCTATCTCTCAACCATTTCCTTTTGATACCATTCTGTCATGACCCCCTTCATCCAAAGATTCCCCTCCTAAGCGGGAAATGAAGGAAGGGAGATAACAACCCCTGAGTACTGCCTGTAGTAGGACCCTGGGTGGTGACCAATACCCAGGGTATAGAAATCTCATAAAATGTGAGGCATTACCATTTATATAGTAACCACGATCAAGAGATAAGATATATCAACATAAAATAACTCCAACAGACACACACACATAGATATATATATATTTATATATGAAAACCAAAACCATCCCACACGCATGTTTCAAAATGTAACTGATACAAAAGTAAGATTCTTTAATGTAAAGTAATATAGAGAACTTCAATGTTAGGGTACCCTACACCACTTTCCCACTAACTGGACACTCTCACACCCTAACTGAAGACGTCCTATCACTCTAACCTCTTCTGATCATACCAGACCACATCCCACCCATAGATACCTGGGTACAAAAACATATCTCATCCCAAAGACACCAATGAAGAAAAACTCGACCACATACACATGGGCCGAAAACAACACAACATATCTGAAGAGTCTTGGGATATCACCACCTGGTAGAGGGATCATGGAAGAGTGGGTGGACAAACATCCATCCTCCCACTAGGATGTTTGGGAAAGACTCCCTCCCCCATAACAATGTCAGTGTTTAGTGCATAACACTCAACTATGGTGGCCGCCTATATAATTGACATGGAAATAAAAGTATATATATAGGTAGAAAAAACTCAGAACAACCTATGGGGTTCCAAACAATGACCAGACCACAAATCTACCTTTGTTGGTACCTCTAAATACATGTATTAAGATAAATGACAGTCAGTTACAAAGTTGATAAAAGAAAGTCGATTAACACAAAATCATTTCAATGTTATCATGTATTCACTAGTTATTCCATCCCTACCATGGTTACTAAAACCAAAACACACAACCATCATCACAACCAGGCATAATAGAGGAAGAAAACTATGATAACACACTCTACATCACACATCCTCCCCACTTAGTACCCAATGAAACCACTACCATTATCATTATTCAAATTCATGCCACCCTATCCTTTATCTCAATAAGAACCACCCCGAACTTACATCCAAACCCCACAACACACTTCATCACAACCAACCAGAAATCCCTACTGTATAAAAATACAACACCCATTTAACCTAGTAACATAAACATAGAATAACACGAACTAGCTTCCCCGCAACTAAAACTCTGCCCATCCATTCAACAAACAGTTAAACAGTAAACTTGAGATTTCATTTCACCACCTATACCACCCCATACACATGGCCACACACCCATCCACCACACCGAACAACCCATAAAGGGCACAAAATAGAACAGATCCAAACACAACACACAACCATACCAAATGAAAAGGGTGTATTTAGATTTAACCAACAATCATTTTTTAATTACACTTAATTTAGGGATGATCATAGAATAAGTTCATTCCTAGGGAATTTATTTATTTAAAAATATTACAGGGTTAATAATTTTCATAATTATACCAGTTCAACCGGGGATCAACAACACGTATAAATCATTACCTAAGTGTACGCAAAGACCATCAATGCCCAGTATTTTCATATAACATATAGAAAAAATAGTGAAAAACATGGATAAAAGATAATAGATAACAAATTATCATCATCATCATCATATTCCATGAAACTCATTTATTTCATCATTTAAAATGGACCTAGTCATATTCACAAGTAGAAATATGTAAACATACCCCGCATGATGAACAATTAAAAGAGAGATGAAGGAATCCCTACCTGGAAAAACAGTGGATCAGGAACTCCTCCTTTCTCTAAAATAGGGGAGTGAAAAAATTGTAGGGGGAACCTCCAAGGAGACGCGATCCAAGGTGGATCAACACAAATGCATGATCACCCAGGGAATATGAGTTGTAGGTTCCTCGGTATCAATATAAAAGGGAAACACAAAAGAAATGAAGTGTCTCTACTTTAGAAAGGATAGATCATAAAAATTAAGGGGGACATTTTCAAAGGCCATTAAAGACGAATCACGATCAGGAACATATGTTTTAGGGGTCAAAAGAAGCTTTAGGTTTTTAGGAGATATATACCATTTGAAACATCCCAAAAACTCATTAAATATGGAATTTAACTCATTTAATGTAAAAAAATGGATAATGAAAAAAACTAAAAAAAATAGAGAAAACATGAAATGACTCACCATTGGGTGAGTCACCGACGTGACTCACCAAAAACCCTAAAAAATTCATGTCACCAATTCCACATACCGATGCCTCTCACTGATTCCACTCACCTACACCACTCACTGATGCTACTCACTAACTCCACCTACGAATTCCTCCTACCAAAGCCACTCACTGATGCCACCCACCAATGCCCCTAACTAACAGCAATCGCCAATATCACCTACCTAAATGAACTACTAATAGAGAGTCATCAACATAACCCACCAATATGACATACTGATAGCGATTCACTGACATGACCCATCGACATGACCTACCGGCAGTGATTCACCATTGGAAAAATTGGAAAACAAAGAAACTCTTGAAATGAGTCACCACGACCTCCCAAAACACCCCAAACATTAGATTATCACAGAGTAATGAGACGAAGGGGTCCAAGAAATTACAAGAGGCTTTTTTTACATTCTTATCCCCCAATAGATTTGATGCCCTATATTATTTCTCATAATCCAAGAACCCACATAATCATGGTTTACACGTTCCTTCCATCTCATGTTTGAGGAATTTAAGAACATCCCATCCTGATTATCCTCCAATTAATCAACAGTTATATAACAAGTGGTCAAAAATATATGACCCGAAACTAGGAATTATGGTCTTGACCACATGACTTAAAATTATTTGGAACTCTTCTTAACCATATGATGTTAAACTCTTTGGAATTGGTCCTTGAAAAACAACATTAAATTGTGTTGTCATAATCCCATTTACATGACATGAAACCATGATGCCATCATCCATGATATATGAATCTAATACTAGTACACCCTATATATCATTCTAAAGGTAACTCCTCCAATGGAAATACCCTATCCTTTCTGGAAGGAGAAGATGATCTTCCTCCTCTTTGCCTTGTCCTATAATGTATGCAGATAGATCACCAAACATTACTACCATGGATATGAAAACAATAGCGTAAACAGTCACATAAAAAGTATATATATCTCTCTCCCCCACTTTGGGAACTATCACCATCTATCATTAGATGGGTGGGGGGGTTGGTAGATCATCAGATATACTACTTAATCTTGTTTCTCAAAATGACCATGACTCACATGGGCTTATAGATTAGTGGAGATCCTGAAATATGCACAACCCTAAAATGTCAAATGGTCCTTCTTGATAGATATAATCCCAAAACCTAAATAAAATTTCTATTACATTTGGTATAAGACACATACATATCAAAACATACCTTCTATTTGGTATAAGACCCAATCATCACCCCTTTAATAGGAAGCTTCTATTCATAAGGCCCAACATTCATTAATATGTGGATATTTATTTTTCACTAACTAGGATACAAATTAAAGCTCCCTGAGGTTCAATCCCAACACCATCATCCTCACATTAGTTCATTCGCATCTTGACCACATGAAGTTAAACGTCACGATCCATTGAACTATGTGGGGTTTTATTATCAACAAACTGCGTTACCTAAGAAGCATATATGAGGTCCAAAAATATCTCCCAAACCCATCATAATGTTATATGGGCCACATTATTGGTAGGTTCGTGTCTACCCAGAAGATCCAATATCTTCCAGGTCCCTTTAGCTGCTTCGATTTAATTCCCACATCAAATCATGACTAGGCTTCATACTCCTAGATGTCCTTGCCACATGTCATTAAACTACTTGGATGGGTCCTTGTAACACGAACAGAAAAGGTGATGTGTCTTGTTATGTTACACTGAACTATGTGGGTTCTTATTACATTAGCAAGGATATTTAGGAATCCTATCTTATGGGTTCAATCCAATAATCGAAATAATTCATATCCCCATCGATGATGATAAACTCTAAAGAGCTTCATTGCATGGCGTGAACAATCATTTTCTAAATAAACATATATGGAATTCTTGATCTATCCAAAGAAGGGTAACATTGATGATGAACCTCCAATACATGAAGATATCTTCATTGATTGAGGATCTCAGATACATTCATATAATTATGATCCCATGAGTATTTATGACTGATCTTACCCAGGGGTAATAGGTAGACACATGATTTTGAATGAACTATGGATTATCGAACATATGAACATAGATAAAATATATAAGTAATGTAATGGGAAATAGTTCCCCTCGTACGGGTGTGATGAGCATGAGTTCCCATTTTCACAACCAATTTGAGGCCTTAAATTTCATTGGCCAAATCATCCAACAAGTGCATGCCTTTGGAAATCCGATACAAGAACTATAAGGTGTTTTTGGCTCTATAAAAAACCTGTTGGAGAATATTAAAATATATTATACACGACATAAGGGATCTTAAACAATTCAACCACCTGAAATACATCCACATGAGCACAAACTCTTGTTCATTAGAAAGAAAATGTTGAACCTAACATAACTGACATAACTACGGACCTCCTTCCCGAGATAAAAAGGATATACTCTATAGTCCCTATTATAACATTTCGACCCGGGTTTAATAACATATTTTTTAGAAAGAAAGAATAGTTAACCCAATGTGAATCCTCAACTATGGTGGAAGTGTTACCCCAACTTAGGACCCTTTCACATTCAAAATGGAATAGGGCCATGTGATATCATCAATTATACATGTTGTCATGAGATGCAACTTTGGTAGGGTTTTGTTTCTGTACCATTCAAATATATTTTACGAATTATTTAGAGCTTCATTCAATCCCATGTAATACCATATGTTCTCCTAGAAAATCTTGTCAACCATCAATCTTTTGAGGTCCTCCATGAAGTAGAGGACTCAATTTCCCACCTAGCTTCTCCAACACTGGGCATCAAATGCTCAAATCTGAGAGTACAATCTAAACGAAACACTATGAATTATAGAAGTAGCAAGGCATGCCCTCTAGTCAATGAAATCACTCTAGCCTCCAACTCATCAGTTACCAACAGTCCAAAACTGGGCAACTTTACTATCCATCTCTAATCATTTGTGGAACCTATCCCCTGAATGTGACAAATGATTACCTCCCTTATCTACGGGAAGCAGATGAAGTCATAACTAATGATTTAATACCTACTATATAGGGGTCCCTCTTAAGGAAACATGCTAGAAGAAATCACAACCAACACCATGTGGACCAGTATCCTCATTATAAAGAGGGTATCACACTGAGGGATCATAAATAAGTTCAAAGAACACAGGTCCCCCGAGATTCATGGAGAGGGAAACAAGAAAATAATCCTAAATAGGTCATCATCTTAGTTCATGATAAAGAGAATTACCTTGATAATATCATGGAAAACTATGGACATGGTTACATTAATTCCCTATATTCTAAATCTCTCTATGAAAATATGATAGAAAATTACGAGCAAGCACAAATTTTGGCCAATTATCGCCAATGTCTCCATGAAAATTGCATAGTGAATAATATGAAAATAAAAATCCCTACTGATGAACATGGATCCTATCATCCAAATAGGGAAGAAACCAGATATGAGTAGTTGAGAAACCACACTAATGCATACCAAGCCAATCGACCAAATAAGACAGAAAACTATAGGCATATATATATCCCTATTGAGGAATGAAAATCCCACTAGTCAAATATATGTGCAATAAAGTACTGGTAGATTCAAATTATTACACTCTCATATCAGGACCACCATTCCAATATGGTTGAAATCAAATAAAAGTAGATTTATATTCATTATGATGCATACAAATCTTGTTACCCAAATACGAAAACAAACTATAGATAGTCATGTATTCCTACTGAGGAATGATAATACCACCTATAAAAATGGTGGAAATAAAATAGGAGTAGATTCAATTTTCTTCCCCCTCACATCTAGTCCACTAGTCAGATACAATGTCAATCAAATACAAGAAGTGTAAAATTCCTATGGATTCATATAAATCTAATCAGAAAAACACTACGACAAATGAGTAGTCACAAATCCCTGCTAGAAAATATGAACAAAATCTACTAAATATGATTGAAACTAGAGGATATAGTTAGAATATTCTAGATATAAATTAGGGGTAGAATCATTTCTCTTACATGACACATGAAAATTTCAAATACCCACTATAAATAAATGTAGGATCAGAACATGAACATATTACTAATATGACATCTGAATGGATAGATATCACCATTCCAGCAAATGAAATATATCGACACATCTCGTAAATGATAGGGGATAAAACAACAATTCCTGATCACATCCTCAAGACCTGTCACGACATAATTACATTCACAAAAATTGTATGAAGTCAGGGCCAAACCCTATCTCCCCATGTAGGGTGACACATCCACATGATAATATGGTCAGTCCGGAGTAGACATGAATCCCATCCCTAGTGCAGAAGGGTCTTCGACTATATTCTGTGATAAATGATTAATATGATCCAGAAAAATACACATTCCAACTAGGGGACATCGATCCACCATAGTGGCCACTCAAAGGAAGTCATATTTCCCTTCTAGAACTTTGGAAGCTCATCGGGATATCCCAGCAGCATCACTGTAACCACTCAAATAGGAGCCCATATATAAAGGTTGTTACCAACAGTAGACGACCCCATTAAATTGTAAGAGATAACCCAACAATAAATCACAGGAAAGGAAATTGGTAAATGAAGATAATATTCATGACCCTACTCAACATGAATATGGATTTCATAATACACTCAGAAAACCTATTAATAGAGGCCCAAGATCCTATAAATCCATAATCAAATTATGGAAGTGTTAATAGAAGTTGCAAAGATCCTCCTCACAATGCTTTTACAATCATATCTGAAGGTCCTCCTCAATGAACCCTGAAGTATTAATTTATGGGCATGAAATGATCATTCATGAGATACTATCTCTTGATGAGTGTTGTGGTATCCCTCCTCATGTCTAGAAGTTCAAACAACAAAAAGTTCCTCCCCTTTATGTTTTCTTACCTAATGGTCCTCCTTAGGGTATATGCTGTAGAAACTCTCCATGTAATCAGACATCAAGTTGTGGTAGTACTCATCAGGATGGAATTCATTACAAAGGCCCTCCCCACAGTGATATCAAGCTGCCAAAATGTCATCCACTTATTGTAGTTCTCCCTAAATGTATTTTCTAATATTAACACCACAAATATTCTCCTTGAGGATGAACATCAATAAATGAATATAACCCAATCCATTATGATATTGGTCCTGGAGACCCCCTATGTAACCAAATTTCACATCGAAAAGAAGGTCCTCACCTTTCAGAGTCATGTATGAGAAATCCATCAAATTATGAAGTGCTAGGAAATATTTTTTTAAACATGTTGGATACACTATCAATGATTAGTGGCATCCTTTCTCATTCATAACATGGCCCATATCCATGCTCATTTTTTGAGACACCTCTAGACCATTCACATATCAATGAGACCCCAAATATCACCACAAGTTATGAAACAATCATAAAAAACAATCCAAACATGGGAAAAATAAGTAAAGGAATATTTCGATGTTAAACAAATGGATATGTTATCCATTAGAAGACGATTTCCTAGGGATGAAATAACAGATATATTTTAGACCACAAGAACATCCTAGTTCGACATACCAAGAGTGTTGTTATAAGAATCCATACGTAACATTCATCTCAATCATTGGAAAACAATCCACCTATTGAAAGAAAATGAATTACCCTATGATGGGTAGGCAGACCAAGTCCAAATAATGTGATATCATAGCCATAAAATCATCCAATAAGCCCTCCTGTCAATGTGGAAACCAGAATCATAGAGGAAAAAGAATGATCTTTAATTGACTTACCTCCAAGTGCATCACATATTGTGTTTCCTTATCAGTGATGCCCCCATATGGTGTTTATATCTGCGGATTGGGAGAGCATGGATCTTTGCACTTCACCACAAGTGTCGTCTAGTGGAGCCCACTCGATATGAAATCCTATATTCTCATTATCCCAAGACAGATACCAAATGAAATCCATGTTCACTAAAGGAGACATTTACAATATGAACCGTCCATGAGATTGTCTCCAACGTGTTAGGTCTGAAGAGAGAGTTCCATTGAACAATTCTTAGACTAGGCGACCCATAAAATTTTGTAGGCTTCAAATCTAAGGGAATCTAATACGCAATAATTTATCATATCCTCAGAAAAAATAATTCACCTATAGTCCTAACAACATATCAACCTCATACTCGAACGAAAAATGCTTAAGTTCAATAATGCAGCAATAGCAGCAGCAAAAAGTGCATTACTAAGTAAGCCACAACCTAGAGGGTTGGGGAAATTTTTAACACCAATTTCTCTAATAAGATCAAAAAATATAGGACAAGGCATCATTACAATGGAATGGGAAAACCCCATCCCATAAGGATGGGGGGATTTTTACCTCGACCACCCACCCAATGGATATCAGAATGTTCCCACTTAGGGATAGTGACAAATAGGGAAGTCCCACATTCTGTCACATCTTTCGATTCATTCCCCATAATAGTGATATGTACGAAAAGGTCATATAATGGTTTCCTTTTGTTTAACCTACACCAAGAGACCCAAATAAGACCCTAAATTGGAAGTAGATGATCAAAAAAGGATGTAAAGAGATCTCCCACCATTCAATAGCTGGTACAATACCTATAATGTGTTATGAATTAGTGAACATCATGGATTTAAATTATATGGAACACACCAAAAGTGATGAAAATAACGAGGAGTAGGGATAGGATGGCTTCACCCAGAATCTGATCCAAACCTAACATAGAGGTGTCTATACCAGGAACCAAAGCGCCACACTAAATTTTAGTTCTCCCTTGGCCAATCCATCATTACCACCACCACGGTTCCCTAACAAACATAATAATAATAACAATGTAACACATGATCCACCACCTCCCCCAAATTTGAATGATTCCCTTACCCTTGAAAAGTGATTCACCAAGAAGGAGGTGGAAATAAATGAATTGAGGAAAATCAACACTGAGCTTCTACAAGGAAGAAATCCGATCAACTATGTTACCTAGGGAGAGACTCAACATGCACATCCAATAGGTTTAACTCATCCACTAGTGGTTATGAGAAAAAAGGAAGAAATGATACGATACTCATCTAAGACCACACCGATACCATCGGTCTACCTGAATCGAATTTCAGAGAGATGTCAAAATTTCCCCATTAAAGAAACAACATGAATAGATTTAAGAAAATCCAAAAAGGTTTTTCCTGGCTAGGTTTCCACCTCAAATACCAAAAGAGATGAAACCTTCCATCTTCCCCCTTCTATGACTTCACATGATCAGGTTCAACCGGGAATGCATCAACAGATGATTAATTCTATTGAGTCATTGGAATATCTATTGGAATCCAAGGAAGGATGGAACATTATGATACACTAAGAACCAAAACCTTACTCTGATTAGGTGAGTAACACTCCACCACCACCAAATTTTGGGAACCCTTTTATATCAACCCTTATCTATATCGAACACATAAACTTGATTTATTACATAAACATGCACATAATAAAAATCTGAGGATCGAGAGGTCTAGTGTCTTGTGAAATTATGAACATTAAATAACAACTTAGAACATAAAATACAACATATTTATTGAAAACATCTTTTACATGACCAAAAAATTCTTTCATACTTAGCATTGCATGCGATAACCTAGGACAAACATAAGAAAAGGGTGAGCTATAAAGCCCAATAATGGAGTAAAAAAGGCATAACATGAAGAATAAAATACATGTTTGGAAAATTTTATATCAATGGATCATAAGAGAAACATGAAAATAAAGGCATGATATAGCATGATTATCAAAACATGGAATGTGGCCACAAAATTTAACATCATATTAGCAGGAGCCAAGGATCATTGCACATAGAGAATGAGTGGACCCTCATTTCCCTTGAATTAGACTTATTAAACCCTCATTGCACTTGAATTTTCATGTGTAAACCCTCATTACAAATGGAGTATCATGATATTATTTTGTACCCAATTCATTGGAGTGATATCAGGGCTCAACCTTCTTAATAATTAAATTTAATACATATGTGTCCTACATAGATCATACAAAAAGGATTAATTAAACATCATAATTTTTCCACGAATAATATATGTGGAATAAATAAATGAGTTTCCTATATAAAAATGTACATTTTAATAAATTTTAATACCCTTTATAGATAAATGGGTATGATATTCTCTTACATAATGATTTTGGCTTGGAAATTTTTGTGTAACTTTGGCAACAAAACGATGTCAATTAGAAATCATGAAAAGGGTTAAGGAGAGATAAAGGGGTCTATCATCATTTATACATGAAATATAAATTAAGGGGGTCATGGAATAAAATATCCCAACATGTGTAATGGAATTTAGATGCATAATATAAAATAAATGCTTGAATGTGAATGAGGAGAGAGAAATACCTTACTGAATTTCGGCATGGTAATAGGTGTTCATGGGAGGCATTAATGAGAGAGAATGGGGTATATAAACATTAAAACATAATGAGGGAAGTATAAAGGAGGTGAGAAATCATAACCCAACATTCTTAATTGAAAGTAAAATGTGTATAACAATATAAGGAAACATGGATATAAATAAGGAAGGAAGGAATGTGAGGATTCCTTACTTCTGGAGTGCGCGACATAAAAAGTTTGAGGAGGGGATTATTGAGATCTTGGGGTGCCTTGGGAGGATTATAGAGATATGAGGGTAGCGTAAGTACGTGATAAAAGGATTTTGAGTGAATAGAAGTGTAACCTTGGGTGGGTTTATGTAGAAAAAGAGAGAAGAATTTGTTAATATTTCACAAACTTATTTTTTAGAATCAATATAAGTAAATATTAAAAACCACAAACAAACCCATAGTTTTCCCCATGGTTTTTTCCAAAGGGGATCGGAAAAAATTCTTTTATAAAGACAATGTCCAAAAATATTAGGTTTGCTTATGTGGTGATGAGTCACATTCTCAATGAATTCATTTTAAAAAGTTAAAATATTTTTTAAGTCTTGGAGGGTCCACTAAGGCCCCATAAAATTAACAAAACAAATATTAAATCACATTATTTTAATGTAAAAACATATATTGGACCAATAAATATTTTATAGTATTTTATTACATCACTATTGGGTCATTATGAATTCATAAAACACATTATATATTAAAATGAAATTGAATTTTTACCCAAAAATTCAACTGTCTCAATAAATTATGAAAAATTCCCCATTAGATAATTTCAATGTCCTGAATCCAAAAATGATATTAATTTTATCAAAATAATTCTCCATATATTTGAATTTTTAATTTCAAAATAAAAACCAATATTTATTGAAAATTCATGGGTTATGACAAAAATAGATTTCAAACCTTAATAAAAATTACCATTGTATAGTAAAAAAATAATATGATCATTTATATTTAATAAAACGTTAACTAGTAATAATATTTTATTAAAAAATAATTTAATTTAGAAAATCCATTTATTCATTAAAATATTTTTCTTTATTGAATATTAACTCGAAAATAATTTTTACTTTAAAAAGAATTTACAAATAAATAAGTAATAAAATTAATGTATATTATTTATACAAAATATAATGAAAATAATCAGAGTGATAGGGAATTTTTACAGAACCCCTTATAACACCCACACAAGACATAAGGGTTGGTGTGCGATGGTGACAGACTCTTGGAGTGGCTTGGATAACATCACTCAGGTAGTAATCTCTATTAATATACACTTCTCTCATAGGCAATTCCATTCAAGCTTAACTTGTTGAATCTCGGCATGGTCTTGTTCAAGAGCAGAGCCTAGTGATTCTATGTCCTTTCTGAGCTCTGACAAATGGGCTTTGTATGGAGCAATTATACTGGATGAGGCCATTACTTCCTTTTTCTGAGTAAATTGGATTTCTTAAAGCCCTATATTTATACTAATCATGTTATCACTGTTCAATGAATATATAGACAACGGAAAAAATTCATAACAGTATTTCAAAATCCAAAAACATAAAACCAAGGAAGTGCATATGCTTTATATAACCATTTTATATAATAATACATTTAAATAGATCAAGAGTAATTTTCATTAATAAATGTTTAGGTTGTTAGAATATTCACCCCTTATGAAATTTCACCCTCGAAATTTTCTTTTCCCACTCTAAAACAGATGAGTGTAACTTTGCCTCATCACATCATCTAGTTCCCACTTTACTTCTCCAAACATATGGTTTCTCCACAACACTTTTATGAGGGGTACTGTCTTATCTCATATAAAGTTTTCACTACTATCTAAGATTTTAACTAGATTCTCTTGAGAGGAGAGGTTGTTTCAATGGTACCACATCTGGATTCAGTACATATGATGGTTCAGGTATGTACATTCTCAAGAGTGATAAATATAACACATCATGTACTTTTGGTAGGTTTGGTGGGAGTGTTAGTCAATAGGCCACTGCTCCCATGCGATCAAGGATCATAAAAGGTCTGATGTACCTTAGAATATGATTTCCATTATTTAAAAATATCATAACTCTATTCCATGGTGATATGGGAAGTAATACTAAGTCTCTAACACAAAAATCTAGGTGTAATTGCTGATTATCATTATATCTATTTTGTCAACTCTGAGCGCTTTTAATGTGTTTCTAGATAGTATTAACCTTCTCCACCATTTCTTAGACAATTTCAGGACCTAGGAGTTTTTGATACCCAACTTCATCCCAACATTCTAGTGTTATGTACCTCATCCCATAAAGGGAATCGTATGTATCCATTTTGATGCTTGAGTGAAAACTGTTATTGTAAGAGAACTCAACCATATGAAGATATTGTTCCCATAATTCTTTGAAGTCCATTGAGAATAATATCAACATGTTCTCAAGTGTTTGGATAGTCTTCTCATATTGGTCATCAGTTTGAGGACGATAATCCATACTGGAGTTCAGATCAGTATTCAGATCATGTTGGCGACTCTTCCAGAACATAGAGGTGAATCTGTGATCTCGACCAGATATAGTCAATAGTGGTACTCCATTCAGCCTCACCACATCTCTGAGGCATATTTTCGCTCGTTTATCCAATGATAAATCCTCTTGAATTGCAATGAACTGTGTAGCCTTTGTAAGACGATCAACAAAAACCCATATAGAATTATTTTTTATGGATTTTTTGGATGTTTGGTGACAAAGTCCATGGTGATGTTCTCCCATTACCATGTTGGTATGGGTAATGGTTACATCATCCCCTTAAACTTCTTCTTATCAGCCTTCACTTTCTGAAATTACATGCACATTAATGTATTCTCAGAAATATTCATTTTCATGTTATTAGCCCAATAATGCTCTGAGAGATCTCGATACATCTTTGTGTTTCCTGGGTGATTGGAGAAATTAATGTTATGTGAAGCATCCAAAAGGTCATTCTTTAAATCTAGATTTTATGGAACAGATAGTCTTGTCCCATACTCATAATTCCTTCCTCATTAACATTTAACACCTAGTATTTCCCTTTTCTGATAGTTTCTACTTTCTTTTTAATTCCCACATCATCCTTTTGAGAATCCTACATTCGTTCCAAAATAGATGGCTCAGCTATCATTTATGAAATGATTGATTATGTTTCATTTTTTATGATTCCCATGACCATATTCATAATATATAAGCAGATGGGAACATTATCAATTCTCATCAATGATAGAATCGCTGGGTCCTTTCTGCTTAGAGAATATGCCCCCTTGTTCTTTTTCCCAGGGTGGTAATTGATTAGGCAGCAATAGTCTTTGATCATCTATATCCATCTTCATTAGAAAATGTTCAAATCATTATTTTTTAAAATATATTGGAGGTTTTTGTGACCGGTGTATGTTTCATACCTCTCCCCAGAGAGGTAATGTCATCAAATTTTTAAAGTTATGATTACTACATCCAACTCCAGATCGTATTTTAAATAGTATTTATCATAATATTCCTATTTCCTTGAATAATATGAAATGAATTTCTCATTTTCCATTAACACACAGCCCAAAACTTCCTTCAAAGAATCACTAAATACCATAAAAAGTTATCCACTTGTGGGTTTTGTGGGAACAGATGTACTGATATGCCTCCTTTTCAACCCGTTGAAGAAATATTTACATTCATTAATCCATGAAAACATGACTCACATTTGAGTTAGCTTATTAAGAGTGTTTGAAAATCATGATAAATTTATCACAAAATAGTGATAATATCTTTATATCCCAAGGAATCTAAGGATATATGTCACTGATGATGGCCTCAGGCATCCCTTCATTTCATTTTTCCCAGAGGGATCCACAAAATATCACATTGCTTGTGATGATATGACCCGAGAATGATACTTCCTTCAACCAGAACACACACATACTGTAATTTTATAGTTTTATCCTTTCTCAAGGTGTCTAGTATAGTTCATAGATACTTTTCATGCTCCTCCATGGTTTTTTAGTATATTAGAATATCATCTATAAATACATCCAGTTTTTAAGGTAATCTCTAAAGACTCTATTCATCATATAAATTATGATTTATGGATAATTAGAGAGTCAAAAAGGAATTTATATGAATTCGTATTTCCAATACCTTATAAGAAAAGTAGTCTTGATGATATCCTCCTTCTTCATCCATAATTGTTAATCTCTTGAAAACCGATCCACCTTGAAGAAGTATTGTGCTCCACGTAACTTATCGAAAATGTCATCAGTTCATGGAAGAGGATAATTATTCTTTATCAGGATTATTTTGAGTTCATGATAATCTAAGAAAGAGGACTGATGTACCCCTTGGTGATGCAATTGGGTGTATAAATCTTTTATCCATATTCACCTGTAGTTGATTCTTTAGTTCTTCAAGTTCAACAACATCCATTCTATATGGAGTCTTGGATATTGGCAATACACTAGGTGTAAAATCAATCGAGAATTCAACATATCTTCTAGAAGGTAGACATGAAAATTTCTTAGGAAACACTTCATTGAATTCCCTCATAATAGGCATGTATTCAAGTATTATTTCATCCTTATACTCAATCATTGGAGAAAGATAATCTCATTCATAGGGCAGTATGATCTATGCTTGAGATGATGGTCCTAAATATGATTCATCTTCCTTCTTGAACATATATAAGATTGGGGGTCCATTTTCCACATGGAGAGTGATTTCCATATCATGAAAATATATGTTGGCTCTGTATAGGGAAAGCCAAACCCTGCCCAGAATTGCATCAAATTCCACCATAGGGAGTATGAATATGTTCATCGAGAAGTTCAATCCACAATTTATGATAGGGGAGGAGTTATATTCATGGGATGCAGTGATTGTCTCATTTACTGTTCTCATCAGAATCTCTACATAAAATGATTTGTGGTGGTGTTGGGATTGTTCTACTAAACTTTTAATATATAAAAGTATACGTAAAATAATAATAAAAGATAATATTCTCTATTATTGAATGAATAACTAGAGTACCTTTCACCACTTTGTTTTTAGGATTTTCTTCTTTATTAGTGATGGAAAAAGGTTTCTCGTGCTGCCATGGAGGTTGTTGGATGCCTTGAAAAACCCATGTACTAGAGAACTAGTTTGTAAAGTTCCCTAGTTCTTTTCAGTTGAAGAAATTAAAAATTTGTTGATGTTAAAATGGATCGTTCCTCTCCTCTATTCCTATAGTGGGTTTTTTTACTGAAATTTAATGGCCAGGTTCCCTACTCTTCCATCCCAAAAGCATTTCCTCATCCCCTTAAGGAAATTTATTGGGTGATTCTTTCCACACCTTTTGAAAGCACCATTGGATTTATACATCTAACCTCTAGAATTAATGTCCAATTTTATTTTCAAATCCCCTTGTTACCCCTTAGATTCACTTTTCTCTATTTCAGATTTAAGGGCACATTAGAAAATTTCATCATAGCTATCGAAGTCATGGATTACTAGGGATTTCTATAGGCTAGGTTTTAGCCCATCAAAGAAGCAGTAAACCTTTCATTTGGGGGTAATGACAATGCCAGAGGCATACCATGCTATCCTTGTGAGGTTTTCCTCATAAAATCTGATGGATTCATTGTCTATTTTATTGAGGGAAATGAAGTCCCATTCCATCTTATGTCATAGGGTGGGACAAAAAATATTTATCAATTTTTTTTCTAGAAATCCTTCTATTCCAATGCCTCGATCCATTACTTAGGATTCGTATTTCTAATCAATATCCACCATTGATCAGCTTTACCCTCTATAAGATAAGAATCCCGGAGAACCTTCTCTTTTCCAGAACATTGAATGGTAGAGAAGATATTCTCAATGGATTTGATCAATTTTTCATCTATTGAGGGATCAGATGATCCATTGAAATTAGGATGCCTTTATCTCATGAAGCTCCCAATTGTATCTTGTTCTTTATTGGGGGGGGGGGGGTGGATGTTCCTCTTGACCCATGTTTCTATTCAAAACATGATTTAACTGAGAAAGTATCATGAAAAAGTTTGTGATTCCAAATACCATTAGATTGGGTATCTCATTACAATAGACATCACATTGATCTTCAAATCAATTGTTAGCTAGTGTCATCTTATTACCAGCTATTGTCTAGAATAAATGGAATGTTAGGGGTGACACATAAAAGGGAATCCAATGAAAAAAGGGATAACTTATAAATTAAATTTTTCCCCTTAAATTATGAATTTATAGGCTTCAATCTATGTCATCCATGATCTACTTCCCAAAATATATTTTTAGGGAACTTTTTTATTCCCTTAATAATGGTTCACACTAAGATTATAAATTTACCAAATAATATCCCATTGGAGTTTTGATCCAAGAGCGCATCAAGGCCCATTATCATTCAGCATTTTCCTTTCAAGTATAGCTCAATGTGTTGTTTTTGGGTTTTACCCCTAGATACATCTGTTCTAGAGCCACTTCTACTTGTTCAAATCCAGACAGGGATTCATTTTTTGGTAAACCACAGAATTTATACTCATCAACATTTAGGGATTTTTTTCATATACTGAGTCTTATCCATATGGATTTCACTATGTTTTTATAATCCTAATAGAAAAAATAACTAAACCCATTATTTGATACCATATATAACAACCCTAATCTTTATAACACACTTAGACATGATTTATTTCATAAACATACGCTTAAGAAAACTCTTAGAATTGAGTGGTCTAGTGACATTGAAAATTAAGAACAATAAAAAAACATAGAACATAAAATAAAAGAACTTTATTGAAAACAAATTTTACATTACCACAAAATCCATCATACTTAACATTTCTTGGGATAACATCAGGACATACATAAGAAAAGGGTAATCTATAAAGCATAGTAAGTGGGTAAAATGGCATAACATGATGAATATAATACATTTTAGAAACTTTTCATATCAATGGATCATAAGAGAAACATGAACATAAAGGCATGATATAGCTTGATTATCATAACATGGAAGTGTGACAACAAAATTTAACCTGATATTAACATGACCCAAGGATCATTGCACATGGAGCAGAATTAAACCCTCATTGCACTTAAATTATCATGAGTAAACCCTATTTACACTTGAATTAGCACGAGTAAACCCACATTTCATGTGGTGTATCGAGATACTAGTTATTACCTAATGCTTTGGAGAACTATCTGGGGACACCATTCTTAATCATTTCATATCATGATTATGTGATCCACATAGATCAAATGACAAGTATTCATTAAACATCATAATTTATTCTATTTATAAAAGATGTGGAATACATAAATGTAAGTCATCCATCAACAAGTACATGTTCATAAAGGACAATGACCTTGATTGAGAAATGGGTATTGTATTCACATACATGATGATTTTGGCATGGAAATTTTGGTGTAACTTCAGCCACATAATGATTTCAAATAGATATCATAAAATGGGTTGATGAGAGAGAAATGGTTCACTTATCATTTATACATGAAATGGATAGTAAGGTGGTCATTGAATACAATATTCCAACATGTGTAATGGAATTTAGATGCATAATATATAATATCTTCTTAAATGTAAATGAATAGAGATAGTTCCCTTACAAAATTTCAACATGGTAATAGGTGTACATATGAGGAATTAATGAGAGATAATGTAACACCCGAATGATTTTAGGAAATATTTTATTTAAATTATATATAATATTTAGTTTCTTACTTTTCATGTAATTGTTAGTTTAAAATAACCATGAGATTCACTTAATATAAAATTACTGTTATAGGCAATCCATTAGGTTAGTATGAATAATTATAAATAACTTATGAAAATTCATTTTGAATTCACTGGTTATTAATTACTTATGAAAATTAAAAAACAATTAGATATTTGTATTTTTTTAGTAAATTAATTTGGTAATGAAATTAAAGTGATATATATATATATATGTGTGTGTGTGTGTGTGTGGGGGATTTTGTGTGTTATATACTTAATAAATTATTTTTTATATTCATCATGGATATTTTAGTCATAGGGTCTGAATAAAAAATTATTTTATGTATACAAACCTTTTTTTAAAAGGTTAATGTTTAAACATTTGAATAGAGAACCCATTTTAATTTATGATTTTGACACATTAATAATATATATAAAAAACATAAACATGTTGTTTTGAATATGGATATAAATATTTAATTTTGATAAATTTTTGATAATTTAAGGGTAACTTTCATGTTATGATGAATAGTAAAAATATGCTAAATTTTAATTAAAAACAAAATTTTTCATTTATATAATTTATATGGATAAATTGTAATATTTAGTGGTATTAAAGTATATATACAATATATTATTATCATTTAATATAATTTATTTCATTATCATTAATTTTACATTGAATTCATATGTAAAAACATTTCAGTCTTTTTCAATGTTTTAACTTTTAAAACCCATTTCCCATTTCTACAACGGGAATAATTTTAAATTAATTAATAAAAACTCTATGTTTTGAATATGTAAATATGAATTCAATATTTGTAATAATATTTTCCAAATTGTGTGAATATGTACCTTTTATTTTTTGGAAATTATGAATAGTAACCTCCGTAATTATTTGATTCACCATGGTAAAAGGGTAAATCTCATAAACAAGGGAAAAAATAATAATAATTTAATAGTACAAAACTACACAAAAAATTTTCCTGATTATATTGAATGAGATATATATGACCATCATCATTATCGGGTTGATTTTTGGACCCCATGGATTCACTTGGAGTTGAAAATGGCATTTTATAAGAATTAATTTAAAGTAAAGATAATGATAACATAAACATATATCTTTTACTAAATTGATTATAATATAGGGTTATATAACTGATATATATGTATATAAATATTAATTAGAAATATATAATGATTTCCTACATCATGGTATTGTAGTTAAAATTTTTAGACATTAGATAAATATATTTATTTAGGACACAATTATGATGTAGTGATTACCTCATTAATGAAATATTCAAATAAATGAATTTATAAATATTAAAATAAATTTAATTTGATCAATTTTAATCCAACCACTAATGTTTTGGATTACCTTAACATAATTATCATAATTTAATGACTTTTGTTTGAAGGAATCAGGTTGTTATTAATATTTTTAAATAGTAAAGTATGAATAGAGTCCAAAATTGATATAATTCATAACTTAAAACATAAAATAGTTTACTAAATGATATTAAATTACTAAAAATATAAGATTTGAAAAATTGTTAATATAAGTTCAAATATATCATAAATTACTTTTTTGGATCTTTTGATAAGATATGTTAATTACATTATCCCACATTGTGTAAATAACATGATATCACTGTAAGATTAAATAGGGTAAAATAAGGGTAAAACAAAAAAGATAAAGATAAAAAAAATATTCCAAACGTGTCTAAAAATTATTGGATGATGGTTATTTTAACAAAAAGCATATTATTTTAGAATCAAATTAGTTTTGGACCATTTTTAATCGATAATTAATTTATAATAAATTAATATTTTGAGTGTTTCCTAAAGTTCCCATCTCCTCTCTTATTAAAGGAGACCTACTCCATCTCCGATATCTAATTAGATCATTTAATATAATCCTATCCCTAACCATTTCTATTATAAACATACTTATTAACATTATATAGGGTCAGGTCTTCTCAAAATACATTCTCTAGTGCTCTAAGAGGTAATTTAAAGGAGGCACGTCAAGGAAGAGGTAATCTCTTCTATAGATTCTTTCAAATTTCATTCTTCTTCCACTTCCACTTTTTTAGTTGTTTAATTATAAATTAATAACATAAGTATCAATAATATAATGATATGTTATTATAAAAATGAAACAACCCTATTTCACCTTCTATCCATCATACGAAAAAAATGAAATAACTGTGCATGCATACGTACGACTTACCGTCTCCACGTCGTAGTGTAATCTATATTTAACCACCACCTTACATGGATGGGAATAATTGTTTAAATAATAACTATATATGATTATTGTATCATGATACTAATTCTGAGATATTATACACCATCAACTTCAATACCATCCAATAATTATCGGAACGATATCGTCGCTCGTGCGTTTGTACGACTTACCGTCTCCACAGGGGGATGCGATTCGTTATACATATTCATTATTAAAACAAGATTATGTAAATGAATTGAATGAATAAATATGATATATATTATACTAATAACATTACGTAAATGAAATAACTCTGACCTAAAAATAGTAATAAGAACTTATCCAAAAAAACATACATAAGAACATAAAGCAGTTAATACCCAAATAAGGAGTAAAAATGAAATTTTACTAATAAACAAATCAAACTATGATCATAAATTTTATCATATAAATAATTATGATTCTAGAATAAATAAGTAACATTATTTATGTCTTTATACAGGAGGTTTATATACATATGAAGCATATCGGGCCTAAGGTAAGGGATAACTTTCCAGATCTCGTTTTTATCTGAGATTGTTTATTAGTAAGTATCTACTGGGGTATATTTATCATCCATTCCCATGTATGATAAATATTTATTTAAAAATATTCTTTATATCAGTTTATAAATGGTTAATATCAATTTTACCAATTGGTTAATTTTTACTAAATAGTATGATTGGAATATTTTGTCCTTTTCGGTATGTGGTTCTTTTTTACCTTTCCAGCAAATGTACTAGAAGAATGTGTCTATAACTTATATGGAATGAAAATATTTTTATGGTTTAATGACATATTATTTACATGATGATACCTCTAAAAGATTTCAATATTATTTTCAACTAAATACTTTTATTTTAAATTCTGTGGAATTTAGAGAATAGAAAATATTTTTGAAATAAGAATGGATATTTTTTTCAAGAATTAATTTCAAGTGTTTGTATAAATTATTTTCCATATAATATGCCATGCTTTAAATAGGGTTATATTTGTATCCATGTAATTTACAAGATTTTTGTTTGTTTATGATGGAATGTTGTTTATGAAATCCATTAGTTTTATATTAATTATGTAACATCCCAGGTAAATAAATAGTATTACATTCTAATAATTATCAATATTTGTGAATAAAATGTTAATACTACATTAAAGGTAATGCTATGCTCGATGGCATATCCAATACGCAATAATGAGTTTCTTTGAAATTTTATGTTGCACACTAATATTATAATAATATTATTATAGTTAACGCCTAGCCTTTGTAATGGCAGGAATGAATAGAAATAACTAAAAAACGATTACATATGATTGTTAAATATTTTTACATTTATCCAATAAATGTTAGAGGCTTAAAATGAAAATGAATCCAATTTTAAGCATAAATCTTCTAATAATCTTTAAAAGGTCAATTAATTGAATTTTGATGGAGAACCCTTTTTAAATATACTTATGACAATTTTATATGTTGTATTTGGCCAAATAAAATCCTTCTTTAGAATCTGGACATCAAAATTTACTTTGTGTAAATTTATGTAATTTTTCCGATAAAGATCATTTTTTCTGAAAATGTTGCATTTTAAATCAAAACCTCATTTTAATCTTATTTATTTATATGGATAGATTATCTTTTTAATTTATATTAAATTGTATTTAGAATATAATATTACCATTTAATCAAATTGTGGTCATTGTAATTAATTTCACTTTGAAATTGGACTTAAACTAGTGTCAATATATTAATAGATATTGTTTCTTAAAACACGCTATATGTTTTGATAGCGGGAATGAATTATTAAATTAATTAATGCAACATATATATTTTGAATTTTGTAAAATGGACATCATTTTTGAATTCAGAATATCAGACATAGCTTAGGGTGAATTTTTTGTATTTTTCTGAAAAACTTCAATTTTTGATGAATAGTGAAACCACTAAGTGGTAGTTAAAGAAACTGATTTTTCATTTAAATGAAACTTTACCACTTCTGTGATTTTATTTTCAAGAATCCTACATACATGGTTGTCATTGGGAAGTAAAATTTCATTCAATGAGATTAAAATAATATTTTGCTGAATAGTATCTTTTATGTTTTATTAATCGCGATTAGAGGTAATTAGTGTAATTTAAGGTAAAGTTATTGTTATAATAATATGAAATGACCTTGACACTTGTACTAACCTTATTGGATGACTCATGTACGACCAATACAATCCATGGGTCTACTTGCGGACCCCATGGATCCACTTTCGTTGGAATATGAAATTAATAACTTTTTATTTAAAGTTAAAATTAAAATGTCACAAACATGTATTGTTTTACTAAAAAAAATTACATGGGGTTATAAAAGTCATTTTTTTGACTATAAATATTAATTATAAAGATAAAAATATTCCCAACATCATGATATTTTTTTATTATTTTTAGACATTAAATAAATTTTTTTATTTATGACACCGTTATGATGCAGTGATTACCTCATAACTGAACGATTTAAATAAAATAAGAAGATAGGGTGAAATCTAAGTCTTAACCTTGTCAAAACCCTATTTTATGGGTGTATTTAGAAAACTTATCACCTTATCCTTGACATATATCTTTTTGGGACCTTGAAAATCCTAAAAGCATTTTATAATAAAGTAATATTTTATAACTTTCTATGAGTGTCCCTCCTCTTCTCTTATAAAACGCCCCCCACCTATAACACCTTAAACACACCTCTCAAGCCATTGGATCGGCCAAAACCTGCCCATTTAATCTCTCAACATCACTCTATTCATCATTTAAGCCTCAACTATGGCAGAATTATCTTCAAGAAGCCCTTTTGGTTCAAACCAAGAGGAGTTACCTGATTTAAAGGAAATGTCTTCACTTGTGTTCTGTATTATTTTGGTTCTACAAACCCCAAAAATATTTTTATTTATTTATTTTTTAACAACACCAGTATCTTGAATATACTAGGATTTTTTTATGTGAATTAGTCGAGCTACACTTACACACACCTCCATCTAATGGTTAAAGAACATACTGTTTTTGTGGATGGTGAATTACTGCCTCACGAAACGATGATTGTTCAATCTTCTCTTAACACCTTTCATGGTGGAAATTATGATGTCACTATATTTTATATATGATATATATGGTATTTATGTTTTTAATATGCTTCTGTATTTTATATTAGAAACAAACCTTTATGCTTTTCATGTTGTGCAAATGCGATAATTTCATACGAGGAAGTGTGGACTACCGCCCCCTCAAGTGATGTGAGTCGTTCATGCAATACTTGGAATTTATAAAGAATGAAATTAATGAAATTATGTGACCTATAAAACATATATATTATACTGGAATTATAATATATATATCTCTCAATTATTTCTAATTCCATTAATTTGTCAAAGAAATAAAATTAGCGTTCATGCGTACGTACGGCCTACCATCTCCATGAACGGTGAATTTCATTTCTTTTTATCTCCAAATGTTATGTAATAGTATAAAATGAGTATTTACTGGATATATATGATATTTAAATAATTAATACTATTCTGGATATGATTTATTTATAACTACATGGACAATCATTTTCAAACAAGTTCATTTTTAACTCATGTACCAAATATCGACAAAAACGTCTGATATGAACTCACATTATTAACCAATTATTAAAACATTATAATATGTGATATGAACTGAATAATAATATTTAGAGGACCTTATGAAATTATAAATTGACCAAACTTTATTATTTAGGAATATAATGAAACGATCAAGACAAGTCGGACTTGAGGTAAGGGATCCTACCTCTCTCTTTATTTTTAAGTACTCTTTTTATGTAACTTACTTCAAGCTTCTCATTCTTATGTTGGGGGATGTTATTTTATATTCCTATTTCTGTAAATTTTATGTTAATATGATGAGAGACATAATTTTATCTCACCAATCCTTTTTGGATGTTTTTTGTGGCGCCGTTAGGCTGCCGAATTTTCATAAGGGGATTTTCATCTCACTTTTTATTCCTGTGAGATTCATGCAACATTGGACCCTATTTCCTTTTGTGTGGTGTATC
Organism: Viscum album; assembly: GCA_963277665.1. Taxonomy (NCBI): domain Eukaryota; kingdom Viridiplantae; phylum Streptophyta; class Magnoliopsida; order Santalales; family Viscaceae; genus Viscum; species Viscum album. The sequence goes on along the minus strand of OY728135.1, from coordinate 502,835,799 downwards.
TACTACCCATTATTTTACTATTTGTATAATATAATCTAATTTATGGGTAGTTACAACTTCATTGTATGGCCCATTCTTTCATGGGGTGTACGTTTCAAAAGTTGCCCAAATCGGTAAGGGAACCTTTCAAACTCCTCTTTTAAAAAGACTTATTTTGTTATGTCTTTTAATTTAAATTTTTTATGTCAGGATATGTTCTTCTATATCCTTATTGATGTAAATTTTATATCCAAGTGATGAGATACCATTTTCCTTCTAATCAACTAATTTTATGAATTTTAAAGTGACGCCGTTAGGCTGTCGAATTTTACCAAGGGAACTTTTTAACCCAATTTCGGTTTTTTTGGGTTCAACATGCAGTTATTGAATATGTCATCTTTTGATTATGTGTTCATGAACTTTGAATATTTTAAACTTAATATAAACTTATATTTGGTGTATTTATATTTGTCACACATAATTTTGAGATTGATTTACCCTTAATTTAAGGATACCTTCTTTATAAGGGATTTAATCTCATTTTACATTTCTATTGAGACATCATTGTTGTTATGAACCAATTCACTATTATATGGTGTATATACTGTCCTTTGGAATTCTATAACATTCATACATTTATTCTCATGATATTACAATGTTCTGATTAAATGTTATTCCTCAATTATTGTATTCAAGTGTCTCAAATTTTGGTAAAAACCCTTTAACTAAAATATCGCTTTATATGTTTTAATGATTTGTTATTATTAATATCCATGTTTTCCAAATGGTTTTAAGGATTTATTTATATGGATATTAATGGTTTAAAATGTTAAAATATTCATGGTGGTATGGGACAGTTTGATTCAAAAATCACTTTGTTGAATGTTTTAAATGGTTTTGAAAATGGTTTTTTTGAATGAATTCATTATTTCAATATCTTAAAATGTTGTATTGTTTTTGCAATGTGGGAGTGTTAACTTTCCTTTATGCTTAATTTATGTTCTATGATTTTGTTATGGTTCTTGGGAATTGTTTATGAAGACGGGTGGTTTCGCAATAAACTAAGGGCGGGTGAGCCCGATATAGCTCTACAATGCACTGGGTAACGCGAAGGAGTTAAACGCTAAGGTTTCCCCGAAGAGATTTAGGGAATATACTATGATGGGTATTCCAAATGTATCCATGAGGGTCACTCCCTACGTAATAATGTTATGAATGACTCATGTTACCTTATTGTATTATGATTTGCATGAGTTATTAGTAAATCTTATGATTTCATGAGGTATGATAAATTGCTTATGTTTTATGAGTAAAGTATGATTTCAGTGATTCTTATGTACAAATGGAATAATGTTTTCTTTCCATATTGTTATAACCCTAACTGAGCTTTTTATGCTCATCCTATGTTTTTTTTGAAATGTTTTTCACAGGACATAAAGTTGAATATCTTCAAGGATGGGATCAAGGAAATGTCAGGGTGTCTAAAGCAAGGAACTAGACATGACTCTTTTGTTCAAGAGTTTTTTTTTTGTGAAAAAAATTGAAGCTGAGTAGATGTTTTTACTTTGTAATCTTTATGATTTAATATTTATGTCCTAATTATCTAAAACTATTAACCTGAAAATATCCTCAATGTGAATTATTCATTTAATTCAATAATAAGTAATGTTTAAGGTTGGGTCCTTATAGTTGGTATCAGAAGACGGTTTAGATAACATTAGAGGTTAGAGTGTTAAGTGAAAAGTTGTGTATAACCACAAAGGTTATTATATTAGATAGAGTCATTGTTATTTTTGAAGGTTGGAATGAGTTTGAGATAAGTTGGATAAGTATATCTTAGTGTTTATCTTCCTCTTTAGTACATAATGATTTTGTTGATATACTCACACTAACATTTTTGGTTTTAGTAAATGGATGGATCTAGCAGGCACCAAAGTGACAATGGGTTTGAAGGAAACTGTGGTGGTTCTCTTATTAAGAGACTGGATGAAATGGGGGATTCAATGAAAAATCTCATGGTTATTCTAAACCAACTATAAGGAGTCATGATCAACCACTTGAACCTTGGTGAGTTCTCTAATGCATCATGTATGAGAGAACCAACTCGATATGGAAGTTCAGGTAATAATTATAAAGGTAACCATTAGGGTTTATATGATCCATACTTTTGAGGTAATTATGGGTTACTATACGTTATGATGGAATATGAACGACATGAGATAAACTTGATGTTAAATTATGTTATGGTTATTTTTGAAGATTTTAACTCGTTTTGGGGAATGTTTTAAGAATTGTATAGTTTTGGAAAAAGGAAAACACGCAGACTGTGTGACAACCCGTCGCGTTGGACAAAGCTGCGGGAATCGAACCCACAACCAACGTGCGATTGGTATTTATCACCAACCACTGGACTACATGAAGTCCCTGGTTAGTTTGACTGATTATTTTTTTAGTTAGATGATTTTATGAATCAAGAGTAATTTGATTTTGGGTTATCTATTGAAATTATTAACCTATCATGGAGGATATGTGATTAGGTTAATTACTTTTTAGTATGAGACTTTAAGAGAAACTGATGTTATTTGGAGATAAATGTTAATTTGTACCATGGGAAACTATGTGATTAAATCCATCAAATATTTGGGTTTCAATCTTAGTTGGTTTTACTTTGAAGAATTTTATGGACAAATTGTTTATTGAATGGTCTTTGTTGAACTTTAGGTTTTGTTTGACAAATTTTGGAGATTAGGAGTAGTTTTTCTTTTTGTAAAAAAATATCCTATTTGGGTATTATCTGATCTCGTACTAAACATTTTGGTTTGGTTTTGGTTGAGATCAAAAGACATGGTAAATATATAGTTCTATTTTGTGGATTAGGTGATTCTCAAGAAATTTATCATAGTACTCTTAATGCGAACAAGTATTCCTAAATACTCGTCTTTTGGTGAAAATATGAGTTTGATTAAGGAATCTAGTAAAAGTTGAAAGTCTACGTGACAAGTAAGCATGTTTCGTTATGATTTAGTTAAGCTCAAAAATAAATTCTTCAATGAAGAGTAACTTAACAGAAAAATGTTGTCTGTTAACTTTTCCTTCTGGGGAATCAAATACCATTTAACCCATCACAAGTTCGTGATTTTCTTGGGGTTAACTTTCTCCTAATCACATTTACTATCACTTTCCATCAGAACATGACCCTTTTTTTCTCCTCCATATCAATATTTTCATACTCGGAATCCTAGTATGGGTTAACTCGGGTGACCATTGTACTTCTCCTCCATTCTTTTAAAGTGATAGTTTTACTGACTCTTATTCCGATATGGGACATTCAATGAAGTTTCCAAGTAGAATTTTGAAATTGCGAGGACACAATTCCAAAAAGGGGGGAAGGATGTAACATCCCATGTAAATAAATAATATTAAACTCTAATTTTTATCAATATTTGTGAATAAAATGTTAATACTACTTTAAATGGAATGCTATGCTCGATGGCGTACCCAATACGCAACAACGAGTTTCATTGAAATCTTATGTTGCACACTAATAATATAATAACATTATAATAGTTAATGCCTAGCCATTGTAATGGAGGGAATGATCATAAATAACTAAAAAATTATTACATATGTTTGTTAAATATTTTTACATTTATCCAATAAATGCTAGAGGCTTAAATTGCAAATGAATCCGATTTTAAGCACAAATCTTCTAATATTCTTTAAAAGGTAGATTAACTTCCTTTTGATGGAGAAACCTTTTTAAATATACAAATTACAATTTTATATGTTTTATTTGACAAAATAAAATCCTTCTTTAGAATTTGGACATCAAAATTTACTTTGTGTAAATTTTTGTTATTTTTCCGATAAAGATCATTTTTAGTGAAAATGTTGCATTTTAATTCAAAACCACATTTCAATCTAATTTATTTATATGGATATATTATCTTCTTAATTGATATTAAATTGTATTTATAATATATTTTTACCATCTAATCCAATGGTGGTCATTGGAATTAATTTCACATTGAAATTGGAATTAAACTAGTGTCAATCGTTTAATAGATATTGTTTCTTAAAAAACGCTATTTGTTTTGACATTGGGAATGAATTATTATATTAATTAATGAAACATATATATTTTTAATTTTATAAAATAGACATCATTTTTGAATTCAGAATATCACATATATATTAGGGTGAATTTTTGGTATTTTTCTGAAAAACTTCAATTCTTGATGAATAGTGAAACCACTAAGTGGTAGTTAAAGAAACTGATTATTCATTTAAATGAAACTTTAACACTTGTGTGATTTGATTTTCAAAAATCCGACATACATGGTTTCCATTAGGAAGTAAAATTTGGTTCAATATGATTAAAATAATTTTTTGGTGAATAGTAATTTTAAGTTTTATTAATCACGATTAAAGGTAATTAGTGTAATGTAAGGTAAAGATAATGTTATAATAATATGAAATGACCTTAACACATGTCCTAGCCTTATTTTATGAGTCATGGGAAACCAATAAAATCCATGGGTCAACTTGGGGACCCCATGGAGCCACTTTGGTTGGAAAATGACATTAATAACTTTTTATTTAAAATTAAAATTAAAATGTCACAAACATGTATTGTTTTAATAAAACAATTTTTACATGGGGTTAGACAAGTCATATTTTTGACTATAAATATTCATTATAAATATAAAATTATTTCCTACATAATGATATTTGTTTTAACATTTTTAGACAATAAATAAATTATTTTATTTATGACACCGTTATGATGCAGTGATTACCTCATAAATGAACGATTTAAATAAAATGAGAAGATAGGGTAAAATCTAAGTCTTAAACTTGTCAAAAACGTATTATATGGGTGGATTGCGAAACCTTATCACCTTATCCTATAAATATATCCTTTTTGGACCTTTAAAATCCGAAAAGCATTTTATAATAATGTAATATTTTATAACTTTCCAAGAGTGACCCTCCTCTTCTCTTATAAAAGGCCCCCACCCCTACAACCTTACCCACACCTCTCAAGCCTTTGGCTCAGCCAAACCCATCCCATTTCATCTTTCAACATCCCTCAATTCATCATTGAATCCCCACCTTTGGCAGAATTCTCTTCAAGAAACCTGTTTGGTTCAAACCAAGAAGAGTTACCCGATTTAAAGGTAATGGATTCACTTGTGTTCTTTTGTTTTATTTTGCTTCTCCAAACCCCTAAACACTTTTTATTACATTCTTTTGTAAGAACACCAGTATCTTAAATATAATAGGATATTTTTATGGTAATTATTCGAGCTAAACTTAGACACATATCCATCTAATGGTTAAAGAACATATTGTTTTTGTGGATTGTGAATTACTGCCTCACGAAACGATGATTGTTCAATCTTCTCTTAACACCATTCATGGTGGCCATTATGATGTCACTATATTTTATATATTATATATATGGTATTTATGTTTTCCACATGATTCTATATTTTATATTTAAAACATACCTTTATGCTTTCCATGTTGTGCAAATGCGATAATTTCATACGAGGAAGTGTGGACTACCGCCCCCTCAAGTGATGTGACTCGTTCATGAAATACATGGAATGTATAAAGAATGAGATTAATGAACTTATGTGACCTAAAAAACATATATATTATACTGGAATTATAATATATATATTTCTCAATTATTTCTAATTCCATTAATATGTCAATGAAATGAAAGTAGCGTTCATGCGTACGTACGGCCTACTGTCTCCATGAACGGTGCATTTCATTTCTTTTTATCTCCAAATGTTATGGAATAGTATTGAATGAATATGTACTGGATATATATTACATTTAAATCATTAATAATATTCTGGATATGATTTAATTATAACTACATGGACAATCATTTTCAAACAAGTTCATTTTTGACTCATGTACCAAACATCGACAAAAACGTCTGATATGAACTCACATTATTAACCAATTATTATAACATTATAATATGTGATTTGAAATGAATAATAATATATAAAGGATGAAAATAAGAAATTATAAATTTACCAATGTTTATTAATCAGGAATATAAAGAAACGAACAAGACAAGTCAGACTTAAGGTAATGGATCCTACCTCTCTCTTTATTTTTAAGTATTCTTTTTATGTAACTTACATTAAGCACCTATTTATTATGTTGGGGGATGTTATTTTATCTTCCTATTTCTGTATATTATATTTTAATATGATGATAGACCCTATTTTATCTCATCAATCCATTTTTGGATGTTTTATGTGGCACCGTTAGGCTGCTGAATTTTCATAAGGGGATTTTCATCTCACTTTTTATTCCTGTGAGATTCATGCTACATTTCCCACTATTTCCTTTTGTGTGGTGTATTTACTTCCCATTATTTTACTATTTTTATAATATACTCTAATTTATGGGTAGTTACAACTTAATTGTATGACCCTTCTTTCATGGGGTGTACATTTCGAATGTTTCCCAAATCGGTAAGGGAACCTTTCACACTCCTCTTTTAAAAAGACTTATTTCGTTATATCTTTTAATTTACATCTTTTTATGTTGGGATATGTTCTTATATATCCTTATTGATGTAAATTTTATATCCAAGTGATGAGATACCATTTTCTCTCTCATCATCTAATCTTATGAATTTTAAAGTGACGCCATTAGGCTGTCGAATTTTACCAAGGGAACTTTTTAACCCAATTTCGATTTCTTTGGGTTCAACATGTAGTTATTGAATATGTCATACTTTTAATATGTTTGAATGACCTTTGATTGTTTTACACTTAATATACACTTATATTTTGTGTATTTATATTTGTCACACATAATTTTGAGATTGATTTATCCTTAATTTAAGGGTACCTTCTTTATAAGGGATTTCATCTCATTTTACATTTCTATTGAGACTTCATTATTGTTATGCACCAATTCACTCTACTATAGTGTATATACTTTCCTTTGGAATATTATATCATGAATCCATTTATTCTCATGATATTGTAAAGTTCTGATTAAATTTTATTCCTCAATTATTGTAATCAAATGTCTATAATTTTGGTAAAATCCTTTAACTAAAATATCACTTTAAATGTTTTAATGATTTGTTCTTATTAATATCCACGTTTTCAAAATGGTTTTAAGGATTTATTTATATGGATATTAATGGTTTAAAATGTTAAAATATTCAAGGTGGTATGGGTCACTTTCATTCAAAAATATCTTTAATGAATGTTTTAAATGCGTTTTAAAATGGTTTTTTTGAATGGATTCATTATTTCAATATCTTAAAATGTTGTATTGTTTTTTAAATGTGGGAATGTTATCTTTACTTTGTGCTTAAGTTATGTGGTATGATCATGTTATGGTTCTCGGGCATTTTTTATGAAGACGGGTGCTTCTGTGATAAACTAAGGGCGGGTGAGCCCAATATAGCTCTCCAATGCATTGGGTAATGCGAAGGGGTTAAACGCTAAGGTTTCTTTGAAGAGATTTAGGGAATATACTGTGATGGGTATTCCAAACATAACCATGAGGGTTACTCCATATGTTAGAATGTTATGAATTCCTCAAGTTACCATTATGTATTATGATTTCTATGAGTTATTCGTAAATATTATGATTTCATGAGGTATGTAAAATTGCTTATGTTTTATGAGTAAAGTATGATTTCATTGATTCTTATGTATACATGGACTAATGTTTTCTTTCCATATTGTTATATCCCTTACTGAGCATTTTATGCTCATCCCATGTTTTTTTTAAATGTTTTTAACAGGACTATTTCGCACGGAATTCGGGGATGACCTCCTGGATGGGAGATTCAAACGTTCCGATCGGTTTCTAGAGGGTTTGTTCGTAGAATCGGAAACATCCAATGATTCCACATCCATTTGGACCTACTTTCCAAAGGTAGGCGCTCATTATCTTTTGGACTGATGAGGCTTAGGAATTTGCATTGGTCGAGAGGATGGGAGGTCGGACTCATCACACCTTTTTGAGGGGAATTATTGTCTACTCCGGGACTCTCTTTATAGATTTAAGTTATGTTCGTGAATCCTTATTACATTACCAAGTATAAAATGAGCTTTCCTTCAGTTTAACAATCAATGATTAAATATGTAATAAATTTAGAGAATCTTTTATATGTATTCAAGGTTCTTCATCAATAGAGAATCATCTGTATCTATTTAGAGATTCTTGGTCAATGGTATCCTTCAAAACATTTATATAAAAGTCTCTTGGACATTATGATGACAAGGCTGGTTTTAAAGCCACTCAGTGGGGCACTTGAAGTTTATCGTCATTCAGAAGGACAATGAATTACTTCAGAGTTGGGATCGAACCCATAGATGGGCTACCTACGTATCCTTTGTTTTGAAAAACGGAATCAGAACCCACGTAGTTCGAATAAGGGTATGATGTTTATGATTGATGGCTCAAAGCAGGATGTCACAATTACTTTTACACTCTAAGTTCACGTGAGTCATGCTCGGTGTGAGAAACAAGAGGTATTAGTAAAATTTAGACAATTGTTCCATGAAAGATGCAATCATAAGAAATGGTTTGGGGATTATGTATGTATGACTGCCCAGAGGATTTACTTTAGGGAGAAAATCCAAGAAGAGGGTCTATAACGGTATATGTGCTTCATGGAGATTTGAATACTCTAACTTGGGACTTATTCCTGAAGAGGAAACCCAAATTAGGAGAGGATTGATAACTGGGTTTTACTCCTGAGAAGGAATCCCAGATCAAACGTAAATTAGGACTGGTTAAAGAGAAATTAGGGGACTTGGGGCTTACTCCTGAAAAGGAAACCCAAGATTATGACTGGGACTTATTCCTGAAAATGAGACCCAGGTTAGGGGACTTGGAGCTTACTTCTGAAAAGAAGCCCATGATTATGACTGGGTCTTTTTCCTGAAAAGGAGACCCAGGTTAGGGATTAAGGTTTGGGGCTTACTTCTAAAGAGGATGCCCATATTTGAGATTGGGGATTACTCCAGAGGAGGATGCCCAAGTTAAGGAATTAAGGTTTGGGGCTTACTCCTGAGGAGGATGCCCAGATTTGGGAACTTTTAGAATTTGGGACTTACTCCTGAGGATGATGCCCAGATTAAAGGACTTATAACTGGGGATTATTCCTGAAAAGGAGACCCAAGTTAAGGACTCTCTCATCTTAAAGGATGAGGTTGAATGAATGAACTCTCCATATTTAGTGACATAAGGATATTTAAATCACTAGGTTTTGAGAGATATTCCACAGAATTCCTTTCAGATAAGGAAGTAAAATCAAGAAATCGTGCCATAAATAGCTTTGAAGAGTGTCTTGAAGACTGAATCTTGAAAAGGAAAGGAGTAATGGCTTTAAGAGGGGTAAAATGGGCAATATGGGCACCCAAAAAAGGTAGGGGCACGCAAGTCTTGAAAGGCGCGCAAGTATTGCGGCGGTGCGCAAGTATTGGTCACGCAGGTATACTTCCGTGACATGTGGGATACTTTGCGCGATTCTCAACCATCATTAGAATACTTGAGCGACTCTTTATTAATCCCTTTAGAATCCTCTTGAGGTTATTCCAGAAAAGGGACGCGCAAGTTCTATTGAAGGAATAAGGAGGCGCGCAAGTGTGGTCACTACCCTTAAGGGCTGACCACTCAGGCGCGCAAGTGTTGATGAGTTTCAACACTTAGGCCTTCCTCCTTCTCTTTAGATCTTCCGTTATAGGTAAGAAATTACCTTAGGAGTGTTCCGGAAGCTTTGAGAAGAGACTTGGGCATCGGGAGCTTCAATCCGAGTTTCTGGAAAAAAATCCTCCCGAATGGGGGGACCACAGGGTCTATTTATAGGCAAAAGAAGGCCCTGGGCGGTTACCGGGCGGTTATAACTTAGGTCGCGCAAGTCACTTGCGCGACCATAAGGGATTCGTGCAAGTGGACTTGCGCAACAGTGATATAACTTGCGCGGTGCAGTTGCTTTTGATCCTTTGTTCATGCCTTTGTCAATTTTTGATGTTTTCTTCAAAGGTTGAATCACTTTGAGCTCAGATATTCCCCTTTTCCAATCTTTAGATTCTGTGATGAATGGAGCGTCAACAAAAGTCCCCCCTCAGAGTTGGATCTAGAATGAAATGAGGATTTGACTCTGAGGAAATTGAATCCATCCAAAGGAAAAGGGGGCACGCAAATCTTTAGAGCACAGAGGTCGGCGCGCAAGTTTGCGTTGCGCAGGCTTTAAGCGCACTGGGTCTGGCGCGCAGGGTCCCGGCCGTGTCTATAAATAGAGGGCCTCACTTCCGTACAAGCATCCGGATGGCCGGACTTCATAACTTCTCGAGCTCTCGTCGCCCAGGTTATCTTAGTCGTGCAAGGTGCTCTGTTTTCTAGTTATTTCCTTGATGTCGCGCTACTGTAAAGGTATTTGTACTTGCGTGGTTTACACTTGCACATCAAAAACTAGCGCGGCACATGAATACTTGCACGCCATGTTTTAGACTTGCGCGCCTTAATACCTTAGCCATTTTTTTCATTTAAGAGTTAGTTTATTCATCTTTTGTGCAAATTCAGTGGTTCCCAAGGGAATTGGAACGGCTGATGAACTGGCTAGCAAGCGGATTGATGACATGATGAACATTATTGTCCATGATTACTATGGTATTTGTGACAACACTCTCCCGGATTTGGCTAAGTACTTGAAGAAATATCATCCTAATTTTCCACAGAGCATCCATATGCCTCTGTGTGGTCATGGTCATCTGCAAGGAGTCAATGTTCCAAGTGCAAACAATTATACACCTGAGATGCAGCTGCACTGCTACTCCTCTATTTTGGTTATGTTGTGCATTAAGAGCAACAAAAATGGTGTGAACTTTCAAATTCTTCCTCCATGTCATTTCCTTGCAGATATGAAAATGGAAAACCCATGGGCTGAAATGTTTTCCACTTCCGGTTGGTGGAGAGAAGACAAACATGGTATTAGAGCAATATCTGAAAAGAGTACTCTCTCCAAATGGCTCTTTACTTCCAATGCTCCATTCTCAAATCCATGTATCCATCTTCCAAGTCTCTTGGACAGAAACAGAGTCACTTTTTGATCAGCAGAAAATTTTCTCAACCTGCACTCAAGAACATCCTTTTACAATTGTTCCAAGAAGAGCTGGTATCATTGCATCTCTAATTGTATCCAGTTGAATGAATGAATTCCAGGTGGTTGCTGATGAAGCTCGGGATGTCGTAAATCAAATTAAGTGTTATGTTGAAAGCCTCTTGTAATTCTTGAAAAAGAGAAGAGACCCCAGTTTGTGGATGTCCTTCTAACTCTTGTGCATCAATGAAAAACACTTTCACTTTCACTTATTTGTACCAGCATTCTCTCACTACCTGCTTCACATTTACTTAATCCAATGGGATTAGTAAGCATAGTTTGATTTTTACTAGGATTATTACAAATAACCCTACAATATTTGAATCTTTTAATTGCTCAATATTACCTAAATTATACAAAAATGTATATTTAGTAAGCTGGAACTCGACTTTTATTCAGAGTTCATTTGTCTTTTGTGGGCAGTTTAAAGTCATGCATGCCGGACATAAAGGGGCTAATGTTTAAGGTCGAAATAGCTTTGACCAAAATGGATTAAAATGGATTCAATTCCATGACAATTTATCTGAAAACATATTACCATACTCAAGTATGAGAGAAAATATGTAAACTATGGCTTAAGAATATTTGAATCTGAGGAATGATATGAAAAAGAGCTAAAAGGCATTAGAAGAATTAGTTTCCAAGAATGAAGTTACTATTATTTAACAAAACCCGTTAGGGGGTTGAAATATGCAGGGCCACCTATGGGCATTGGCTACATTGTCAAATAAATAGTATCTTTCGGCTGACAAGTCTGTTATGTGGACTGTTTATGCAAGGCCATCTATGGGCACGTGCTGCATAGTCAGGCGAAAGAACTCTCAAAAATTTACTTTCCTAGTGCTAAAAGCCAGTGAAAGTTTATGGAGATTCAAATTTTCTAAAGTATAGAGTTTGTTGTATGGAAAGAGGTACTTGAATATGGAGAAGATATTTCCGAACAAGAATATCGAAGAACTGGATGAATATCACTCCTACGAAGGTCTGACCCAAACGTAGGGAAGAAGAATAAACCATAGACTTGAATACTTTCAGATCATGAAAAAAGATATGGGAAAAATATGTTAAGGATGGCTATGTTTTTGCGGATCCGTACATACTGTCGTTTAAGACAAATAAGGACAAAAGAGGCATTCTTCCCAAGAATGAAGTTACTATCATTTAAAAAACCCGTTAGGGAGTTGAAATATGCAGGGCCACCTAAGGGCATTGGATGCATGGTCAAATAAATAGCATCTTTTAGCTGACAAGTCTGTTATGTGGATTGTTTATACAAGGCCACCTGTGGGCACGTGCTGCATAGTCAGGGAAAAGAATTCTTAGAAGTTTGACATTTTTGTGACTAGAAGTCATGAAAAAGGGTTATGAAGATCTGAAAATATTTAAGGTTAGGATTATAACACATAAAGATGGGTATTGTCTAATGTATATAGAGATACATAGGTCAATGATAACCATAATCATGTTGTGGCTGGGTCCTAAATTGAAATTTTGGACTTCACTAAGTATCTTATAAGAATGAGAATCAAGCCATACGTAGTTCTTGAAATGAAGTTTAATGAATACATAGTGTGTGTTTTCATGAGGAATTTTCAGCTAAGGGACTGAAAGTGAAATTTGGGGTTAGGCCCAAAAGACTTGGGACTGGATTCGAGGGATACTCGAATGTTCCTACGTATCCCATAAGGATTGGAATCAAGTCCACGTAGTTCTAGAACTACCCTTTGTAAAAATTTGGTTCGTACATGTGAAGGGTGAAAGGGGACTTTAGTGCAATGATGGTTTAATCTGAGACAAAAAGTTTAGGTATTACCATGTATGCATGTAGTCTTTTGAAAATGAAAACCATGATTGAAAAATCAATGTCAATAATAGTTCTCTCTCAAATGAGGAAATCAAAGAGTATTGTAGTTTATTGTCGTACCGGACAAAAGTGTTGCATAGTTTAACGTCATATAACAAGGACGAAAGTGAATCAATGTAAAGATATTGATTCTAGGGCCAGTTTCACGAATCAACATCATATGAGATGGTGGTGAACCGATGTGAAGAGATTGTTTTTGGGCTTGAACCCTAGGAGGTTGCCTACATACCCATCCTGGAGGGAAAGGATCAAAGTCCGTGTAGTTCAATTAAAAAATGAATTAATGATCAAGTTGTTCATGGGGACAACAATCTAAATAAAATGTTGTTGGGACTTATACATGGTTAGCGGCCCAAATAGAGTGTTACAGTTGAGGTTTTCTCTAAGCTCACGTGAGTCATACTCGGTGTGAGAAACAAGAGGTAACAACAACCTTAACAATGCATAGTTTAATGTCATGTAGGACATAAAAAAGGGACTATGCAGTTTAAAGTCTTTCATTTAGGACTATTGGTGCTGCACAGTTTAGTGTCATGTAGCAGGGACAAAATATCAGTTTAATGTCATGTAGGACATATCAAGGACTTTCTATACAGTTTAGCGTCATGTAGTTAGGACGATGGGGACAATACAGTTTAACGTCATATTGGTCGAAAGGAGGACTGTGCAGTTTAATGTCATGCAGTAAGGACAAAATAACACACCATTTATGTCATGTTGGACGCATTGGGGATTTTTTTCCCACAGTTTAATGTCATGTTGGACGAAAGTGTGAATAGTTTAAGGTCATATGCATGGACCGTGGATGGTGCAGTTTAATGTCATGATGGACCTTTGATGATTATATATTTTAACGTCTTTCCGGACGTAAGGGACTTTTATACAGTTTAGAATCATGTAGTTAGGATGTCACAGTTTAACGTCTTGCTGGACATAAGGGACTTTTATACAGTTTAACGTCAGGTTGGATGAAGTTGCAGTTTAAGGTCATACATGACCATTGCTGTATAGTTTAACGTCATATATCAAGGACGAACTGGTGCTGCACAGTTTAGTGTCATGTTGCAGGGACATATGAAGGTGACACAGTTTAACATCATGTTGGATGTAGTTGCAGTTTAAGGTCATACTGGACCATTTCTGTATAGTTTAACGTCATATAGCAAGGACAAAATGGTGCTGCACAGTTTAGTGTCATGTTGCGAGGACAAGTTCTTTTCTACAGTTTAACGACATGTTGGACGAAAGTGCAAATAGTTTAAGGTCATATGCATAGACCGTGGATGATGATGCAGTTTAAATTCATATTGGACTAATGGTTGTATGAACCACTTGTATGAATCTTGGTTCTGGGGACCATATTTTGTGTTTATACAAAATATTTCTTCAAAAATCTGGCATTGGTTGGAGTCGTGATGAGTTCTCCATCAATTGAGATTAATGAATAAGCTCCATTGGAGTAGACCCTATGTACTGAATAAGGTCCTTCCCATTTTGGCTCAAGCTTGGGAGGTTTCTTTCCTGGTATCATTGGAGTTCTGAGAACTAATACCAATTCTCCCTGAATGAATGAGAGAAGACGAACTTTTTTGTTAAAAGCTTGTGTTATTCGATTCTGATAGATTTCCAAGTGGTGCAAAGTGCACAATCTTTTCTCATCTAACTGTTCTAATTCATTCAATCACTTTTGGGATTGCTCATCTGTAGATAACTGATCAAAAATGGCTACTCTGAGTGAGGGAAATTGAACTTCAATTGGCAAGACTGCTTCTGTTCCATATACCAACGAATATGGAGTTGACCGCGTTTCATTGCGGGTGGTAGTCCGATAAGCCCATAAAGCATGAAAAAGTTTATCAGGCCATGATCTCTTATCTTTATCCACCATCTTTTGAAGTATATTTTAAAGAGTCTTGTTAAAGGCTTCTATTTGGCCATTGGCTTCCGCATGATACCGAGATGAATGGTTGGATTTAATGTTGTATTCTTGATACAATTTCTTCACCTCAGAAGAAAAAAAGTTGGTGCCGTTGTCCGTCAATATGGTATGAGGGACACCAAATATAGTAATGATGTTAGACTTGATGAAGCTAAAAATTCATTTAGAACTGACTTCTTTGAGAGGTACTGCCTCTGCCCATTTGGAAAAGAAATCAGTAGCAGTAAGAATGTACTTAAACTGCTTGGTCGTAGCTGAAGGGTAAGGTCCCACCACATCCATTCCCCATATGGCAAATGGACACGAGTATTTAGCTGTATGAAGCAACTCTGGAGGTTGATGAATGAAGTTGGCATGTACTTGACATGAATGAAACTTCTTTGTGAAATCAACACAATATTGTATCATTGAAGGCCAAAAATATCCAAGCCTTCGTATTTGATCAGACAGTCTATGTCCAGACTGGTGGGCACCACAGACTCCTGCATGCACTTCTTTCATTACAGCCATTGTCTCTTCACCATCAATGCATTCGAAGAGAACTCCATCAAAACCACGTTTTTATAGAATTTTCTCTAGGTGGTTTGGGCTATCATAAAGAGTAAAATTGACAACACGTCGCTGGATTTGTTCTTTCTCAGCTCTATCAGGTGGAAGTGTTCTATTTTGAAGGTATTCCCTGATAGGTGACATCCATCCTGTAGTATGACCATACGGTTCAGGAATGGGACTAATTTCATTAATTTCATCTGTTCTAGCTTGAACATAAGGGGAAATTGCACGACGGTGGGCAATACTGATGGTTGTCTCATCCCTATTTGGATCTGCTAGAGCTGTGGCTATATTAGCCAGTGCATCAGCTTGTGCATTTTGTGATCTTGGGACATAAGAAAATGTCAGTTCTGAAGGGAATTCTGCCATTAACTCTCTGACGTAATCATACAAAGGGATTAATTCTTCTTTTCTAATGGCATAATCCTCATTGACTTGTTTGATTACCATGTCTGAATCACCTTTCACCTTTAAGTGATTCACTTGTGCTTGGAGCGCTAACTCCAAGCCTGTGATAAGAGCTTGGTATTTGGCTTCATTATTGGTACCACCTTCCCACAATAAAAAGGAATAAGGTAACAATGCCTTATCTGGAGAAATGAGTAAAATTCCTAAACCAACTTTGTTGAATTTAGGATTTTCCATTTTCTTCCCTGTTGGACTTCTGGAAGCACCATCAAAATACATTTCCCATGTTTGAGGATTCTCTTGAATAGAGAAAACTTCCTCATCAAGGAGTTCAATATCTGAAGATTTATCTTCCACTGAAGGATGTTCAGCCAGGAAATCAGCCAGAGCTTGGCCCTTTATTGCCTTTTGAGATACATACTGAATGTCGAACTGCTGCAAAATAACTGCCCACCTTACTAGACGTCCTGTAAGCATTGGACGACTAAGGATGAATTTGAGCGGATTATTGCGAGATACCAATTGGACCTTGTGATATTGCAGGTAGTGTCTCAGTTTCTGAACTGCAATGATTAATTCTAGGCATCACTTATCAATACTTGAATACTGGGTTTCTGCTTCAAGAATAGTTCTACTGAGATAGTAGGGGCTATTTTCATTCCCAGCATCATTCTTTTGAGCTAGAAAGGCACCCAATGATCGCTCTAGAGCTGTCACATAGAGGATAAGTGGTCTACCTTCGACAGATGGAATGAGTAATGGTGGACTCAAGAGGTATGTCTTGAGAACATCAAATGCATCTTGACATTCTTCAGTCCACTGGTAGGTGACTCTTTTTTTCAATAATTTGGTAAAGGGTAAACTTTTGCCTGCCAAATTGGCGATGAAACGCCGAATATAGGCTAAGTGTCCTTGAAGTCCTCTTAATTCTTTCAAATTCTGAGGATGTGACATACCAATGATTGACTTGGTCTTCTCAGGATCGACTTCAATACCACGATGGCGTACAACAAAGCCGAGGAATTTTCCTGAGGTTACCACAAAAGCACATTTTAAGGGGTTCATCTTCAAATTATGTTGTCGAAGTTTGTGGAATATGACTTCCAAATCAGCCAAGTGATTAGAACATTGTTTGGATTTAACTACCAAATCATCCACATAGCACTCAACAATCTTCCCTAACAAAGGTTTGAAGATACGATGCATGGCGCGTTGATATGTTGCACCTGCATTCTTTAAACCAAAGGGCATCACCCAGTAACAAAACACACCTTGAGGAGCTCTGAAAGCTATAGATTCCTCATCTTCGGGGGCCATTAGGATCTTATTATATCCGGAATATCCATCCATGAAGGAGAGTACTTCATAACCAGCCGTCGCATCAATTAAGAGTTCTATAATCGGAACTGGGAAATCATCTTTAGGACAATACCGATTAAGATCTCTGAAATCAATGCAAACCCTAATTTTCCTGTTATTCTTCTTTACAGGGACAATATTAGCCAACCACTTGGGATATTGAACTTCTCTGACGAAGTTAGATTTGATCAGCTTATCCACTTTAGCTTCAATTTTGGAAGCATAAGTTGGGTGTGTTCTTCTCACGGCTTGCTTAAATCCTCGATGTTCTTTTGGTAAACCCAAATGATGAGTAGAAATATCAGGATCAAGCCCAGGCATTTCTATATAGTTCCAAGCAAAAATATCTTTATTTTTCTTTAGAAAAAAATATACATCTCTTGCTCTTCAAGGGTCAGGGCCGCACTAATTAAAGTGGGGCGTGGATCTTTCTCTGTACCCAGATTTATTTCTCTGAGTTCATCCACAGTAGTAGAGATACCATCTTCAAAAGCTAGAGGAGCATCTCTAAGACCTTCCTCTTCCTCTTCATTATGTGCTATTTCTTCCGTTTTTACATGCATAGTAGATGACAAAACGAAATTCTCATGATCATAAGAGATGTCAAAATTTTCACATTTTGAAGAAGAAACTTCCATTTCTGACCCTATTGATGATAAAGGGCCTTATTTGGGAAATAAAGAGGAGATGATGGATTGAGAATCGACATCATTATTTACCTCTGATGTTGCTATAACATCTTCTGGACTGATTGGCGAAGTATAGACTTGTTGGACTTCAACAGAGGAAATGAAAACATCACCACTTAGGCTTTCATCACTGTTTTGTAGGTTACCAATTTCTCCCATGTTGTCTGGCTCGATTGTCGTAATTGACATTATGGATCTTTCCATAAGAGTATTTTGATTTGGTCCTATTTTGTCAATTTGACTGATAGGTAACACATAATCTGTACTCACATGTGTAAATGGATTTATTGGAATCTTCTCCAAACCATATGGAGCATTAACTTTCGTAATTTCCTTCATTGTAGATTTTTCTCTTCCCTTCATGTGATAAAATTCTGCCTCAATGTATTGAGACTCACATGTCTTAAATGGGGCCTTATCACCATACAATGTTCCAACTTGACCATTGAAACAGTATTTGAGACATTGATGGTATGATGAAGGAATAGCTGCATGCTGATGTAGCCAGGGTCTTCCAAGAAAGACGTTGAAAGCTGAGTCTTGATCAACAATCATGAAATCCGAATTGGATACAAGATCTCCAAACTGAGTTCTGAGTGTAACTTCGCCCAGTGGTTCTGGTTCATTTTTATCATATCCTTGTAACATCATGGTAGAAGGAGATAAATCAGATTCCATGAGGCCTAATCGACGAAGTGTACGAATGGGCATTAGGTTGACTCCTGAACCATTGTCAATGAAAGCTCTTCAGATATCTACACCATTGAATTTTCCAGATAAGTACAAAGGTTTTATGTGCCCATGCACAACATCATCTTCATCTTTATCAGTAAAATATATCACTGCATGGAATTCTGCAGGATTATTCTCTATGTGATAGACTTCAGCTGCAGCAATTTCAGCTTCAAACTCCTAAGGACTTGACAAAGCTTCGATGAGTGCTTCCCGAAGATCTTTTGACAGATTCAAAGAATCCAAAATTGATAACTTGGATGGTACATGGTCCAAGTGTTTAAATATATCATACTTTTGATCTAGAGGTCTGCGTTTCCCAACAGGAATATGTGGTTTAGCAGGTTCCTTGGAAGCAGATGCTTTGGAAGCTGATGCATCTTGTATAGGGATAGAAGTTGGTAAAATCCTTGGTTTTGGAAGATTAGACCAATTAGATCCATTTACTTGCTGAGATAAAGAAGATGTAATTTTCAATCGGTCTTCCAAAATAACTGTGCCAAGACTGAGTTGACTATTGGCAGAAGAACATGCTTGTTCTTTTTGAGCTCGTTGAAGGGCTCTACCACGAGTTTCTGCTGCATACACAGTGCTAGCAGGGGTAGAACTGGAGAAGTGTCTTCGGAAAGATCCACTTCTTCCCCTGTATCCTGAACCTCTAAACCTTCCTCGGATTCCCTTATTTGATACAGGGAATTCAGGCTCATCCAGACTAAAATATAGATCTGTTAATTGAATCATATTAACAGAACTGAAGATTAACTCTTCGTCTGATAAAGACCCTGCCTGACTAGCCTGTTTAGGCTGTGCCGTTTGATGGGGCGGTGCCCGTGGCATTGAAGTAGATGGCATGAAATCTTCCAGAGTCAAAGACAACTTAGACCTCGATACATACTCATCTTCTTCTGATTCCTATTTCTTCTTTAAATTGCGCTGCCCTTTTGAGGATTTGTCGTTTGATGGAGGCTTCACTGTAGCTTTTGTAGGAGACACAATTGGCTTCTTCAATTGTGTTCGCAAAATGGCATGGGTCCAATTGATTGTCTTTCTGACCATCCAATCATCATATTTTTGCGCAGTTTTTCTTTTGACTTCTTGCCACTCGCCTCCTTCCTCTGGATCTGTAGCGGTAACACACGCTACATGAGCTGAAGAAACCTTCAATTTGACTTGTCCCAAGTCGACCATCTTTTGCAGGATGTATTTAAAGACAAAACACTCCTGGATGGGATGCCCCAACATTTGATGAAAGGGACAATAATTGGGACGGTCTTCATCTCCTTCATTGTTTGGCCTCTTGGGCACTGGTAATTAAACCAAATTATTTTATAGAGCTGAAATAAAGTAACCAGGAACTTTCTCACTTCGGAAAGTGTATGTTTTACTCTTCATATCCTCAAATTGTTTTCATCATTGATCTTTTTGATCATTTGGACAAAACGGGCTTTGTTGCTGGCGTTCAGGAGGTGGAGTCCTTCGAGAAGATGAATGTTTTGAAGTAGAAATAGGTACAGGTGCTTGTCTAAGCATAACTGTAGCAGTTTCTGCTTTACCCATTCTTCTTCCTGGAGATGATGGAATTACACGAGATTTAACCTTAGCCTGTATAAGGGAATCTTCAATCTGCTGAGTGATTGAAGTAAGGTCTAAAAACCCTCCTGTGTATTTCACAGGGATCAATGGCGTGCGTAATTCATCACTAAAATTTGCCACACAGATTGGCAACAGCTCTTCCTGAGGGAGTGCTAAACTCATGGAATACGTTAATCCCTTACAGCGATCAATGAAATCAGAGACTCTTTCATTCTCCCTTTGCTTGCAGTTTGTAAGATCGAAAACTGTCGTTTTTGGAAAAGTTGAGCTGAACTGAAGAAGGAATTTTTGACGAAGATCCTCCCATCCGATGATTGACCGGGATTGCAAGCTTGTATACCATACAAAAGCTGGACCTTGCAAGGTTCGTAAGAAGAATCTGAGTTTCACTGCTTCTTGCTGCTCTGGAGTTCCCATCATAGGATCACAACAAGACACGTAATGCGTCAAATGTTGTTCAGGGTCGCCTGATCCATTGAAAGTAGGGAAAACATGGTTTCCAAAACTGGATGGAGGAGAAATTGAATCTACCCATTCAGGGTAAACATTCTTTTCAGGTTGAACTTGCGCCCATTTCCCTTCCATAGTTTCTAACCGAGCTATTAATGACTCAATAGTAGTTATTAACTTTTGAGAAACATCCGGTTGAATCTGGTCTTGAGTAGGTGCAATGAATGGAGCTTGGATAGACATGGTGGTTGGTACTGCAACTGATGGTAGTGCTGCCAACCGTTGTTGCGCTTGACACATAGGATTAGACCTCTGAGGGTGTACTGATAAAGGAGGATATTCCTGATCTATCTTAGTAACTGCAAAAAATTCCTTCGGCTGTCGTACTTCAGCATTCTTAAGAACAAGACTACTCTGAAGTAGTTCTGCATTCATTCTTCTTAATTCTTTCATTTCTTCCTCTTGTTGTGAAAACCTTTGCTCTAATGAGAGCGATTGACCTTCTACAGAGGAAGGATATGTAACCTGATTCATTCCTTTCCCTTTGTTGGATACCTTTTGGAGCGAGGGAAGTGGATTACCTAGGTTCTGAGTAATCCTTTGACTTCATGTAAGTACACCTTCTTCATTTGTATCAGTGCGTACATTTTCTTGAGCAGGACACTCTTCATCTGAGTCCCCTGAGTGAGTCTCCTCTGGTGGATTAGCAAAAACGGCATTGATGACATTGATTGATGCATAATGCATCGCATCCCTTCTATCAACATTTCTGTGATATTGTCTTCTTTCATATCTTTGATGAGACATTTCCTTTTGTTGATTCAATACTTTAGGAACTTCTTGACGAGCTATAATTTGGAGGGAATCTCCTAATAATTTGGCTCTTCGTTCCTCTTGGGTCTTCTTCCACAATCGAGAAAAGACAGATATTCTCTGAGAAGGGGATTGATGATTTGAAAGAGTCCCCAATCTCGTGAACTGGGGATGTTCCTACTGATTCCGCTCAACTCCTCAAATCCCATTTGCTGACTCTGAGGGTTGGGTTAAAGGAGTCCCCAGTCTGACAAGCTGGGGTGGCTCTTGACATGCTACGTCTGAGATCTTCTTAAAAGATCTCTTGATCTTGCGAATCTTAGTTCGGAAATTAGCTGGATGCATTAGCCTGTATCCACTTTTATCACCTGGTTCAACAGACCGTTGGATGATTTTCGAGACCTCTATCATTTGATGACGTGTTTTCTCCATACGAGAGGCTTGTGCAATATTCTCGCCTGCTTGATGTTGGAGCAATTCAACAACTTCTTCTCTATATGCTTGATTTTGAGAGGAACTAGTTGAAGCCTGTTCTTGAGCAGGCTTTTGATTATGAACAAAGCCCATTGACTGTGGGCGGCCATGGGCAATAACATTGCATGAGACCATTTTCGGCGGGCTTTGCTAACTGGAAAGCACTGTGAAATGTAGTGCTCCATGAACACCCCATCCTCTGATATGAACATCAGATGGAGCATTGGCAATTAATTGACGCAATTTTCTTAGTGCGCCAAGGCATGAACGTTGAAGGGTTCTCTGTTGTTTTTCAGCCTTCGGATACCGAGAGACTGATAGAGATGCCAAATCAATCTGACATTGTATCCCTTCTATTATCTTAAGATGATTTTCATATTCATCATAAGATAATATCTTCTTCTTCAATTGACAAAGAGTTTTCCATATGTTGAGACGAATATCATGGATTCCATCATCCGTCAACATCTTTGGAATGTCGTACTGGGAGTCAGCCAAAGGACAAAACATGACTGGTACCTCACCTTTTTCCAGTTTCTTCCTCATGTTCAGCATTTCCTCTTTATCATTAAATAAAGATTCTTCTACCTGTTTTGATCAGAGTTGGTGTTTCCTTGTTGCTTCATCGGATTCAACAAGATTGGTAGAGACATCATTGATCAAACTAGAAGATGCATGACTTAGGGGTGGTTTGGAGAATGACCTACACCCTGGGCTATCTTCTGATTGAGAAAGTATTTCACTTGCTAGCGATAAAGCATCAGACATGACTGGTTTTGCATTTGCAAGTGCCTCAAGATAAGAGGGATTTCTCGGCACTACATTGTCCACTGGAGTATTTTCTAGGCAATGTGAATCACTACTACGGAGAGGAATTTCGCAGTGAAGTTCATCATCATGGGGAGGACCACCATAATGGGTTACAGCAAAAGATGAGATCTCTTGCTCCTTGGTCTTCTGACCACACAGAGGGTTCCTGTGGCTCTCATCTAAAGAAGAAACTTCAAGATTGACCGAATTTTCATGAAGCAAGTGTAAAGGCCCGAAGCTTGACGTACATTGAAATTAAATTACATTTCCGGAATACTTAGTACATAACAAAAACACACACACAAGGATCGTAATAGTTTAGTGTCTTTGGAAACTCGGAATATAATCTTTTAATCCTGGTGAAAGATCTTCAACATCTCCCATAAAGATCTTCCTTTTTTTATACCTAAAAACATTACTTATATCCTGGGGAAAAGAAAACATGAAAGGGTGAGCTCAAATTCTCAGTAAGGGTAAACAAAAGAAATATCAATCACATCATATACATAAGCACATAACTTTTGGAAATCTTAACCTGTATAAGAGATCATAATTTCATAACCTAGAATAACTCATGACAGTGAAATGTAATCACAATAATCATAACTTAAAACATTAAACTTTGTGTCATACACACATAATATTAGAGAATCATTTCTTATTAGTCAAGACTCATTGCCAAGACTATCTTATTGGAAAAAGTCCCTTTCTGAACCGAGTCACCCTCGTTTCAGTCCTGTTTCACTGAACCGGTATAACCTACCGTTCCAGCCATGTCTATCTAATGAGATATAAAATCTTTACCCGATGCATTGGAGGGAGATATAGGTCCCACCCATATCATAATGATACCATTCTTATGTGTTCCACAAAATCATAAATCATACATCATTTCATAACCCATGTAATAAAAATGGGATTCTTAAACAACATGACATCATAAAACAATTCATATAAGATAAAGGAATTCACAAAAATAATTCCATCACAACATAATCAAATCAATTTAATAATAGGGATAGAAACATAACCCTATATTATCTTAGATGGAAAATAATTTTGATAAAACACTTGAACTCCATTCTTGAGGAAAATATCTTTTCTACTTCAAAAAAACATTTTTCCTTTCTTAACATGTCATACAATTTTATACTAAAAAGAAGTTGATTAAAAATAAACATGAAAACTTGTAAAGGAATCTTCCTGGAAATAATGTTTTGAAAATCCATTCATGCCGTATAAGTTAAAAAAAATTCTTCATACTTTTGTCGGAAAAGTCAAAAAGTGCCTCGTACGAAAAACGGCAAAAGATTCCTTTCATGTCTTTTACTAAAAACTCACTAAAGGGTAAAATTGGATTTAAACAATTGTAGGTGGATGGAAATAATATTACATATTCTGGAAACATGGATGTGGATGATAAAATACACCCCAGTAAATACTAAAGTATAAACAATCTCGGATAAAAATCAGATTGTGATATTTCCCTTACCTTAGGTCTGACTTGCTTTGTACGTGTCTGAACCTCCTCTTCTTTGAAGTGCTTCTTTGATACCTCCTTTTAGGGAACTAAAATTGGTCATTAAAGAAGAACAGGACCTCTATGATGATACTAGGGAAGTTTAGAAGAGATTTTGGCAGGGGTTGGCCGAGCATTAATGCTCAAATTGGTGTGAGGAGGAGAGGGAGGAGGTTCCCTTTTATAAGGGAGGAGAGGGGCACCTTTGGAATAACTAAAAATATTATTTTATTATAAAGCCAAATTCGGTTTTAAATAGCTCCAAATTGATTTATTTAGAATCTAAGGTGGGGATGGGTCGAAATCCTCTCATCCAATATTATTTAGACAAGTTTAGGTTCCTATTTTAACCTTAACATTTAGATTTAACATTAAGTTAAATAATTTTACTTTTACCGTGTCTTCTTGTGTTCGTAGACTATAAGGTTAATAAACTTACTATAAGAAGCCAAACGAACCCCAAATTGTTTATTATTAATATATATAACCTTATATAAGTCATTTGGACGAACCATAGATTTTTAGGAATAAAATAGCAATTAATAATATAATATTTGTTTTAAAAACTATTTTATGTCAATTTTGACACTATTTAGTAATTGATTTTTGTGAAAATCATAACAGAATGATAAGTTAGAAAAAAGTTAATTAAATCAATACAAACATGTCATAGTAACCTAGAAAATTAGTTGAATTCATAAAAAGCCTCAAATTATATTTATTTGGGTATTTATAACATCAATTATGTCAATATTTCATTAATAAGATAATTACTGCATCATAATTGTGTCATAAATAAATTAAATTCTTTAATGTCTAAAAATTACAAATAAAATACCATTGTATAGGAAATCTTATTAGCTTTCTAATGAATATTTATAGTCGAATTTATCTTATTTATAACCCTATGTTAAAAATGTTTTATTAAATAAACTTTGATTTTAACTCTTTTAACTCTTCTTTGAATTAAATAATAATAAATGTCCTAATCTAATTCAAGTGGGCTTAAATGGTCATATTTTATTCCTAAGTTTGTTTTTAGTCGAAATAAACTTGTCCAATAGGATTAGGACATGTGTTAGGGTAATATTAATATCATTTTTACCCTTAATTACCCTATTTACTTTTAACCGTGGTAAAAAAAGTAAAAAGTTACTATTTACCAAAAATTATTTTCATCTCATTGAACCACATTTTACTTACTGACATCAACAGTGTCTCTCGGATTTTTCAAATTCCATTCACAGAAGCGGTAAAATTAAGATTTATGAAAAAATTAATTTTTTTAACTACCACTTAGTAGTTTCACTATTCATCAAAATTTTAAGTTTTTCAGAAAAATGCCAAAATTTCACCCTAAGCTATAATTGATATTCTGAATTCAAAAATGATTTATATTTTACAAAATTCCCAACATATAAGTTGCATTAATTAATTTTATAATTAATTTCTGTTGTCACAACAAATAGCGTGTTTTTAAGAGATAATAACTATCAAAAGATTAACACTTGTTTATGACTGGTGTAAATGTGAAATTACATCCAATGACCAAAATTGTATTGAATTGTAAAAATATATTCTAAATATACTTTAAAACCACTCAAGTTAATAATTTATCACTATTAATTATTTCTATTAAAAAAGTTGTTTTTAATTATAATTTAGTAATTTTCACTATTCATCAAAATATGAAAGTTATCCGAAAAGTACCAAAATTTCACCTTAGGCTAAATTCGATACTCCGAACCCAAAAATGAAGTCCATTTTGAGAGATAAAATTTTTAAAATTTTAAAAGTTTGTTATTACTATTCTTAATGGCTAGTTTTTATAATATTTTAATAGCATATCGTTGTTTAGTGAAACTCAGTATTACGTACTACACACGCTATCGAGGAAGGTCGCGATTGCGTTTAATGCAAGGAATGTCAAGGATGTGTGTTGTGCAAGCTCTTTTTGGTGTAGCGTACAACACAAGACATTAATAAAATTAAAAAGAATATTTTTCATAAAATCTCGGGCTGTTACATTCTACCCCCCTTAAAATGAATTTCGCCCTCAAAATTCGTCTGGGTTATAAATGGTTTACTACTCGAAAGTTTGTTTAAGAGAAACCCACATCGTAAAAAGAGAATACCAAAACCAATATTAAAAAAAAGGTATGAAACATAATGGTTACCCAAATAAACTAATCACTGGGTTTCCACATAGGTGAAAATATGGATATGGAAGAGAAATCTAATCATCATGTTCTGATGGAGAGTGGTAGAGAACATGGATATGGAAAATCCAGTAATCACAAATCCATATATTTGTGATGATATAAGGTACCATCTAATTTACCAGATATAAGGGCACTAGGACAACATTTTTTGGTTTTCAAGATCATTTCCCTAAAGTTGAAGAATTTGAATTAGAATAAATACATACTTTATTTTGGTACATTCTCACTGTTGTTCGTACTTTGAACAATTTACACTTCATCTCTTAAAGAAATGAAGTTGAATTTGTTATTCATGAAGTGTTAATTGATCATGTGATAGAATGATGGGTCCTTCCATCTGTCTCAAACAAAAGGTTAGAAAAGTTATCAAAAAATACATAAGTCCATCTATAGTGAGATTAATCATATATGGTTCCTAAAATGGACTTATACTTCATATATCGTACTGCTTAATAAAATAAAACTAGTTTCTACTAAACAGGGACTTCCTGTAGGCCAGTGGTAGGCGATAAAGGCCAGTCGCACTTCGGTTGTGGGTTCGATTCCCACAGCCTTGTCCGACGCGATGGGCTGTCGCCCGTCCTGCAGGTTGTCCTTTTTCTAAAACTATGTTACTATAACATCCCATCAACAATATCGAAAAAAATTCTATCCTTACACAATACTAACTTATGTCCAACATAATCCATTCCAATCTTTAGGCTTATCCATAATACTACAGTCCACTCTCATAACATAGTGAAAATGATTACCAGAGATTTAATACCATCGTTGATCCCCATATATCATAAGATATGTTTTGTTGGTCACATTCCAAACATTCAAAGTCCTTAATCATGTATTCTCTTGAATACCTTAGTGAAAACATGAATGCAGTCAAAATTCTATATACTCAAACCATGATATCACTTAGTCCTTATATCAATCATGAGCTCATGAATACTATTAAACATTTCATTTTCTCGTTTTCCCTTCATTATGCGCATATCATCTTATTTCCAAAAAAATATCTCAATCACTTTGAATACCACATTAGACCAACACATAAATATTCCAATAAATTATGATACCACATTATTTTGGAATCCCATTACATAAACACTTAATCATTCCACCACATCGTTGTCATATTCAACATCGCCAATAGTGATCGCATGTGACTTCCCTTTGTCCTTTGCCTTCAGTGGTTGCTCATGTTGATCATCACTAACCCTTGGATTAGGGAATTTATTATCATAATTCCCCATTTCCTTGCACTTGAAGCATTGAAGTGTTGGTGGTGCGTTCTCTGCAGTGTTTGCTTTATTCACATCATTAGAATCCCTTTTTCCATTACTTCGACACTCAGCTGCTCGATGACCTTCTTTTCCACACTTAAAACATTTTCTAGTCCCTTTAAGACAATCTCCACCAAGCTTCTTTCCACACTTTGTGCATAAGGAAACATTCATCTTCTTTTCACCATTATTATGAGATTTATCCTTGAACTCCATCTTTCGTTTCTTGTCAAAACCATGAGATGGATATGTAACACCAACTTCCATTTCTACCTTGATAGCACAACGCACAATTTATTCATAGCTACTGAAGTCTCTTATAGATAATTCCCTTCGAAGACTTGGTTTTAAGCCACTGAAAAATCGATCAACTTTACTTTCAGGTTGGATGATAATGCCAGATGCATACCTTGCAAGTCTTGTAAAATTCGCTTCGTATATACCAACAGATTCATCATCCTTTTGCTTTAGTTCAAGAATCTCCTTCTCCATCTTTGTTCGAATAATACGAGGGAAGTACTTATTGAAAAATAAGTTCTTGAACTCGTCCCATTCCATGGACTCAATTTCATCTCTTTGCCTCGTATTCTTGATAAGATTCCACCATTGATCGGCTTCACCTTCCAAACGATATACTGCTAAGATGACTTTATCATGTTCATAACATTGAGGAACTGAAAATATCTTTTCAGTGGTACTGATCCATTGTTCAGCAACAAGTGGATTAGAAGACCCACTGAAAGAAGGTGGACGTTGCCTCATGAAGGACTCAATAGAATATTGTTCCCTTCTCTGCTCATTTGGAAGTCCAGAATGATTCATATCTTGTGTAAGTATAGTAATAAGATTTTTCACTCCATCTCCCATGCCATTTGTTTGTTTAGGAGTAAAATCATTGCATTGTCCATTTCATTGATCAACACGGTTCCTTCGGGTTCCAGCAATCGTCTAAAACCCAAAAAGAATAGTGTGAGAGGCAAAAATCATGATAGGGAAAAAAACATAATAAAGGGGGAGTACCTTCAATATCTAACATCTTAGGTTTAATTCTATGATCGTTAGCGTAATTCTAGTACTATAACCTACACGTATACTTAACCTTAGGGAAATCCCTAGACATACCTTAAAAATATCTCTAGGGATCTCACTAACGTTTTCGCATCCTAGTATCCAAAGTTTGACGAAATCTTTCCTCTAATACCAACTGTAGTGGCCCGAAGCTTGACGTACATTGACATTACATTAAATTTTCGGAATACTTAGTACATAACAAAAACACACACACAAGGATCGTAATAGTTTAGTGTCTCTGGAAAATCGGAATATAATCTTCTAATCCTGGTGAAAGATCTTCAACATCTCCCATAAAGATCTTCCTTTTTTTATACCTAAAACCGTTCTTTATATCCTGGGGAAAAGAAAACATGAAAGGGTGAGCTCAAATTCTCAGTAAGGGTAAACAAAAGAAATATCAATCACATCATATACATAAGCACATAACTTTTGGAAATCTTAACCTGTAAAAGAGATCATAATTTCTTAACCTGGAATAACTCATGGCAGTGAAATGTAATCACAATAATCATAACTTAAAACATTAAACTTTGTGTAATACACACATAATCATAGAGAATCATTTCTTATTAGTTAAGACTCATTTCCAAGACTATCTTAGTGGAAAAAGTCCCTTTCTGAACCGAGTCACCCTCGTTTCAGTCCTGTTTCACTGAACCGGTATAACCTACCGTTCCAGCCATGTCTATCTCAGGAGATATAAAATCTTTAACCAATGCATTGGAGGGAGATATAGGTCCCACCCATCTCATAATGATACCATTCTTATGTGTGCCACAAAATCATAAATCATACATCATTGCATAACCCATGTAATAAAAATGGGATTCTTAAACAACATGACATCATAAAACAATTCAAATAAGATAAAGGAATTCATAAAAATAATTCCATCACAACATAATCAAATCAATTTAATAATAGGGATAGAAACATAACCCTATATTATCTTAGATGGAAAACAATTTTGATAAAACACTTGAACTCCATTCTTGAGGAAAATATCCTTTCTACTTCAAAAAAACATTTTCCTTTCTTAACATGTCATACAATTTTAAACTAAAAAGAAGTTGATTAAAAACAAACATGAAAACTTGTAAAGGAATCTTCCTGGAAATAATGTTTTAAAAATCCATTCATGTCGTATAAGTTAAAAAAACATTCTTCGTACTTTTGTCGGAAAAGTCAAAAAGTACCTCGTACGAAAAACGACAAAAGATTCCTTTCATGTCTTTTACTAAAAACTCACTAAAGGGTAAAATTGGATTTAAACAATTGTAGGTGGATGGAAATAATATTACATATTCTGGAAACATGGATGTGGATGATAAAATACACCCCAGTAAATACTAAAGTATAAACAATCTCGGAAAAAAATCAGATTGTGATATTTCCCTTACCTTAGGTCCGACTTGCTTTGTACGTGTCTGAACCTCCTCTTCTTTGAAGTGCTTCTTTGAGACCTCCTTTTAGGGAACTAAAATTGGCCTTTAAAGAAGACCAGGACCTCTATGATGATACTAGGGAAGTGGAGAAGAGATTTTGGCAGGGGTTGGCCGAGCATTAATGCTCAAATTGGTGTGAGGAGGAGAGGGAGGAGGTGCCCTTTTATAAGGGAGGAGAGGGGCACCTTTGGAATAACTAAAAATATTATTTTATTATAAAGCCAAATTCGGTTTTAAATATCTCCAAATTGATTTATTTCGAAGCTAAAGTGGGGATGGGTCGAAATCCTCTCATCCAATAGAATTTAGACAAGTTTAGGTTCCTATTTTAACCTTAACATTTAGATTTAACATTAAGTTAAATAATTTTACTTTTACCGTGTCTTCTTGTGTTCTTAGACTATAAGGTTAATAAACTTACTATAAGAAGCCAAACGAACCCCAAATTGTTTATTATTAATATATATAACCTTATATAAGTCATTTGGACGAACCATAGATTTTTAGGAATAAAATAGCAATTAATAATATAATATTTGTTTTAAAAACTATTTTATGTCAATTTTGACACTATTTAGTAATTGATTTTTGTGAAAATCATAACAGAATGATAAGTTATAAAAAAGTTAATTAAATCAATACAAACATGTCATAGTAACCTAGAAAATTAGTTTAATTCATAAAAAGTCTCAAATTATATTTATTTGGGTATTTATAACATCAATTATGTCAATATTTCATTAATAAGATAATTACTGCATCATCATTGTGTCATAAATAAATTAAGTTCTTTAATGTATAAAATTACAAATAAAATACCATTGTATAGGAAATCTTATTAGCTTTCTAATGAATATTTATATTCGAATTTATCGTATTTATAACCCTATGTTAAAAATGTTTTATTAAATAAACTTTGATTTTAACTCTTTTAACTCTTCTTTGAATTAAATAATAATAAATGTCCTAATCTAATTCAAGTGGGCCTAAATGGTCATATTTTATTCCTAAGTTTGTTTTTAGTCGAAATAAACTTGTCCAATAGGATTAGGACATGTGTTAGGGTAATATTAATATAATTTTTACCCTTAATTACCCTATTTACTTTTAACCGTGGTAAAAAAAAGTAAAAAGTTACTATTTACCAAAAATTATTTTCATCTCATTGAACCACATTTTACTTACTGACATCAACAGTGTCTATCGGATTTTTGAAATTCCATTCACAGAAGCGGTAAAATTAAGATTTATGAAAAAATTAATTTTTTTAACTACCACTTAGTAGTTTCACTATTCATCAAAATTTTAAGTTTTTCAGAAAAATGCCAAAATTTCACCCTAAGCTATAATTGATATTCTGAATTCAAAAATGATTTATATTTTACTAAATTCCCAACATATAAGTTGCATTAATTAATTTTATAATTAATTTCCGTTGTCACAACAAATAGCGTGTTTTTAAGAGATAATAACTATCAAAAGATTAACACTTGTTTATGTCTGGTGTAAATGTGAAATTACATCCAATGACCAACATTGTATTGAATTGTAAAAATATATTCTAAATATACTTTAAAACCACTCAAGTTAATAATTTATCACTATTAATTATTTCGATTAAAAAAGTTGTTTTTAATTATAATTTAGTAATTTTCACTATTCATCAAAATATGAAAGTTATCCGAAAAGTACCAAAATTTCACCTTAGGCTAAATTCGATACTCCGAACCCAAAAATGAAGTCCATTTTGAGAGATAAAATTTTTAAAATTTTAAAAGTTTGTTATTACTATTCTTAACAGCTAGTTTTTATAATATTTTAATAGCATGTCGTTGTTTAGTGAAACTCAATATTACGTACTACACACGCTATCGAGGAAGGTCGCGATTGCGTTTAATGCAAGGAATGTCAAGGATGTGTGTTGTGCAAGCTCTTTTTGGTGTAGCGTACAACACAAGACATTAATAAAATTAAAAAGAATATTTTTCATAAAATCTCGGGCTGTTATATTCTACCCCCCTTAAAATGAATTTCGCCCTCAAAATTCGTCTGGGTTATAAATGGTTTACTACTCGAAAGTTTGTTTAAGAGAAACCCACATCGTAAAAAGAGAATACCAAAACCAATATTTAAAAAAAAGGTATGAAACATAACGGTTACCCAAATAAACTAATCACTGGGTTTCCACATAGGTGAAAATATGGATATGGAAGAGAAATCTAATCATCATGTTCTGATGGAGAGTGGTAGAGAACATGGATATGGAAAATCCAGTAGTCACAAGTCCATATATTTGTGATGATATAAGGTACCATCTAATTTACCGGATATAAGGGCACTAGGACA
This sequence comes from Viscum album, assembly GCA_963277665.1. NCBI lineage: Eukaryota > Viridiplantae > Streptophyta > Magnoliopsida > Santalales > Viscaceae > Viscum > Viscum album. Next base: position 502,803,087 of record OY728135.1, on the reverse strand, counting down.
ACATTTTTTGGTTTTCAAGATCATTTCCCTAAAGTTGAAGAATTTGAATTAGAATAAATACATACTTTATTTTGGTACAATCTCACTGTTGTTCGTACTTTGAACAATTTACACTTCATCTCTTAAATAAATGAAGTTGAATTTGTTATTCATGAAGTGTTAATTGATCATGTGATAGAATGATGGGTCCTTCCATCTGTCTCAAACAAAAGGTTAGAAAAGTTATCAAAAAATACATAAGTCCATCTATAGTGAGATTAATCATATATGGTTCCTAAAATGGACTTATACTTCATATATCGTACTGCTTAATAAAATAAAACTAGTTTCTACTAAACAGGGACTTCCTGTAGGCCAGTGGTAGGCGATAAAGGCCAGTCGCACTTCGGTTGTGGGTTCGATTCCCACAGCCTTGTCCGACGCGATGGGCTGTCGCCCGTCCTGCAGGTTGTCCTTTTTCTAAAACTATATTACTATAACATCCCATCAACAATATCGAAAAAACTTCTATCCTTACACAATACTAACTTATGTCCAACATAATCCATTCCAATCTTTAGGCTTATCCATAATACTACAGTCCACTCTCATAACATAGTGAAAATGATTACCAGAGATTTAATACCATCGTTGATCCCCATATATCATAAGATATGTTTTGTTGGTCGCATTCCAAACATTCAAAGTCCTTAATCATGTATTCTCTTGAATACCTTAGTGAAAACATGAATGCAGTCAAAATTCTATATACTCAAACCATGATATCACTTAGTCCTTATATCAATCATGAGCTCATGAATACTATTAAACATTTCATTTTCTCGTTTTCCCTTCATTATGCGCATATCATCTTATTTCCAAACAAATATCTCAATCACTTTGAATACCACATTAGACCAACACATAAACATTCCAATACATTATGATACCACATTATTTTGGAATCCCATTACATAAACACTTAATCATTCCACCACATCGTTGTCATATTCAACATCGCCAATAGTGATCGCATGTGACTTCCCTTTGTCCTTTGCCTTCAGTGGTTGCTCATGTTGATCATCACTAACCCTTGGATTAGGGAATTTATTAGCATAATGCCCCATTTCCTTTCACTTGAAGCATTGAAGTGTTGGTGGTGCGTTCTCTGCAGTGTTTGCTTTATTCACATCATTAGAATCCCTTTTTTCCATTACTTCGACACTCAGCTGCTCGATGACCTTCTTTTCCACACTTCAAACATTTTCTAGTCCCTTTAAGACAATCTCCACCAAGATTCTTTCCACACTTTGTGCATAAGGAAACATTAATCTTCTTTTCACCATTATTCTGAGATTTATCCTTGAACTCCATCTTTCGTTTCTTGTCAAAACCATGAGATGGATATGTAACACCAACTTCCATTTCTACCTTGATAGCACAACGCACAATTTATTCATAGCTACTGAAGTCTCTTATAGATAATTCCCTTCGAAGACTTGGTTTTAAGCCACTGAAAAATCGATCAACTTTACTTTCAGGTTGGATGATAATGCCAGATGCATACCTTGCAAGTCTTGTAAAATTCTCTTCGTATATACCAACAGATTCATCATCCTTTTGCTTTAGTTCAAGAATCTCCTTCTCCATCTTTGTTCGAATAATACGAGGGAAGTACTTATTGAAAAATAAGTTCTTGAACTCGTCCCATTCCATGGACTCAATTTCATCTCTTTGCCTCGTATTCTTGATAAGATTCCACCATTGATCGGCTTCACCTTCCAAACGATATACTGCTAAGATGACTTTATCATGTTCAGAACATTGAGGAACTGAAAATATCTTTTCAGTGGTACTGATCCATTGTTCAGCAACAAGTGGATCAGAAGACCCACTGAAAGAAGGTGGACGTTGCCTCATGAAGGACTCAATAGAATATTGTTCCCTTCTCTGCTCATTTGGAAGTCGAGAATGATTCATAGCTTGTGTAAGTATAGTAATAAGATTTTTCACTACATCTCCCATACCATTTGTTTGTTCAGGAGGAAAATCATTTCATTGTCCATTTCATTGATCAACACGGTTCCTTCGGGTTCCAGCAATCGTCTAAAACCCAAAAAGAATAGTGTGAGAGGAAAAAATCATGATAGGGAAAAAAACATAATAAAGGGGGAGTACCTTCAATATCTAACATCTTAGGTTTAATTCTATGATCGTTAGCGTAATTCTAGTACTATAACCTACACGTATACTTAACCTTAGGGAAATCCCTAGACATACCTTAGAAATATCTCTAGGGATCTCACTAACGTTTTCGCATCCTAGTATCCAAAATTTGACTAAACCTTTCCTCTAATACCAACTGTAGAGGCCCGAAGCTTGACGTACATTGACATTACATTAAATTTTCGGAATACTTAGTACATAACAAAAACACACACACAAGGATCGTAATAGTTTAGTGTCTTTGGAAAATCGGAATATAATCTTCTAATCCTGGTGAAAGATCTCCAACATCTCCCATAAAGATCTTCCTTTTTTTATACCTAAAACCGTTCTTTATATCCTGGGGAAAAGAAAACATGAAAGGGTGAGCTCAAATTCTCAGTAAGGGTAAACAAAAGAAATATCAATCACATCATATACATAAGCACATAACTATTGGAAATCTTAACCTGTAAAAGAGATCATAATTTCTTAACCTGGAATAACTCATGGCAGTGAAATGTAATCACAATAATCATAACTTAAAACATTAAACTTTGTGTCATACACACATAATCATAGAGAATCATTTCTTATTAGTCAAGACTCATTGCCAAGACTATCTTAGTGGAAAAAGTCCCTTTCTGAACCGAGTCACCCTCGTTTCAGTCCTGTTTCACTGAACCGGTATAACCTACCGTTCCAGCCATGTCTATCTCAGGAGATATAAAATCTTTAACCAATGCATTGGAGGGAGATATAGGTCCCACCCATCTCATAATGATACCATTATTATGTGTGCCACAAAATCATAAATCATACATCATTGCATAACCCATGTAATAAAAATGGGATTCTTAAACAACATGACATCATAAAACAATTCAAATAAGATAAAGGAATTCATAAAAATAATTCCATCACAACATAATCAAATCAATTTAATAATAGGGATAGAAACATAACCCTATATTATCTTAGATGGAAAACAAATTTGATAAAACACTTGAACTCCATTCTTGAGGAAAATATCATTTCTACTTCAAAAAAACATTTTCCTTTCTTAACATGTCATACAATTTTAAACTAAAAAGAAGTTGATTAAAAACAAACATGAAAACTTGTAAAGGAATCTTCCTAGAAATAATGTTTTAAAAATCCATTCATGCCGTATAAGTTAAAAAAAACATTCTTCGTACTTTTGTTGGAAAAGTCAAAAAGTACCTCGTACGAAAAACGACAAAATATTCCTTTCATGTCTTTTACTAAAAACTCACCAAAGGGTAAAATTGGATTTAAACAATTGTAGGTGGATGGAAATAATACTACATATTCTGGAAACATGGGTGTGGATGATAAAATACACCCCAGTAAATACTAAAGTATAAACAATCTCGGATAAAAATGAGATTGTGATATTTCCCTTACCTTAGGTCCGACTTTATTTGTACATGTCTGAACCTCCTCTTCTTTGAAGTGCTTCATTTAGACCTCCTTTTAGGTCACTAAAATTGGCCTTTAAAGAAGACCATGACCTCTAGGATGATACTAGGGAAGTGGAGAAGAGATTTTGGTAGGGGTTGGCCGAGCATTAATGCTCAAATTGGTGTGAGGAGGAGAGGGAGGAGGTGCCCTTTTATAAGGGAGGAGAGGAGCACCTTTGGAATAACTAAAAATATTATTTTATTATAAAGAAAAATTCAGTTTTAAATAGCTCCAAATTGATTTATTTCGAAGCTAAGGTTGGGATGGGTCGAAATCCTCTCATCCAATAGAATTTAGACAAGTTTAGGTTCCTATTTTAACCTTATCATTTAGATTTAACATTAAGTTAAATAATTTTACTTTTACCGTGTCTTCTTGTGTTCTTACAATATAAGGTTAATAAACTTACTATAAGAAGCCAAAAGAACCCCAAATTGTTTATTATTAATATATATAACCTTATCTAAGTCATTTGGCCGAACCTTAGATTTTTAGGAATAAAATAGCAATTAATAATATAATATTTGTTTTAAAAACTATTTTATGTCAATTTTGACACTATTTAGTAATTGATTTTTGTGAAAATCATAACAGATTTATAAGTTCGAAAAAAGTTACTTAAATCAATAATAACATGTCATATTATCCTATAAAATTAGTGGAATTCATAAAAAGTCTCAAATTATATTTATTTGGGTATTTATAACATCAATTATGTCAATATTTCATTAATAAGATAATTGCTGCATCATTGTTGTGTCATAAATAAATTAAATTATTTAATGTCTAAAAATTACAAATAAAATACCATTATGTAGGAATTATTTTTATATTTCTAATGAATATTAATAGTCGAATTTATCTTATGTATAACCCTATTTTAAAAATGATTTATTAAATAAACTTTGATTTTAACTCTTTTAACTCTTCTTTGAATTAAATAATAATAAATGTCCTAATCTAATTCAAGTGGGCCTAAATGGTCATATTTTATTCCTAAGTTTGTTTTTGGTCTAAATACACTTGTCAAATAGGATTAGGACATGTGTTAGGGTAATATTAATATCATTTTTACCCTTAATTACCCTATTTACTTTTAACCGTGATAAATAAAAGTAAAAAGATACTATTTACCAAAAATTATTTTCATCTCATTGAACCAAATTTTACTTACTGACATCAACCGTGTCTCTCAGATTTTTGAAATTCCATTCACAGAAGCGGTAAAATTAAGATTTATGAAAATATAAATTTTTTTAACTACCACTTAGTAGTTTCACTATTCATCAAAAATTGAAGTTTTTCAGAAAAACGCCAAAATTTCACCCTAAGCTATAATTGATATTCTGAATTCAAAAATGATTTCTATTTTACAAAATTCCCAACATAAAAGTTGCATTAATTAATTTTATAATTAATTTCCATTGTCACAACAAATAGCGTGTTTTTAAGAGATAATAACTATCAAAAGATTAACATTTGTTTATGTCTGGTGTAAATGTGAAATTACATCCAATGATCAACATTGTATTGAATTGTAAAAATATATTCTAAATATACTTTAAAACCACTCAAATTAATAGTTTATCACTATTAATTATTTCGATTAAAAAAGTTGTTTTTAATTATAATTTAGTAATTTTCACTATTCATCAAAATATGAAAGTTATCCGAAAAGTACCAAAATTTCACCTTAGGCTAAATTCGATACTGCGAATCCAAAAATGAAGTCCATTTTGAGAGAAAAAATTTCTAAAATTTTAAAAGGTGGTTATTACTATTCTTAATGGCTATTTTTAATAATATTTTAATAGCATATCGTTGTTTAGTGAAACTCAGTATTACGTACTACACATGCTATCGAGGAAGGTCGCGATTGCGTGTAATGCAAGGAAAGTCAAGGATGTGTGTTGTGAAAGCTCCTTTTGGTGTAGAGTACAACACAAGACATTAATAAAATTAAAAAGAATATTTTTCATAAAATCTCAGGCTGTTACAGCAAGCCTTCATGAGGAAGTGTCTGTTGAAGACCTTCAGAATTAATGTTCCCGTTATTGGGAACTGAGGGAGTAGAATCTTGAATTCTGACAGGTAAATGTCTGAGGGCTTCAAGAACTCCAACATCGAGCAAGGCCTTGTTATAGATTGGCCTTTTATCTCCTGACTGTGCTGGGCGGATCTTTTTCTTAGATTCCTTCTTACTCACTTTTGAAACCACTTGTTAACGAAAGTGGTTACTCTGAGCAGGTGTATGTGCCTGATCAGGAAACATGGTCAGGTTAGGCTGACGATCTCCACTCAAATCAGGTGTATGTGCCTGACTTGGTTGTCCGTATGATATGGGGGAGTATGCCCCATAACCCTCTTGTACTGGAACAGATGTGTGTGTCTGTTCCGGAGTGAATCGTTGATGTTTCACTCCACTGCTAGGGATAGATTTATGTGTCTGTCTCTGAGATGATGCTGAAGCTGTTATGATATCCTGGCAAGCATCCAGAATATGAGCAGGAATTTTCTTCTGCTCTTTCACTATTGACAAAATATTGTTGGTGACTTCAGCCGCCGGAACGAGAATATACGTCCATTCCGGGTTTGGAGTAGGTGTATGTGCCCACTCCTGTCCTCCTATTCCTGTCAGTGAATCCTGACAGTACTCAAGTGTGGAGGCAGAGAGTTGAGTCTGCCTCTTGTTTGTCGTCGGGGCTTTCCGACTGACTTCTCTGTGCGCTACCAAGCGAGACTGTTGGTAGGTTTGATTAGTATTAGCAGGTGTATGTTCCTGCTGATTACACTTCGCCAAACACGGTTGACGAGATCCATCATATGTAGTCAGACGAGCCTTCTAACTAACTGGTGATGCATAAGCAGGTGTATGTTTCTGCCTATAGTACTCCGCCGGAATTGCCTGGCAGGATTGGCGTGATGCTACCAGACGAGTCTGCTGGACAGCGGAATTAAAACAGACAGGTGTGTATGCATGCTCATTATTTGCCACCAAGTTAGGTTGGTGGACTTCTCCGGAGATGGCAGGGATGACAAACTACCCATTATTAACCGGATTCCGTCTCTGGCGGTTCATCTTGCCTGCTCGGGTTCGAAGAATCTGAGCTGAATGCCTGGAGTCGGTACCCTCAACATGTTGAGGGCGCACTACCGCACGAGTCTGGCAGTGATTGTTGATGGGAGCCCTCGGGAAGGACTCCTGTCTTTTAGAATTAAGGCCCTGCGGGAATTGCTCATTCACTTCCTCAGAGTAAGGGAGTGAATGGAAATTGCGTTCTGGGGATAACGACCCGAAACGGTTGGAGACGGTAGTCAGCACCGCCTGCTTCATGATCACTGGTTGTCGTTGTCCGGACGACCTGTGTGAGTTTATTACTTGGAGGGCCTGTCGGGTAGCCTCCAGAGTTGGGATGGTACCATGTTGACGGTACTCCTTAACCAGCACATTTGATACCCAGCGTTGAAGACGCTGAGTAGGTGATGTCATCCTCAGAGCGGATGACGATCCAGTAGGAATAGCAGCAGTGGTATTTGCAGCAGCAGTATTCACAGATGTGAATTTGAGAGCAGCCATTATGAAAATACAGAAAATCTTGGAAAAGAGTGCATGTTTGATATAATAGATGTAATCAAAATAAACTCAGCTACTTCATCCTTTGGATGAGCACATATGTCAATGATTGTTTTTGTTATCCCTTTTATTGAGTTTTAAATAGGGGCTTAACAAATAGGTAAAACATCATTTTATCTTGGTTAAGGATTCACGTCGGGTTCACCATTTTTGTTTCGCACGGAATTTGGGGATGACCTCCTGGATGGGAGATTCAAACGTTCCGATCGGTTTCTAGCGGGTATGTTCGTAGAACCAGAAACATCCAATGATTCCACATCCGTTTGGACCTACTTTCTAAAGTTAGGCGCTCATTAGCTTGTGGACTGATGAGGCTTAGGAATTTTCATTGGTCGAGAGGATGGGAGGTCAGACTCATCACACCTTTTTTAGGGGAATTATTGTCTACTCCGGGACTCTCTTTATAGATTTAAGTTATGTTCGTGAATCCTTATTACATTACCAAGTATAAAATGAGCTTTCCTTCAGTTTAACAATCAATGATTAAATATGTAAGAAATTTAGAGAATCTTTTATATGTATTCGAGGTTCTTCATCAATAGAGAATCATCTGTATCTATTTAGAGATTCTTGGTCAATGGTATCCTTCAAAACATTTATATAAAAGTCTCTTGGTCATTATGATGACCAGGCTGGTTTTAAAGCCACTCAGTGGGGCACTTGATGTTTATCGTCATTCAGAAGGACAATGAATTACTTCAGAGTTGGGATCAGACCCATAGATGGGCTACCTACGTATCCTTTGTTTTGAAAAAAGGAATCAGAACCCATGTAGTTCGAATAAGGGTATGATGTTTATGATTGATGGCTCAAAGAAGGATGTCACAATTACTTTTACACTCTAAGCTCACGTGAGTCATGCTCAGTGTGAGAAACAAGAGGTATTAGTAAAATTTAGACAATTGTGCCATGAAAGATGCAATCATAAGAAATGGTTTGGGGCTTATGTATTTCTGACTGCCTAGAGGATTTACTTTAGGGAGAAAATCCAGAAACAGGGCCCATAAAGGTATATGTGCTTCATGGAGATTTGAATACTCTAACTTGGGACTTATTCCTGAAGAGGAAATCCAAATTTGGAGAGGATTGATAACTGGGTTTTACTCTTGAGAAGGAATCCCAGATCAAACGTAAATTAGGACTGGTTAAAGAGAAATTAGGGGACTTGGGGCTTACTCCTGAAAAGGAAACCCAAGATTATGACTGGGACTTATTCCTGAAAAGGATACCCAGGTTAGGGGACTTGGAGCTTACTTCTGAAAAGAAGCCCATGATTATGACTGGGTCTTTTTCCTGAAAAGGAGACCCAGGTTAGGGATTAAGGTTTGGGGATTACTCCTAAGGAGGATGCCCATATTTGAGATTGGGGCTTACTCCTGAGGAGGATGCCCAAGGTAAGGAATTAAGGTTTGGGGCTTACTCCTGAGGAGGATGCCCAGATTTGGGAACTTTAAGAATTTGGGACTTACTCCTGAGGAAGATGCCCAGATTAAAGGACTTATAACTGGGGATTATTCCTGAAAAGGAGACCCAGGTTAAGGATTCTCTCATCTTAAAGGATGGGGTTGAATGAATGAACTCTCCATATTTAGTGACATAAGGATATTTAAATCACCAGGTTTTGAGAGATATTCCACAGAATTCCTTTCAGATAAGGAAGTCAAATCAAGAAATCATGCCATAAATTTCTTTGAAGAGTGTCTTGAAGACTGAATCTTGAATAGGAAAGGTGTAATGGCTTTAAGAGGGGTAAAATGGGCAAGATGGGCACCCAAACAAGGTAGGGGCGCGCAAGTCTTGAAAGGCGCGCAAGTATTGCGGCGGCGCGCAAGTATTGGTCGCGCAGGTATACTTGCACGACATGTGGGATACTTTGCGCGATTCTCAACCATCATTAGAATACTTGAGAGAATCTTTATTAATCCCTTTAGAATCCTCTTGAGGTTCTTCCAGAAAAGGGACGCGCAAGTTCTATTGAAGGAATAAGGTGGCGCGCAAGTGTGGTCACTTCCCTTAAGGGTTGACCACTCAGGCGTGCAAGTGTTGATGAGTTTCAACACTTAGGCCTTCCTCCTTCTATTTAGATCTTCTGTTCTAGGTAAGAAATTACCTTAGAAGTGTTCCTGAAGCTTTGAGAAGAGACTTGGGCGTCGGGAGCTTCAATCCAAGTTTCTGGAAAAAAATCCTCTCGAATGGGGGGCCCACAGGGTCTATTTATAGGCAAAAGAAGGCCCTAGGCGGTTACTGGGCGGTTATAACATAGGTCGCGCAAGTCACTTGCGCGACCATAAGGGCGTCGCGCAAGTCACTTGCGCGACCATAAGGGCGTCGCGCAAGTGGACTTGCGCGACAGTGATATAACTTGCGCGGTGCAGTTGCTTTTGATCCTTTGTTCATGAGTTTGTCGATTTTTGATGTTTTCTTCAAAGGTTGAATCAATTTGAGCTCAGATATTCCCCTTTTCAGATCTTTAGATTCTGTGACGAAAGGAGCGTCAACAAGGACATAAAGTTTAATAGGTTCAAGGATGAGATCAAGGAAATGTCAGGCTATCTAAAACAAGGAACTAGACATGACTCTTTTCTTCAAGAGTGTTTAGTTTTGTGAAAAAACATTAAAGCTGAGTAGATGTGTCTACTTTGTAATCATTAAGATGTAATAGTTATGTCCTAATTCTCTAAAACTCTAAACCTGAAAAGATCCTCAATGTGAATTATTCATTTAATTCAATAATAAGTAATGTTTAAGGCCAGGTCCTTATAAACTATTATTGAATGATGTTTAACAAACCCATTTTATTACATGGGTTAAGTTATGGTAAATGTTTTTATGTTTTTGTAGCACCTATAAGAATGGTGTCATTATGAGATGGGAGGGACCTATATCTACCACTATTGCATAGGGAAATGATTCATATCTCTAGAGATAGACATGGCTATAAAGGCATGTAAATCTGGATTAGTGATACAGGGTTAGAAATAGGAGTGATCTCAGTTCAGTAATGGACATTGTCCTCTATGATGGTATTGGAAATGAGCCTTGACTAATATAAAATGATTTTCTATGCTTATTTATGTATTCCAAAACGTTTCATGTCTTTTGTTTTGACTTTTGGGATTACATTTCACTTTTATGATTTATCACATGACATGATATTGTGATCTTTTATATGCAGGATATGATTTTCAATTGTTAGGTTCTTATGGATATGATATGATGGATATTTCCTTTCTTTACCATTACTAGTAATTTGAGCTCACCATTTTATATGTTTCTTGTCCCCAGGACATGAAGAAGGGTATTATGTATGATATTCCAAAAAGGATTCTAGTTATGATGAAATAAACAGGAGATTATGTAGATGTTTTATAAACCAGATGTTTATGTTTCCCTGTATATAAAGAAACTATACCTATACAATCCTATACTGATTTTGTTATTTGTTGTAATACATATACATAAATTCTAATATAATATCAATTTATGTAGAGAATGGGACTCTATAGTTGGTATCAGAGAAAGGGTATAGTTATCCTTTGGAAACAAGGATGAGAAATCCTGAAGGATATGTCTATGTATAGGATAAAATCATAGTGTTTTAGTAATGGCAATGAATAAACTAGGATAAAACCTAATGTTTCTTAAATTAAAATTTTATTCTTTATTATGTGGTTTTCCTATTATGATTAGCATTGCTCACACTAGGATTATTGGTTTAGTCAATGGATGGAACCCGAAGAAACCATATTAATGCTGAATGTGATGGGAATTGCCATGATTCTCCCCATGATCAACCAAATGTTATGGGAGATGGAATGAAAAATATTATTTCCATTCTCACACAAAAATCTCAAGCTATGAATCATACACAACTTCCAAACATGAAAAGGAGGGAGCAACATTCTGTTGAATCCTTCATGCGGAACTGTCTACCTTGATTCATCGGATCTTCTGATCCATTATTTGCTGAACAATGGATCAGTACCCATGAAAAGATATATTTAGTTCTAAAATGTTCTGAAAAAGACAAATTTATATTAGCAGTATATTTTTTGGAAGGTGAAGCTCTGGAATTACTGTCCAACCTTAGCGTAGATTAATTTATTCTTTAGTGTCTTAAAACCAAGTATCCGAAGGGAATTAGCCATAAGGGACTTCAATATCTATGAGGAAATTTTTTGAGGTGATCTCTAGGTTGATATGGATAATAGGGTATCCCATTAGTCATATGGGTTTGATAAGAAAAGGAAAATGGAGTTCAATGTAAAATATAAAGACCACACTAAAAAGAAGATGAGTTTTTACTAATTCTCAATGTGGGGAATGAGAAAAGGATGTAATTTTCATAAACTTACTAGTAAATGTTTTATGTGGGAAAAATGCCACTGGGAAATCTAATGTCGATGTAATGGAAAAAATATTTCTAATGATACGAATAAATAAAAGGTTAAATAAAATACACCTCCTACAATTAAATGTTACAAGTGCAAGGAAATGTGGAATTTTTCCAAATAATTTTCTAATCCAAGGGTTTTTTATGATAATCGACGTCAAAAAACTCATAAGTCCAAAGACAAATGAATGTCACCTGCAATTAATATTTGCAACATTGAATATGATAATTAAGTGGTGAAAGGTACACATAGCATCCACTCTAAAGTATAAAATGTTTTATTTTATCCTAGATCCACCCACTCTTTTATTTTTGAATAATTTTCAAAGTTTATCTCTATATTACCACAACAATTAGATGTTGAGTTAGTTGTGACAACTCATAATGGTACAACGGTTGCATCAAAAGTTTATAATTTTTATGTGATTGAATTTTGTTGGAAAATGATTCCTTCAAATACTATGATACTTCCTATAGTAGAATTTGATAAGATTATTGGTATGGATTGGATTTCATTATATGAATCTCATATCAATTTCCCAGGAAGGGAAGTCATGTTTCATATTTCAGATCAATCTACGATCATGTATCGATGAAATGATGAATATAACCTTCCAATATAAATTTCTTCCATGTTATGGGTCTTGGTTCCAATAAATGAAGGTTATTTATCTCTAATGGTTGGGGATAAAATCACAATTAATAACACACCAACTGTATTGGAGTTTGATGATGTCTTTATAGAGTAATTTCCAAGACTTCCACCAAATCGTGATGTTGAGTTTTCAATAGAACTCATACTAGGTGCTATGACTATTTCAAAGACACCTTATATAATGGTGCAATTGAGTTGCAAGAATTGAAGAAGCAACTCCAAGAGAATCTTGATAAGGGATTCATACTCCCTAGTGCATCACCATGGGGAGCACCAGTTCTACTTGTTAAGAAGATGATGGATCAATGAGACTCTACATTGATTATCAAGAATATAACAAGATCACTATAAAGAAAAAATATCCTCTCCTATGCATTGATGAGATATTTTACCAACTATGCAGAGATCAATACTTTTCCATGATTGATCATTGTTCAGGATATCATCAATTAATGGTAAAAAGTAGGATATACCAAAGAGAACATTACATACAGCATATGAACACTATTTATTTATAGTGATACATTTTGGTATTACTAATTACACTGCTATCTTCAAGGATCTAACGAATAATATCTTTAAAGACTATCTTGATCAGTTTTTGGAAGTCTTTATAGAAGATATTCTTTTCAATTAAAAGAGAAAGTAAGAACATGAAGATTACTTGAGAATTGTACTAAAGACCCTGAGAATGAAGAATCTATATACCAAATTTACCAAGTGTGAATTTTTCCTCCCAAAGGTTTATTTTTAGGTCACATAATCTCAAGAGATGGGATATCTATGTATCTGGAAAAAATAGATGTTAATGAAAGATGGTTGAGACAAACAACAATAAATATGATCCAATGTTTTCTTGGTTCGACTGGATATTATCAACATTTTTTGAATGATTTTTGATGATTATCTAATCCAATCACCTTTTTAACACCAAAAAGAGTTCTGTTCATTTAGATAGAGGAATGTGAAGAGAATTTCAAAGATATAAAAATAATGTTATCCAGTGCACATGTGCTCACACTCCCTTGTAGTGGTGAATGGTTTGTGAAATACAGTGATGCATATAAGAAGGGGCTAGGGTGTGTTCTCATGAAAAATGATATGGTGATAGCATATTTCTCACATCAATTAAAAATAAATGAAAAAATTTACCCAACTCATGATTTGGATTCAGCTGTAGTAATTTTGCATAAAAAATATGTAGGTGTTATCTTTATGGTGAAAGGTGTGATATTTATAATAGTCATAAAAGTTTAAATACATTTTCAAAAAAAAGAAGCTACAAATTAACCAAAGAAGATGGTTGGAGTTGGTTAAATATTACGACTGCTCAATACATTACCACACTTGGAAAGAGAACAAGGTGGAAGATTCTTTGAGTTGAAAATACCATGCTAACTTATCCTTGATGATGATAAAAAAAGATCCAATATTTATTTATTTTAAAAATATGGATCTTGAATTTTTAATGGAAGGGTATAAATCATATCTTTTTAAAATTATTTTTCACACATATATAGAAGTGAATATTGAATAGGAATAGAAAGAACATGTAGAGTTACAAAATAAGGTGAGAAATGTTCCTAAATTCAACCTTGATGGTGATGAAATAATATGGTTCGTGAACCCTAGTTGTATTCCTCCCATACCAGAATTAAAGAAGGAGCTATTGTATGAGGCTAATATTTCTTCATTCCCTATTAATCCTGGAAGCAAAATGATGTATAAGAACATAAAATAGTACTTATGGTGGGATGGAATGAAAAGAGATGTCGCTAAATATGTCTCTCGATGCAGAGTTTGTCAGTAAGTTAAAGATAAGAGACATAAATCTAATGGGATGTTAAAACCATTACCCATACCTGAATGAAAATTTGAAAACATCACTATGGACTTAGTCATCGTACTTCCCAAGACTTCCAATGGTAATAGTGCTATCTTGGTTATAGTTGATTGTTTTATGAAGTTAGAACATTTCATTTCTATTAGAGAGTATTTCTCTATTTATCAAATTTCCAAGATATATATAAAAGATGTGGCAAGATTTCATGTAGTACCAATTTACATTATATCTGATCGGGAAATGAGGTTTAACTCGAAGTTCTAGAGAAGCATTCAGCATGATCGGGATACCGAGTTACGTTTCAATATTTCATATCATTCTCAGACATACAGACAGTGTAGAAGGACAATTAAAACTTTGGAATACATTTTGAGAGATTGCTCTATGGATTTCAAAGGTCGTTGGGATCAACACCTACTATTGGTGGAATTTTCATACAATAATATATTTCACTCTAGTATTAATATGGATACTTATGAAGCCCTAAATGGAAAGATGTGTAGAACTCCAACTTGCTGGGATGAATTTGGGGAAACAAAGATATTAGGACATGATCTTGTTGGTGATATGGAAGAAAAGGTTAGATATATTCAACAACACATAAGAGCAGATCAAAGTTGACAAAAAAGATATGCTAAAAACATATGAGAAGACCTAAGTGGGTGATAAGTTGTTCTTTTGAATATCTCTTTGGAATATATTAATGATATTTGGAAAGAAGGGAAAGTTGAACCCTAGGTATATCAGTCCTTTTGAAATATTATACTATTAGGGAAGGTACCTTACCAATTGGAGCATCCACAAAATCTATCTAAAGTTCATGATGTGTTACATGTATCTTTCCGGAGAAATTATATACCTGGTCCTTCACAAGATATAAGCACAGAAGTCATACCACTGGAGTAAGATCATTCTTATGATTAACAACCAATAGAGATTCTGGATCGTAAGGAATAAGCTCTATGAAACAAAACCACTCACTTGGTTAATGTTTTATGGCGGAACCAAAAATTTGAATAATTTACATGGGAACTTTTGGATAAGATAATAGAGATGTATCCTCATTTGTTTGTTTCCATGTGATGAATTTCAAGGGAAAGATTCATTTTAATGGGGGTAGAATGTAACACCTTGATGTTTTTATGAAATATTTTCTATAAATAATTTTTATTCTTTAGTAGCTTGATTTGCATGAAATAGTGTGTTTAAAGGAACCACGATATTACCTTAATATAAAATTACTATTATATAATATCCATTAGGTTAGAGAGAATAATTATAACAACTTATGAAAATTTATTATGAATTCATTGCCTATAAATTACTTATGAAAAATATAAATCAATTAGATATTTTTATTTTTTTGAGTAAATTTATTTTGGTAATGAAATTAATGAGATATATATATGTGTGTTATATACTTAAATTAATTATTTTTTGATATTCACCCAATGGATATTTTAGTCATATGGTATTAATAAAACCATATTTTATGTATAAGAACCTTTATTTAAAAGGTTAATTTTTACACATTTGAATGAAAAACCCATTTTAATTTAATAATTTGACACATTAAAAATTTATATATAATTTCATGTGGGATATGAAAATTTTATTTGAATAAATATTTTATATTTTTGTTATTGAACTCTTGTTTTGATGAATATTAAAAATACGCTAAATTTTAATTAAAAACAAATTTTTTTCATAGAGATAATTTATATGGATAAATTATAATATTGAATAGTTTTAAATTATAAATAGAATATATTTTTACAATTTAATATAATGTATGTCATTATCATTAATTTTACAATGAATTCATAGGTATGAACATTTGAATCTTATGCAATGTTTTAACTTTTAAAACATGTTTTATCATTTCAAAAACCGGAATAATTTTAAAATAAATATTGAAAATTTTGGTTCTAGAATTTTGAAAAATGGATTCCATATTTATAATTATAATGTCCAATTTTTTTAATAGTCACCTTTTATTGTTGGACATTATGAATTGTAACATCAGTAATTCTTTTATTTACCATGGTGAAAGGGTATATCTGTTAAATAAGGGTAAACAATAATAATTTAATAGTATAAAACAACCCTAAAACGTGTCCAAATCCCATTTAATGAGATATTTATAACCATGGGAATTGTTTGGTGGATTTTGGGACCCCATGGATTCACATAGATGTGAAAATGACTTTTTATTTGAATTAATTTAATGTAAATATAAATATAACATAAACATATACCTTTCAATAAATAGATTTTCATATAGAATTATATAACTGATCAATATGTATATAAATAATCATTATTAATCTAAAAGTATTTCCGATATCATGGTATTTTATTTATAATTTTTATACAATAGATTAATATATTTATTTATGACAAAATTATGATGTTGTCAATACCGCATTAATGAAATATTCAAATAAAAGAATTTATAAATATTAAAATAAAGTTATTTTGAACATTTTTATTCTATAAAAAAAATA
The DNA here is from genome assembly GCA_963277665.1 of Viscum album. Lineage (NCBI taxonomy): Eukaryota > Viridiplantae > Streptophyta > Magnoliopsida > Santalales > Viscaceae > Viscum > Viscum album. The sequence goes on along the minus strand of OY728135.1, from coordinate 502,786,386 downwards.
TTTATGGATTAAATTAACATACATAGGATTATTTAATTCTTTTGGATTAAATTATAATCATGTTTTTATTAATTTATTTTATATGTCAAGTATGAATACTATCCAAAATTTACCTAATTCATAACTTAAAACATAATATAGTTTATGAAATGATATTAAATTACTAAAAATATAATATTATTCTAAATTGTTAATATAATTCCAAATATATCATAAATAAATTTTTTTAGGTCATTTGACATGATATGTTAATTACATTAATACACAATGGGGAAATAACAAGATATCAAGATATGATTAAAAGGGGAAAATAGGGGTTAAACAAAAAAGATAAGGAAAAAAATCTTCAAAACTGATATAAAAATTATTTTATGATGTGTATTCAAACACAAAATCATCTTATCATAAAATTAAATAGGTTTTTTTACAATTTTTAATCGATATTTAATTTATAATAACTTAATATTTTAAGACTTTCCTAAAGTGACCCTCTACTCTCTTATAAAAGGGAACCCCCCCCCCCTCTCATCTTCACTCCATTTTGAGACATTAATATCTGCCAAGCCCAGTAAATTTCTCTTCTCAACTTCACTAGTTACATTATAGAGGTGCAGGTCTTCTCAACAGACCAACTTCAGTGCCCTAAGAGGAAGTTTAAAGGGGGTACGTCGAGGAAGATGTAATATCTTCTACTGATTCTTTCAAAAAAAATATTCTTCTACTTCCTCTTAGTTATTTGTTAAATTATAAATTAAAAACATAAGTATCAATAATATAATGATATTTTATTATAAATATGAAACAACCCTGTTTCACCTTCTATCCATCCAACGAAAAATAAAATCACCGTTCGTTCGTATCTACGACTTACTGTTTCCACACCGTGGTGTAATCTATTTTTGACCACCACCTTATTTGGATTGGTATAATGGTGGAAATAATAACTATATATGATTATTGTAACATGATAATAATTATAATATGCTATACACCATCCACATCAGTACCATTCAACAATTATCAGAACAATATCGTCACTTATGCGTGTGTACGACTTACTGTCTCTATGGGGTGATATGATTCATTCTACATAATATTTCATAAAACATGATTATATAAATGAATTTAATGAGTAAATAGGATATATGTTATACCAATACCATTTTGTAAATGGTATAAAAATAACATAATAATTGGAAGAAGAACATATCCGACAAAACATACATAAGAACATAAATAAGTTAATACCTCAATAATGAGTAAAAATGAAATGTTACTATGAAACAGATAAAAACATGAAAATAACTGTTATCATAAAACTGATATTGATTCTGGAATAAATTTGTAACATTATTTAAATCATTTTATAAGAGGCTCAGATACATACAAAGCATTTGAGACCCAAGGTAAGGGATAACTTTTCAAATCTTTGTTTTATCCGAGATTGTTCATTCATAAGCATTTACTAGGGTATATTTATCATCCACAACAATGTATCCTAAATATGTATTTCAAAATATTATTTATATCCTTATATAATTTTTTAATTTCAATTTTACCCATTGGTGATCTTTTACTAAATGGTGTGAATGAAATCTTTTGTCGTTCTCAATTTGAGGTTCTTTTTTACCTTTCCAGCAAAAGTATGAGAATAATGTTTTTTAAATTATACTGCATCAATGGACTTTTAGGATTTCATGAAAGAATATTTCCATGAATCTTCCTCTAAAAAAAATTCATGATTATTTTCAACTAAATTATTTTCTTTTAAATTTCAGGTCATTTTGAGAAAAGAAAACGATTTTGAGAAAAGAAAGGGAATTTTCCTCAGGAATTAATTTGAAGTGTTTTCTCAAAATTATTTTAAATCAAATGTGTCACTCGTTAAATAGGGTTATATTTCTATCCCTGTTATTATGATGATTTTATTTTTTTATGATGAAATTTTATTTTGGAAATCAATTCCTTTTATATAAATTATGATGGAATGATGTTTAAGAAACCCATGTTATTGCATGGGTTGTAGTGTGGTAAATGTTTTTATCATTTTGTGGCACACGTAATATTGGTTTCATTATGAAATGGGTGGGACCTATATATCCCTACAAGGCATTGGGTAATGATTTATATCTCATGATATATACATTGATGGAATGACAAGTAAATCTGGTTCAGGGATACAAGGAAGGAACGTGGAGTGAACTCGGTTTAGTAATGGATTTTTTCTACTAATATGGTCTTGGAAATGAGCCTTAACTTATATGAAATGATTTTATATTCTTATGTGTGTATGCCACAAAATTTCATTTCTTTTGTTTTAACTATTGGGATTACATTGCACATTTTTTATTTATCCCATGGCATGATATTGTGATCTTTTATATGCAAGATATGATTTTCAAATGTTATGTTCTTATGAATATTATATGATTGATATTTAAATTGTTTCCCATTAATGAGAATTTGAGATCACCCTTTTATATGTTTCTTTTCCCCAAGTCAAGAAGAAGGGTATTAAGTATGATATTCCAAAAAAGAGTATAGTTATGATGAAATAAATGGGAGACAATGATGATGTTTTATGAACCAATTATTTATTTTTCCCAGTTTCTAAAGACACTATACCTAAATGGTCTAATCATGGAATTGTTATATGTTGCAATAAGTATAATTACATTGTGAATTTATTTCAATGGATGTAAATAATGGGTCACTATAGATAATGGGGTCTCTAATCATTGAAACATAAGGATGATGGTATAAGGGTGGTCCAAAAACATACCCCATCATTTATAATTAAAAATAAAATGGGAATAACAATATAAAGAAACATGGACATAAATAAGTAAGGAAGGAAAGTGAGGATCCCTTACTTTAGTGTGTGAATTCACAAGATTTATTAGGGGATTATTGAGAGCTCGGGGTGCCTTGGGAGGATTCTAGAGAGATGAGGGAAGAGTAGGGATGTGAACCAAGGGTTTTGAGTGAATAGAATTGTGAGGATGGGTGGGTTTATATAAGGAAAAAGAGGGTAATTATTTAATATTTCACAAACATAGGATTTGGAATCCAAATAATTAAATATTCAAAATAAAAAATGAACCCATGGATTTTGCCCTAGGTTTTTCCCAATGGGGAGTGGAAAAAATTATTTTATAAGGCAATGGATGAACATATTATGATATTAGTCTTGATTTTATGGAGGTGAGTCACACTCTTAGGAAAATCATTTTAAAAGTTTAAAATATTCTATAAGTATTGGACAGTACACTAAGGCACCATAACATTAATAAAACAAATATAAAATCACATTATTTTAAATTTAAAATATATATTGGTTAAATAACCCATTTATAGTATTCTATTTCATTACTATTGGGTCATTATGATTTCATAAAACGGATTATATATTTAAACGATATTTAATGTTTCCCCAAAAAATTATGAAAAATTCATCGTTAGATAATTTTTATGCCCTGAATAAAAAAATGATATTAAACTTATCTAAATAATTCTCTATATTTTTGAATTTTTACTTTTAAAATAAAAAAATACTTTTATAAAAAATTGAGGTGTTTTGACAAAAACAGCTTTCAAAACCTAATAAAAATTACAATTGTATTCATAAAACTTATTTGATCATTTAAAATTAATAGAAAAGTTATTTAGTAATAATACTTCATTAAAATATTATTTAATTTAAAAAATCCATTAATTTATCAAAATATATTTCTTAATTTAATATTAAATAGAAATATTGTTTTTGCTTTAAAATCCATTTACAAAGTGAAAATTATGAAATGAATGTTTATTCATTATACAAAAAATAAATCACATTATCATAGTTCTATGGTCATGTTACATAACCCCTGATAACACCCATATATGACTTAAAGGTAAGGTGTGTGATGGCGACATACTATTAGGATGGATCAGATAACGTCGCTCGGGTGGTAATCTCTATTAACTTTCACTTCCCCCATGGGCGGTTCCATTCAAGATTAATGTGTCGAATCTTGACATGGGCTTGGTCAATAGAGAAGCAAGTGACCCTACTTCCGATTCAGGCTCTGACAAATGGGATTCGTTTGTAGAAATTCTACGGTATGATGCCATCATTTTCTTTTTGTAAGTAAATTGGATTTGTTAAAGCCCTAGATTTATACTAATCATGTGATCACTGTTCAATTAAAATATTAGAAATGGTAAAAATTCATAATGGTATTTTAAAATCACAAAACATAAAACCAAGGATGTGAATTTTTTTATACAACCATTTTACATTATAAGATATTTAATTATATCAGAGGGAATTTTTATTAATAAAATTTTGGGTCGTTACAACTGGGTTCCCAATATTCAATGGATCAAGTGACCCAGAACTACATATAATGCATTATGCATCTTATTATGATCTCCTGATGGGAACCCCATAGAAACAAGAAACATAGAAACTAATATGCTTCAGGTGATCTACTCAAGGATGAGCCTTCATGTCATAAACCAGTTTTCAATATCATTCGATAATAGTATGGAAGGATCTCCGACTGTATTTCCTTTTCTAGTCCATATCAATGTTTCCAAGGAACAAAATACATGACCTCATGTAATGAACACATAGATAGTATGAAAGATACCCAAACATCATTTCCATATGGAATGGTCTGACATACTCTTTGATCCAGACACTACCCCACGATGAGGTGCTTGCTATGTGCATCGATAAACTCAATGAAAAGCTATAAACACCACTCATGCAAGTGAAATATACATGTGAGTATTATGATTCCTCTTCCATTTACCAATGAATAGAAAATTATTTACAATGGACTAACCTCAAGTCAAAGGTAGCCCCATCGGACACTAGAAAAAGAGTGGGAAGAGCTGAAGTTGCCTCTGTTATGATAAAGACACCACCTGCACATGCTCCAGCTCCCTGGCATGCACTGTATCATTCAGGCCCCCCATGGACATCAACATATTCCCCAACCAAGACAATATTAGTGGAGGGGGCCTATGAAAAATCAATTATAGGAATAGTGAGATATGGATTACTCATTCTGTGATGAGAAAGTACATGGATACATTGTATCAACCCTTAACTATAACTTTCCCCATATTCTATAGCAAAATTGGGATGATGAAGCAGGTCTCAATGACTGGACATATTATTTTCCCTTCCACCAGATACTGGCACAAAAAATCTTGTGTTTTTTATTCAAATAACTCTTCTAAACAATGTATGATTCTATAAAATTTAAATTGGACCACTGACAGCACAATATGCATATGTTCCCACCACTAACCTAGATAAAGGATATGAGTAGAAAAACATTTTAATAAAAAGGATGAATAGTTGGGATAGATGGATAACTCAGAAAATAGTCAACTGAGTCCATGGAATACTCCAAGAAAAGTTTATGTAAATGACTATGACCCCAATAGCTCCTAATGCAATGTAACTGAATTCCTCAGCCCCACAATCCTCCAAGAGTTCATTGTACAAGAAGCGGTTTGACCCAAAAGGTAGAGAGGAAGTGAATGAATGTGGAATCATGTCAAGCCCAAATATAGATTTGACCCTATGTGATTTTATACCATTAGATCTAAAACTATGGGAACTGCCCAACCAAATGGTACCACCAGTAATAGTTGATCAGAAAAACTCATCATCAGATGAGTAATTGGTATGTGACTTCATTAATTTCCTTCACTTAATGGGGTACCTCTCTGATGAAGAGTATGGTTATGAACATGAGATTCCCACACCCTATTGGGTAACTAGAGGAAGAGGCCACAAGATCTGAGGATATTAGATAAGATGTTTCCATTTTAGAAACCACGTTTCAGGCTACAACCAGACTCAAACCGTTAATGTTGTAGAGACTCATAGATGTTCCCCTTAACAGACCCAGCAGGAACATTAAAATTATTATGCCCCTTCCAGAATCTAATTTGTCCCAATCATCATAGAATATTTAATAGAAGAGGAAAAAATGTCTAATCACACACTCTAGGATGTAAGACATTCCCAACTAAACCCATAATGAATAGAAGCATGACCATATCTTGTCTCGAGGGCAAGAAAATCCTTATCAAATTCTCAAGACCCTATTGTGCCAGTGAAAGTGCATCCCAAAGATTGGAAGCACCAACCTATAGACTAGAACTATGATATTATGAACTAATTTACTTTAGTATAGGAAAACGTATCTGTCCTAGATTCCATGAACATGTAAAAAGATCTCAGGGAAGTGCTTATAGAAGCATTGTTATGCCCCTAGGAGTTTGAATATGATGTGGACACTGCTGAAATATATTGGATTGATTTTGATCCAATAGAATACCACACAATAATATTCTTTATATATCAATATGAATATTCCAATATACAAGGAAACAACATACCCCCATATGTGTTCGACGATATAAATGGTATAAACATTTGAAAAGTATTCATTGATAATGGATCTAGAGTTAATCTCCTCCGAGTGCCAAAACTTCATCACCTAGTCTACGAAAAATATAACCTGAAACCATCTTAAAAAACCCTATTGGGATATGAAAAAAAGTTATAAGAAGTCATTATGATAGATAAATCTCAAAACTCAATTTGGGAACCTCGATACCGACTCAAAATTTCTAGTGGTCTAGAAAAACAGGACCTTCAATGTCATCTAAGGAAGGCCCTGGTTGCATCCAAAAACAAAAATTCCATTATCATACCATGAATGCATAAAATATTTTATTAATGGGAAGAATGTAACATCTTGCACCAATAAGGCCCCATTTGGGTCTTTCGATTCACATTATATCGATGCTAGGTTCTATTATCTTTAAGGGAAGTGACCCTTAGTGGATGGTATTGATTGTCTCACCACTCCAAATTGTTTGAAAATGGTCTATTTAGAACCCTTCAAGTATGTTAGTGAAGAATACATACTAACCTCCAAATAGGTTGAGTTCATGAGTTCCTATTTGGATGTGTATTCAGTAGTCCTCATGATTTTAGTCATCTTCACAGAGACAAATAGAGGAGAAAATCCCAATGGTCCCCCAAATAATAGTGAATTCTTGAATTGAAATGACCTCAATAATCCAATATTTCACTAGATAATCCATTCATCTCCCTATAAGGTAGTATAAAAATAATATATTTTAAATTCTCTCACCCCTTCATCTCAATAAAATTCCCCCTTCCAGTTGGGGTAGAAGAAGTCACCTCATCCTCCAAAGGAAAAAATTGAAACTCTTCTATTAACTCTGAAAGGATCATCCAAATAATTATTTAACAATTAGAAGAATAAGATGATGAGGATAATGTGGAAGAGGAAGAGGAAGAAGACAATAGGGATAGCCCTACATAACTCTATGATGGTTTCTCTACCACAATTTATGAACTCATGGAGATAAACCTGGGTACCAAAGAAGACCCATGACCCTATTTCATTAGTGAAGACATGCCTTACTAAGTGAAATAGGTATAATACATAAATTTTATAATTGATATGTTTTCAATTGGAATTATAATAAAATTATAGGGCTCGATAACGAGGTGTCCACTCACCGCTTGAGCCTACAAGAAGATCATCATGGCTACATGGAGTCCACCAGATTGACACATATGAGGCATGCCGCCAAAATAAGGGTTGAATTTGAAAACATCATTAGAGAAAAAATCATTAGGGAAGTTTAATATCTCATATGTATGGCTAATATATACCCCATAAAAAATGGGTAGAACATATTTTTCATCGATTTTAGGGATCTCAATCGGCACGGCCTGAAAAATGACTTCCCAGCCCCATTAAAATAATTAGTGGTCGATAAAACTACTAGATGCAATGATATATATTTCATGTAAGGTTATTTAAAATATAACCATATGTGAATAGCCATATAATATGTAGAATTTAATTCTTAAAAGTTCTCCATGGACTATTTTGTACAATGTATTACCCTTCGGTCTGAGGAATTTCAATGCCACATACCAACATTCCATGCAACGTGTATTCAAACCCTTTCTGGTAAAGTTTGTAAAATGCTATGTTGATTATATGGTGGATAAATCATGATAATTTTTGGACCACATATCAGATATTGAAATTTTATTCAACAAACTATGACACTATAGTCTGAAAACGAACCCTATGAAATATTATTTTGGTGATGCCTCAGTGAAATTCCTCGGCTTCATCATACTTCCTCGTAGATTTGCAGTCTACACAGGGAAGAAAAATTATATCCATGGAATTTCACCACCTCACAAACTCATAGAGTTGATAGAGTGTCAAGGATACTTGGAATAAATTTGGTGTATCATATCTAACCTTTCAAGAAAATGTCTTCCCTTATCAAGGTTGATGAAAAAGGGGGTTGTCTATCAATGGACTGATGATTGTTAGGATGGTTTGGAATGTAATAAGAGATACCACATAATCCTTATAGGGGTAATCCCACCTATCTATGGAAGACCAATCATATTATATGTGATGGCCTTAGAGTGGTCTCTAGGTGTCTTCTATACCAAGAAGAATGATGCAGGTAGTGAAAACAACTTTTATTACCCCATCAGGATTATGATTGATGTTGAGGAACATTATTCAAATATAGAGAAGAGCTACCTGGAACTAATATTCATGGTCCGTAAACTGATACACAACCTGTAGCACCATGAGATCTATTTGGTCTCATGTAGCAACACACTCAAGTGCATTCTTAGTCATCCAATTCTAACTGGATGCCTATCATTGTGGGCGGTCCTCGTGTAATAGATTGATACACAGTTCATACTTCAAAATGATATGAAAGGCCTAGAATTATCATATTTATTCCATAAAACCCCTTGGAATAAATAACTCCATTGTATATTGAACAACCCGATGAGGAATTTTCCACCCACTAAGAGGACCCCCAAACACAAGAGATTCATCTTGGCAGTGCATCCAAAAGTTCAATTGGAAGAAGGATAGAAGAACCCAAGATGAAAAAGGTGGGGCTGGGAGTCATAGTCATATATCCAGAAAAGGGGGTCCTTACATACTCTTTCCTACAGCTAAAGGGGTGAATAAATAATGAAGCGTAATAGTAGGCTCTCATTATAGGAGTGGATCTAGCACATCAAGTACAGGGAAAACACTTAAAGAAAAAAGGTGATTCAAAATTGGTCATCAAGCACATCAATAGAAATTATGATATCAAAAATGAAGAGATAATTCCCTTTTGTGACCACATTAGAGGGTTAACAGAAGAATTCAACTCAGATCCAACATTAACTCGTGTCCCCCCGATCAAAAAATAAAAATGCTGATGCATTAGGAAATACAGCAACAGCTCTGGCCAATCTAGACTGAGATGAGGCTTTAATCACAATTTCCCACCATCGGATGGTTTTATCATTTGATTGGGCCATCATAGGAGAAATTGATAAGATTAGACCTGTCCTGGAGCTGTATGGTTTTAATACTAGCTAGATTACTTCCATTGTGGATTACATTAAAAAGAGAGAGGTCCCACAAGATATGGATGGAAGAGAGAAAATATGAAGATGTGAAATAAATTATTTTTTGTATGATTCCACAAATCAACAAAAATTATTGTATATGAGGGGCCTTGATGCAATCCTCATCGTATTCATTAATGGGGAAGAGGTCACTACTATTATAAAGGATGTTCATGCTAGAGCATATGGGGGCATTAATCAAGATCCTTGTTTTCCCACTAGATTTAGAGAATTTGATACAATTGGCCCACTATGACATATGATTGTGCTGAATTCACCTATAATTTCAAATTTAATTACAATTCCATCCCTAATCCTGCAAATTTCCATAAAACATCCATGTTATCCAAGTCAGTTTTTTAGGGGGAATAGATGTTGTGGGACCGTATCCTCCCACTACGGCTAAACAGCTCAAGGATATTATAAATGAAACCAAATTCTTTTCCAAATTGATAGAGGTTTTATCCCTAAATGTGGTCAGGGTAAGAAGCATTGTCATATATGTGAAATCCAATATCATCACCATATTCAGTTTACTTCATACAATACTAATTGATAGATACACCAATTTATGTTCTGTTGCATTAGATAAATTATATCAGGAGAATGGTATCAAGACCAACTGTTCATATTGCTGTCATATAGTATATAACAGGTATATAGTGAAATTAAAAATAACATATATAATAAATTCTAAAATATGGTAGACAAGGAAAATAAATCATGGACAGAAAAGATACTCCATGCCCGGTGGGCCATCCTGACCATGAACCACACCACTACTCAAGAAACCCCATAATCACTAGTATATGGGTCAGAAGTAGATCTACCCATCGAGGTTCAATTACCCTCACTCTACATTTCCATAGATGATATGATATCCATAGATGAGAAATCTCCCAAACAACTTGATGTGTTAGAGTGATTAGATAAAACAATATTGGACACCTTGTACTATTTTAAAGTTAACCAAAAACAGATAGCACGAGCCACAACAAATGGTTCACCATTGAATTTTCCTTGAAGGATAATTGGTATTTGTCATAAAAAATACAATGTTACTTAGAAATATACCCCCATATTTGAAGACATAGTGGGAGGGGCTTTATATTATATACAAATTCTACACTAATGGAGAATAATCTGTATTTTAATGGGTTTAAAACTTATTATAGCTCTAATCAAGGAAAGTTTCTTGAACAATTATATCAGGCAGCAAAAAGAGAAAATTTCATGATAACATGATTTTATATTATATGATACAATTTTCTTACTCTACAAAATTAAACTACATATCATATATGTCCTTAATTCATGACTTTATACTGAATGTAATCAATCCTTATTGTATGCCATTAATCTGCATTGTCAAAATTTCCTCGCTGCATGACAATAAAATACATAGAATATATGTCCTTACAACACGACATTAAACTTTTTGGAATTAGTCCACAAAAAAGGACATTAAATTGTGCTTCCAATGTCCTCACCGCATGATGATTAAACTACATAGACTAAATTTCCTTGTTTCATGATGTTAAACATTATAACATAACAGTGTTCTCACCTGAGAGGACATTGTCTCCAACATTGGTCACCTACAATTCCATTTCACATAAATACATGTGGCTTGATTCTCATTTCAAAAATATATTTAGTGACATTTGGACCATATGTATTGGGCCTAAAACCCTAAAAAACATTCCTCCGTCATTGTGTATGGAAGAAACAAATGGATGTTGGATTCTGCGGAAAACTACGTATGACTTTATTCTCACTTACAATGAGATACATGGAGATTATGTGATCATATACCATGGTCAAATCGCCACATCATAAAAAATGCCTCTAATGTACCGTTGTAGGCCTCTGTATTATGAAAAAAACCCTTTCCATTCCTTTTTTCTCACACTAAACATAGAACACATAAGCATAGGTATTACATTAGGGTTTCCCCACATGAATAGAAAGTTAATGTACTTGATAGGACCATCATCTCAAATGAATGGATGAAATTCCCGATCCCATTTTATAAGTCATACTTGCATAGGGAAATTCATTGAACTATGTTCGAATTGATTCTCATCCCGATATGAGACACATCAACACCCAAATCTTCAAACCTAGGACCATATGTGAAAATGGATTGATAGTAAAATTCCCCGGACCTCTGTTATGTCACCCTAGATGGAGGAATAAACCATTTCTATCCCTTCATTATCACATTGATCACATATCAGGTGGGCTTATGAGTTTTAGACAGGGATTCCCAACATGGTAAAGATGTATAAATCCACAGCAAGCGTACAAGACCCTAGTCGTAAGACCCAAAAAAAGGAACACCAGGTTTTTCCCCATCCAAATCGATGACCTATGTCCTTACCATGAAACTCCAAACTACATGGTATGTAAAGAACGACATTAGGATTAATTCTTAGTATAACAAGATACATAGTGATGCCCAAAACTTATGCATAAGTCTAACCATGAAAATAAAAATTGCCCCATATCCTCTACATTAATGAAAATCTATGCTGGAGAATCCAAACCATATATCCCACAACAAGGTGCTATAAAAAAATCATTTACCCATACACACAAGTAATATCTATATAGGGGATTCCATATTTCATGACCAATAATGGTATTGATATTTATTATGTTTTAACATCCACCATTTCCATTGATCAAACTCCATGGTTCAAGAAATTTTAGATCACTATAATCCTCTCGTGTCATCAGAAATGGAGGGGAAATTCCTTGAGGACACCACTGTTTGACTATGCACAACATGCCCCAGTGGCTTAGCATAAGATTTGCACAAAAGTTTCTATCAACCATAAGAAAACTCACTCTCACGATAGGATATTGGTACCTCTGTATGTTCAATGTATTCCAAACCCTGTACCATTTCTCCTTATCCATTAATTCCTAAAACCATGGTTTACACTTTCATTCCCCATCAAAAATAGATTACCCCAGAATATACTGACCAAGTTATCCACTAGTAAGTCATCATTTATATGAAAATTTAATCATAAAACATGAAATTAAAATGTGTTTCCAACATCCTCATTGCATGACATTAAAATGCACGTCCAAAACTTCCTTGTTGCATGACATTAAACTACATAAAATAATAATGTTTTTAATTGAGAAAAAATTTACTCTGAATTTTTCACCTAATATATAATTTCACAGAACATCATACAACTTGATTCCTATCTACATAAGACACATAGAGACTCCTAGATTTCCCATTCTGGGTCATGCCAACTCCCCCAACAACAAAATGTCACTTCACTGTGTATGGGTCAGACCTGCACAAGGAACTTCATGAACAATTTTGTCTTGATTTCTATCATGAAAGGATATGTTGGGACATCTGACTCTCATCCTAGTCCATCCACTAGAATACAAAATACGCCCACTACATATGGGTTGGAACAATATAGGTTTTTTTCCTTACAGATTCATTTATATTTTAATTCCCATCCCATGTGATATGTAATGATGCCATGATCTCATGACTTGGACCCAATCATAAAGTGCATAAAAATGTCCCCTCCTTTCTGGGAGATCTAAGTCAAAGTAAGGGGTTCCCAAACATTATCTATTTGTAACGACCCGAAATTTTGAATAAATCTTGTTTCCTAATTTTGTGTGTTATTTTATTTTAGTTTTATACTCAACAAAAATGATTCATTTGATAACATGAGTATAATTAAAATGATACCGTTGGGTTTTGATTGTTATATGATCATTGTTCAATATGACCGTCGTAAACTAAACATTTCGATTATTGTCTCTAAATACAAGTAAACTTGGTTAATTAGTATAAAAAGAAATTCGATGGCCTCACCCAGTAGTATTGACCCGATCGAAGCCCATCTAACAGAACATGGGAAGGAGGTAGCAATACTAGGATTTGCTCTGGACCAAACCCAAGCCGAACATCATCGTGTGAAGCTAGAACAGAATCGCCTTTGCGAGAAGTTCAAACTGATAGAAATTACTACTCTTGCTGTAACGCCCCGACCCCAGTTACCTAGAGTCGGTGCATTATTGCGTAACATTGGCATGATCACAAAGATCAAGTCTCGAAATACCGATTAGTTTAGTAGCCTTGAAACACCAGATACCTTCATAAATTTTACATTACACCATAATGTAATACAAAACTACAAAAACATCTTGTATTCATATCCCCTCATACTATCCCTGCAGGTCATTCATAGTATACTTCTTCACATCCTGGAAAAATTAAAACATTGGAAGGGGTGAGCTCAGATGCTCAGTAAGGATAACAATATAGCAGAAGCTTTCATAAATAAACATAAACATTTAAGACAATGTATAACTAAACAAAAGCCTTTTATACATGAACATCAAAATAATATGGAAAAACTAAAATGGAATAATGCCATTTACTTATTCATATGGATATTCTACTGGTCGAATATTCACATGCAATATCAATAACCACTTTCATAATGATGGAATGCATAATTCCAAACTATCATAACCACATAGCCAAGGCCTCGTTCCAAGACTACAAATACGATTTTGTCAAGGAATCGTGCCAAGAAACTAGTTGGTCTCATGAGACCTACCGATGCATCGAGGAGCTATAGCAGGCTCCACCCTTCACTTATTAAGTCCAATGCATTCTTCATATGAACAGGTTTAAACATATGATAAATCATAACATAATTGTCTCACATAAAAAATGCATAAAGGAATCATATGATTTCCACACTTCAATCACAAGATATAAATAAAACACATTGATATAATAAAAACATTATCAAAACCATTTTCAATAAAAAATAAAAGATAAGTAAAACATGGTATTTGTTTTTCTTTAAAAAAAGATATGGCTTATAGAGGAAGCCGAAACTCAAATAATAGTCATGGCGGAGGATATGTCGTTGTCTCCGCATACGTAAGAAAAAACATTCCTATTGTCATTTAGTAAAAACTCTTCATATAAAAAGATTCCTTTTGAATAAAAGTAAAAGTCAAAGGGGTTTATACACCGTATAAATGGAAGTTGTGTATAAAACCAAATATGCATCAATGAAAGGAGATTGAGAGGAAGTCCCTTACAAAGATAATTTTTTTAATAAAATAAATCTATTATGTGTATTCACTATAAGTACACATAAAGAAGTACAAATACAAGATAGGACATAATAATATCATGACATAATTTTAATGTAGGAGATTAACCCAAAGAACGTAAATTGGGTTAAGAAGTTCCCTTACCTCGTGTCCGACTTGACTCGATCGTTCGTTAACCTCTGGAATAAAAAACTAGAGTTAATTTCTATTTTCTTAAGAACCTTTTTTCATGTTAATTATTTATTTTATATCACTTATTACCATTTTATGAACATTATGTAATTATTTAAGGTAATAACGGTCAATTTGTCGATCTTTGGTACTTGAGTCAAAAATAAATTTCTTATAATTACAAGTTGTTCATGTGGTGAAATATCCATTATATCCAGCGTTATATTCATGATTTAGATATCATATATATAATATATATCCCGAATATACATTCATTCATAATATTACGTAACATTTAGAGGTAAGAAATGAAATGTACCGTTAATGAAGAAGGTACGCCGTACGTACGCATGAATGCTACTTTCATTTCTATTTCGTATTTAATGGAATGAAATTATAATTATATAAAGTTATAATATAATTCCATTATAATATAATTTATAATACCATTTACTCCATCCTTTATATATCCCGCATATGTCATTAACGATTCAAATCACTTTGAGGGGGCGGTAGTCCACGCTTCCTAAAATGAAAGTATCGCGTTTACCCATAATGGAAATCATAAATGTGTGCCATAAATGAAAAATAAAGAAGCATAAGGAAAACATAAACATAATATATATCATATATAAAAAATAGTTTCATCATAATGGCCACCATGAGAGGTGTTAAAAGAAGTTTGAACAGTCATCGTTTCGTGAGACAGTAATTCGCCACCCACAGAAACAATATGTTCTTTAACCATTAGACGAAGGTGTGTGTAAGTGTAAATCAAATAATTCTCATAAAAAAATCCTAGTATACTTAAGATACTGGTGTTGTTACAAAAGAAAATAATAAAAAGAGTTTAGGGGGTTGGAGAAGCAAAATAAAACAAAACAACATTAGAGAAGACATTAACTTAAAATCAGGTAACTCTTTTTGATTTGAGACAAAGGCTTCTTTGGGAAGACTTATGCCCAAATTTAGGCTTCTAGGAGTAATAGAGGGAAGTTGGGAGAGTATTTGGGTAGAGGTTGGCCGAGCCAAATGGTTTGGAAGGTGTGAATATGGTGGTAGTGGTGGGGGCCTTCTATAAGAGGAGAGGAGGGGCACTCTTGGAAGGATTGAAATGTTACTTTATTATAAAATTCTTTTCGAATTATAAAGGTCCTAAAATGATATAATTCTAGTATAAGGTAATACGGGTTCAAAATACACCCATCCAATAGGCTTTTGACAAGTGTAAGTCTTAGATTTAACATTATCTTTCCATTTTATTAAAATCGTTAATTAATGAGGTAATCGCTCAATCATCATGGTGTCATAAATAATTCAATTTATTTAATGTCTAAAAATTATAAAAAAACTATCATGTTGTAGTAAATATTTTTATCTTTCTAATGAATATTTATAGTCAATAATATGACTTGTATAACCCCATTTAAAAATTTTTATAGTAAAACAACTCATGTTTGTGACATTTTTTATTTTATGATTAAATAAAAAGTTTTTAATGTCATTTTCCTACCAAAGTGGCTCCATGGGGTCCCCGAGTTGACCCATGTATTTTATTGGTCGTCCATGACTCATCCAATAGGGGTAGGACATGTTTCAAGGTCATTTCATATTATTATAACATTATGTTTACCTTAAATTACACTAATTACCTTTAATCGCGATTAATTAAACTTAAAAGTTACTATTCACCAAAAATTATTTTAATCCCATTGAACCACATTTTACTTCCTAATACCAACCATGTATGTCATATTTTTTAAAATAAAATCACAGAAGTGGTAATGTTTTATTTAAACTAAAAATCAGTTTTTTTAACTACCACTTAGTGGTTTCACTATTCATCAAAAATTGAAGTTTTTCAGAACAATGCCAAAATTTCACCCGAAGATATAATTGATATTCCGAATTCAAAAATGATTCCTATTTTAAAAAATTTCAAACATATAAGTTGCATTAATTAATTTTATTATTAATGCCCGCTGTCATAACGAATAGCGTGTTTTTAAGAAACAATATATATCAAAAGATTGACAATTGTTCATGTCCAATTGCAATGTTAAATTAATTCTAATGACCACCAATGGATAAAATGGTAAAAATATATTTTAATTATACTTTAAAACCACTAAATTGTATAATTTATCACAATAAATTATTTTTATTAAAAAATTTGTTTTTAAGTATTTTTCACTATTCATAAAAAATTGGATGTTCTCAGAAAAATACCAAAAATTCAACATAGGATAATTTCAATATTCCGAATCCAAAAATGAAGTCCATTTTGAAATATAAAATATATATAATTTCAAAAAGTTGGTATTACTATTCATAATGGCAATTTTGATTGGTCTCGGTGTGTTAGATTCTCGAACTTGCGTACAATACAAGCTATTGCATTATTGAAAGAGAAGCGTATCGTGGAAGCTAGGGGTGTTACATTATCCCCTCCTTCAATAAATTGCATCCTCGCAATTTGAAATTTTTCTCTGAAAATTAATGGTTTAAAATAGAAAATACCTTTGTGGAAAACCAACATCGAAAATAAAGATAATAAAATTTAGCCTTAATTAGAGGGAATGGGGAATGAAAAAGTCACCACCAAATTATTATCTCGATCAGGAGAACATTGGTGGAAATTAGAAAAATATAATTAGAGGAAAAACGTAAATATTTTTAGGGAGTGATTGAGGTCATCAATCACAAACAAGTGTAAAATTGAGGTCCTCAAATCCTTCAATCTATGTTGATTTAAAATATTATCAGTTCAAAAAGAAATAAGGTATTAGGATAACACATTTTTTTGTTTTAATATACCTTTACTAAAGTTTAGAAATTTATTCATAGAATAATATATAGGTATATATATATTTATGCTTGACAAGTAGAGTTCCATCCTTCAACTAATTTCGACCACAAACTCATCTTTCACTCAAAAAGATAATAGAATTCAAAAATATTATATTTATACTAATCGTACAAGGTTCAAAATATTAACACATACCATTATGAAAACTATTTTGTAATAACTAGGGACTTCCTGTAATCTAGTGGTAGGTAATAAAGGCATGTCGCACTATAGTTGTGGGTTCGATTCCTGCAGCTTTGTCCGAAGCGACGGGTTATCGACCAACCTGAAGGTTTTCCTTTTTCTAAAACTATAGTATTATAATATTCCATAAATAATCTTAAGAAATTTTTTAACCTTAAGTCATAATATCCAAAGTTCAACTTAATCCATTCCAACCTTTATAGTTATCTAAAATACTTCTATCCAACTCACAGTCCAAATTTTATAAGGAAGGTAAACATAATGAAGATCCTTTTTTCCGCGTAACAACATGCGAACACCTTCATCATGTATTCTTTTAAAACACTACAACATCCTAAATTACCATAAATCCTTATTGATTACATTAATGATCCCTTATTCCTTATAGAATACTAGATATACTCCTTGTATCCAATAATGTATACAAATCATTAATCAGTTTCAAGGAAGTTAAGAATATCCAATATAATTAATCCAAATCAATCATGTCTTATTCCAAAATCACTATCTCGGTATCAGAACCATATTATGGTTTATCTTTCATTAAACCATATATTTTCCAAAAAATTAACCTGCTGCGGAGTCACTTTTCTTGGTTCCATACAATCTCAAGTCCTTGATGAAATCGTAATGCAGTGCAATCTTTATATACTCCATAATTATTATAACCAGTACATAATTGATACAACACTCAAATGAAAAAAAATCATTAATAACAACATAAGAACTCTAATCATTCCTCCTCATCTATGGTAGTTTCATAACTTGATTATTATCCAATAACATCATTTGGGGCATACTCTGATGATTTGGACATTGGATTGCATAGTGTCCCCACTCCTTGCAGATTAAGCATTGTACATTTGAAACCTTTTTTTACCCTTACAGTCACGCACTTGGTGTCCTTTTTCTCCACACATATAACAAACTCTCATTCCCTTCAGGTAAGTTCCAAGGTGTTTCTTTGCACAATTATCACATATTGTAAAATTCTTCTTTTCCCTTGGCCCTTTATCCATCATTCTCTCTTCCATCCTTTTCTTCTCTTGCTTTTCTTCAAAGCCATAAGACTCAAAGAATTATTTACTTATATTATTAACAGATGATACTATTTCTTCATATGTTGAGAACACATGGGATATTATTTCCCTTCTAAATGTTGGCTTAATACCGTGAAAGATATGATCCTTCTTACGCTTTGGATCATACGTATTACTGGGGATCACATTCCTTCCACTGGGCATCATTTCTATACAATGGCATAAACTAGGTTAGTTTTTGAATTGCAATGAATAATTACAAACTTGTAAAATACGTAATGTAAATTTAACGGTTTATGGATATAATCCGTAATCATAAAAAATGTTTTCTTTGAGGAAGTATATACACATAAACCATTCGTAATGGTTTGTAAAAAAATGATAATTATCCTAAGCATATCCCCTTGTAGTGTCGTAGCCAAGAGTGCAGCAAGGCCCGTTGTCGTGAACCAGTTCTCGTTCGAGTCTAGCTCAAAGCGGTGTTTTTGGGTTTTACCCCTAGGTACATCTGTGCAAGAGACGCCTCTACCAGCTCATATCCAGACAGGATGTATTTCTCGGAAAACTCACAAAATCTATGTAATACCAAAATTCTAGGTAGTTCTTCTATACTAATCCTCAATGTCTATCTTAGGGCTATGTGCTATAATCTGAGTTTATCTAAATCTAGCTTCCAAGGTTAGTACTAAACTGCCTCTGATACCAACTGTAACGCCCCGACCCCAATTACCCAGAGTCGGTGCATTATTGTATAACATTGGCATGATCAAAAAGATCAAGTCTCGAAAGACCAATTAGTTTAGTAGCCTTGAAATACTAGATACCTTCATAAGTTTTACATTACACCATAATGTAATACAAAACTACAAAAACATATTGTCTTCCTATCCCCTCATACTATCCCTACAGGTCATTTATAATATACTTCTTCACATCCTAGAAAAATTAAAACTTTGGAAGGGGTGAGCTCAGATGCTCAGTAAGGATAACAATATAGCGGAAGCTTTCATAAATAAAAATAAACATTTAAGACAATGTATAACAAAACAAAATCCTTTTAAACATGAACTTAAACATAATATGGATAAAATAAAATGACATAATTCCATTTACTTATTCACATGGATATTCTACTGGTCAAATATTCACATGCAATATCAATAACCACTTTCATAATGATGGAATGCATAATGCCAGACTATCAAAACCACATAGCCAAGGCCTCGTGCCAATACTACAAATAAGATTTTGTCAAGGCCTCGTGCCAAGACACTAGTTTGTCTCATGAGACCTACCGATGCATCGAGGAGCTATAGCAGGTTCCCCCTGTCACTTATTAAGTCCAATGCATTCTCATATGAACAGGTTTAAACATATCATAAACCATAACATAATTATATCACATAAAAAATTCATAAAGGAAACATAAGATTTCCACACTTCAATCAAAAGGTATAAATAAAACACATTGATATAATAAAAACTTTATCAAAACCATTTTCAATACCAAAATAAAAGATAAGTAAAACATGGTATTTATTTTTCTTTAAAAAAAGTTATGGCTTATAGAGGATGCCGAAACTCAAATAATAGTCACGGCAGCGGAGATGTTGTTGTCGCCGCATACATAAGAAAAAAAATTTCTATTATCATTTCGTAAAAATGCTTCGTATAAAAATATTCCTTTTGAATAAAAGTCAAAGTCAAAGGGTTTTATATACCGTATAAATGAAAGTTGTGTATAAAACCAAATATGCATCAATGAAAGGATATTGAGACGAAGTCCCTTACAAAGATCATTTTTTTAAATAAAATAAATCTATTATCTGTTTTCACTATAAGTACACATAAATAAGTACAAATACAAGATAGGACATAATAATATCATGACATAATTTGAAAGTAGGATATTAACCCAAAGAACGTAAATTGGGTTAAGAAGTTCCCTTACCTCGTGTCCGACTTGACTCGGTCGTTCGTTAACCTCCTGAATAATAAAGTAGAGTTAATTTATATTTTCTTAAGAACCTTTTTCATGTTCATTATTTCTTTTATATCACTTATTACCATGTTATGAACATTATGTAACTATTTAAGTTAATAACGGTCATTTTGTCGATCTTTGGTACTTGAGTCAAAAATAAACTTCTTATAATTACAAGTTGTTCATGTGGTGAAATATCCATTATATACAGAATTATATTCATGATTTAGATATCATATATATAATATATATCCAGTATATACATTCATTCATAATATTACATAACATTTAGAGGTAAGAAATGAAATGCACCGTTCATGGAGACGGTAAGCCGTACGTACGCATGAACGCTACTTTCATTTATATTTCGTATTTAATGGAATGAAATTATAATTATATAAAGTTATACTATAATTAAAGTATAATATAATGTATAATACCATTTAATCCATCCTTTATACATCCCACATATGGCATTAACGATTCAAATCACTTTGAGGGGGTGGTAGTCTGCGCTTCCAAAAATGAAAGTATCGCGTTTACCCAAAATGGAAATCATAAAGATGTGCCATAAATGAAAAATAAAGAAGAATAAGGAAAACATAAACATAATTTATATCATATATAAAAAATAGTGTCATCATAATGGCCACTATGAGAGGTGTTAAAAGAAGTTTGAACAATCATCGTTTTGTGAGGCAGTAATTCGCCACCCATAGAAACAGTATGTTCTTTAACCATTAGACAAAGGTGTGTATAAGTGTAAATAAAATAATTCTCATAACAACATCCTAGTATATTGAAGATACTGGTTTTGTTACAAAATAAAATAATAAAAATATTTTAGGGGTTGGAGAAGCAAAATAAAACAAAACAACATTAGAGAAGACATTACCTTAAAATCGGGTAACACTTTTTGATTTGAGCCAAAGGATTCCTTGGGAAGACTTCTGCCCAAAGTGAGGCTTCTAGGAGTATTAGAGGAAAGTTGGAAGAGTATTTGGGCAGAGTTTGGCTGAGCCAAATGGCTTGTAAGGTGTGAATAAGGTTGTAGTGGTGGGGGCCTTTTATAAGTGGAGAGGAGGGGCACTCTTGAAGGATTGAAATGTTACATTATTATGAAATTCTTTTCGAATTCTAAAGGTCCCAAAATGATATATTTCGAGGATAAGGTGAAAAGGGTTATAAATCCACCAATAAAATAGGATTTTGACAAGTTCAAGTCTTAGATTTTACATTAACCTTCCATTTTATTAAAATCGTTAATTAATGAGGTAATCGCTGCATCATCATGGTGTCATAAATAATTCAATTTATTTAATGTCTAAAAATTATAAAAAAATATCATGATGTAGAAAATGTTATTATCTTTCTAATGAATATTTATAGTCAAAAATATAACTTGTATAACCCCATTTAAAAATTCTTTTAGGAAAACAACTCATGTTTGTGACATTTTTATTTTAAGATTAAATAAAAAGTTTTTAATGTCATTTCCTACCAAAGTGGCTCCATGGGGTCCCCAAGCTGACCCATGGATTTTATTGGTCTGCCATGACTCATCCAATAGGGGTAGGACATGTGTCAAGGTCATTTCATATTATTATAACATTATGTTTACCTTAAATTACACTAATTACCTTTAATCGCGATTAATTAAACTTAAAAGTTACTATTCACCAAAAATTATTTTAATCTTATTGAACCAAATTTTACTTCCTAATGAAAACCATGTATGTCAGATTTTTGAAAATAAAATCACAGAAGTGGTAATGTTTCGTTTAAATGAAAAATCAGTTTTTTTTACTATCACTTAGTGGTTTCACTATTAATCAAAAATTGATGTTTTTCAGAACAATGCCAAAATATCACCCTAAGATATAATGGATATTCCAAATTTGAAAATGATGTCTATTTTACAAAATTCCAAATATATAAGTTGCACTAATTAATTTTATAATTAATTCCCGCTGTCACAACGAATAGCATGTTTTTAAGAAATAATATATATGAAAAGATCAACAATTGTTCATGTCCAATTGCAAAGTTAAATTAATTCTAATGACCACCATTGGATAAAATGGTAAAAATATATTCTAATTATACTTTAAAACCACACAATAGAATAATTTATCACTATAAATTATTTTGATTTAAAAAGTTGTTTTTAAGTATTTTTCACTATTCATAAAAAATTGGAAGTTCTCAGAAAAATACAAAAAAATTCAATATAGGATAATTTCGATATTCCGAATCCAAAAATGAAGTCCATTTTAAAATATAAAATATATATAATTTCAAAAAGTGGGTATTACTATTCATAATGGCAATTTTGATTGGTCGCGGTGTGTTAGATTCTCGAACTTGCGTACAATACAAGCTATTGCATTATTGAAAGAGAATCGTATCGTGGAAGCTTGGGGTGTTACACGTGCGATGTTAGCCAAGCCTCCCTTGGATTCTCTCACCTTAGAAAACCTTACACTTAGGTCCTATTCTGGTGTGATAAGGGGCTATGTAAGGAGACCGTAACTGCCTTGTGTAATCCTTTGTTTTAAATAAAAATTGGGATTTATTCTTATGATGAAGTTTATGAATTTTCAAATGACTGGAAAAATATAGTATGAATATTTTTGATGAATTTTACAAAAAGGATATTTTTAAAATGTTTATGTAAACCTTAAATAATTAAAAACTTGTAATGATATTCAAAAAATGGTCTTCTACAATTATGTCCAGTACGAAATTTAGAGTCTAATAAGATCAACGTAATTTTGGATGAATAGTAAATTATGAATAGTGATTTTATGATTAGGATTTGTAATGTGTCCAAATGGATTAGTAATCTCACTTAAAGAAAGTATTAATATAATCTAGACACCTTGATTAAGTAATGTGATTCAATAAAATGGTTAAATAACGGTTTCATAAATTATTATTCAAGTATTAGTTTTTTCAGTTGAATAGTTTTTTTTAATTAAAAATTAAATTAAAATTATTTAGAAAATTATTTTTATAAAATGGATTTCATTTTTGAACTCAGAGCATCGATATTATGTTAAGGTAATTTTTGGGTTTTTTCTGAAAAAATGAATTTTTGGTGAATAGTTTATTTATTTAAAAATTAAATTAAAAATATTTATAAAATTATTTTTATAAAATGGAGTTCATTTTTGAAATCAGAGCATTGATATTTGGTTAATGTAAAATTTTGGGATTTTTCTGAGAAAGTTGAATTTTCAATGAATAGTAAAAATACAATTTTAGGGTTTCGGTATGTTTAATGACATCATAAATGTGTCATGATGATGCCATGAGATATTTTAAGGGATGGTCGACTACAGGGGATGAATTATTGTATGAGGTGTCCCAAGTGGCCAATAACATGGGAAAATACCATGGGAAAGCCCATGGGTTTTCCAGAACGATCAATGAGGTGTCCCTTGGCCATTAATGCCCTGTCCCCACACTTTCCCTATAAATACCATGCAATCCTCTCATACTTTCGACTCCCCACTCCCCCCAAAGAATTTCTGGTCTCAATACCTCCAAAGGAGTCCTCCCAAGGTTCCCCCAAGCCCTAAAGGTCCCCACCTATGAGTTTTAAGAGTTACATTTTTAGGTAAGGGATTCGACCTCTCTCTTTCTTTTCAAGTAATCTCTTTTATGTCATTTATTTTATGCTCCATGTTCTTATGTTAATTAATGTTCTTTTATATTCCTATTACTTCCCTTTTCATGTTCATATAAAGATAGATCTCCTCTTACTCTCATTATTTCGTTTTATGAATGTTTAAGTGGCACCGTTAGGCTGCCGAAATTTTTGTAACAGATTCTTTCTCCCTTCTCATTTTTCAAGATCTACATTCATGACAAATATTTCAAGATCCTTTTTATTATGTTTGGGTATGATCTCTATATCTATCATACTGATATTTTATGATCATATGATTAGAGACCCCATTTTATCTCTTCAATTCATTATTTTGATGTTTTAAGTGGCGCCGTTAGGCTGCCGAATTTTTAAGTGGTTCTTTCACCCTTCTTGTTTTCAAGTTCTACTTTCATGTCAAGACATTCAAGTTCTTTTTATTATGTTGGTTTATGATATATATATATCTATAATTATGATATTTTATGATTATATGATGAGATACCCCATTTTAACTCTTCAATTCAGTATTTTGATGTTTTATGTTGTGCCGTTAGGCTGCCGAATTTTTAAGTGGTTCTTTCACCGTTCTCCTTTTTCAGAGTTCTAATTCCATTTCAAGTCTTGAAAGTTCCTTTTTATTATGTTGGGGTATGATCTCTATATCTATCATACTGATATTTTATGTCCATATGATGAGAGATCCTATTTTATCTCATCAATTCATTTTTGGTTGAAGTTTATGTGACATCGTTAGGCAGCTGAATTCTCATAAGAGAAATCTTATTTTTTTTTTGTCTTCCTTCCATGTTTTAAATTTCAAATGGTATGTACTTAAAATTTCATTACCATGTTCATGTATCCTTTATTTTCTTTCCCTCTACTGTTTTAGGGGTCATTTATGAATGTTTGACCCATGTCCCCTCTCTTTTCAATGTTTTCTAAAACCCCATAACATAGCCGTTATGCTGCAGAATTTCCGTCTCAAAATGTCTCTCTCTTTTTCTAATGTTCTTTTATTTTATTAAATGAATAATAAAAGATCTCTCTTCTATAGGGGTATTAACATATGTACCATGTTGTTCTATTTTAAATTCTTGGATTTACATATATGAGACCCGCTATCCCTTTTTGTGGGTTTAAAGTGACATTAAGATCATGTCTTTAAAGCAGTTTTTAAAATGTTATGATTATGAAATGAAACCCATTTCTTTTATGTAATATGGGTTGTTTATGAAATTATTTATGATGATATATGTGTCTCACATGATAATAAATACATGTCAAGGGTGCGCTCTGATAGCGCTCCAATGCATTGGGTAAAGACTTAATCTCTAGAGATGACCTTTTAGACTAATACCTTGGTGAATAACCTTGGTAATTTTTAATGAAACCTTGGGGATGGACCTTGGTGAAATGAAATTATTTTCAATATTAAATGTTGTAGACACATCTTTAAGTTATGAAAAATTTTATTTTTATTATGATATATCTCATTATTTCTTTCTCATGCCTTAAAGTTCTTTTCATGACTTTATTGATGTATCTCAAGTTCACATGTAAAATGATTCTCTTATTTCCCTTACTGGGCCTTATGCTGACCCTTTCATTTGATGTATGTCCCCAGGTTATGAGATGTAGTAATGAACCTAGGATAAATATTAGGAGAAGCCTTTCAAGTGTTTAAGAAGAATGTTTTTGGTTTTCATGTTTTATGTTCCTGGTTTCCAAGACACTAAACCTTAAAGATCCTTGGTTTTGTAAAATGTAATGAATGTTTATGTGATAAAAAGGAGGGATGCTATAGTTGGTATCAAAGGATGGTTTAGTTATTTGTGGAAATTAGGATATGAAAACATTAGGAAGAATCCTATATAAAATTTTATATACAGGACATCTTCATGGTATTTTGGTGAGTATTGAGTAATGGGTTGCCAAGCAAATACATCTCTGTCTGGATACGAGCAGGTAGAGGTGGCTCTGGCACATATGTACATAGGGGTAAAACCCAAAAACAACTCTTTGAGCTAGACTCAAACGGGAACTGGTACAGGCCAACGAGCCTTCCTGCACTCTTGGTTACGACACGCCCGGGGGATATGCTTTGGTAAATTCATAAGCTTAGTAAGAACCATTGTTTTAGGAACAAAGATAAAATAAAATAATGATTCACATAAGAATATATGATCATGGATAACCTAGATTTGAACCTAGGGGATCACAAGTTAGGGTATACTTTTCTTCTACAAGTTATCCTTATATGATTAAGTTCCTTCTAATGATTATTGGCTAAGTATTTATGCCCCTAATTATACTTTCTCTTCTTAGTTAATGGTGGGAAATGGAAGAACATGTCCCAACAACCAATGTGATAGGAAATGCGATGATTTCCGTATTAATATGACATAGATGATTTGGGTATTAAAAGATGATTATCATTTTGGAAGACGTTCACTATATTGGGGACCCTATATGATTGAGTTAAATAGATTACTATGGTATTTTCATTGAGGAGTAAGGTTGACTTATATTTTGAATAATCGATGAATTTAAGGTGGACTTATAGTAATTTAGGATACTTATGAGAATTATTAACCTATCTTGGGTAAAATATGTTTAGGTTAGCTACTTTTTTATAATATGTTAGGAGTGGTTGATGTTGTTTGGAGATGAACAATGAAGTTTATTTTGGAAGACTATGTTATCAAATCCTTCTTGTATTTGGGTTTCAATCTTAGTTTGGTTTATTTTGAGGAATTTTAAGGACCGTTATTTATGGAATGGTCTATGATGAACTTTGGGTAGTACCATAGAACTTTTAAGATTTAAAAGTAGTTTCCATTCCTATGGGATTATTTCTTTTTGAAGAGTTGTTTTACCTTACCCTTTCTTTTTTTTGGGAAAATATTTAAAGATAGAAGAAATAGATAGTTAATCTTTTGTGGATTATGTGATTCTCTAGAAGATGATTCTTGTGCTTTTGATGAGACCAAGTGTTTTTGAATTATCATCGTTTGGAGAAAAGATTAGTTTTGGTAGAGACTTATTAAAGGATGAAACTCTACTTTAAGGTAGGTATATTTTATTATGTTTTTGTTCTATGTAGTAAATGAATTCCTCAAAATTATGAAGAGGAACGTAAAATAAAAATGTTGTTGGTTTACGTTTCCTACCAGGTAATCAAAGACCATTTACAAACATCATAAGTTTGGGATTTGCTTATGGTTAACTTTCTCCTAATCATGTTTTCTATCACTCTCCATCAGAACATGACCCTTTGTTTTCTCCTCCATGTCCAGGTTTTCCTACATTGAATCTTAGAGTGGGTTAACTCGGGTGACCTTTGTACTTCCCTTTCTTTCTTTTAAAGTAATAGTTTTACTGACTCCTTTTCCTATGTGGGACATTCAATGAAATTTAAAAACCCAATATTAAAAATTGCGAGGATGCAATTTCTTAAGGGGGGAAGATTGTAACGACCCGAAATTTTGAATAAATCTTGTTTACTAATTTTGTGTGTTATTTTATTTTATTTTTATACTCAACAAAAATGTTTCATTTGATAACATGAGTATAATTAAAATGAGACTATTGGGTTTTGACTGTTATATGACCATTGGTCAATATGACCGTTGTAAACTAAACATTTCGATTATTGTCTCTAAATACAAGTAATCTTGGTTAATTAATATAGAAAGAAGAATCGATGGCCTCACCAAGTAGTCTTGGACCGATCGAAGCCCATCTAACAGAACTTGGGAAGGAGGTAGCACTACTGGGATTTGCTCTGGACCAAACCCAAGACGAACTTCATCGTGTGAAGCTAGAAAAGAATCACCTTTGCGAGAAGTTCATACTGATAGAAATTACTACTCGTGCGATGTTGGACGAGCCTCCCTCGGATTCTCTCACCTTAACAAACCTTACACTTAGGTCCTTTGCTGGTGTGATAAGGGGATATGTAAGGAGACCGTAACTGCTTTGTGTAATCCTTTGTTTTAAATAAAAATTGGGATTTCTTCTTATGATGAAGTTTGTAAATTTTCAAATGACCGGATAAATATAGATTGCATATTTTTGATGAATTTTAGAAAAAGGATATTTTAAAAATGTTTATGTAATCCTTAAATAATTAAAAACGTGTAATGATATTCAAAAAATGGTCTTCTACAATTATGTCCAGTACAAAATTTAGAGTCCAATAAGATCAACTTAATTTTTGGTGAGTAGTAAATTATGAATAGTGATTTTATGATTATGATTAGTAATGGGTCCAAATGGATTAGTAATCTCACATAAATAAAGTAATAATATAATCTAGGCACCTTGATTAAGTAATGTGATTCAATAAAATGGTTAAATAACGGTTTCATAAATTATTATTCAACTATTAGTTTTTTGGGTGAATAGTGTTTTTTAATTAAAAAATAAAATAAAAATACTAAAAAAATATTTTTGTAAAATGGATTTCATTTTTGAACTCAGAACATCGATATTGTGTTAAGGTAATTTTTGGGGATTTTTCTGAAAAAATGAATTTTCAGTGAATAGTGTATTTATTTAAAAAATAAATTAAAAATGTTTAGAAAATTATTTTTATAAAATGGAGTTAATTTTTGAAATCAGAGCATTGATATTTGTTTTAGGTGAAATTTTGGGATTTTTCTGAGAAAATTGAATTTTCAGTGAATAGTAAAAATACAGCTTTAGGGTTTCGGTATGTTTAATGACATCATAACTGTGTCATGATGATGCTATGAGATATTTTAAGGGATGGTCGACTAAAGGGGATGAATTATTGTATGAGGTGTCCCTAGTGGACAATAACATGGGCAAATACCATGGTCATGCCCATGGTTTTCCCAAAACCACCAATGAGGTGTCCGCTGGCCATTAATGCCTTGTCCCCTCACTTTCTCTATAAATACCAAGAAATCCTCTCATCCTTTTGACACCCCACTCTCCCCCAAAGAAGTTATGGTCTAATTTCCTCCCAAGGAGCCCTCACAAGGTGCCCCCAAGCCCTCAAGGTCCCAAACATTGAGTTTTAAGAGTTACGTTTTAAGGTAAAGGATCCGACCTCCCTCTTTCTTTTCAAGTAATCTCTTTTATGTCATTTATTTTATGCTGCATGTTCTTTTGTTAAAGGATGTTCTATTATATTCCTCTTACTTCCCTTTTCATGTTCATATAATGAGATATCTCCTCTTACTCTCATTATTTCATTTTATGGATGTTTAAGTGGCGCCATTACGCTGCCGAAATTTTTGTAACGGATTCTTTCTCCTTTCTCATTTTTCAAGATCTACTTTCATGTCATGTCTTTCAAGTTCCTTTTTATTATGTTGGGCTATGATCTCCATATCTATCATACTGGTCTTTTATGATCATATGATGGGAGATCCCATTTGATATCTTCAATTCAGTATTTTTATGTTTTAAGTGGGGCCGTTAGGCTGCCGAATTTTTAAGTGGTTCTTTCACCCTTCTCGTTTTCAAGTTCTACTTTCATGTCAAGACTTTCATGTTCATTTTTATTATGCTGGGGTATGATCTTTATATCTATCATTCTGATCTTTTAGGATCATATGATGAGAGACCCCATTTGATCTCTTCAATTCATTATTTTGAAGTTTTAAGTGGCGCTGTTAGGATGCCAAATTTTAAGTGATTCTTTCACCTTTCTATTTTTTCAGAGTTCTAACTCCATGTCAAGTCTTGCAAGTTCCTTTTTATTATGTTAGGGTATGATCTCTATATCTATCATACTAATCTTTTATGTTCATATGATGAGAGACCCTATTTGATCTCATCAATTCATTTTTTGTTGAAGTTCATGTGATGCCGTTAGGCTGCCGAATTCTCATAAGAGAAATCTTAATTTTTTGTCTTCCTTCAGTGTTTTTCATTTCAAATGGTATGTCCTTCAAATATCATTACCATGTTCATGTATCCTTCATGTTCTATCCCTATACTATTTTACAGGTCATTTATGAATGCTTGACCCATGTCCCCTCTCTTTTCAATGTTTTCTAAAACCCCAAAACATAGTCATTATGCTGCAGAATTTCCGTCTCAAAATGTCTCTCTCTTTTTCTAAAGTTATTTTATTTTATTAAGTGAATACTCAAATATCTCTCTTCTATAGGTGTATTCACATATGTACCAAGTTTTTCTATTTTAAATTCTGGGATTTACATACATGAGACCCGCATTCCCTTTCTGTGGGTTTAAAGTGACATTAAGATCATGTCTTTAAAGCAGTTTTTATAACGTTAAGATTATGAAATAAAACCCAATTCTTTTATGCTATATGGGTTTTTTATGAAATGATTTATGATGATATATGTGTCTCACATGATAATAAAGACATGTCAATGGTGCGCCCTGATAGAACTCTAATGCATTGGGTAAAGACTTAATCTCTAGAGATGACCTTTTATACTGATACCTTGGTGAATAACCTTGGTAATTTTTAATGACACCTTGGGGATGGACCATGGTGAAATGAAATGATTGTCAATATTAAATTTTGTAGCCACATATTCAAGTTATTAAAAATGTTAATTTTATTATGATATATATCATGATTTCTTTCTCATGCCTTAAAGTTCTTTTCATGGCCTTATTGAAGTACCTCAAGTTCACATGTAAAATGTTTCTCTTGTTTCCCTTACTGGGCCTTCTGCTCACCCTTTCTCTTGATGTATTTCCCCAGGTTATGAGATGCAGTAATGAACCTAGGATGAACATGAGGATAAGTCTTTCAAGTGTTTAAGAAGAATGTTTTATGTTTTCATGTTTTAAGTTCCTGGTTTCCAAGACACTAAACCTTAAAGATCCTAGGCTTTGTAAAATGTAATGAAAGTTTATGTGATAAAAAAGTGGGATGCTATACTATTTGTAGGACCATTTCAAGGGTAAGAACATTCCCCCTCATTGACGATGGGACATCTACATCCTTTCTGTATGACACTAAAATGCTTGTAAATTTTTATAATTGTAAGGCATTAAACATCATGAAAAATGTACTTATTATATGACATTTAACTGCACAACATCACAATGTTATAACCCAAGAAGACATTGCCTCTAGAATTGGTCACCTACCATTCCATCATACAAAAATATGTGGAAATTTATTCATATCTACAAATGATATGTAGATACGCCCAGATTGCACATATTGGTATAGACACCCCCAAAAAATAAAGGTTAAAAATGGCTCTTTTCTTATATATACAGGTCATACCTACATGTGATGTTTCCACTAAGAACTAAATCGAGGTTGATTCTTATTGTCACAGGATGCACTGTGAAACCTGAATCTTCATAATCAGGTCTGACTGCAATTGAAGAATCAAAATTCCCCCAATATACAAGCCATATCTATGTAGGGAATTCCCAACTCCAAGGGTAATCATGCCCTGAATGTTTCTAATATTTCTAGAATCATCCTTTCCATTTATCAAACTCCATGATTCAAGAAATTTCAGATCTCTATAAACCTCCAAGACCATCAAAAATGGATGGTCATTTTCCTAGGGACACCATTGGTTTTCTACGAACAACATTCCATGGTGGCCCTGTATAAGATTCTCATAAACAATGCATGTTAACCAAAGGAAAATTCATCATCATGAGAGGAATTTCCTACATATGTACACTCAATGTATTCTATTCCCCGTATCATTTCACCCAATCCAAGAAGCCTTAAAAGCATATTTTACACTATCCTTTCATCTCATGTCTTGGGAATTTCAGGAAATCCTTGCATTATTATCCTTGTATTAATCAGCACTTCTATATCAATGTCTTAATCAAAATACATTATAACAGAATGATGATTGGAACCCAATGTTCATCCTTGGACCCAGTCACATCAATGATTGAAAACACCACTTATTAGTGTATTGATCATACATGCACAAGAGATATCCGGATTCTGCAAAAGATATTCCCCCACATTCCTATTCATGAAATAAATTCACATGGGGAAGTCTGATATAAGCTTAACCTCATTGGGGAGATCTCATACAAGGAAAAAAACCCCATTACTAATTGAAAATCAGATCCAGACATGGATAAACCCAAAAATAACTACATCTGGACTGATTTCGGTTAACATAAGATACATAGTGACACCTAATGTTTATCTTTGGGTCCAGCTGTAAAACAAAATCGTCCCCACATTCCCTACACTTGGGTCAAAAATACATAGGGATCCACCTCAAATATATATGGAGATAATTTCTCTATATATTCCTAGTATATTTCATATTGAAATTCCCCATTCATTTTAATGTACTCCATTTTCAAAAACCATACTCTCTGTCCTAAAAGGTGAAAGTCCTCATAACCATATCCATCCATCAGAAATGGAAGGTAAGTGTCCTGAGGACACCTTTGTTTGACTATGCATAATATGCCATGATATATCTCCATAAATTTTCCACAAAAAGGCTAGTCATCATAAGGAAAATTAATTCTCATGAGAGGATTTATCCTACATCTGCACACCCATATGAGGTTTACATCCCACCCCACTTCCTAGTTTCGTTAACCCCCAAATTAATGTTTAGAACTTTTCTAACCATTCATGCCAAAAAATTATAGAACACTATTGGTTAGACATCCATGAAAATGGAAAATTGTTTCCCCCCCTTGGTTAGGGAAAAATGACATTAAATCATATATATTAAATTTCATAGTTTAACATTGTTAAGCTACACCATGATTCAAACCTCCTTTACACAATCCAAATACGTGTAGTTTTGGTCTCTAATTTATTTTAACAGTTGATAAAAATTCCCTCATAAATTTCAAAAACAAATCTGTTGATAAGATACTATTTGGTATTAGAAAATCCAAGTCTCCATAAACATACCAGGAAATTGGAAGTGAATGGCCAGGGTCCTGAGGAAACCTTTGTTTAATTATTCACAATATTCCCTAGTGGATCTGCATTATTTACCCACAAAAAGGCCTATTAACCAAAAAAATCAACTTCTGGAGAGGATTTTAATAATTCTATACACACCAATGACTCCCATGCCCCATATAATGGTTCCAATGCCTCATATCATGTGAGGGTAAATAGTTATTCCTCATTCATGTCTGCAAATTATTGGTAAATTATCATCTAATAACACCAATATTTGGGACCATTCACCTTAGTTTATGGTCATAGATATTTTAAATAAAACATCAGCGATGGTCAAAGATATTTGACCTAAAAAATCATTGATGGTTAGAGATATTTGTCCTAAAACATCCCTGATGGTCAAAGATGTTTGACCTAAAACATTAGTGATTGCAAAATATATTCGACCTAAAACATCAGTATTGTTAGTCCATGTTTTAAAGAAACTAAAATTCCGATGAAAAGAGACACAAAACTATCTAGGATGAAAACATACAAATAGAACCTTGGGAAAAAGTTGATTACCAGATCTCTAGACATAAGCATTCTACGGTTTTGGAAAAATTCATAGCAGTTAATAAAACAAAAAATTCACAAAGATAGTTTTTTCAGAATCCCGCAAAGGGGGTCCAAATAAACACCCAAGATACACACACTAATCCCACATCACATTGAACTTAGGTAGAATCTAGGATTATGATAATAAAATACAAAATGTTTGTTGGGTTTTTAATATAACCCTATAAATAGTCAATAAATTCTCCAAGAGTCCCTTAAATTTGAAAAAAGATGGAGAATTATTTGATAAATCATTCAAATCAAGACCAATTCTATGTCAAAATATCATCCTCTTCATCCTGACTAAATCCTATTCTGATAGGGGGAATATTGGGGTCACAAAAAGTCTGCATTCAAGATGATGGGAACTACATCAAAATTTAAAATGGATTGAAATAAAATCATGAAGAATATAGAAGAAAATTATTCATTGGAAGAAGAAATATTGTGAGGGGAAAATCCCTTTAAGGACCACTGCATCTCATTGTAGTCCACGGATTCATGATGAATTCATGAAATAATTATGTTCATGAGATGATGAAATTGGAACAAATGCTCTCAAATGAAACCATATATGTCTTTTTTGGAGCGAGGTTGTGATTTACTCCCCTATAAATGAAGATCCCCCACAGACTGTGTAGTTCTAGAGATGAGGTGGCATCGCCAATGCCTATGAATGATAGTCACTAACACCATGTCCTTTTTCCTCCAAGAAATTTTGTCTGATTCTTTCTATGGATGACTGGAAATTCCAGTATTTGGAACCTCTATTCCTTTATAAAAATACCCAAAGGGAGACAAAAAAAGAGGTGTCTTAAAGAAATGAGACAAAGCAAAGAGGAAAAATATTGGGAGGAGGTGTGGGATAAATATATCCCATACCTAGAGCACTATGGGAATTCCATCCCAAGAACTATATATGGGTCGCAAAATCCATTCCATGAACTGCATGTCGAATACCATCGGTAGAAGATAATACAAGGATGTAGTTTCATTAGAGAATTGAAGGAATCAATTTATGACCCCATAGGAGGAATAAACACTTCAAAAATGATCATTCATGGTTAAATACTTCACAGATGAAATCTTTTAGACAGAACATTGTGGAAACAAACATTAAGGAAAATTCTTGGTGGATATTACCTTGTAGAACACATTTTGAAAATAATACCCCAAAACATCTCTTGCGTGGATTGCCTTATGGATCTAGATCCTACACAACCAATCCTATGCAGAAAACCATATGCACCTAATCTTCCATATAGTGGGCGATCCCCCCCACCTTAAATCAGGATCACTACTGGGATGTGGTCTTGTCCCTCTGGGTCGGTCCCTTCCCTACCATCACCAAACCCATTAAAAATGAAGGGTCTCCCAGTGATATTTTCTATCTGGTTCAATGAATGTTTCTATGTCACCGATATTCCTGACAAAAATCCATCCCTTCATTACCATGAGTCGATCTACTACTTATAAAACTCCAAAACCCCATCACCTGCTTCCAATTCTAGGTTGTTCCAGAAATGCATTGACTATCACAATCTAAATTTTTATACATGCTTGTACACATCCTTTACATTCATCAAACTATGTGTCTTATGGGATTTCAAGTCCTTGTAAACCTACCCAACCCTCAGAAATGAAAGGTCAGTGTCTTGAGGTCACATTTGTTTGACTATGAACAATAATCCTTGATGTCTCTGCATAAGTTTTACACACAAAAATTATTTCAACCAACGAAAAAATCATCCTCAGGTGATGATTTTCCTACCTTTGTACTATCCAATGAATTTAATTCCACTTATCATTTCCCCTGATCCATAAACCCCCATAATCATGGTTTATGATTTCCTTCTCTCTCGTGTTCAAGGCATGTGATAATATTATGACCAGATTATGCTCAAATTAATCATGTTTTCAATAATAATCAGTCCAAAAAATATGATCTCAAAATAGTAGTTATCTTCCAGACCACATAAAGTTAAACTATATAGTTCTCATCCTGGCTATATGATGTTAAATTATATGGTATTAGTCCCTAATACAATACATTAAACTATTCATTCATATTTCTTGTGCCACGAAATTAAACTGTGATGCCATCCTCCAATATATATAAATTTAACTATAGTACACCCCATATAATATTCAAAAGGTCACTCCTTGAGGTAATCCCCAAATAATTCTAGTAGGAGGAGACATTGTTACTCTTCTTAACCTCAGCCTCAGACATATCTAGATAGATCAGAAAAAATGTCTATCCTAGATATGAAAACAAGAAAGTAAACAGGCACATTAAAAGTCTCTCTTTCTCTCTCTCCCAACTTTGTGATTCAACACAATCTATCAGTGGATGGGGAGAATTTATTAATCATCAGATCTAAATCTTTCTCTTATTTATCCCACTATGCATGACTCACGTGGCCTATGAAATTAGTGGTGATCATGATATCTACATGATGGTGAAATTAAAATGGGCCTTATCTATATATATAATCCCTAACCATAATTTAAATTACTCTCATATTCTGTATAAGTGTCAATAATATCCAAATGGGCCTCTTATTTAGTATAATCTCCATGAAGTCCTAGTTTAATAGGAAGCTTCCTGGCATAAATCCCAACATTTATATCTACATGTTATTTTATTCCCAACTAACTAGGATAAATAGAAATCCTCTTAGAGTTTCAAGATCAATGCATTCATCCTCGTGTCGGTTCATTCATGTCCTAACCATATGACGTTAAACTACGTGAGCCCATAAACTATGTAGTCTTTGATTCACAACTAACTAAGATACATAAGAAACCTTTGTGAGGTCCAAACATAGCTCTAAAATACACCCTAATATTATCCAGGACATATTCCTAGTAGGTTAATGCCTTCCTAGAAGACAACATTATTAAGGATCCCTTGGGATGCCTCGATGTAAGTCCTACATCAAATTGTGACTAAGCTATGACTTCCTATATTTCCCTGCCACATAACGTTAATCACCATGGATGGGTCCTTGTCACATGACCTTAAAAGGTGATTTTTGATGTTACGTGGCACCATAATATGTGGGTTATGATTCCTTTCATGAGGAAACATTAGAATCCTATATTATGTGTTCTATTCCAATATTGATTCAATTAATGTCCCCCTGTATGAAAATAAACTATAGAGTTCCTCATCGTGTGGCTTGAACTGATGTTTTCTCATTAAATGGATTCATAATTCATGATCTATCCACAAAATGGTAACATTAAAAAAGAATATCAGACACATGTAGATATCCTCATTGAGGGAGAACCTCAGATACAAAGAGATAATTCTTAACCCATGAGTATTTTTTATCAATATTACCGAGGGGTAATCCACTGAAACATTATTGGGAATGATCCAAGGATTTAAAAAAATATGAACATAGCATAATTCTATAAGAGAGCCTTGTAATAAAAAATATTTCCAACCAAAATTATGTGATGATCCTTAGTTCCCATTCTCTCATCCAATGCGAATTCTTATGTGTCTTTGGCCAAAACATCCCATCAGCTCCTGAATTTGGAAAGAAAATCCACGAATGTTGGAGGTGAGAACTTTTGGGTGTATCTGGAACTATGAAAAAAACTCTTGGATACCATTAAAATATATTATAACTAAAATATGAAATTTCACAGAAGTCAACTCCCTCCAATAAATCCAAAAATGCATAAACTTGTTTTCATTAGAAAAGAAAAAGTGAACCTAATATAACTGACCTAACTGTGGCACCAACATCTAAAGATAAAAATGTTATAGTACCCAGTCTCATTCCAACAATTTCTGACTAGTTTAATAAAAAAAATTCAGAAACAAAATCAATCATTATTAAATAATAATTTAATTAATTAATTATCAAAATACATAACCACTTAAAAATATTTTTCTGAAAAATATCCCTTTGACCTAAAAATGAACTTTTATTTATTTATATAAAAGTTATAATAAATACATGTCCAATTTTAAATAATATAACACATTACTATAAATCATTGAATTACTATTTAAATACAACATTTTTATATTAATTATAAAATCTTATTTTTAAGGATAAATTTCAAAAAACAATTCTATGATTATTTCAACATAGTAAGTTAAAAATTAGTATTCAACCTATCAAATTAGATTTTTTTTGAAAATGATATATTAAATTATGTATTTTACTATTGTTTATAAAAGTAAAATTATCAATTAATATAAAAAAATATTGGGTATTACATTCTACCCTCCTTCAAAAAAATCATCCTCCAAAATTGACATAGATAATTCGTTCTATAAAATTAGGGTTGTAATTGTTCATAACATCCTAAAATTCCGATGTTTAATAATATTTTTAATTATTTATAAAAATTATTATATCCATTGTAGTCAAAAAATACAAAAAACGTTATTTTTAGTTCCAATAATATGGATAGTCATTTTATAGAATGAATGGTTAGATTCTAATTCAGTTTCATTAGAGGTGATCACATGCATTGGGTATGGAATATTCTTGTTTAATAATGAGACATAAAGCACAATTTTTACTTTATAGAGGATCAATGAAATTTCCAAATGGTAAGGTATGATTCCAATTCATTATTAAATTTTAAATATTTTAATGTACTTGGGGATTAGTTTCCCTATCTCACAAATCTGTATAACATTGTTTGATGGATATACTTTTAAGAAAACATGATCTCCCACATTAAATTTAAATTCAATTTTCCAATATCTACATAAATATTTTTCACCCTTTGAGCTGCTTGATTATTGGTTTTAATAGTTTTTACCTTTATCATTGTATTCAAAAAATTTTGGGTATACAATATTCCATTTACTGACTTCTTTCGAAAAATTTGTAGTATGAAATCTCTTTCCATATAATGCTTCATATTGTTCCATTTTAATAATTTAATAAAATCTATTGTTATAGGAAAAATAATCAAATAGTAAATTTTGGTCCCTTATACCTTAAAATTCATGTTATCTCAACCTAAACATATATTTCAATGTTTGAATACACTTTTGGAATGTTCATAAATTTTAGGATAATAGGTGGTGCTAAAATGAATCCTAGTATCAAGAAGCATTTAAATAATTTTCTATAATTTCGATGTAAATCATAGATCATGATCAGACATAGTTGAAAGAGGTGTACCATGATTTATTATAACATTAATAGTATAGAGCTGTGTGAGGTACCCAATAGTTAAATATTCTTTTACAATGATGAAATGTTTAAATTTGTTAAATTTATGAACAATAACCCATATATTGTCATTTATTCTAGGATTTATTGGTAATCTAGGGACAAATCCAATAGTAATTTCTTTCTAGTTCCACATAGTAATAGGTAGTGGCTACATGAGTACTCTAGGATTCTATATCTCAGCCCTCGTATATTGACAGACCAACTATCTTGATACATAATCAACTATTTCAAACTTCATATTATCTCACTAAAAAAACATTCAAATTATTATACATCATTGTTCTACCAGGGTGTATTAAGAAATTCAATCTTTTAGAATCAATTAATAATTCCCTTATCAATATAGGTATTTATAGAACACATCACTAGTAGAAAATGAGTCTAACCAAAAATTTGAAACCATTGGTATATCCCCTCAAAATCGTTTGTATAGCGTATACCAGCCGTTCGGGTGACCGTTGTGTTATTCTCCATCGGTATAGACCAATAAAAATGGTTTGACCAAATTATAGTTATATAATACATATTCCAATGGTTTCGAAACAATTGTTATAGGTATTTTCATAGGAAATACCAATAACAATGTTTTTTTTTCAAACAGTTGGTATTGGTCCACCATTGAAAATAATAATCTTGTGATGGCTATCAATTCCAACACTGGTTATTTATATCCCAATGACATTACAAATATCTTACGAAATCTTATATTTTCATATATATAAATAAATATACATATATATATTTATTGGGTTTTTAATTGAATTATTTATTATTATAAACATTATCCTTCATAATTAATGAAACCACATATACAAAATGTTTTACCAAACCATTGGTATATGTGTCTAGAAAAAAATTACCTATACTAAAACCTTTGGTCAATCCCTTGGTATAGGTACTATATTGACAAAAAAATGCAATGGGAACTGATCCCAACACCTCATTGTTATATTCCAATAACTTTACCACTATCCTAGGATATATTATAAGTTCATATATGTGAATATATATATATATATATATTTATTAAAAAAAATTTATTATTAATATTATTATTATAATCTATAAATAATGGATCCAACTATAATCATGGTTTGACCAAAATATTGGCATAGGTGTGTAAAAAATTACCTATACCAACATTTGTGGTCAACCCATTGGGATATGTCTTCTATTGAAAAACCCTGCATTGGGTATTGATCCTAACACTTCCTTCTTATATTTCAATGAATTTTCTACTATACTACAATTTATTATTTGTTCATAAATATATATAATATTTAAAATTATGAAATTAAAATAATTATTATAAATCCCAAATAAAGGCACCACCTATATCAATGGTTTCACCAAATCATTGGTATAGGGGTCCAAAAAACTTCCTATACGAACATTTTTACCAAACTGTTAGTATCAGCGTCTAGGAAATTACCTATACCAATAGTTTGGTAACAATGCTAGTATAGGTTCCCATATACATAACTATAGATAAGTTTTTTCTAAACTATTGTTATAGGTTTCCTAATCCAATAGTTATTCAAACCGCTAATATAGAGAAGTTGGTATAACATAGATTTCTAGTAGTACATACCCTCTTTCCAAATTATAGAATGTGATTTTCCTAAATGAATTTTTCTCATTTAAAATTATATTTGGATTTAATTTTAATTTTTTATATCCTCATAATTATGCTAATAAATTTTATATTTTCTAATAAATAAGATTTTCAAACCATTCTAAAAATTAGGGATGCTACCCCTTCATCAATAATTCCCATAGCCATTTTTCTATAAATATGAACATATTATACTAATAAATCATAATTGTTTTAAGTAATCCATTATATTTCTTACATAATGAATATTTTACCTTATTTTCATTCTATTAGTCTAAGTGTATTGAGAAATTATAATCACTGAGTAGCTCAAATGACCACATTTTATTCATACTGATCAATTTCTTTGAAAAGATGTTTATCAGACACTAATGGTCTATGTATATATAAAATATTTTTTCATATAGATAATGTATCCATATATTAAAAGAATATTTTATGGGTTCCAACTCAATATCATGGGTTATATAGTTTTATTCATGATTCTATAACTACATTGATACATAAGGAATAAATTTAACATTCAACATAAGGACATAACCAAGTCCCTTATTCAAGTAATCACTGTATATAAATAATATATCTCCTATTGATGGTATAGTCAATATAAAATCATTGACCAATAAATTATTCAATTCGTAAAAAAAGATTTACATTTTTTTTCATATTACCGTAAACCCTTCACATATAAAGTTGGTTAATGAGTTTTCAAATAAATATTTTTTTGAGAAAATAATATATAACGGCCTCCCAATCGAAGGAAACAACATAAAATTAGTAAAATACTTACCTTTATTGTAAAAATTGTCATAATAATTCGAAATCAAATCCATACCATGTATTATATCAAAACAAACCATATTTATGGAAATTACGTATGAAAATAGGTTATTTTTCTATGTCATAATGGGAACTCACTGACACATAATTATTATAGTGAGATTTCCACCAGGTGTCCTATAAAAAACTACCTTATTAAGGATCTTGGTAAATATATATTTTTCATGAAAAAAATAAAAGATATAAAAGCATTAAAAAATGATTGACCAAATATAGAATTAGATAAATGGTAGGATTTTATCAAAGTACCTTCCATCACATATTTATGAACTTCATACTCAGTTGTAGTGATATATTAAGCATTTAATTCACTCCTTGACCTTTTCTGTGATATAATCCATTGAAGTATGGGACATTAATTTGAGTAATTCCCCATTTTTATATTGTTACGACACTAAATTAAAATATTTTCATTCATTCACATTGACTCTTTATCCAGATGACCCCTATATATAAACTTATAAAAAACTCTCAAGCCCATAAATAATTTCCTAGGGTGTTTCTTTGAAATCATTTTACATGAAGAAAGTTTATTCATTCTCATTATCTTCTATGAGATTTTCAATTTTTATTATTGCTTTACCAAAATTTTATTCTCTTTATTTACATTGAAAATATAATATTAATAAAATTATTTCCTTATTTTTATTGAATATAATATTATTTCATCATAAGATGAAAACGTTAAAAAACTAGTTCCCTTAAAAATAATTCATTAATTCATTTAAAGGAGTGGTCAATTTTTATTTTAAGATTATATATTTAATCCATATCGTATATGAATAGTATTTTAAAGACCGAATGGGCTGAAGGACTTCAATTTCTATTATTTTTGATAATCCGGCCTTCAAGGTGTGAGGTGGAACCCTTATATGGCCTAAAGGCTTAGAGACAATAACCTGACCCATAGGTCATAGAGGGAATCACCCACACAAGACAACTTGGAACTACTCCTCCCCAACACATGTCATGATATCAGTACTCCGACTTCCCAGGGCTGGTCGACTAGCTCTCCTGTGAAGAGTTTCACATGCCTGATACCGATGGCAAAGCCATACCCTCTCAATCTTCCAATCGTGTTAGCTCTGTTCTGGTGAAGGCACCTACCTTGGATCCGCATTTGGGGCATTGTCCCTTGTTGTTTTCCTGGTATGTATACATATTC
Organism: Viscum album; assembly: GCA_963277665.1. NCBI lineage: Eukaryota > Viridiplantae > Streptophyta > Magnoliopsida > Santalales > Viscaceae > Viscum > Viscum album. The sequence goes on along the minus strand of OY728135.1, from coordinate 502,743,541 downwards.
ATATGTCCCAAAGGCCTTGGGGTGGCCCAAAGAACATGATGTGGTTTGAATTTCTTGAGAGACAACAGGCTCGAAGGCCTTGGGTGTCCCAAAAGACTTACAGGACCCAAGGACCAAAGCAGTATCCTAGATGGATGAATAGATCCAGTTACTATAGTATATATCAGAACCTAATATAGTACATGAATAATTGAATACTATAGTACATGGTACAATACTTCTGTAGTACCCAGAAATATGTCTCCACCTGGACTTGATCTTGGGCCTCTTGGATGCACTTTCCCAGTCATCACCCACCAGGATGCGGCTCTTTTGCACTGGATATTATTATAAAGGTATCCTCATAGTCTATAACAATGATTTCTTCCATTTTATTTAAACTGAGGAACCTTCTCTTCATTTTACATTATTACTCATGAGGTCAATATTTTTTTGAAGAATATTACATTATAATCAATCCATTCTATATATTATATTTCTTATTACTTCCTTGTATTTTAGAGAAATGACCACAATTTATCAATCTCAAAATTAAGAAAACATAGCTTCAATATAACCTTTTCTCGTTTATAAAAATTCAACTCCAATAATATCTTTTTAAGGGTCTTAATACAGTGATCAGAAACCACATTATTAAAAGGTCCACTAAAAAAATATTCTTATATCTCATTAAATGGTCTAATATAGGTGTATCATTTTGAGGAAAATAAATTTTCCCCATATGAGTATTGTTATTATTCATAACATATGTATACTATAATAATATGGATAGGATCCACTCATCTCCAACACTAGTTGTATAAGATTTATCATTAGGTTAATTTCTACATTGGATTTGAGTATTAATACTATACATTCTATAATTTTAAATTTGTAAAAAAATTTATAAAATGAATTGGCACCTAAAATTATAAAATTTAAATCCCATTATATAATCGGTGAAACTCTTAATAGAAATTTAAAATTTATGTATAGATAATATCCTAATCATAAACAAGGTTTATTTTGAAATATCCTAATATTATAAAAATATTTTATAATTATTCATGATGGTTTGAAAAGTAAATTTTAAATAACCAATGAATAATCTAAGAGAGTGTCAAAATAGGTGTGAATTAAGGGACCATTTCCATCTGCAAGAAATATTGCTAGAATTCACTTGAAAAACTCTTTTTTGGGTAATTACCCCTAGGTGTATCTATACGAAACCCACATCTACTTCTAGTGTCCATACATGGAATTATTACTAGGAAACCCACATAACATCTACCTTCCCAAAAATATTGTTATATTATCCTATAAATAGATACATCCATAAAGGATATCATAGGGTCATGTTATTTAATATTTATTTTCCTAAATATAGTTCCCAACATTTCTATTAAAATCATTGTAAGAGCAATCATATCATCCTCAAATCTAGACACATAAAGACAGTGTCAACTTATTAAAATTTTCATAATAGAAATGGAATGTTATCCAAAATAATAAACCCATTTAGTATTTTTGAATAACTATATACATACATGAGTTTAATTTTACATTGGAAGATAAATATAAAACATAATAAAATAAAATATACATCTTTAAAACCCTTTCCTATATTGCTTCTTCATATTTTAGGGACTTAAAAAACAAGGGTGAGATAAAATACTCAGTAAGGGGGATTTACAATGGAATCTTCCACAAGTAAATAAGTTATAACACATATGAAATGGTAAATAACTGAAAACACATTCCATATAATCAATAGCATGAGCATGAAATGAATCCATAGAAAATATCTAAGTAATAAAGTCATAGAAAGTAATAAATGATTTATAAATGAATGAAATTCATAATAAAGGAATTATTTTTCAAGGTCATCTGCCAAGATATTTTCCAATATGGTTAGGAAATAACTAATCCCAATTAATAAGAAATGAAAACTAGTTTGCCTCAAGAGACCAATCAGTAGACTAAGGGGCTTTGTAATCTTGAGCACCACCCACCAGTAAATGTACAATACAATTCCCATATATTTAAGGATAAGTTTAGTTCTTAAAAAATATTATTTATCATAAAATATAAATTTTGAAAAAATAATATATAATATCTATATTTACATAGTAAATAAAATTACATTCACTATAAAACACTATATATAGAAATGGTATATGGATTAGGTAATAAGCATACCCATGATAAAAATAACATTTATATGGAAGAGAAACGTAATATCCGATGAAAGATCATCATAATAAAGTCAATGTTTCAAGATAATATTAATGACTAGAAAATTTATAAGAGTTAAAAAATGACCATCAATTCACCATAAAATATGATTTTATAATAAAATATTTTTTAGGAGAATATAAGAAAATATAATGGAAAATTTTAAAATAAATTTTCATTAACAATTTTTCTTTATAAAATCATGGATAACATATCAAATATTATAAATTTTATAAATTGGTTATAGTGGAGGGAAAACCTATTAAGAGTTTATATGTCAAAAAACATTCATATTGACTTTTTTCAATGAAAATGGAAAATGAACCTTTCATAAAAAATTGTATATATTTCTTTAAAACATTTTAATATTTCAATGATAAAGTAAAATTCTATTAATAAATAATTTTTTGTAAATATAAATTTCTTTTATTAAAAAATGTAGAAAAATATACACATGGAAGAAAAATATACGCATTCAAAAATAGAAATAAGCTCAACATTTCTATTGAACATTGCTTTCTTGATTCGAGTTCCAAATATAGTAAAAGTTGGAAAAAATCATGGAAAATCCTAAACAATCTAGTGGATAAGAAAATATATGGCGTTATGAGTGATGAGATCAAATATTCCTTCAACAAAAATATATGAAATAACCCAAAAATGAGATTTTATAATAAATTATTACATATTTATAAACATTTAAATTTCATACCCTTTAAAGTGTAAACAAAAATTGAAACATTAATTTAAATGAATAAATATAGATTCATGTTATAAACATGAAATTAATAGTATATAAACCACATAAAATAAAATATTTACATAACACCTAATACGTTTCAATGATATGGAAAATTTAGATGAAATCTCTTACAAATATCATATCATTTTATTAAGGAGTAATCAATACAGTTGATTATGTGTAAAAAATGTAAATCCACACCAAATAATATTAAAAATAATATAAAAAAAATAATTTTTCATTACCCACATAATCATGGCATAATATAATCATTGAAGTAGTGGTAAAACTCAACAAATTGAAATTGAGTTAAGAAATCCATTTGCTTATGCTTCTACTTAGATGAATATGATTTAATTACTATGTAACAAAATTAAATTTTATATAGTTATATACCAAAACCATATAAATATATAGACTGTCATATGTTTTCCACTTATAACATCTTTTGTCTCATTTTTTACAAATCTTTTATTCTTATCATTGCTACAGGTGTTAACTAATTTATTTATTATGTATGGTTTGATTTAGTATTTACAGTCATTATGTATTGATCATGGTTATATAATATCTATAATATTTATAATTATATAAAAAATTAATATATTCATTATATATATTTTTTATTATCATCCCTGAAAAGTTTATATGAAAAATAAATCACATATGTTCATGGAGGGGATAGTCCACAGAAACACATAAACGATGTTATTATTTTTAACAGGTGAAAGGGAAAGAAATTTAATGATATATTACATTTAAAAAAATAAAAACTATGTCATAAATATCATATAAAATCATTAGTTCATCATTATTACCATCCATTTGAGGATGTTATAGAAAATAAATTACATTGGTTCGTGAAATGGTAGCCCAACATACACAAGACCATTGGTTTTGTTTACAATTTGATCAGTAACAAGAGGGTTAAATATTTTTCCATAAACATTATAACATAATTTTCTATGTGATATACTAGTATTTTTATATTTTAATTATTATGAGATTATTTAAGGTTGTAAAATAAGAAGAAAAATAAAATTGTTCGGTTAAAGAGCTTTCCTTTTATTTGAAATAGATCTTTTAGATATCCTCTTAAAGACAGTAGGGTTGGTATTTTGGGAAGAAAAAACCACTCTAAAGTGTATAGGGATGTTGGGTAGATATTTGGGTAGGTTTTGGTTGATCTTTGTGGCTCAAGATGTGTGAAGTAGTGAGGGGAGAATGTGACCTTTTGTAAGTGAGAAGAGTTGCACACTTCTAAATTTTTAATTTTTGGAAATATTATTAAGTCACATTCAAGGTAAATTCTATTAAAATTGAGTACATTTATTATTATGGTTTATATAGGTTCTAAATATCTTCATGTAATATAATTTAAACAATTTTTACCTTAAACCATTATCTTTTTAGATTAACCCCCTGTGAACCTGTCTTAGCCTTAATTGTGGAAACCAATGTTTATCATTTTTATTACTAATGATAAAAAAATAAAGTTACCTCATTTAAATATTTGTAAATTTAGATTAAATATATTGAAACTATTTTATTAAATTATATTCATATAAGTGGGAAAAAATTTAAAATTAACCCATAAAATAGGATGAAACATAGTTTTTCATAAAAATGCATTTTTCAAGAATAAAATGATATTACATTAACTCACTAACAAGTATTAATCATTATATAAATAAAAAATATTATATATATATATAATATATAAAAATATTTTAAATCATTAATTATTTGAGATTAGTATAATTAATTATTATAGAAAACACATTATGCTCTTAAAAAGAATTTTAGGAAAAATATCCATTTTTTTCTACAAATGATATTTTTATTATATCTATTAAATCTATAATAAAAAAATATTTAACATTAAATATGATTAAAAACTAGTATAACTAAAATAAGGATTAGTTATATTCTATGATTTTAATTATTCATAAAATCTCATTTATAATGGAAAATTTCAATAATCTGTTCTAGGATTATTTTGATATTTTAAGTAAAAAAATATTATTCATCCTATAAAATTATAGCTTTTGTGCCATGAAATATTAAAATAACCATTATGTTATTGTTTAGGAAAATATAATGTTCACTTATAAACATTTAATATATATTATTATAAATGTTGTCTCATTTTATGTAATTGGTTCTTCACCATTGATTTAAAATTTGTGTTATGTACATAATTAATTTTGACAATGTTTTTAATCACTCCGTGCATGTATTATTTATCTATATAATCTAAGAAAGTATATACAATAAATTTAAATACAGGTTTCTGTTAATGATACTAAAATTCCTAAATATACTATTTTCATATTAGTATAATGATATTGACATCCTTTATAAACATGATTCAACTCATTATGTGATACATTATAATGAAAAAATGATATTGTAATTTACTTTCAAAATTAATTTATAATTGTTTAAAATAAAAACTACTTGAGTTTTCGAAGGTATAACATGGAAAACCAGTCTAAAAATACATAAATAATACATTGATACCATTTTTTAATTAATATATCTCAGAAATATTTGTACAATCCAATGATCTTAATGTTTAGTGTGTTGGAGATGAACTACATAAAATTTATAATAATTAATAATTAATCCATATTAAAAATTATCTATAATAAATTCTATACATTACACAAGTTATACATATCTTCATAACCTAGGTAAAATAAAAACAAAAGAATGGTTATCACAAACACTCATTAAGGGAAAACATGCCATCATTTTATTAAGGTTTAGATCATAAGAATAAGAGAAACCATGGGAAAGAAAACATTTCATATTAAAAAGAGTAATGGTCAATATTTTTTGAACATCATTCTTGATAGAAATGTTTGTAATATCAAATGAATAAACATATACCATGGAAACTATGTGTTGAATCATGATACATTGAATTTGATTCAATAAGTATAACAGTTGGATCAAGATTACAACAAATGTGTATGGAATAAACATAAGAAAAAAATATGTTAAGGATAACCACCATAAAATTCATCACATAATAGTTTTGGTTTAACCATAATTGTGCCTTATTTATTTTTGTATAATCTTCATGTATACCCTTGTGCATAGGATAAAATCTTTTATGAACACTTTAGTCTTGGGATAAACCCTCACATTTACGACTTGGAGTTAGGATAAATACTATCATGTACCCTTTGGGTTGGGATACATTATCCCTTGTACCATTTTGCACTAATGTGATACAAACATAATAAATGAATTGGAGGTTTTTATATGACCACACTCTTAAATAATCTATTTAAATTATTCCACATAAATATGCTTCATTAACACATCAAAAATGACCCATGGAACAAATAATGGGTTTCATAACATTTCTAGATGGCATCAAACATATAAGCATTAAGATTAAAAATATTTTACACCAAAAATTAAAAGACCCCCAATGATTATTTCATAAGAACATTTATAAGGTTATACATGAAAAATATCTTTCATGGAGAAAATGAATTTAGTGATAAAGATGAAATGTAGTGAAATAATAAAATAATTTTATAGAAAACACATTTAAATTTTATCTAAGTTATAAAGTCCAAAAATTATCATACATAAATATTACATCTTGATAGATGAATATTCATCACATAACATAAATATCCACTGTAGAATCATTTAGGTATAGGGCCTTTTGAAACATAGAAATATAAAATGTTGGTCCATAACTGAGTTACGTCATATCCCACTATATTCTTCATAAATATAAAATTTCATATAAATAACATATATAATACATTTCATCATAACATGGGGAAAGGAAATATAATAAAGGGGTAGCTCACATTATCAGTAAGGGTATATAAAGTATATATCAACATATCTATTGAATAAGTGTATGGTAACATGGGAATGACAAATAAAAACAATACACTACATATAATTGATCAACAAAATGTTTGATGGAATAGATCTCAGCGGTTCATAATAAATAAATCATAATGTATTCTAAGAACATGAGCTATGAGAGAATAATATTGGTATAAGACACGATTGGTCATATATACATATTCATAGAGAATATTATTTCAAAAGACCCACTAATAAATTCATAACATGTTAGGCTATGAATAACCACCTATATACCTTCTTTGGGATTGAGATTAAATCTATTTTACCCTCTTGTGTGATTGGGATAACAACAAATACATCCCCTTTTGAGATTGGGATGACCTCCCATGTACCCACTTTGGGGGCCAGGTATAACCACCCGTGTACCCCCTATTAGGCATGTGATAACCTATATTATACCCTTTGAGCTCATATAACATTAATAATTATCCAATTAATTATATGTAGATATATATCCCACTATCAACATAATCCATACATATATGTGCCACACGATCTATAAAAATTCCTCATATAATAACCCACTAAAATAGGTTTCATAAGCCTACATCACAGCATAACCTATATAAAATAAATGGGTTTCATATACATTTCCTCATAACATAACCTATGGAAATGAAATGGTTTCATAAATATTTCTTAATCATAAGAATAGACTATACATAGAAATGATAATTATGTCATCATTTGATCATATCCATAATAATGATTATGTAACATCAAAGGTTTTCCACATAGATGGAAAATGATTTTGAAGGAAAAATCACTTTGCTCATTTTTTGAAGAAAATAAAAAAAAATTATAGTAAAATTTTTAATATAATAATGTCGTAAGATATTTTATAAATTGTTTTCTATTTAAATAACTTTGAAAACTTATAAAGGAAGCTTTAAAATCATTTAAAACATTTCTTGAGGAAAATATTATTGAGACTTTGGAAAAATAAATTAAAACATTTAAATTTTTCCAAATCCATTTGTTTGAAAATATCATTTGGATCTTATAAATGAATCATCAAAACATTGAGTGGTCAGGAAGGAGGAAAATACCGTTCATGTCATATGGGTGAAAACATATATTCCATTCACATTTTCTTATAAAATACAAATGAGCCTTGTATTTGAAAAACATTAGGAAGATTCATTTAAAAAAATAAAAAACAATGCTATAAATGTATTAAAAAATCATAAGCATACATTTCTTGGATTAATTTTAGAATACATGAAAATGGAATAGAAATGGTTTTTAGCTTGAGAGATAGATACAATATTTTTTTGTTAAAAATATCTGTCGTTATAAGTACAAAAGTGGGGGGAAATGGTACTATTACATGAAAAGTACATAAATAAATATTTTGGAATAAAATAAATTATTTTCTTGAGATATAGATCATGATATTTCATTATTGGAATCATAATCATAAAAAATTATGATAAATGATTAGATTATAACACAAAATCATTAATACATTGGTAACATTTGTATCATAGGCCTAATGAAAAAATTAAATCAAATGAAACATTTAAATATGATGAAAATAATTATACTAATTCTATAACATGTTATGGAAGCTATATATACACCTCATAATAGAAGATAAGTGAATAACATGACCAATGTCCCAAATAATCCAAATTTAGAAAACAATCCCAGCCCTCTTTGGTAACTTTAGAACTATAAACCCAATTAAAGATATGTTCTTAAATAGATTTGTAAATCTACATAATTTTTAAGAGAATAATCAAATAATACACAGATTGGTAGTATATATGCCATATAAAAGAAATAGGTATTGAATATGGCATGTGTCTCATAGAAGTAAAAAGTGTGGTGAAAATACTTTACCTGAAGTCTCCACTTCCATTATACACATTTAAACCACCTATATGATAAATATTAGTTTATTATATATATCTTAAATAAATATAAACAAACACACATTCACACATATATATATTTCATACCACATATTATTTACTTGTGACATTTTATTAATCATTTATTAACAATTTTCTTTTAAATTTTTTTTCGGGAAATAACTTCACTATTTTTTTCATGTATGTTTTGATTTGGTATTTCTTCCTCTTACGTTGTTAATGGATAAATAATATCCATAATTTTAATGATGATATAAATATTATATATATTTATTATATAAGTATTTATAGTAATCTATGAATGTTTGAGGAAGAAAATGAAATTCAGAGTTCATGGAGATGACATGTGATATCTGTTTTTCATGGATATATTTTGAGTCGATTTGATATAAAATTTGAATAATGTATTTAATATTCTATACAATTTTTTAATTTGTTGATTTTTTTCCTTTGGTAGGATACAATGACTAATCAGAAACCGAAAATAAGATACAAATATAAACAGAAAAAGACACTTCATGCCATAACACATGACACTAGAAAAATGAAGGCCCGTCAGAATGAAAAATGATCATGAAGAAATTTAGGGGAATGAAACTATTAAACTAAGTAAAAATACAGGTTTTGAAAATGAAATATGAATTTAGATGTCATGTAATAATTACACATCATGAACCAATACATGCTTTGGAGAGAAGAACAATTCCTGAAACACGTCGGGAATATTAAAATGCCCACACATTATACAGAATATAAATATTTATACACTATGAAACTGTATGAAAGATGTTTTATGACATTTTCATGGGATTTTACATAACAAAAACTAGTTTTTTAATCATGGAAACCATTAGAGTGACTTTTTTATTCCATTATTCAATTAAATGGTGTACAATAAATTTGATAGTCTCTAAATAGTTGAATGAGCTACTACTATAGAAAATGATCCAGAAAAATGCTTTTAGTGAGAAGATTCACTATGCATGGTCCTCAACAATTTTATATCTGTTTTCATTATTCATTATTTTATTTCATTATATCACACTATGAGGTGGTAATATCGACTTTTTATTGGGTAATGTAGTCTAAGGGGGAAGGTTCTTTGGTATATATTTATTTATTATTCATGTATTTGTATTTCTATAGTTTGTTCAATAAATTTATAATCACTTTCTATTAATTTTTTCATGGCCATTAGAATTTGAATCTGAAAGGAAGAGTTATTTGAATAACTAGTTACCATAAATGGAGGCATGAACATTTTCCCATTCATAGAAACCACATTTAAATATGGTATAACGAGAAACACAATTCAATAAACACTAAATTACCAGACCAAGGTAAATATGGGAATCTTTCGTCGAGGAGGAGATACCAAGACCATTAGAATTACCTGATATCCAGTCCAAAAAAATGGATTAATAAACTTATTTTATTAAATAAAATTTCACTTGAACCCTGAAACTAAAAAACCTAAAAAAGACTTTCAAATCTAATTTCCAACCAAACAAACTATTGAGCACCTCTTCCTTTATTATTCTTCCTAAAACTGATTCTAAAACCCAAAATGCTTATATCACTTCTTCATCTATTTCTTAAATTTAATTAAAAATAATTCCGTTAAAATGATATAAACTAATTTAACCATATCTATAGGTTTGATTAATATCTAATGATATATTAATTTTAATTAATTAATTGTAATCAACATTGTTTTCCTAAATATGTAATTTTATTTGACATGGGGAAATAAAGATGCCCTTTGGGCATGTTAGTTGGCAATACGTATGCTTTAATGATGTATCCATTATCTCAATGTATTAAATGAAATATTGTTAAATAAATAATTAATAATATAGAGTAATATTTATATAATATATATCAGATATATATTTGTAAAATTTTCCCCAATTAACTTCCATGAAAAGCATTAGTGAAAAAAGAATCACCTGACTCCGTGAGGCGGTAGACGTCATACACATGAACAATGTTATCATATATGCAATAAAGTTAAATCAATAAGGTATATATACAATCAAAATTTATGTAGTATAATTATGTTATAAATACAATCTATATTAATTTAATCTATCTTTATAACCATCCAAGTAAAACATCAATGAGAAAAGAAGTCACCATAGTTTGTGTGGATGTGTACCATCCTACACAAGAGAAACATTATTTATTTTAAATAGTTTGGGAGGTAAGAAGGTATATATAGTATTATAATTAGAATGGTTTAATTAAATGATTAATATAATATATAAATATTAAATCCATCATTAAATCCAGTCATGATAGGTGCTGAAGGAAACTAAATAATATCATTTTGAGAGGTAGTATAAGGACCCGACCTTATAACATTAATTAATATTGAATTAAATTAATAATTCACATTGGGGATATTTTCAGGTTTAGTGTTTTAGAGAATTAGGACATAACTGTTACATATCAAAGATTACAAGGTAGAAAAATCTACGTAGTTTCCATTTTTCCCCAAAATATAAACTCTTGATCAAAAGATTTATGTCTAGTTCCATGTTTTAGACATCATGACATTTCCATGATCCCATCCTTCACCGTATTCCACTTTATGTCCTGTGGAAAACATTTCAAAAACATGGGATGAGCATAAAAAGATCAGTAAGTGTTATAACAATAAGGAATGAAAAAATTAGTACATGTATACATACGAATCAAATAAATGATACTTTAATCATAAAACAGAAGAACATTAACATACCTCATTAAATCATAATATTTAGGAATAACTCAAAGAAATCATAAGACATAAAGGTAACTTGAGGCATTCATAACATTCTTACGTAGGGAGTAACCCTCATGGTTACGTTTGGAATACCCATCAAAGTATATTCCCTAAATATCATTGGCGAAACCTTAGCATTGTACTCCTTCGCGTTACCCAATGCATTGGAGAGCTCTCTCGGGCTCACCCACCCTAAGTTTATCACGGAACCACCCTATTTCATTTATATTTCCCAAGAACAATAACATAATCATAACACAAAAAACACGCAAAAAAGAAACATAAAATTTACACATTTCAATCATAAGAGATCACATCATGATATTATCATAAATAAAAACATCTAATATAATCATTAAAACTCTCTGAGAGAAAATTCCATTTATGCTTTGAAAATATTAAAAGAAGACATTTAAAAGAGATTTTAGAATCAAAGTGTCCCGTACCACTTTGAAACTTATGAAAGGGTTTCAAAACATTTCATGTCCATATAAATAAATCCTTGAAACTATTTTTAAAACATGTATATGGATGATAAATGATTAAAATAATAAATCTTCAAAACCACTTAAAACAATGTTTTAATAAAAGAGTCCTTTTCCATTTTGAACATTTAAATTATAAGCCACAAGAAAGTAGAACATTTTCAAAACATTTAAATGACTTTATTATAGAAATAACATGGATATGGAATGTCAATGTGGATGTATATACACTTTATCAAAGAATAAAATTTCATATCATTAAGAAATTTCTCAATGAGAAGAAATTGAGATGTAATCCCAATCAAGGATCATGCCATTAGATCAAGGATAAAAAAAATTACATAATTACGTGTGACAAAGATAATTACACCAAATATAAGTGGATAATAAGTGTAAAACAACAAGATTTCATCCAAACATATTCATATCACTACATAATCAAGACATATAGGTTTAACCCAAAGAATTGAAATTGGGTTAAGAAGTTCCCTTACAAATATTTGACAGCCTAACAACGTCACTTTAAAATTAAGAAAATGAGTTGATGAGAGAGAAAATGGTATCTCATCACTTGGACCTAAAATTTATAGCAATAAGGATATATAATAACATATCCCTACATAATAAGATGAAAATTAAAATACATAACAAAATAAGTCTTTTAAAAAGATGTGGGTGAAAGGTTCCCTTACCGATTTGGGTAACTTTCGAAACGTACACCCCATGAAAGAAGGACTATACAACATTGATATAAATACTCATAAATTAAATTATATTACACAAAGAGTAGAATAATGGACTGTACATACACCACTCAAAAGGAAATAGTGGAAAATGTAGCATGAATTTCACAGAAACCCAAAGTGAGATAAAAAGTCCCATAAGAAATTTCAGCAGCCTAACAACGCCAATTAAAACTTCCAAAAATGGATTTATGAGATCAAATATGGTCTCTCATAATATTAACATAAAAAGTACATAATGAGGAATATAAAATAACATCCCCAAACATAATAAAGATGAGATGAAAATAAATGACATAAAAGGGAGTACTTAAAAAGAAAGAGAGGGGTAGGATCCCTTACCTCAAGTCCGACTTGTTCTTGTTCATTTATTTATATTCATGAATAATAAACTCTGTTAAATTTATAATTTCTTAAGGACCTCCTTTAAAGATTATTATTCAGTTCATATCACAAATTATAATGTTATAATAATTGGTTAATAATGTGAGTTCATATCAGACGTTTTTATCGATGTTTGGTACATGAGTCAAAAAATGAACTTGTTTGAAAATGATTGTCCATGTAGTTATAGGTAAATCATCTCCAGAATATTATTAATGATTTAAATATCATATATATCCACTAAATAATCATTTTATACTATTCCATAACATTTGGAGATAAAAAGAAATTAAATGCACCGTTCATGGAGACGATAGGTCGTACGTATACATGAATGCTACTTTCATTTCTTTGTCATATTAATGGAATTAAAATAAAATGAGAGAGATATATATTATAATTACAGTATAATATATTTTTTCTATTGGTCACATATGTTCATTAATATCATTATTTATACATTCCATGTATTTCATGAACGAGTCACATCACTTGAGGGGGCGGTAGTCCACACTTCCTCGTATAAAATTATCGCATTGGCACAACATGAAAAGCATAGAGGTATGTTTTAAATATAAAATACAGAAGAATATAGAAGAAAATAAATATAATATATATCATATAAAAAATAGTTCCATCATAATGGCCACAATGAGTGGTTGTAGGAGAAGATAGAGCAATCATCGTTTCGTGAGGCAGTAATTCGCCATCCACAGAAACAATATGTTCATTAACCATTAGACGGAGGTGTGTGTAAGTGTAGCTCGAATAATTATCAAAAAAACATCCTAGTATATTGATGATACTATTTTTTTAAAAAAATAAATGAATAAAAATAGTTTAGGGGGTTGGAGAAGCAAAATAAAACAAATGAACATTAGGGAAGACTTTACCTTTAAATTGGGTAACTCCTCTTGGTTTTAATCAAAAGGGTTTCTTGAAGATCTTTTTGCGTAAAGGAAGGCTTCTAGGATGAGTATAGGGATGTGGAGAGATAAAAGTAGCAGATTTTGGCCGAGCCAATGTATTTAGAGTTCTGTCTAAAGAGGTAGAGGTGGGGGCCTTTTATAGAAGGAGAGGAGGGGCACACTTGGAAAGTTATAAAATGTTTCATTATATTAAAACAAATTCAGATTTTAACGGTCCAAAATTTATATATATAGAGTATAAGGTGATATGGTTTCGAAATATACCCATTTAATAGGTTTGTGACAAGTGTAATTCTTATATTTTACCCTATCTTCTCATTTTATTTAAATCGTTCATTTATGAGGTAATCACTCCATCATCACGGTGTCATAATTAAATTAATTTATTTAATGTCTAAAAATTATAAAAAAATATCAGGATGTATGAAATATTTTTATCCTTAGAATGAATATTTATAGTCAAAAATAAGACTTGTATAACCCCAGCTAAAAATTGTTTTAGTAAAACAATACATGTTTGTGACATTTTTATTTTAACATTAAATAAAAAGTTATTAATGTCATTTTCCTACCAAAGTGGCTCTATGGGGCCCCCAAGTCGACCCATGGATTTTCTTGGTCGTCCATGACTCATCCAATATGGGTAGGACATGTGTCAAGGTCATTTCATATTATTATAACATTATCTTTAGCTTAAATTACACGAATTACCTTTAATCGCGATTAATAAAAATTAAAATTTACTATTCAGCAAAAAATTATTTTAATCACATTGAACCACATTTTACATCCAAATGACAACCATGTATGTAGGATTTTTGAAATTGAAATCACAGAATTGGTAAAGTTTCATTTAATGAAAAATCAATTTTTAACCACCACGTAGTGGTTTCACTATTCATCAAAAATTGATGTTTTTCAGAAAAATACCCAAAATTCACCGTAAGCTATATTCGATATTCCGAATTCAAAAATGATGTCTATTTTAAAAAATTAAAAATATATAAGTTTAATTAATTAATTTAATAATTAATTCTCATTTTCTGAACAAATAGCGTGTTTTTATGAAACAATATATATCAAAACATTGACACTAGTTTATGTCCAATTTCAAGGTGAGATTAATTCAATGACCACTATTGAATTAAATGGAAACAATATATTATAATTGGGCTTTAAAAAAATTCAAAAGATAATCGAATGATATAAATAAATTAGATTAAAACGGTGTGTTTGAATTAAAATACAATATTTTTCACTATTCATTAGAAACATGAACTTTATCAGAAAAATACCAAAAACTTACAAAAAGTAAATTTTGATATCCCGATTATAAAGAAAGATTTTATTTGGTCCAATGTAACATATAAACTTTTCGACAAGTGGATTTAAAAAGTGTTCTTCATCAAAAGGCGGTTAATTGACCTTTTAAAAAATATTAGAATATTTACGCTTAAAATTGGATTCATTCGCATTTTAAGCCTCTAACATTTATTGGATAAAAGTAAAAATATTTGACAAACATAGATAATAATTTTTTAGTTATATCTTTTCATTCCCTCCATTACAACGGTTATGTGTTAACTACCGTTTCAAATAATATTATTTTATTATTAGAGTGCAACGTAAGTTTTCCAAGAAACTCGTTGTTGCGTATTGGGTACGCCATCGAGCATAGTGTTACTTTTAAATTAATATTAACATTTTATTCACAAATATGGATAAATATATAAATTTCATATTCTTTATTTACCTGGGGTGTTACATCCTTCCCCCCTTTTGGGAATTCCGTCGTCACAATTTTAAAATTGGGCTCGGAAACTTCATTGAAACTCCCACATCAGAACGAGAGTCGGTACAACTATCACTTTAAAAGAAAGAAATAGAAGTACAGTGGTCACCCGAGTTAACCCATACAACGATTCCATGTAGGAAAACATGGATATGGAAGAAAAAACAAAGGGTCACTTTCTAAGGGAGAGTGATAGAGAAAATGTTTAGGATAAAGTTAACCACCAGAAAATAACAAACTTTTTATGGGTTAAACGGAATTTGATTCCCCAGTAGGAAAAGTTAACAGACAACATTTTAGTTTAAAGATACTTTTCATTGAGGAATTTATTTATGAGATTAACTAAATCATAAGGAAACATACTTACTTGTCATGTTGACTTTCAAATTTTACTATATTTCTAACACAAACTCATACTTTCTCCAAATGATGAGTATTTAGGATGACTTGTTCACATTAAGAGTTCTATAATCAACATATAGAGAATCAATTAATCCAAAAAACATAACTATACATATCCCATGTCTTTAGACAAAATCCAAGACCAAAATTGTTAGTACGAGATCAGATAATTCCCAAAAAGAATAATCCTTTATAAAATGAAAATCTACTCTTAATCTCAAAAATTTGTCCAATAAAATCCAAAGTTCAAAGAAGACCATTAGATAAACAATTTGTCCGTATAACTCATAAAAGTAAACCAAAATAAGATTGAAACCCAAATATTTGAAGAATTTAATCACATATTCTTCCAAGTTAAAATTAACATTTATCTCCAAATAACATCAGTTGATCATAAAGTCTCATATTGAAAAGTAATCTACCTAGTCCAATATTCTCCATGATAGGTTAACCATTTCCATAGATAACCCAAAATCAACTTAATCTAGATTCATAAGATCATATAACTAAAAATAATTTGTCATACTAACCAGGGACTTCACGTAGTCCAGTGGTACGTGATAAATACCAGTCACACTTTGGTTGTGGGTTCGATTCCCGCATCTTGGTCCGACGCGACAGGTTGTCACACGGTCTACGTGTTGTCCTTTTTAAAAAACAAAATAATTCTTATAACATTCCCAAAAGGGATAAAATCTTCAAAAATAACCATAACATATTTTAACCTCAATTTTACCTCATGCCTTTCATCTTCCATCATATAGTAACCCATAATTACCTCAAAATTAAGTATCATATAAACCTTAATGGTTACCTTTATAATTATTACCTAAACATCCACATCGAGTTGGATCTCTTGTACATGATTCATTAGAGAACTCACCAAGGTTAAAGTGGTTGATCATGACTCTTGATAGTTGGTTTAGAATAACCATGATATTTCGCATTGAATCCACCATTTCGTCCAGTCTCCTAATTCGAGAATCCCCACAATTTCCCATTGTCAATTTGGTGCCTGCTAGATCCATCCATTTAATAAAACCAAAAAAATGTCAGTGTGAGTATATCAACAAAATAATCATGTACTAATGAGGAAGATAAACACTAAGATATACTTACTCATTCACTTTATCTAAAAACTATGACTTTTTCTGAAATCCTATCCATTATGGTAATGTCACTTATGCTTAAAGAATACCCTAACCTCTAAAGTTATCTAAACTGACCTTTGATACCAACTATAAGGACCCGACCATATAAAATTACTTAATATTTAATTAAATGAATAATTCACATTTGAGGATCTTTTCAGGTTTAGAGTTTTAGATAATTAGGACATAAATATTACATATCAAAGATTACAAGGTAGACAAATCTAATCAGTTTCCATTTTTTCCACAAAATATAAACTCTTGAACAAAAGATTCATGTTTGGTTCTATGTTTTAGACATCATGACATTTCCTTGATCCCATCCTTGACCGTATTCCACTTTAAGTCTTGTGGAAAACATTTCAAAAACTTGGGATGAGCATAAAAAGCACAGTAAGGGTTATAACAATGCAGAAAGAAAACATTAGTCCATGTATGCATACGAATCAATGAAATCATACTTTACTCATAAAACATAATCAATTTAACATACCTCATTAAATCATAATATTTAGGAATAACTCAAAGAAATCATAATACATATAGATTACATGAGGCATCCATAACATTCTTACATAGGGAGTATCCCTCATGATTACGTTTGGAATACCCATCATTGTATATTCCCTAAGTATATTCATAGAAACCTTAGAGTTTAACTCCTTCGTGTTACCCAATGCATTGGAGAGCTATCTCGGGCTCACCCTCCCTTAGTTTATCACGAAACCACCTGATTTCATAAACATTTCCTAAGAACCATAACTTAATCATAACACTTAAAACATGCATAAAAGAAACATAAAATTTACACATTTCAATCACAAGAGATCACATCATTATATTATCATAAATAAAAAAATCTAAAGAATCATTAAAATTATATGAGAGAAAAATCCATTTAGCCTTTGAAAATATTAAAAGAAGACATTTAAAAGAGATTTTAGAATCAAAGTGTCCCCTACCACTTCAAAACTTTTGAAAGGGTTTTAAAACATTCATTCCATATAAATAAATCCTTGAAACAATTTTTAAAACATGGATATGGATGATAAATGTTTAAAAGAATAAATCTTTAAAACCATTTAAAAAAATGTTTTAATAAAAGAGTCCTTTTCCATTTTGAACATTTAAATTATAAGCCACACGAAAGTAGACCATTTTCAAAACATTTAAATGATTTTATTATAGACATAATATGGATATAGAATTTCCAAGTGTCTGTATATACACTTTATAAAGGAATAAAAGTTCATATCATTAAGAAATGCCTCAATAAGAAGAAATTGAGATGTAATCCCAATCAAGGATCATGCCATTAGAGCAAGGATAATGAAATGACATAATTATGTGTGAAAAATATTATTACACCAAATATAAGTGGATAATTAGTGAAAAATAATCAGATGTCATCAAAACATATTCATATCACGACATAATCTAGAAGTAGAGGTTTAACCCAAAGAATTGAAATTGGGTTAAAAAGTTCCTTTAAAAAAATTCGATAACATAACGACGTCACATTAAAATTCAGAAAATGAGTAGATGAGAGAGAAAATGGTATCTCATCATTGGGACATAAAATTTATGGAAATAAGGATATATAAGAACATATCCCCACATAATAATAGTAAAATTAAAAGATATAACAAAAGAAGTCTTTTAAAAAGAGGAGGGTGAAAGGTTCCCTTACCGATTTGGGTAACTTTCGAAACGTACACACCATGAAATAAGGACTATAAAAAATTGATGTAAATACTCATAAAAGAATGTATATTAAGAAAATAGTAGAATAATGGGTAGTACATACACCACTCAAAATTAAATAGTGGCAAATTTAGCATGAATCTCACGGAAACAAAATGTGAGATAAAAAGTCCCTTACGAAATTTCGGCAGCCTAACGGTGCCAATTAAAACTTCAAAAATTGGATTTATAAGATCAAATAGGGCCTCTAAAAATATGAACATAAAAATTACAGAATGAGGAATATAAAAGAACATCCCCAAACATAAGAAATATGAGATTAAACGAAATGACATAAATGAGAGTACTTAAAAAGAAAGAGAGAGGTAGGATCCCTTACCTCAAGTCCGACTTGTTCTTGTTCGTTTCATTATATTCCTGAATAATAAAATTTGGTCAATATCTAATTTCTTAAGAACCTCATTTAAATATTATTATTAATTTCATATCACATATTATAATGTAATAATAATTGGTTAATAATGTGAGTTCATATCAGACGTTTTTGTCGATGTTTGGTACATGAGTCAAAAAATGAACTTGTTTGAAAATGATTGTCCATGTAGTTATAAGTAAATCATCTCCAGAATATTATTAATGATTTAAATATCATATATATCCAGTATGTATTTATTTTATACTATTCTATAACAATTGGAGATAAAAAGAAATTAAATGCACCGTTCATGGAGACGGTAGGCCGTACGTAACCATGAACGCTACATTAATTTCTTTGTCATATTAATGGAATTAAAAATAAATGAGAGACATATATATTATAATTACAGTATAATAGATTTTTTATATAGGTCACATATGTTCATTAATCTCATTCTTTATACATTACATGTATTGCATGAACGAGCCGCGTCACTTGAGGGGGCGGTAGTCCTCACTTTCTCGTATAAAATTATCTCATTTTCACAACACGCAAAGCATAAAGGTATATTTTAAATATAAAATACAGAAGAATAGAGAGTGAATAAATATAATATATATCATATAAAAAATATTTACATCATAATGGCCACCATGAGAGGTGGTAGGAGAAGATAGAACAATCATCGTTTCGTGAGGCAGTAATTCGCCATCGACAGAAACAATATCTTCTTTAACCATTAGACGGAGGTGTGTGTAAGTGTATCTAGAATATTTCTCATTACAAATCCTATTATATTGAATATACTAGTGTTGTTACAAAATAAATGAATAAAAATAGTTTAGGGTGTTGAAGAAGAAACATAAAACAAAAGAACATTAGGGGAGACTTTACCTTTAAATCAGGTATCTCCCCTTGGTTTGAACCAAAAGGGTTTCTTGAAGAGAATTATGCCTAAGGTAAGGATTCTAGGATGAGGATAGGGCTTTGGAGAGATAAAGTGAGTAGAGTTTGGTTGAGTCAATGGCTTGAGAGGTGTGTGTAAATAGGTATAGGTGGGGGCCTTTTATAAGAGGAGAGGAAGGGCACTCTTGGAAAGTTATAAAATCATTCTTTATATTAAAATGAGTTTGGGATTTTAAAGGTCCCACATTGATATATTTCATGGATAAGGTGATACTATTTATAAATCTACCCATACAATAGGTTTTTGACATGTTTAATACTTATATTTTACCCTATATTCTCAATTTATTTAAATCGTTCATTTATGAGGTAACCACTACATCATCACGATGTCATTAATAAATTAATTTATATAATGTCTAAAAATTATAAAAAAAATATCATGATGTAGGAAATATTTTTATATTTCTAATTAATATTTATAGTCAAAATATGACTAATATAACCCCATGTTAAAATTGTTTTAGTAAAACAATTCATGTTTGTGACATTTTTATTTTAACTTTAAATAAAAAGTTATTAATGTCATTTTCCTTCCATATTGGCTCCATGGGGTCCCCAAGTTGACCCATAAATTTTCTTGGTTGGCCCAGACTCATACAATAAGGGTAAGACATGAGTCAAGGTCATTTATTATTATTATAATATTATCTTTACCTTAAATTACACTAATTAACTTTAGTCACGATTAATAACACTTAAAAGTTATTATTCAGCAAAAAATTATTTTAATCCCATTGAGCCACATTTTACATCCTAATGAAATCCATGTATGTCGTATTTTTTAAATTCAAATAATAGAAGTGGTTATGTTTCATTTAAAAGAAAAATCAGTTTTAACTACCACATAGTGGTTTCACTATTCATCAAAAAATTGAAGTTTTTCATAAAAATACCAAAAATTCACCCTAATATATTGATATTCCGAATTAAAAAATTATGTCTATTTTACAAAATTCAAAACATAAATATTTAATGAATTAATTTAATAATTAATTTCCGTTGTCAGAACAAATAGCGTGCTTTTATGAAACAATATATATCAAAAGATTGACACTAGTTTAAGTCCAATTTCAAGGTAAAATTAATTCCAATGACCACTATTGGATTAAATGGTAAGAATATATTATAATTGGACTTTAAAACCAATTCAAAAGATAATATTATCATATAAATAAATTAGATTAAAAAAGAGTTTTTGAATTAAAATACAACATTTTTCACTATTCATTAAAAAATGAACTTTATCGGAAAAATACCAAAAATTTACACAAAGTAAATTTTGATATACCGATTCTAAAGAAGGATTTTATTTCATCCAACATAACATATAAATTTTTCAATAATTGGATTTAAAAAGGGTTCTCCATCAAAAGGTGGTTAATCTACCTTTTAAAGAATATTAGAATATTTACGCTTAAAATTGGATTCATTCGCATTTTAAGCCTCTAACATTTATTGGATAAAAGTAAAAATATTTGACAAAAATATATAAAAATTTTGTAGTTAGTTCTGTTCATTCCCACCATTACAACGACTAGGAATTAACTACTGTTTAAAATAATATTATTTTATTATTAGAGTGCAACGTAAGATTTCCAAGAAACTCGTTGTTGCGTATTGGGTACGCCATCGAGCATAGTGTTTCCTTTATATTAATATTAACATTTTATTCAAAAATATGGATAAATATATAAACTTAATATTCTTTATTTACTTAGGGTGTTACATCCTTCTCCTCTTTTGGGAATTGCGTCCTCACAATTTTAAAATTGGGCTCGGAAACTTCATTGAAAGTCCCACATCAGATTGAGAGTCGGTAAAACTATCACTTTAAAAGAAAGAAAGAGAAGTACAGAGGTCACCCGAGTTAACCCATACTAGGATTCCATGTAGGAAAACATGGACATGGAAGAAAAAAAGGGTCATGTTCTGAGGGAGAGTGATAGAAAACACGTTTAAGAGAATGTTAACCACCATAAAATCACAAACTTGTGATGGGTTAAACGGTATTTGAATCCCCAGTAGGAAAGGTTAATAGAAAAAAAATTTGTTTTAAGTTACATTTTATTGAGTAATTTATTTATGAGATTAACTAAATCATAAAGAAACATACTTACTTGTCATGTTGACTTTCAAATTTTACTAGATTTCTAACACAAACTCATACTTTCTCCAAATGATGAGTATTTAGGATGACTTGTTCACATTAAGAGCACTATAATCAACATCTAGAGAATCACTTAATCCAAAAAAGAGAACTATATATTTCCCATGTCTTTTGAAAAAATCCAAAACCAAAATTGTTAGTATGAGATCAGATAATACCCAAAAAGGATAATCCTTTATAAAAAGAAAATCTATTCTTAATCTCTAAAATTTGTCCAACAAAACCCAAAGTTCAAATAAGTCCATTAGATAAACAATCTGTCCATAAAATTCATCAAAGTAAACCAAAATAATATTGAAACACAAATATTTGATGGATTTAATCACATTGTCTTCCAAGGTAAAATTAAGAATTATCTCCAAATAACATCAGTTG
Organism: Viscum album; assembly: GCA_963277665.1. NCBI lineage: Eukaryota > Viridiplantae > Streptophyta > Magnoliopsida > Santalales > Viscaceae > Viscum > Viscum album. The sequence goes on along the minus strand of OY728135.1, from coordinate 502,720,516 downwards.
ATCTTAAAGTCTCATATTGAAAAGTAATCAACCTAGTCCCATATTATCCCTGATAGGTTAATCATTTCCATAGATAACCCAAAATCAACTTTTTCTAGATTCATAAGATCATCTAACTAAATAGAATTTGTCATACTAACCAGGGACTTCACGTAGTCCAGTGGTACGCGATAAATACCAGTCGCACTTTGGTTGTGGGTTCGATTCCTGCAGCTTGGTCCGACGCGTCAAGTTGTCATATGGTCTACGTGTTTTCCTTTTTTCAAAACTAAATAATTCTTATAGCATTCCCCAAAAAGAGATAAAATCTTCAAAAATAACCATAAAAAAATTTAACCTCAATTTTACCTCATGCCTATCATCTTCCGACATATAATAACCCATAATTACCTCAACATTTAGGATCATATAAACCATAATGGTTACCTTTATAATGATTACCTGAACATCCACATCGAGTTGTTTCTCTTGTACATGATGCATTAGAGAACTCACCAAGGTTCAAGTGGTTGATCATGACTCCTGATAGTTGGTTTAGAATAACCATGATATTTCTCATTGAATCCACCATTTCATCCAGTCTCTGAATCCGAGAATCATGACAATTTCCCATTGTCAGTTTGGTGCCTGCTAGATCCATCCATTTAAGAAAACCAAAAAAATGTCAGTGTGAGTATATCAACAAAATCATCATGTACTAATGAGGATGATAAACACTAAGATATACTTACTCATTCACTTTATCTAAAAACTATGACTTTTTTTGAAATCCTATCTATTATGGTAATGTCACTTATGCTTAAAGAATACCCTAACCTCTAAAGTTATCTAAACCAACCTCTGATACCAACTATAAGGACCCGACCTAATAACATTACTTAATATTGAATTAAATGAATAATTCACATTGAGGATCTTTTCAGGTTTAGAGTTTTAAAGAATTAGGACATAAATATTACATATTAAATATTACAAGGTAGATAAATATACTCAGTTTCCATTTTTTCACAAAATATAAACTGTTGGACAAAATATTTATGTTTGGTTCCATGTTTTAGACATCATGACATTTCCTTGATCCCATTCTTGACCGTATTCCACTTTAAGTACTGTGGAAAACATTTCAAAAACTTGGGATGAGCATAAAAAGCTCAGTAAGGGTTATAACAATACGGAATGAAAACATAAGTCCATGCATACATATGAATCAATGAAATCATACTTTACTCATAAAACATAAGAACTTTAACATACATCATTAAATCATAATATTTAGGAATAACTCAAAGAAATCATAATACATAATGGTTAATTAAGGAATTCATAACATTCTTACATAGGGAGTAACCCTCATGGCTACGTTTGGAATACCCATCATAGTATATTACCCAAAATCTATTCAGATAAGCCTTTGTGTTTAAATCCTTCATGTTACCCAATGCATTGGAGAGCTATCTCGGGCTCACCCGCCCTTAGTTTATCACATAACCACCCAATTTCCTAAACATTTCCCAAGAACCATAACATAATCATAACACTTAAAACATGAAAAAATAATCATAAAATTTACACATTTCAATCACAAGAGATCACATCATGATATTATCATAAATAAAAACATCTAATAAAATCATTAAAACAATATGAGAGAAAAATCAATTTAGACTTTGAAAATATTAAAAGAAGACATTTAAAATAGATTTTAGAATCAATGTGTCCCCTACCACTTAGAAACTTTTGAAAGGGTTTTAAAACATCCATGTCAATATAAATAAATACATGAAACCATTTTTAAAACATGGATATGGATGATAAATTTTTAAAAGAATAAATCTTTAAAACCATTTAAAACAATATTTTAATAAAAGAGTCCTTTTCCATTATGAACATTTAGATTATAAGACACAAGAAAGTAGACCATTTTCAAAACATTTAAATGACTTTAGTATAGACATAATATGGATATAGAGTTTCCAAGTTTCTGTATATAAAATTTATAAATGAATAAAAGTTCATATCATTAAGAAATGCCTCAATGAGAAGAAATTGAGAAGTAATCCCAATCAAGGATCATGCCATTAGAGCAAGGATAAAGAAATGAAATAATTATGTGTGAAAAATATAATTACACCACATATAATTGGATACTCAGTGTAAAATACTCATATGTCATCAACACATATTCATATCATGACATAATAAAGAAGTAGAGGTTTAACCCAAAGAATTGAAATTGGGTTAAGAAGTTCCCTTAAAAATATTCGACAGCCTAATGGTGTCTCTTTAAAATTCAGAAAATGAGTTGATGAGAGTGAAAATGGTATCTCATCATTGGGAAATAAAATTTACGACAATATGGATATATAAGAACATATCCCCACATAATAATAAGAAAATTAAAAGTCATAACTAAAGAAGACTTTTAAAAAGAGGAGCGTGAAAGGTTCCCTTACCGATTTGGGTAACATTCGAAACGTACACACCATGAATGAAGGACTATAAAAATTTGATGTAATTAATCATAAAAGAAATTATATTAAACAAATAGTAGAATAATGTGTAGTACATACACAACTCAAAAGGAAATAGTGGAAAATTTAGCATGAATCTCACGGAAACACAAAGTGAGATAAAAAGTCCCTTATGAAATTTCGGCAACCTAACGATGCCAATTAAAACTTCCAAAAATGGATTTATGAGATCAAATAGGGCCACTCATAATATGAACATAAAAAGTACAGAATGATTAATATAAAAGAACATCCCCAAACATAAGAAATATGAGCTTAAAAGAAATGACATAAAAGAGAGTACTTAAAAATAAAGAGAGAGGTAGGATCCCTTACCTCAAGTCCGACTTGTTCTTGTTCGTTCCATTACATTCCTGAATAGAAAACTTTGGTAAATTTCTAATTTCTTAAGAACCTCATTTAAATATTATTATTCAGTTAATATCACATATTATAATGTTATCATAATTGGTTAATAATGTGAGTTCATATTAGACGTTTTTGTCGATGTTTGGTACATTAGTCAAAAAATGAACTTGTTTAAAAATGACTGTCCATGTAGTTATAAGTAAATCATCTATAGAATATTATTAATGATTTAAATATCATATATATCCAGTACATATTCATTTTATACTATTCCATAACAATTTGAGATAAAAAGAAATGAAATGCACAGTTCATGGAGACGGTAGGCCATACGTACGCATAAACACTACATTCATTTCTTTTTCATATTAATGGCATTGAAAATAAATGAGAGAGATATATATATATTATAATTAAAGTATAATATATTTTTTATATTAGTCACATATTTTATTAATATCATTATTTATACATTACATGTATTTCATGAACGAGTCGCATCACTTGAGGGGCGGTAGTTCACACTTCCTCGTATGAAATTATCTCATTTTCACAACATGAAAAGCAGAAAGGTATGTTTTAAATATAAAATACAGAATAATAGAGAGGGAATAAATATAATATATATCATATAAAAAATATTTCCATTATAATTTCCACCATTAGAGGTGGTAGGAGAAGATAGAACAATCATCGTTTCGTGAGGCAGTAATTCACCATCGACAGAAACAATATCTTCTTTAACCATTAGACGGAGGTGTGTTTAAGTGTAGCAAGAATATTTCACATAAAAAAATCCTAGTATATTGAAGATACTGGTTTTGTCACAATAGAAATGAATAAAAATAGGTTAGGAGGTTGGAGAAGAAAAATTAAACAAAAGAACATTAGGGAAGACTTTACCTTTAAATCGGACTCCCCTTGGTTTGAACCAAAAGGGTTTCTTGAAGAGCTTTCTGCCTAAGGGAAGGATTCTAGGATGAGGATAGGGATGTGGAGAGATAAAGTGAGAAGATTTTGGCCAAGCCAATGGCTTGAGAGGTGTGTGTAAATAGGTAGAGGTGGGGGCCTTTTATAAGAGGAGAAGAGGGGCACTCTTGGAAAGTTATAAAATGTTTCTTTATGTTAAAATGAGTTTTGGATTTTAAAGGTCCCACATCGATATATTTCATGGATAAGGTGATAATGTTTTGAAATATACCCATAAAATAGGTTTGTGACATGTTTAATAATTATATTTTACACTATCTTCTCATTTTATTTAAATCGTTCATTTATGAGGTAACCACTGCATCATCACGATGTCATTAATAAATTAATTTATATAATGTCTACAAATTATAAAAAAATATCATGATGTAGGAAATCATTTTATATTTATAATGAATATTTTTAGTAAAAATCCTGACTTCTATAACCCTAGGTAAAAATTGTTTTAGTAAAATAATACATGTTTGTGATATTTTTATTTTAACATTAAATAAAAAGATATTAATATCATTTTCCTACCAAAGTGGCTCCATGGTGTCCCCAAGTTTACCCATAAATTTTATTGGTCGGTAATCAATCATCCAATAAGGGTAGGACATGTTTCAAGGTTATTTCATTTTATAATAACATTATCTTTACCTTAAATTACACTAATTAATATTAATCGCGATTAATAAAACTTAAAAGTTACTATTCAGCAAAAAATTATTTTAATCCCATTGAACCAAATTTTACATACTAATGACAACCATCTATTTAGGATTTTTGAAATTCAAATAAAATAAATGGTTATGTTTCATTTAAACAAAAAATCACTTTTTAACTACCACTTAGTGGTTTCACTATTAATCAAAATTGATGTTTTCAGAAAAATAACAGAAATTTAACCAAAGTTATTGATATTCCGAATTCAAAAATGATGTATATTTTAGAAAATTCAAAACATTAAAGTTGAATTAATTAATTTAATAATTAATTTCCGTTGTCAGAACAAATAGCATGTTTAAATGAAACAATATATATCAAAAGATTGACACTAGTTTAAGTCCAATTTCAAGGTGAAATTAACTTCAATGACCACTATTGGATTAAATGATATGAATATATTATAATTGTACTTTAAAACCAATTCAAAATATAATCTTATCATATAAATAAATTATATTAAAAAATATTTTTCGAATTAAAATAAAACAGTTTTCACTATTCATTAAAAAAATGAACTTTATCGGAAAAATAAAAAAAATATACAAAAAGTAAATTCTGATATCCCGATTCTAAAAAAGGATTTTATTTGGTCCAATATAACATATAAAATTTTCAACAAGTGGATTTAAAAAGGGTTCTCCATCAAAAGGTGGTTAATCGACCTTTTAAAGAATATTAGAATATTTACGCCTAAAATTGGATTCATTCGCATTTTAAGCCTCTAACATTTATTGGATAAAAGTAAAAATATTTGACAAACATATATAATATTTTGTAGTTAGTTCTATTCATTTCCTCTGTTACAACGGCTATGCGTTAACTACTGTTTAAAATAATATTATTTTATTATTAGAGTGCAATTTAAGGTTTCCAAGAAACTCATTATTGCGTATTGGGTACGCCATCGAGCATAGTGTTCCCTTTAAATTAATATTAACATTTTATTCACAAATATGGATAAATATATAAATTTCATATTATTTTTTACCTGGAGTGTTACATCCTTCCCCCCTTTTGGGAATTGCGTCCTCACAATTTTAAAATTGGGCTCGAAACATCATTGAAAGTCCCACATCGGAACGAGAGTCGGTAAAACTATCACATTAAAAGAAAGAAAGAGAAGTACAGAAGTCACTCGAGTTAAACCACACTAGGATTCCATGTAGGAAACATGGATATGGAAGAAAAAACAAGGGGTCATGTTCTGAGGGAGAGTGATAGAAAACATGTTTAGGAGAAAGTTAACCACCTGGAAATCACAAACATGTGATGGGTTAAACGGTATTTAATTCCCCAGTAGGAAATGTTAATAGACAACATTTTAGTTTTAAGTTACTTTTGATTGAGGAATTTATTTATTAGATTAACTAAATCATAAGGAAACATACTTACTTGTCATGTTGACTTTCAACTTTTACTAGATTTCTAACAGAAACTCATAATTTCTCCAAATGATGAGTATTTAGGATGACTTGTTCACATTAAGAGTGCTATAATGAACATCTAGAGAATCAATTAATCCAAAAAATAGATCTATATATTTCCCATGACTTAAGAAAAAATCCAAAACAAAAATTGTTAGTACGAGATCAGATAATACACATAAAGGATAATCCTTTATAAAAAGGAAATCTATTCTTAATCTCTAAAATTTGTCCAACAAAACCCAAAGTTCAACGAAGACCATTAGATAAACAATTTTCCCATAAAATTCATCAAATTAAACCAAAATAATATTGAAACACAAATATTTAAAGGATTTAATCACATAGTCTTCGAAGGTAAAATAAACATTTATCTCCAAATAACATCAATTGATCTTAAAGTCCCATATTGAAAAGTAATCAACCTATTCTCATATTCTCCATGATAGGTTAATGATTTCCATAGATAACCCAAAATCAACTTATTCTAGATTCATAAAATCATCTAACTAAAAACAATTTTTCATACTAACCATGGAATTCACGTAGTCCAGTGGTACGCGATAAATACCAGTCGCACTTTGGTTGTGGGTTTGATTCCCGCAGCTTGGTCCGACGCGACAGGTTGTCACACGGTCTACGTGTTGTCCTTTTTACAAAACTAAATAATTCTTATAACATTCCCCAAAAAGGGAGAAAATATTCAAAAATAACCATAACATAAATTAACCTCAATTTTACCTCATGCCTTTCATCTTCCATCATATAGTAACCCATAATTACCTCAAAATTAAGGATTGTATAAACCCTAATGGTTAACTTTATAATTATTACCTGAACTTCCACATCGAGATGGTTCTCTTGTACATTATGCATTTGAGAACTCACCAAGTATCAAGTGGTTGATCATGACTCCTGATTGTTGGTTTAGAATAACCATGATATTTCTCATTGAATCCACTTTTTCATCCAGTCTCTTTATTCAAGAATCACCACAATTTCCCAATGTCAATTTGGTGCCTGTTAGATCCATCCATTTAATAAAATCCAAAAAATTTCAGTGTGAGTATATCAACAAAATCATCATGTACTAATGAGGATGATAAACACTAAGATATACTTACTCATTCAATTTTTCTAAAAACTATGACTTTTTCTGAAATTCTATACATTATGGTAATGTCACTTATGCTTAAAGAATACCCTAACCTCTAAAGTTATGTAAAATGACCTCTGATACCAACTATAAGGACCTGACCTTATAAAATTACTTAATATTGAATTAAATGAATAATTCACATTGACGATCTTTTCAGGTTTAGAGTTTTAGAGAATTTGGACATAAATATTACATATCAAAGATTACAAGGTTGACAAATCTACTCAGTTCCCTTTTTTTCACAAAATATAAACTCTTGAACAAAAGATTCATGTTTGGTTCCATGTTTTAGACATCATGACGTTTCCTTGATCCCATCCTTGACCATATTCCACTTTAAGTACTGTGAAAAACATTTCAAAAACTTGGGATGAGTATAAAAAGCTCAGTAAGGGTTATAACAATATGGAATGAAAACATTAGTCCATGTATATATATGAATCAATGAAATCATACTTTACTATTAAAACATAAGAAATTTAACATACCTCATTAAATCATAATATTTAGGAATAACTTAATGAAATCATAATACATAAAGGTTACAAGAGGCATTCATAACATTCTTACGTAGGGAGTAACCCTTATGGTTACGTTTGGAATACCCATCATAGTATTTCTCTAAATCTATTTGGATAAACCTTATAATTTAACTCCTTCACGTTACCCAATGCCTTGGAGAGCTATCTTGGGCTCAGCCACCCTTAGTTTATTATGGAACCACCCGATTTCATAAACATTTCCCAAGAACCATAACATAATTATAACACTTAAAACATGCCTAAAAGAAACATAAAATTTACACATTTAAATCACAAGAGATCACATCATTATATTATCATAAATAAAAACATCTAATAAAATCAGTAAACCTATATGAGAGAAAAATCCATTTAGACATTGAAAATATTAAAAGAAGACATTTAAAAGAGATTTCCGAATCAAACTGTCCCCTACCACTTCAAAACTTATGAAAGGGTTTTAAAACATTCATATCCATATAAATAAATCCTTGAAACCATTTTTAAAACATGGGTATGGATTATAAATGTTTAAAAGAATAAATCTTTAAAACCATTTAAAACAATGTTTTAATAAAAGTGTCCTTTTCCATTTTGAACATTTAAATTATAAGCCACAAGAAAGTAGAACATCTTCAAAACATTTAAATGACTTTAGTATAGACATAATATGGATATAGAATTTCCAAGTGTCTGTATATACAATTTATAAATGAATAAAAGTGCATATCATTAATAAATGCCTCAATGAGAAGAAATTGAGATGTAATCCCAATCATGGATCATGCCATTAGTGCAAGGATAAAGAAATGAAATAATTATGTGTGAAAAATATAATTACAACAAATATAAGTGGAGACTCAGTGTAAAACAATCATATTTCATCAACACATATTCATTGCATGACATAATCAAGAAGTAGAGGTTTAACCCAAATAATTGAAATTGGGTTAAGAAGTTCCCTTAAAAAAATTCGACAGCCTAACGGCGTCACTATAAAATTCAGAAAATGAGTTGATGAGAGAAAAAATGGTATCTCATCACTGGGACATAAAATTTACATCAATAAAGATATATAAGAACATATACCCACATAATAATACAAAAATTAAAAGACATAAAAAAAGAAGTCTTTTATAAAGAGGATGGTGAAAGGTTCCCATACCGATTTGGGTAACTTTTGAAACGTACACACCATGAAAGAATGACTATAAAAAATTGATATAAATAATCATAAAAGAAAGTATATTAAACAAATAGTAGAATAATGGGTAGTACATACACCTCTCAAAATAAAATAGTGGAAAATTTAGCATGAATCTCACGGAAACACAAAGTGAGATAAAATGTCACTTACGAAATTTCGGTAGCCTAACGGCGCCAATTAAAACTTCCAAAAATGGATTTATGAGATCAAATAGGAACTCTCATAATATGAACATAAAAAGTACAGAATGAGGAATATATTATAACATCCCCAAACATAAGAAAGATGAGCTTAAAAGAAATGACATAAAAGAGAGTACTTAAAAAGAAAGAGAGAGGTAGGATCCCTTTCCCCAAGTCCGACTTGTTCTTGTTAGTTTCATTATATTACTGAATAATAAACTTTGGTCAACTTATAATTTATTAAGAACCTCCTTTAAATATTATTATTCAGTTAAATCCCATATTATTATGTTATAATAATTGGTTAATAATGTGAGTTCATATCAGACGTTTTTGTCGATGTTTGATACATGAGTCAAAAAATGAACTTGTTTGAAAATGATTGTCCATATAGTTATAAGTAAATCATCTCCAGAATATTATTAATGATTTAAATATCATATATATCCAGTACATATTCATTTTATACTATTCATTAACAATTGGGGATAAAAAGAAATGAAATGCACCGTTCTTGGAGATGGTAGGCCGTACGTACGCATGAACGCTACATTCATTTCTTTGTCATATTAATGGAATTAAAAATAAATGAGAGATATATATATTAAAATTACAGTATAATATATTTTTTATATAGGTCAAATATGTTCATTAATCTCATTCTTTATACATTACATGTATGCATGAACGAGTCGCATCACTTGAGGGGGCAGTAGTCCACACTTCCTCATATGAAATTATGGAATTTTCACAACATGAAAAGCATAAAGGTATGTTATAAATATAAAATAAAGAATCATAGAGTGGGAATAAATATAATATATATCATATAAAAAATATTTCCATCGTAATTCCCCCCATGAGACGTGGTAGGAGAAGATAGAACAATCATCGTCTCGTGAGGCTGTACTTCGCCATCGGCAGAAACAACATGTTCTTTAACCATTAGACGGAGGTGTGTGTATGTGTAGCTAGAATATTTCTCATAAAAAATCCAATTATAATTAATATACTGTTTTTTTTACAAATTAAATGAATAAAAATAGTTTAGGGGGTTGGAGAAGAAAATTAAAACAAAAGAACATTAGGGAGGACTTTACCTTTAAATCGGGTAACTCCCCTTGGTTTGAACCAAAAGGGTTTCTTGAAGAGATTTATGCCTAAGGTAAGGCTTCTAGGATGAGTATAGGGATGTGGAGAGATAATTTCAGCAATTTGTTTCGGATCCAATGTCTTGAGAGGTGTGTGTAAAGAGGTAGAGGTGGGGGCCTTTTATAAGAGGAGAGGATGGGCACTCTTGGAATGTTATAAAATGTTTCATTATATTAAAATGTTTTTGGGATTTTAAAGGTCCCATATTGATATATTTCTAGGATAAGGTGATAAGGTTCCGAAATATACCCATAAAATTGGTTTTTGACAAGTTTAATACTTAGACTTTACCCTATCATCCCATTTTATTTAAATCGTTCATTTATGAGGCAATCACTACATCATCACGATGTCATTAATAAATTAATTTATATAATGTCTAAAATTTTTAAAAAAGATATCATGATGTAGGAAATATTTTTAGATTTCTAAATAAAACTTGTAGTAAAAAATATGACTTGTATAAACCCATGTAATAATTGTTTTAGTAAAACAATACATGATTGTGACATTTTTATTTTAACTTTAAATAAAAAGTTATTAATGTCATTTTCCTACCAAAGTGGATCCATGGGGTCCCCAAGTTGACCCATAGATTTTATTGGTCGGCCATGACTCATAAAATAAGGGTAGGACATGTTTTAAGGTCATTTAATATTATTATAACATTATCTTTCCCTTAAATTACACTAATTACACTTAATCGTGATTAATAAAACTTAAAAGTTACTATTCAGCAAAAAATTATTTTAATCCCATTGAACCATATTTTACATCCTAATGAAAACCATGTATGTCGGATTTTTGAAATTCAAATCACAGAAGTGGTTATGTTTTATTGAAACAAAAAACTAGTTTTTAACTACCACTTTGTGGTTTCACTATTCATCAAAAATTGAGGTTTTTCAGAAAAATACCAAAAATTAACCTTAAGCTATATTTGATATTCCAAATTCAAAAATGATGTCTATTTTACAAAATTCAAAACATAAAAGTTGAAATAATTAATTTAATAATTAATTCCTGTTGTCAGAACAAATAGCGTGTTTTTATGAAACAATATATATCAAAAATTGACACTAGTTTAAGTCCAATTTCAAGGTGAAATTAATTTCGATGACCACTATTGGATTTAATGGTAAAAATATATTATAATTGGACTTTAAAACCAATTCAGAAGATAATATAATCATATAAATAAATTAGATTAAAAAAGAGTTTTTGAATTAAAAGACGACATTTTTCACTATTCATTAAAAAATGAACTTTATCAGAAAAATACCAAAAATTTACACAAAGTAAATTTTAATATCCTGATTCTAAATAAGAATTTTATTTGGTCCAATGTAACATATAAAATTTTCAAAAAGTGTATTTAAAAATGGTTTGCCATCAAAAGGCGGTTTATCTACCTTTTAAAGAATATTAGAATATTTACTCTTAAAATTGGATTCATTCGCATTTTAAGCCTCTATCATTTATTGGATAAAAGTAAAACTATTGGACAGAAATATATAATAATTTTGTAGTTAGTTCTGTTCATTATCTCCATTACAACGGCTAGGCATTAACTACCGTTTAAAATAATATTATTTTATTATTAGAGTGCAACGTAAGATTTCCAAGAAACTCGTTGTTGCGTATTGGGTACGCAATCGAGCATAGTGTTCCCATTAAATTAATATTAACATTGTTGACCTCACCTGTTTTGATAATCTCAATCATGTATCTATTTGTGTTGAAAATCCCAATTATGTCTTCATTCTCTATGATATTGTTAAGTATTGTTGATCTATACTTTAATTCTTTCCAATCTGTGATCAACCCAATAACACCCTTTTAAAATAGTCTTTGGAATATGTTAATCATCATTTATCCATGTTCATACAAGTTATAAATTGATTCTAACACAATCGGATGTGTTCTGTATAAAACAGATAAGTAATCTGCCTATAGCTACTGATAAAGAGCTACCGGTAACCAGTCTACCGATAGACTTAGTCTACCGACAGACAGCTACCGATAGACTTAACACAGAGTTGCCAATGTACTCATAAATACAGCTACCGATACAAACGTAGAGCTACCGGTGTAAGTATAAAGAGCTACCGATGGAATAAGTCACTGATGGACGAAGCTACCGATAGACTCACAGCCACCGATACAAACGTAGAGCTACCGGTGTAAGTATAAAGAGCTACCGATGGAATAAGTCACTGATGGACGAAGCTACCGATAGACTCACAGCCACCGATACATGGAGCTACCGATGCATGTACCTACCGACGCATGGAGCTACCGATGCATGTACCTACCGACGCATGGAGCTACCGATGCATGTACCAACCGACGCATAGAGCCACCGATGTTCAAGCTACCGATGCTGAATACCTACCGATCACTCAACTCACTGTTTGAATTTCTTTATTTCCTATATTTAATCTATCTAACGGTCATATCATACATTTTAATGATTTGTCAAATATCTGATAAAGGTTGTCGGATGTCAGGAACCCGTACCTCGTACCTGCTGAAAAGAAATCTCTTCTGTCCCCTGATGGGAGATAAATACGAGAAGACTACATACCAGAAGAAATAAGATGCGAACGTGTAAAGAAAACAAACAACAAGAAGCGAACCAGAAAAGTGAGGTGCATCCAATATACCAAAAACGACACAAGCACAAGAGGAACATAGAGAAGCTCATAGACAATCAAGCATACTCGAGGAGTGTTCTGTGCATACAAGAAGAACTTCATCGACTACATTCTCACCACCTGTGAACCTGGAGCATACGACACTCTGTTTCTCAACAGAAACAAGAAGAGGACTCAGACTCACTTCTAATCGAATCCAAAGGAGTCCAGAGCTATACTGAAATCATCAGAACCATCTCTAAACTCTACATCTCTTGTTCTGTGATTTATTACCATTCATTTCGAGCAGTGTGTGTTATCTGCTATATCTAACGCATACACTGTCTCCTGAACTCAAACTGAAGGATCTGTAAATCCTTACAAAACTCTTTCATTCTTTCTTTCCCACGAAGAACTGTGGTAGAGGTCGTGTGTGACCTGGACAGCTGGTTGTTGTTGTACTGTTTCCCACGAAGAACAGTGGTAGAGGTCTTGGACCTGGACAGTTGTAAACTGTTGAACCATGATCCAGGGTGTGGATCATTTTTATATAAACTTTTGAGAGGACTAAGTCTCGGCTTGAGACTGAACCTCTTTGTTACATTGTTGTGCCATCTGTTTCAAAGTTTTATTCCGCTGCTAATCACTTTAAAAACAATACTGTTTTTAAAGATTACTTTGATAATTAAATTAGCAAGTGTTTATGTTAAGTGTAGATTAGTAAGTTAGTTTCAAAAGATAATCACACACTCCTGTGTTGATTAACTGGGAATTAATCAATCCCTTGAGAACCTAACAGAATCTCTACATTAATATAAATTCACTACAGTTTAATTTATTTTATTATTTGGGGGTCTTTAAGACACTGCTTTTAAATATAGAAATTTTAATTGGTACTCAATTCACCCCCCTCTTGAGTAATCCACTCCGACCAACACTTGGTATCAGAGGTTGAAAATACTTTCTAAAAGTACTCTGCTTTTGAACTGTGATTTTAGTTGTATTTTAAAGTTCTTAAAATTTCTGTTATTTCTAAATTTTTATCTCTTTAAAATTTTCTCATCATGGACAATAGACTTGAGGGTGCTGCTACTAACCGGCCACCTTTCTTCAATGGAACTAATTATGCTCAGTGGAAGCTGAAAATGAAAATCCATCTAGAAAGCATAGGTTTTGATATTTGGACTGCTATTGAATCAGAATACAAAATGCCTACTACTGCTAGATCTACTTGGGATGAACCTACAAAGACTGCTTACAATAACAACTGTAAAGCTATGAATGCCTTGTACTGTGCTCTAGGAGATGAAGAGTTTAATAGAATTTCTGCATGTAAAACTGCTTTTGAAATTTGGGATACCTTAGCTGTATCTCATGAAGGAACAACTAATGTTAAAGAAATGAGATTGAACACCTATACTATCAAGTATGATAATTTTAAAATGAAGCCTGACGAACCCATTTCTGACATGTATCTCAGGTTCAACGAAATTGTCAATACAATGATCTCGCTGGGAAAGGATGTCTCATCGAAGGAACAAATTATGAGAATTTTGAGATGTCTACCTGATAGATGGAGAGGCACATCTGTCTCAATCAGAGAATCATGTGACATAGCTGCTCTACCTGTCAAGGAACTAATTGGCAAGCTGATGATGTATGAAGAAGAGCTTAAAGTGAACAAAGAGGAAGAAAATGAACCTGCAAGAAAGTCTGTTGCTTTCAAATCCTCAACTTCAAAGAATAAGGACAAGGAAAAGCTTCAAGCTATAGTTGAAAGTTCAAGTGGTGAAGACAGTCCAAGTGATTCTGACAGTGATGCTGAGATGGCTCACATTGCTAGAAGATTTAAGAAATTTTATAGGAAAAAGAAGTTCTTCAGAAAAACAAATTATAAGGGTAAGTATGATCACCAAGGCAAATGGAAAAAGGACTGGAAGAAGAATGACAAATCAGATGATGTTGTCTGCTATGAGTGCAAGAGAAAAGGACACATTAAAGCCGACTGTCCAAAGCTGAAATATAAAAAGAAATATGAATATAAGGACAATAAGTTTAAGAAAGCTATGAAGGCTACTTGGAGTGCTTCAGAAGACAGCACAAGTGAAGCTGAATCTTCAGACTCTGAAAGGAATCGAGCCAACATGTGCTTTATGGCAAACACTTCTGAGGTAACTGCTGAAACTCCTGCTTCAAATTCATATTATTCTGGAGATGATTCTGAAGGTGATAACATGTCTAAATCTGAACTGTTTGAATACTGTGATATGCTGGAAGAGACATGTAATGAACTTAAGGATAAATACAAGTCATTAAAGAAACAGCATGCTCTCACCACTACAGTTAAAACCGAACTCACTATTGAAAAAGAGAAAAATGCTCAACTGTTAAAAGAAAATACAGAACTGAAACTGTCAAATGAGCAACTTAGAAAAGACTTAGAGAAGTTCACCAATGGAAAGAATGCTCTGACACAGATGCTTGGAAAGCAAGTAGCACCTAAATATACTTCTGGTATAGGATACCAACCTGGACAAAGGAAAATTGCTAAAACTAGATTCATTTCTAAATCTGGACAGAATGAAGGTAATTTTGGAACTTCATATGTTTCAACCAGTTATATACATAGCTATGGATCTAATAAAGTTTATCTTTCAAAGCATGTCAATTCTACAAATTATATGAGACCCATTAGACAAATATGGGTACCTAAAGTGTTATTGGCTAACCTGTCTGGACCCAAGAAAATCTGGGTACCAAAATCATCTCCCATCTAAATCTGTTTTGTAGGGAACTTGCTTAAAGAGCTCCTGTAAAGAGACGTGGTATTTGGACAGTGGATGTTCAAGACATATGTCAGGAGACTTCTCTTGTTTCAAGAGTTTAACAAATGGAGGCTTTGTCACCTTTGGTGATAACTCAAAAGGGAAAATCATCGGCCTAGGCCAGATTGGTAACACTGATTCAATTTTTATTTCTAAAGTTTTATTTGTTGATGGCCTTAAATACAATTTATTAAGTATTTCTCAGTTATGTGATGATGGTTTTCATGTTAAATTTGAAAATGATTCTTGCAAAGTTTTTGATTCTAAGAATGGTTTGGTATTTTCTGCCCTAAGAAATGAAAATGTTTATGCTATTAATCTGAATTCTTTAGCTAAGCAGAATATTAATTGTTTGAATGCTTTTCATAAAGAATCTTGGCTATGGCACATAAGATTAGGACATTGCAACATTCACTCACTTAGAAAACTTTCTAGGAAAA
This sequence comes from Viscum album, assembly GCA_963277665.1. Lineage (NCBI taxonomy): Eukaryota > Viridiplantae > Streptophyta > Magnoliopsida > Santalales > Viscaceae > Viscum > Viscum album. The sequence goes on along the minus strand of OY728135.1, from coordinate 502,704,393 downwards.
ACCTAGTTAGAGACCTACCTAAGTTAGAATTCCCAAATGATAGAGTGTGTAACCCCTGTCAAAAGGGAAAACAACACAAAGTTTCTTTTAAATCAAAGAAAGAAGTTTCAACTTCTGAACCACTTGAATTGGTTCACATGGATTTGTTTGGACCATCAAGAGTTTCTAGTTTAAATGGGAAGCACTATGTTTATGTTCTTGTAGATGACTTTTCTAGATATACTTGGGTATATTTTCTAGCTCACAAAAGTGAAGCTTGTTCTTACTTTGTCAAATAGTCCAAGTCTGTAGAAAATCTTAGTGGACTCAAGATTAAGACCCTGAGAAGTGATCATGGTCGTGAGTTTGAAAATCAAGATTTTGAATCTTATTGCTCACACAATGGCTATACTCATAACTTCTCTGCCCCTAGAACACCCCAACAGAATGGTGTAGTAGAAAGAAGAAACCGAACTCTTCAAGAAATTGCTAGAACCATGCTCAATGAATATGACCTGCCTATTTATTTTTGGGCTGAAGCTGTAAATACAGCTTGTTATGTTATTAATAGAGTCTTGATTAGACCAGTTCTTAAGAAAACCCCTTATGAATTGTGGAACAATAGAAAGCCTAAGGTTAATTACTTTAAAGTTTTTGGTTGCAAAGTATTTATTCTGAATACTAAAGATAATATGGATAAGTTTGCTTCCAAAAGTGATGAAGGAATTTTTATGGGTTACTCTATTTCAAGTAAAGCCTATAGAGTATTCAATAAGAAAACCAAATGTGTGGAAGAATCTGTTCACATCAAGTTTGATGAAACTGATCCACATGAGCCTAAAACCTCTCTTGAAAATCTTGAAGAAGATTTGTCTATTCTGGACCTCAATGATAAATCTAAAGAACCTGTTATAAAAGTATCCAGTTCTGGACTTTCTCCAGAATCTGCTTCTGTTGAACCCGAACCTATAGATGAACCTGAAATTTCTAGTCCAACCTTTACTAGATCAACGAGGATTCTAAAGAATCATCCTTTAGAAGCTGTTGTTGGTAATCTGGATAGAGGAACACAAACTAGAGCTTCTCTAAGAAACCAGGTTGAACATCAAGCCTTTGTTTCACAGCTGGAACCCAAAAATATCAATGATGCTATCAATGATGAATTTTGGGTAATAGCTATGCAGGAAGAATTAAATCAGTTTGAAAGAAACAAAGTCTGGGAATTAGTTGACAGACCCAAGGACACTTTGACAATAGGCACAAAATGGGTTTTTAGAAATAAAGTAGATGAATCTGGAAATATAGTTAGAAATAAAGCTAGACTAGTTGCACAAGGATATAGTCAAGAAGAAGGCATAGACTATGAGGAAACTTTTGCACCTGTAGCTAGACTAGAAGCCATTAGGATCTTACTTGCATATGCTGCACATCTGGATTTCAAGTTATATCAAATGGATGTAAAAAGTGCATTTCTAAATGGTTTTATAATTGAAGATGTTTTTGTAGAACAACCACCTGGATTTGCTAACCCCCATTTTCCAAATCAAGTTTTTAAACTTTCTAAAGCTTTGTATGGTTTAAAACAAGCTCCAAGAGCTTGGTATGATAGACTTAGCAATTTCCTTATTTCAAAAGGTTTTACCAAAGGGATTGCTGATCCAACTCTTTTTATTAAAAGAATTTCTAAAGATGTTTTAGTTGTACAAATATATGTTGATGATATTATTTTTGGATCTTCTAAACACTCTTTATGTACTGATTTTTCAAAAAGTATGCAAAATGAATTTGAAATGAGCTTAATGGGAGAGCTTAAGTACTTTCTTGGATTTCAAGTATTTCAAAATGAAAATGGTATTATTTTGAATCAAAGTAAATATACAAAGGATCTTTTAAAACGTTTTGGTCTGGATAGTATCAAGGAAAGTGAAACTCCTATGAGTACTACCTGTAAATTGGATGCAGATGAAACTGGGAAACCAGTTGATCAAACAAATTACAGAGGTATGATTGGTAGTTTACTTTATCTTACTGCTAGTCGACCTGATATTATGTTTAGTGTGTGTATGTGTGCTAGATTTCAAGCTAACCCAAAATAATCTCATTTGCTTGCTGTTAAAAGAATTTTCAAATATCTCAAACACACGGTTAACTTAGGTTTGTTTTACCCAAAAGGACAATCCTTTGAGTTAATGAGTTATTCAGATGCTGACTTTGCTGGTTGTAAGTTAGATAGAAAAATCACATCAGGAACATGTCATTTGCTTGGAAAATCCTTAGTTTCTTGGTGTAGTAAGAAACAGAACTCGGTTGCATTATCTACTGCTGAAGCAGAATATATAGCTGCTGGTAGTTGCTGTGCACAAATTCTGGGGATGAAACACACTCTTTTGGACTATGGATATGTTTTTAAACATGTTTCAATCAACTGTGATAACACCAGTGCAATAAACATCTCTAAGAATCCTGTATCTCACTCTAGAACCAAACACATAGATGTAAGACACCATTTCCTAAGAGATCACTATCAAAAAGGTGATATTTATCTTGAATTTATTGGCACTGAACATCAATTGGCTGATATTTTCACTAAACCTTTAAGTTTGGATAGGCTAAGTTTCATAAGACATGAACTGGGAATGTTTAATCTCAATCGACGTGAAAATTCTCACTGATGTGAAATTCTCACCGACGTGAAAATTCTCACCGATGAAAAATTCTCACTGATGTGAAATTCTCACCGACGTAGAAATTCTCACCGATGTAAGTTTCTCACCGACGTAGAAATTCTCACCGATGTACAACTCTCACCGATTTGTTTTTCTCACCGATGATTAACTCACACCGATGCAAAGTTTAAAACTTCTGTCTGCCGCCAAGAATACGAATCGTTTTATTTTACTTTATTACTCTATTTTAATCGTTTATTTGGAATTCCTAAATGATAAAACTAAGTCTAAGCCACTTCTTACCTCACCGAGCTCAAAATCTCTCACCTTCGAACCTTAGCACCCAAATCGACCAAGAACCCTAAACCCGCGATGGCAAAAACCAAGCTTCCTATCGTCAGAGATGAAAGTGCAGAACCAAATGCTAAGAAGCAGAAGACACATCATAAAGCCAGTGTTAGTGAAGTCAAAACTAGATCGGGAAGGCGACCAGTGAATCCTCACTTGCAGAATAGAGACATAGTAATCGAGAAGGAACTGTGCGTGGAATGGCTACTGCCTAGCAAATCCTTAGTGCTCGAGATTCTGGAAGACCAGAAATGGGTGGATTGTTTCTCAAATAACAATGGCCCATACTACCCGAAGTTGGTAAAGCAGTTCTATGAGTTTGTAACCTTTGAGAAGTCTGAGAATGAGAATCGGGTAAGCTCTTTTGTAAATGGAAAAGAGATGTCTTTTTCTTCAGTAGAGTGGGCTGAGAGTTTAAAAGTACCACATGAAGGTGTCTCTGGGTATGTATCAAGAGCAATGCCACCTAGTAGTGACATTTTTGATTATGAGACCGCCTTACAAGAGCTGACTGGGAATGGAAATCAAAGGCAAGTGGTAGCTGCTGAAATGGATGGAGAGAATCGACTGCTTTTCAAATTTGTTCAGCATGTGTTGATACTGAGGAGAGGAGATTTTGCAAATCTGAGATATCAAGATATCTATCTTCTTCATTTGCTAAGACATGGTGTAAAAGTCAATCTGTGCAGATTGTTGATGCTTCAAATGGAAGACATGATTAGACCAAAGTCAAAGACCAATGCTTTGTTCTTTGCCAAGCTGATTTCAGTGATGATAAAAGTGAAAGAAATAGCTGAGTCTCAGGATGAGATAGTTGTAGTCAAGAACAATTTCTGCATCACCTCGACTGTATGCAAGTATATGAAAATTAACTGGAACCCATGGAAGGGAGAATGGGTCAGTGATGATCAGAAAATCTATGATAGGTTTAATCCTGTGGATTATCCCTCAAGACCAAAGGATATGAGAGATCCGAGTCTAAGACCTGATGAAGAGGAACCTGCTTATAGTGATGAGACAGAAGAAGAAGAAGAAGAAACTCCTATGGATGTTGGAGGAGATCCAGACTTGCCCCCAAGTCCTGTTGCAGAATTGGTCTATTCTAGGAAAGGAAAAGTAGAGGAAGTTTTGCCTACTTATGAGGAAGACCAGTCTGTACCTCACCAAGAAGAAGAGGAAAAGGAGAATGCATTTGAATCGCCTGCTTCTGGTAGGTTAAGTATGAGTCCCTTAATTGGAAACTCAGCTATACCTGCTGCTGAAGAAGAAAGAGATAGAGAAGAAGCTGTACCTGTATCAGAAGATCTTCTAGATGCTGCACCTGTAGAACTTGTGGTAGAAGATTCTGATGAAGAACGGCCAGCAGAAAAGGCTTTTGTGATACATGAGAATGCACCCATTGAGGGGGAGCATCAGTCTGTGCTTGGGAATGTTACAGTAGCTGTTGAGATTGGAGACTGGGTAGAAGACCCAGGGTTTATAGTCTGTGGATTGGATTATCCAGATTCTGACAATGAGATGTCTGTGGATAGACCAAAGACCAATTATGATCTTGCTGCTGAGTTGTTGCCAGACGATGTGGTCAGATTTCATGATTTGAATAGGCTGAAAGAGGACCTCAAATCCAGTTTTGTTGAAGAAGTGAAGCTAATGGAAACCTCTCTTGCATCCTCAATCAATTCAATAATGACTACTTCTGTAGTTAATTTGGCCTCAGCAAGGGGATCTGCTGCAGTTGTCTCAAGTGATTTTGTCTCCAAATCAGATCTTGAATCCATGAAGAATGAGATAAAAGAATCATTCAGTGCTTCAGTTGCTGAGATGAAGGAAAGCTTTTATGAAGAAATGAAAGTGCTAGAGAGATCCTTCGAGCTATCTCTGGCTTGTAATTTATCTTCCTTTATGTCTGAGCTTATGGAAGAAGTGAAAGAATGCCAGACTCAGTCTTCAAGAATCGAAGCTGATCTGGAAGCTCTCAAGACATCAGTGGTTTCTTTGGATTCCTATATGAGCTCCAAGTCTCAAGCTGACAAGGACCTAGCCTATGTGAAGAGTGTAGTCAGCCAGTTTGTCTCAGTGTTTGAAAGTTTCAAAACCTCAGTGAAGGATCATGTTCAATTACAAGACTCTCAAGTTCAAAGCCTAATCAGTGGTTTGTCAAAGAGTTTTAAAGAAACTGTTTCCTTCTCTCTTGGCCCTCTCACATCCAAACCATCAGTTGACATGAACTCAGTTCGAGCAATATTGAAGGAGGAGATTGGTTCTATTCCTACCAGTGGTTCTGGGGACTCATCAGAGTTAAGCCGAGTGGTGCTTTCTACAAGGGATTCTGCCAGAGAAATCATGAAGATAGTTCAAGATTTTATGAGAGAAGCCTCTGCCTCTCAAGAAGCCATAAAAAGCAAAGTGGACTACTACTTCTCCAAAATTTTCACCAAGCATCAACTCGAACACCACTTCAAGCTAATGTTGGAACACATGAAGCTCCCTCCAGTCACTCAAGCTTTCAAAGAACAAGTGAGCAAGCTGAGAGAACTGACTCCTGCCCTAGAGAAATTCATGGAGAACAAAGATGATTTCATCTCTGCTATGGAAAGAGGAGGAGGAATTATTATGGATTTTAGAAATCTGCTGCTGCCCTTCTTGCATGTTGATGCTAGACCAGTCATCATCCCTCCTGCTTTTCCTGCTTCTGCCTCAGCTGCTTCCTCAGTCCAGCTGACTCCTGTTCAAGCCATTCAAAGCCTCAAACCCATGATTACCCAAAAATCTTCAACTTACAAGCCTGACTCTGTGTCAGTGGCCCAGCCTCCTTTAATCTTTTCTGGCATTCCCAAACCTTCACCTGAATCCTCACCACCCGAGCATCCTTCTGATCCCAAAGGAAAATCTCACGTTGTAGATGCGGAGTGAACCAGTGGCCAAGCTTTTTTATAGGAATTCTTTTGTAATCAGTTTTTGTTGTACTTTTTGACTACTATAATACAGAACACTTTTTACTTCTCTTTGTTTTATTTCTCTCCTATATATCTATATATATATATGCTTTCCCACTTTTTGATTATCACAAAGGGGGAGAACAATAACAGAGGGGGAGAAACTTTTTATGCGAGAATAAGGAGAACAAAATGAGAAATATTTTGAATGGAGAAAAATAAGGCATAAGGGGAAACACATTATCCTTTGTCTTCTTTCCCTTTTTATCTCTGATACCTTATGTCTATATAGTACCTTATTATTTTTACCTCTGATAACTTATGTCTATATCATACTATTTCTATTATCTATGATGTTGTTTTCTCTGAGAAAATTGAATTCCATATTATACTCTTTACTGTTATATTTTCACTATGTTAAATGCCAATATCATAAATTGTGATTATCAAAAGGGGGGAGATTGTTGACCTCACCTGTTTTGATAATCTCAATCATGTATCTATTTGTGTTGAAAATCCCAATTATGTCTTCATTCTCTATGATATTGTTAAGTATTGTTGATCTATACTTTAATTCTTTCCAATCTGTGATCAAACCAATAACACCCTTTTAAAATAGTCTTTGGAATATGTTAATCATCATTTATCCATGTTCATACAAGTTATAAATTGATTCTAACACAATCGGATGTGTTCTGCATAAAACAGATAAGTAATCTGCCTATAGCTACTGATAAAGAGCTACCGGTAACCAGTCTACCGATAGACTTAGTCTACCGACAGACAGCTACCGATAGACTTAACACAGAGTTGCCAATGTACTCATAAATACAGCTACCGATACAAACGTAGAGCTACCGGTGTAAGTATAAAGAGCTACCGATGGAATAAGTCACTGATGGACGAAGCTACCGATAGACTCACAGCCACCGATACAAACGTAGAGCTACCGGTGTAAGTATAAAGAGCTACCGATGGAATAAGTCACTGATGGACGAAGCTACCGATAGACTCACAGCCACCGATACATGGAGCTACCGATGCATGTACCTACCGACGCATGGAGCTACCGATGCATGTACCTACCGACGCATGGAGCTACCGATGCATGTACCAACCGACGCATAGAGCCACCGATGTTCAAGCTACCGATGCTGAATACCTACCGATCACTCAACTCACTGTTTGAATTTCTTTATTTCCTATATTTAATCTATCTAACGGTCATATCATACATTTTAATGATTTTTCAAATATCTGATAAAGGTTGTCGGATGTCAGGAACCCGTACCTCGTACCTGCTGAAAAGAAATCTCTTCTGTCCCCTGATGGGAGATAAATACGAGAAGACTACATACCAGAAGAAATAAGATTCGAACGTGTAAAGAAAACAAACAACAAGAAGCGAACCAGAAAAGTGCGGTGCATCCAATATACCAAAAACGACACAAGCACAAGAGGAACATAGAGAAGCTCATAGACAATCAAGCATACTCGAGGAGTGTTCTGTGCATACAAGAAGAACTTCATCGACTACATTCTCACCACCTGTGAACCTGGAGCATACGACACTCTGTTTCTCAACAGAAACAAGAAGAGGACTCAGACTCACTTCTAATCGAATCCAAAGGAGTCCAGAGCCATACTGAAATCATCAGAACCATCTCTAAACTCTACATCTCTTGTTCTGTGATTTATTACCATTCATTTCGAGCAGTGTGTGTTACCTGCTATATCTAACGCATACACTGTCTCCTGAACTCAAACTGAAGGATCTGTAAATCCTTACAAAACTCTTTCATTCTTTCTTTCCCACGAAGAACTGTGGTAGAGGTCGTGTGTGACCTGGACAGCTGGTTGCTGTTGTACTGTTTCCCACGAAGAACAGTGGTAGAGGTCTTGGACCTGGACAGTTGTAAAATGTTGAACCCCGATCCAGGGTGTGGATCATTTTTATATAAACTTTTGAGAGGACTAAGTCTCGGCTTGAGACTGAACCTCTTGGTTACATTGTTGTGCCATCTGTTTCAAAGTTTTATTCCGCTGCTAATCACTTTAAAACCAATACTGTTTTTAAAGATTACTTTGATAATTAAATTAGCAAGTGTTTATGTTAAGTGTAGATTATTAAGTTAGTTTCAAAAGATAATCACACACTCCTGTGTTGATTAACTGGGAATTAATCAATCCCTTGAGAACCTAACAGAATCTCTACATTAATATAAATTCACTAAAGTTTAATTTTTTTTATTATTTGGGGGTCTTTAAGACACTGCTTTTAAATATAGAAATTTTAATTGGTACTCAATTCACCCCCCTCTTGAGTAATCCACTCCGACCAAAAAACATTTTATTCAAAAATATGGATAAATATATAAATGTCATATTCTTTATTTACCTGGGGTGTTACATCCTTCCCCCCTATTGGGAATTGCGTCCTCGCAATTTTAAAATTGGGCTCAGAAACTTCATTTAAAGTTCCACATCGGAATAAGAGTCGGTAAAACTATCACTTTAAAATAATGAAAGAGAAGTAAAGAGGTCACCCAAGTTAAACCATACTAGGAATCCATGTAGGAAAACATGGATATGGAAGAAAAAACAAATGGTCATGTTCTGAGGGAGAGTGATAGAAAACATGTTTAGGAGAAAGTTAACCACCAGAAAATAACAAACCTGTGATGGGTTAAACGGTATTTGATTCCCTAGTAGGAAACATTAACAGAAAAAAATTTAGTTATAAGTTACTTTTCATTGAGGAATTTATTTATGAAATTAACTAAATCATAAGGAAACATACTTAGTTATCATGTTTACATTCATCTTTTCCTAGATTTCTAACAAAAACTCATAATTTCTCCAAACGATGAGTATTTAGGATGAGTTGTTCACATTTAGAGCGCTATAATAAACATCTAGAGAATCTCATAATCCACGGAAGAGAAATATATATTTCTCATGTCTTTAGACAAAATCCAAAACCAAAATTGTTAGTACGAGATCAGATAATACCCAAAAAGGATAATCCTTTATAAAAAGAAAATCTATTCTTAATCTCCAAAATTTGTCCAAAAAAACCCAAAGTTCAACGAAGACCATTCGATAAACAATTTGTCCATAAAATTCATCAAAGTAAACCAAACTTAGATTGAAACCCAAATATTTTAAGGATTTAATCACATATTCTTCCAAGGTAAAATTAACATTTATCTCCAAATAACATCAGTTTCTCTTAAAGTCTCATATTGAAAAGTAATCAACCTAGTCCCATATTCTCCATGATAGGTTAATCATTTTCATAGATAACCCAAAATAAACTTATTATAGATTCATAAGATCATTTGACTAAAAAAAATTTGTCATACTAACCAGGGACTTCACATAGTCCAGTGGTACGCGATAAATACCGGTCACACTTTGGTTGTGGGTTCGATTCCTGTAGCTTGGTCTGACGCGACAGGTTGTCACGCAGTCTACGTGTTGTCCATTTTCCAAAACTACATAATTCATATAACATTCCCCAAAAAGAGATAAAATCTTCAAAAATAACCATAAAATAATTTAACCTCAATTTTTCCTCATGCCTTTCATCTTTTATCATATAGTAACCCATAATTACCTCAAAAGTAAGGATCATATAAACCATAATAGTTACCTTTATAATTATTACCTGAACTTCCACATCGAGTCGGTTCTCTTGTACATGATGGAGTAGAGAACTCGCCAAGGTTCAAGTGGTTGATCACGATTCTTGATAGTTGGTTTAGAATAAAAATGATATTTCTCATTGAATCCCCCATTTCATCCAGTCTCTTAATCCGAGAATCACCACAATTTCCCATTGTCAATTTGGTGCCTGCTAATCCATCCATTTAAAAAAACCAAAAAAATGTCAGTGTGAGTATATCAAAAAAATCATCATGTACTAATGAGGAAGATAAACACTAATATATATTTACTCATTCAATTTATCTAAAAACTATGACTTTTTCTGAAATCCTCTCCATTATGGTAATATCACTTATGCTTAAAGAATACCCTAACATCTAAAGTTATCTAAACTAACCTATGATACCAACTATAAGGACCCAACCATATAACATTAATTAATATTGAATTAAATGAATAATTCACATTTAGGATCTTTTCAGGTTTACAGTTTTAGAGAATTAGGACAAAACTATTACATCTCAAAGATTACAAGGTAGACAAATCTACTCAGTTTCCATTTTTTTCACAAAATATAAACTCTTGAACAAAATATTCTTGTCGGGTTCCATGTTTTAGACATCATGACATTTCCTTGATCCCATCCTTGACCGTATTCCACTTTAATTCATGTCGAAAACATTTCAAAAACATGGGATGAGCATAAAAAGCTCAGTAAGGGTTATTACAATACAGAATGAAAACATTAGTCCATGTATACATACAAATCAATGAAATCATACTTTACTCATAAAACATAAGCACTTTAACATACCTAATTAAATCATAAGATTTAGGAATAACTCAAAGAAATACTAATACATAAAGGTTAATTAAGGCATTCATAACATTATTACGTAGGGATTAACCCTCATGGTTACGTTTGGAATAACCATCACAGTATATTCCCTAAATCTATTCGGAGAAACCTTAGCATTTAACTCCATCATGTTACCCAATGCATTGGAGAGTTATCTTGGGATCACCCACCCTTAGTTTATCACAGAACCATCCAATTTCATAAACATTTCCCAAGAACCATAACATAATCATAACACTTAAAACATGCATAAAAGAAACATAAAATTTACACTTTTCAATCAAAAGAGATCACATCCTGATATTATCATAAATAAAAACATCTAATAACATTTTTAAAACTCTATGAGAGAAAATTCCATTTTGACTTTGAAAATATTAAAATAAGACATTTAAAAGAGATTTTAGAATCAAAGTGTCCCCTACCACTTCGAAACTATTGAAAGGGTTTTAAAACATTCATGTCCATATAAATAAATCCTTCAAACCATTTTTAAAACATGGATATGGATAATAAATTTTTTAAAGAATAAATCTTTAAAACCATTTAAAACAATGTTTTAATAAAAGAGCACTTTTCCATTTGGAACATTTAAATTATAAGCCACAAGAAAGTATACCGTTTTCAAAACATTTAAATGAATTTATTATAGACATAATATGGATATGGAATGTAAAACTGTCTGTATATACACTTTATAAAAGAATAAAAGTGCATATCATTAAGAAATGTCTCAATGATAAAAAATTGAGATGTAATCTCAATCAAGGATCTTTCCATTAGAGCAAGGATAAATAAATGACATAATTATATGTGACAAATATAATTACACCAAATATATGTGGATAGTCAGTGTAAAACAATCAGATGTCATAAAAACATATTAATAGCATGAAATAATCAATAAGTAGAGGTTTAACCCAAATAATTGAAAGTGGGTTAAGAAGTTCCATTACAAACATTCGATAGCCTAACAGCGTCACTTTAAAATTCAGAAAATAAGTTGATGAGAGAGAAAATGGTATCTCATCCCTGGGACATAAAATTTATGGAAATATGGATATATAAGAACATATCCCCACATAATAATATGAAAATTAAAAGACATAAAAAATGAAGTCTTTTAAAAAGAGGAGGGTGAAAGGTTCCCTTACCGATTTGGGTAACATTCGAAACATACACCCCATGAAAGAATGACAATACAATATTGATGTAAATAATCATAAAAGAATGTATATTACACAAATATAATAATAATGGGTAGTACACACACCACTCAAAATGAAATAGTGGAAAATGTAGCATTAATCTCATGGAAACACCAAGTGAGATAAAAAGTCCCTTATGAAATTTCGGCAGCCTAATAGCGCCAATTAAAACATTCAAAAATGGATTTATGAGTTCAAATAGGGTCTCTCATCATATGAACATAAAAAGTATAGAATGAGGAATATTAAATAACATACCCAATAATAAGAAAGATGAGTTTAAAAGAAATGACATAAAAGAGAGTACTTAAAATGAAAGAGAGAGGTAGGATCCCTTATCTCAAGTCCGACTTGTTCTTGTTTGTTTCTTTATATTATGGAATAATAAACATTGTTAAATTTATAATTTCTTAAGGACCTCCTTTAATGATTTTTATTCAGTTCATATCATGTATTATAATGTTATAATAATTGGTTAATAATGTGAGTTCATATCAGACGTTTTTTTCTATGTTTGGTACTTGAGTCAAAAAATGAACTTGTTTGAAAAACATTTCCATGTAGTTATAAGTAAGTCATCTCTAGAATATTATTAATGATTGAAATATCATATATATCCATTTCATATTCATTTAATACTATTCCATAACAATTGGAGATAAAAATAAATGAAATGCACCGTTCATGGAGACGGTAGGCCGTACGTACGCATGAACACTACTTTTATTTCTCTTTCATATTAATGGAATTAAAAATAAATGTGAGATAGATATATTATAATTTCAGTATAATATATTTTTTATATAGGTCACATATTTTCATTAATCTCATTCTTTATAAATTCCATTTATTGCATGAAGGAGTCACATCACTTGAGGGGGCGGTGGTCCAGACTTCCTCGTATGAAATTATCCCATTTGAACAACATGAAAAGCATAAAGGTATGTTTTAAATATAAAATAAAGAATCATATAGAGGAAATAAATATAATATATATCATATAAAAAATAGTTCCATCATAATGGCCACCATGAGAGGTGTTATGGGAAGATAGAACAATCATCATTTTGTGAGGCAGTAATTCCCCATCGACATAAACAGTATGTTCTTTTACCATTAGACGGCGGTGTGTGTAAGTGTAGCTAGAATATTTCTCATAAAAAACCTAGTATATTGAAGATATTGGTGTTTTTAAAAAAGAAATGAATAAAAATAGTTTAGGTGGTTGGATAAGAAAAATAATACAAAAGAACATTAGGGAACACTTTACCATTAAATCGGGTAACATCCCTTAGTTTGAATGAAAAGGGTTTCTTGAAGATCTTTCTGCTTAAGGGAAGGATTCTATGATGAGGAGAGGGATGTGGAGAGATAAAATGAGAAGTGTTTGTCCATGACAATTCCTTGAGATGTGTGTGTAAAGAGGTTGAGGTGGGGTCCTTTTATAAGAGGAGAGGAGGGGAACTCTTGGAAAGTTATAAAATGATTCTTTATATTAAAATGAGTTTCAGATTTCAAAGGTCCCACATTGATATATTTCAAGGATAAGGTGATAAGGTTTCTAAATATACCCATCCAATAGGTTTTTGACTAGTTTAAAACATAGATTTAACCATATCTTCTCATTTTATATAAATCATTCATTTATGAGGTAATCACTACATCATCACGGTGTCATTAATAAATTAATTTATATAATATCTAAAAATTATAATAAAATTATTATGAAGTAGGAAATATTTCAATATTTATAATTAATTTTTATAGTAAAAAATATGACTTGTATAATCCCATGTAAAAATTGTTTTAGTAAAAAAATACATGTTTGTGACATTTTAATATTAAATGTAAATAAAAAGTTATAAATGCCATTTTCATACCAAAGTGGCTCCATGGGGTCCCCAAGTTGACCCATCGATTGTATTGGCCGGCCATGACTCATCCAATAAGGGTAATACATGTGTAAAAGTCATTTTATATTATTATGACATTATCTTTACCTTAAATTACACTAATTACCTTTAATCGCGATTAATAAATCTTAAAAGTTACTATTCACCAAAAAATTATTTTAATCACATTGAACCACATTTTACATCATAATGACAACCATGTATGTTGGATTTTTGAAATTCAAATTAAAAAAGTGGTAAAGTTTCATTTAATCAAAAAATCAGTTTTTTAACTACCACTTAGTGGTTTCACTATTCATCAAAAATTGAAGTTTTTCAGAAAAATACCAAAAATTCACCCTAAGATATATTTGATATTCTGAATTCAAAAATGAAATATATTTTAAAAAATTCAAAACATATATTTTGAATTAATTAATTTAATATTTCATTCCTGTTCTCAGAACAAATAGCATGTTTTTATGAAACAATATATATCAAAAGATTGAAACTAGTTTAAGTCCAATTTCAAGGTGAAATTAATCCTAATGATCACTATTGGATTAAATGGTAAAAATATATTATAATTTGACTTTAAAACAAATTCAAAATATTATATAATCATATAAATAAATTAGATTAAAAAGAGTTTTGGAATTAAAATACAAAATTTTCACTATTCATTAAAAAAATGAACATTATCGGAAAAATACCAATAATTTACACATATTAAATTTTTATATCCTGATTCTAGAAAAGGATTTTATTTAGTCCAATATAACATATAAAAATGTCAACAAGTGGATTTAAAAAGCGTTCGCCATCAAAAGGCGGTTAATCGACCTTTAAAATAATATTAGAATATTTATGCTTATAATTGGATTCATTCTCATTTTAAGCCTCTAAAATTTATTGGATAAAAGTAAAAATATTTTACAAACATATATAATCATTTTGTAGTTAGTTCTGTTCATTCCTACCATTACAACGGCTAGGCGTTAACTACCGTTTATAATATTATTATTTTATTATTAGAGTGCAACGTAAGATTTCCAAGAAACTCGTTGTTGAGTATTGGGTACGCCATCGAGCATTGTGTTACCATTAAATTAATATTAAAATTTTATTCAGAAATATATATTAATATAAAAATTTCATATTCTTTGTTTACCTGGGGTGTTACAGGTAGTAGTTCACCACACACACGAATGATGATTTTGTATCCCATTTGACTAAATATGAGATATATTTATGTTCTAATATTAAAATAATGACATAATATTATATGTAATATAGTTATGTTATTATACTATAATGGTTTAAAAAAAATTAAGGAGGTGGAGGATGAAATAAAATAAAACGCATGGTTAGGGATGTTACCTCTTCTTTATAAATTGTTTTTTTGGTTTGAACCAAAATCCTTTATTGGATGGATTTATAAATAAAATATGGATATTAAGAAGGTATGAGGGATGTAAGGAAGTTATTTTTTAAAGTATTTTTTGAACTAATGGGTTTTTTACTTGTGCAGGGTAGAGGAGAGGGGGTGTCCTTTTATAAGCGAGATGAGTGGAACACTAAAATGTTTTGAAATGAAAAAGGTGTACTAAAATTTTTCACATTTCCAAAGGCTCCAATAATAAAAATTATAGATCTCTATAGGTTATAAGGTATAAATATAAAATAAAATGGTTGTTGGAAAGTTTTTTAGGACATATTAATAATTATCTTTTTAGTTTGACACTTCATATACCACATTTAACCTCAACCGTGGTTATTATATATTACTTTTTTACTATTAATAATGTTCAAAAATTGTTTTGACCAAACTATAAAATATAAATTACGATTCATAAAAAAAATTTAAGATATTTTTCCTAATTATATTAATATAAATTTAAAATTTTAATTTAATATTAAACTCTTTGATGCGACGAGAAAACAATTTTACAAAGAGAAATTTTTTAAAAGAGTTAAAATTTTATATTTAAAAATTCAAAATAAAATTAATTTCGATTCCATAAATTGTTTTGATATGTATATTATTTTACTATTAGTACTTTTAATACCATAATGATGTATTTTTAATATCTAATGTTCTATAACTAATGATTTTTTTTAATAAAAACCACTATTTTTCACTACTCGTGAAAAGTATTTATCTATTCCAATAATTATAAAAACTTTCTTCCAAGAAAAATTACAAATGATGATTTCAGAAATCAATTTTATTATTTCAATTAAATTTTATAAAATTGGGAAATATTAATTTTAAAATAAGTGCATAAATTACGAAAACTGTTTATTTCTAAAATGCTAGTTCTTTTCTAGAAAGTGCATAAAATGAATGATAAACGTTTTATTTAATAAAACAAAAATAAATTTTATTAAAATAATTTACCAAAAGTTATTTTTTAATTTATTAATATAAAATTTGTTTTTTCTCATAAATTTATTTCTCAGAAAATAATTTCCTTCATTTTCAAGTGTTTTTATTTTCATTTCTAATTAATTGGTAACCAAATAATTAATTTTAAATTCATTTTTAAACAATATATATTAATAAATTAGTTAATAATATTCATAATAACTATTACAATAACTTGGTGATAGTTATCATATTCTATAATAACATTTTAATAATATTCCATGTTTTGTTTAAACTCAGTGTTGCGTGTGACACATCAAAAACTCAGTGATACATGTTACAAAAAAATCAACATGATTAAATTTATTTAAAAAATTATTTCTAAAAATCTCTGGGTGTTACATTAAATCACCCTTCAAATGAATTTCCCCTTTATATTATTAATTTTGGAACCAATAATTTAGGATACAACCACCTTATTACATGCTCATGTTCTCATGTTACTTCGTCAAGCTTATGTTTTTTCCGTTTAACATTAACTAGGTAGGTGGTAATATTTATTAAAAGTTTCTCTATATGATAAAAAATATCCATTGGTTGTTCCTCATAAAATATATCATGCTCCCTGAATAGGACATATGATTTCAGTACATGTGATAGTTTAGGTCTGTAATTCCATTGGAGAGATACATAGAACTCATATTGAGCTTGAAAGAGGTAAACTGGAAGCAGTGAGTGATAAGGTACGGTCTCGATACATTCAAGAATTTCAGGTGGACTAATATACATAGAGATTAGTTTTTCCATGTTTCATCCATGGAGAAATTCATAAGAACAATATCTCACCAACATAAAATTATAGATTTCATTGATGATTATCATACTAATAATTCTATCAACTTTGTGATGCCCTTACATGTTACCGAATGGCTCTAACCTTATTTAAAATTTCACCCGCTAGCTAAAGTCCCATTGGAATTAATTCTAAAACTTCATTCTAGTTTTTTGGATTTCTACACTTATTTCTATAAAGGTATTCTTGAGGACTCATCTGAATGCTCGAGTGAAAATGATTTTTTATGAAAACTCATTTAGAGAATGTCGTTGAACCCAACCCTATTTGAAATACATTGAAAAATATATCCTCATATCCTATAAGGTTTGACTTGTTATATCATAATTACCTTCTATCTGAGGATGACATGAAGTGAAAAAAATAATGTTTATGTCAATATCTTTTTGAAGACATTAACATAAATTAAAGTCAAACCTCAGATGCTGATCCGAAATAATTGAATGTGGCACTCCATGTAATATTATCTCTTCTTTTATGTATATCAAAGAAATTTGATCTAGAGATATTTTTTTATCCTGATAATTTCTAATGATTTTTAAGTTGATTTACTATAATTCATATAGAATTATTCCAATTAGACATTTTGGGGAGTCCAATCAAAAAAATATTTGGGGATATAATCCCATTTCCATTATTGTTTTGAAAATGGATGTATCATACCCTTAGAAATTTGTCTCTCTACCATAATAATTGTAAATACCAAGTACCATGATACATAATCAGAAATATATCCATTCATGTTGTTCCACCTGAAATAATTTTCACATAGTAAAATTGTAGGAACTGTATCCTTTTCATTAATTAGTTAGGGGGTTAGGCCCCACAACCATTCTAGAAGTGAAAGGTTGTCTCCTAACATATAGTTTATCTTTTCCCAGAACTATAATAATATAATTCCAAAATTGAAATATCCCATATTTACCTAAACGTCAGGGAAAAAGTAAACCTGAAAGGTTTCCAATGACATTAATATTACCCCCCACAATTTAAATGAATTCTTCATCAAATAACATTTTCCCTAAAACATATATATAACCAAATTGTTGTATTTACATAAATGTCTCACAAAATATAATTAATTTTTAGAAACTCCCCTCACGTAAAACATGAAGAGGGGTGTATAATACTTAGAACATATGATCAAACCCAAAATTATAAACAATTATGAAATCCATAACTCTTAAGTTAATATTTCATGGGGACATGTATGATTTGAAAATTAACATAACACTTAGGTGTCTAATTATTTTTAGGACCAAAACACCATTAGTCAAATACCTATACAAGATAATTATTTAATCCAAATACATAAATACCTCAAAAAATTTAATTCAATTATATCGTATAACATACTTCTTTCCATAAAATAGGGCCAGTCCCATTGTTTAAGGAATGGAATCGGATAATGTCTAAGTGACTCACTTATAAGACATAGAATTCCTTAGAAATTAATATCTATATGAACTTCATTTCCACATAAAATATATCTTTCACTCTATTTAATGTATTCTTGTATGTTCTTATTCCCACCTTCTTGACAAGTAGGAAGTCAAATATTCTTTCCTCTGTTATCATTACCAAATGAACATTCATAAAATTCCATCGTCCTCTATATTTTTACATTATAAATATAATTGAATTTCATGTTTTTAATCATATTTCATGATATATGGTTAAAAAAATTGAAATTTAATTCTCTCTGGTCCTTATCAAATTTGGTTGTCCCCAATCTCCAAATTTTCCATCAGATTTAGTGGTAACATGATTCCTTCTTGTTATATCATTGATTGAAACCCAAAAAAGGAATATTGTTAGAAACACTAATAATATTGTAAAACCATATTATCATGAAGATTCAATAATAAGATATCTAAACCATGCCACAATATTTTTAATCTATGACACCTAAAGGTTAAAATAGTTAATTTATGGTCATTATTCATATTCTTTCTGATTTTTTTGTAAAGAGTTTGTGAATTTTCAATGCATATGCCCTAGGATTGTCAAACCACGTGTCCATTGATGCCCATTTTCATGCACCAGGTGATAATTGAGTCCAACTCAATGCACCTTTTTTAGATTTATTACACCTAGGTGCCTATGTGAAAGAGTCACATTCACATATTTTATTTAGATAGGGATGTACTTTCTTATAAACTACTTGCTCTATCCTTTACCCAAATACCATGACATTTTACAATGGTTTGACTCATTGATAGACTTATCCTTCTGCATATAGATAGACATATACTTAAGAATATATCTAAAGACCTCAATAGTTTTTTTAAATTTTAGTTTCCATAGGATAACCAAACATTTTTTCTAATACAAACTATAATTACCAAATCTTCTCAAACATAAATAACACATATTAAACGAAAAATATTCATTATGTTACATAACAATCCATTCCAGAATATTTTAGTTCTAATTTATTTAGAAACAAGGAAATGTAAGAAAATTTTCCATATGTGAGCTATGTAATATCCTACTATGTTTTTCATAACTAGTAGTTTATTATAAACAACACAAATAAAACCATTTATCATAACCATGGGAAAAGAAACATAATAAAGGGTGAGATAAAAATCCAAGTATGGGTAAACAATGGATATATGAACATATCTTAAGAAAAAAGGTATGAGAACATAATAATAACATATGAAAACCATAACCTTCCTATTATAGATCACAAAAATCAGTCATGAAATAAATCATGGAAGTTCATAATACATGAATCATAATGGAATGAAGGATCTTGATCCATAAGATCATAACATTAGAATAAGAAATTGATATGTGATATATACATAACCATAGAAAATATTGTGTCAATGATACCCGCAAATACATTTATAACATATTATTATTGGACTAACCACCAATGTACCAACTTTTGGCTTATGATAACCTCATATTTACCCTCTTTTGGCCTTGAGATATCCTCTCATGTATAGATTTTTAGTTTGGGATAACATCCCATGTTCCCCCATTTGATCATGTGATAAACTCCTATGTTCCCACTATTGGGCTTGAGATAACATCCAATGTACCCTTTTATATCATATAACATTAATCATTAAAAAAATCATGATAGGGTTATATAGATTCAACCCATCACATAAACCGTACATATCTGTGCCACCAGATCATAAAACATACATCATATCATAGCTACTAAAAAGAAATGGGTTCACTAAGAATTCAATCATAGAATAACTGTAACACACCATGTTTTTCTAAAATTAAATAGAAATTCATAGAAGATTTTTTAAAGTAGATATTTATAACTAGCATTTAAAACATAATTTTTTCACTTCAATGTATTGAATTTTAAGAAACTGTCATCGACAACTGTGTTCAGTATGTTATTTGGAGTCTATTAGAACAAACTTGTTTTTTGGTGAATAGTAACACACCCTTATGAATAGTAATATGAATAGTAATATGACCATAATGAATAGTATATTTTATTATTATTTTATTTTCTCAAGGATTTAAGATAATAACATCTTGGTTAATTTTTCATCATGATATAAAAGTAGTTATAGAATTAAAATTGTTAATTTTGGAATTAAGTATGATTTCATTTAAAAATTAAATTAATAATATTTATAAAATTATTTTCAAAAAATGGACTAAATTTTTTAGTTCTAATTGTACATAAAAGATCAGGGTATTTTTTTTGGGATGTTTTCTAAAATTCTTGAATTTTTTATGAATAATGAAATATGATAAAATACCGTATAATCAAATTATCAGTAAAATACATTATTTATGACATCATAAGTGATGAAATGCCACTTGGTTCAATCTCACATTCCATTATTACTATTTTAGGTCACATGAACAAATATTATTCAAAATATTTAGCAATAAATATTATAAAAATGATTAAAATAAAAGAAAATACCCCCTCTCGTACAATATAAATAGGACCCTCACACCCCTCTTCTTCCCACACCACTCAAGCCTTGGACCAAGCCAATGTTCTACCCAATACTCCTCCCAAGGCTCTTCCCCACATCCTTGTACTTTTTGCCTCACCAAAATACCAAAACTGAAGCCCTTAATAAGGATATCATGGAGAAGAGAACAAGAGGTAAACATCCACATTTATTTTCATTCTTTTCTTTCCTTTTATGTTTTTCTCTTCCTTTCCTTTAGATTATGTTTGGATACTTCATTCCATATCCCCCCATACTGTCCAAATTATGTAAGTGTGATGAGATATCCCTTTTCTCTCATCATACTTTTTTTATGAAATTTTAAGAGATGTTGTTAGGCTGCCGAATTTTGGTGAGAAATTTCTCAAGTATTCTTTTATTTCAAGATTCCATTATTTTCTTCGACTTCCATAACCTCCTCTTAAAAAGTGGTATGAAAGCTACAGAATCATGTATATTCTGGATTTTCTCATGTACATGGAAAATTCATCATCATTATTCTTCTCCTCTCCCACTTATAAAAGGAATACAAACATTGTCCGTCATGTGTCAAATTACAGACATCATGGACGATGTGATTTAAATTTACAATAATTATATAATGTCTGGTCATGAAACTATTTCTATGGTTTAACCAGGTTATAATATATGTATTTTGTCTCATCCATTGTTTTATAATTCTTTTTTACACATGGTTTTAATTTATAAAACAAAATGAGTTTCTTATTGTCAAAGAACCACTAAAATGATCTAAACGACCAGCATTAATGTTTTAACTTATGAATCATCCTCATGTAATAATTTAAAATAATAAAATGTATAAATAATAGTAATGGAAATATTTAGATACCTTCCCATTCCAATTATGTATTTTCACTTCCAATCGACATGAACATCTATCATGAACCAATATTGAAAATCATGTAAAGAACTCACCCAAAAACAGTGCAAGGAGCAAAATACTAACAATTAAAGGGTAAAATAATGTTATGAAATGATCATATAATATGTTATAAACATTAAATTGTTTTTTTAAATACTAATAAAACTTCATTAACCATTATATAGGAAGTTTAAACATGTTTTATGTAAGATATACCCGAGGTAAGGGAATTCTTAACACGATTTCAATTCATTGGATTAACCTTCTACTTAGTTATTTATGTACTATTAAAAATGTTTGTGTTATTTTTTTTGTTTAGATTTTGTCGAATTATGTTTATTTACAGTTTATATACATATTCCATCCACTCTATTATGTTTCAATTCAATTATATGATATTTATTATGGATATTTCCATTTAAAATCCCCTTTTAAATTTCTGTTTAATTAAATTCAAAAGCAATGATTTTATGTAATTATTCATGTTGCATGATTATGTTTTGGTTATAGGAAAATTATTATGATGAAGGGTGAGACCTATATCTACATCCAATGCATTGGTTATGTTTAGGTTTGTGGTCGGTCGTAAGGTTACTCCAAGTGTAACTGTGATGTTTACACAAATAGTAAGGTAGCCGTGAGGGTTACAAATTATAAAGTAGCAGAGAGGGTTGAAAGATTATGTAATAAACCTAACAATATAAATTTATGGTTATATTTATGTTCTTATTTTTTTGGGAATCTTGGGTAAATCACATGTTTCAAAAAGTAAGTATATATACACAAGTGATAAGTATGTCGTTTGAATGTGATTTAATATGTTACAAGTATTCTTGGACTAATGTGTTTTTTTATATCCCTCGCTGAGCTTTTTGTGCTCATCCCAAATTTTTAAATTATTTTCATATGTTATAAGGATGTGTAATAATTTGAAGGAATTCAATTTAAATGTTTGAATATCTATCAAAGAAATCATGTTTTATTAAGAGAGTTATAAAGTTTGGAAGGAATGAGTATTGTTTTTATTGTAACCACTCTGTTATAATGTGTAATGTTATGAATTTATTATGTCCCAATTATATAAATCTCTTAACATTAAAATATACTCAATGTAAAAGGAATTTTTTTCTTGATAAATTGAAGAGTATGTATGTAATAAGGCTGGGTCCTTATAGTTGGTATCAGAGGATGATTTAGATAACTTTAGGGGTTAGGATTATTTTAAAAGAATTACTTATTTGATTTTTACTCTATGATTTATTGAAATGTTTTTGTATTTATAGATTAACATGTTGCTTCATCTATGATTTGTTTTTTCAGAATGGTTGTTTGCAGATGGAACAGGGATGATGAGGGGGGGGGGCACCGACAGAATGACATCCTTCCGGATATACAACCCGGAATGGTAGGGATTGGAACCGAGTAGTTTGCGACAGTAATAGCTCTGCTAACGCAGGAAATAAATGGTGGCATCATTCATGCAAGAGAACAAATAATGTAACCACAACATAACATGAAAATAGTGGAACCTTTTATGAGACAACACCCTCCTGATTTCAATGGATCTTCTGACCTAGTAGCAACTGAAAATAGTGGAACATTTTATGTATGTAATAAGGATGGGTCCCAATTATATAAAGCTCTAAACAAGAAAATATCCTCAATGTAAAATGAATTGTTTTCTTGATAAATTCAAGAGTATGTATGTAATAAGGTTGGGTCCTTATAGTTGGTATCATAGGATGATTTAGATAACTTTAGGGGTTAGGATTATTTTAAAAGAATTACTTATTTGATTTTTACTCTTTGATTTATTGAAATGTTATAGTTTTTAAAGATTACCATGTTTCTTCATCTACGACATGTTTTATCCGAATGGTTGTTCACAGATGGAACATGGATGATGAAGGGGGGAGGCACCGACAGAATGGCATCCTTCCGGATCTACAACCCGGAATAGTAGGGATTGGAACTGAGCATTTTGTGACAGTAATGGCTCTGCTAATGCAGGCAACTATTGGTGGTGGAATTCATGAAAGAGAACAAATAGAGTAACCACAACATAACAAGAAAATAGTGGAACATTTTATGAGACAAAACCCTCCTGCTTTCAATGGATCTTCTTACCTAGTAGCAGTTGAAGGATGGATCAAAGCCATTGAAGAGATATTCAATGTTAAGGTATGTTCAGAAAATCAAAAGTTAGGTCTTTCCATTTATCATTTTGATGGGGAAGCTAATCAGTGGTGGTCAATGGTAAGGAATATCAGGGGTAGAGCGGAATTTGATGCCTTAGAGTGGGATGAATTTAAAATACTTTTCCTTGAAAAATATTTTCCTAAGGTGGTGTGACTTAGGATGGGGAAGCAATTATTTAATTGAAATAGAAGGAGCAAGATTTAGTGCCTGGGTATGAAGTAACCTTCACCAGACTGGCGAGGAATGATACAAATCTTATTCTTGATCTTGATAGAAAAATCAACCGCTTTTACTCAGGATTGATTCCAAGGTATCAAAGTGTGTTGGCCTCCCATGATTTCAAAATTTATGAGAAACTTGTTTGATGTGATCGGATGGTAGAGATGGAGTTTCCTGATGATCATGTGCATTTTCGAAATAAGGATAATAAGAGGTATATGTGGAAAGTGATTAGTATGAATCATCCAAATAAATTTGATAATAAGAAAATCCAATTTCCTGTTTTTGGAAGGTGTGGCAAGAAGAACCCTGGGGAATGTATTAAAAAAACCTGGAAGTGTTTTAAATGTGGTAAGTTTGGATATATGGCCCAATATTGTAACGAAAATGATCCAAAGACTAATTGAGGTACAAAACTGTACAGTGTTTTAAATTTGGTGAGATGGGTCATTATACAATTTCATGCCCAAATAGAGATCCGAATGATGAAAAAATGCCATACTACAAGAAGAAAATTATAGTGAGATCCTTTGCGACTACGTCAATAGATTTCAAGACATCCAATGAAGTTATATCTGATACTTTGTTTGTTCACTCATATTTTGATAAAGTTTTGTTTGATATGGGGTCTACACATTCCTTAATCTATGATAAATTTTCTGATAAATTGGAAATATCACATCTATAAAAGAATCCAGAACATGTTGTAAAAACACCGGAGGGAAATGTTATAGCAAAGTGGAATTATAAGAATCATTCTATTGTGGTCTGTGGAAAGAATATACCGGAAAACCTTGTTTTTTTACCCTTAGTCGTGTCTTATGTTATTCTAGAAATGGATTGGCTTTCTGATTATCATACTAAGATTTATTGTAGTGATAAAGATGTTTTTTTCAAAAAGTGTTTTGGTTTTTATACAAGAAGGAACCCAAACAATTGATAACATATCGGGATGCTGATAAACTATTGAAAGATGGAAATGAATGTTATCTTGCTCATATTGTTGAAAAACAGTGAATTGTTCAGATTAATGATGTTTTAATGGTAAATGATTACCTTGATGTTTTTTCTGATGAGTTACCCGGTGTTATACAAGATTGGGAAGTCGAATCCACAATTGACTTAGTTCCTGATGATAATACAATTTCAAAACCCTCATATCGTATGGCTCAAATAGAACAGCTTGAAATGAAAAATCAGTTGCATGATTTACATGACAAATGTTTCATTGATCCTAGAACATCACCATTAGGTGATCTTTTTTTTGTTAAAAAGAAATATTGTTCCATGAGACTTTGCATTGATTATAGATCTTTGAATTACATCAATAGTAAAAACAAGTATCCTTTGCCTCATATCAATGACTTGTTTGATCAGCTCTAGAGAGCTCAATACTTTTCCAATATTGAATACAGATTCAGATACCATTACTTGAATGTAAAGGAGGATGACATCTCAAAAAAAAACCTTTCATACTAGATATTGGCATTATGAATTTTTTGTTATGTTGTTTGGATTAACTAATGCATCTGCGGTATTCATGAATCTTATGAATAGAGTATTTCATTAGTTCTTGGATAAGTTTTTGGTTGTGTTTATTAATAAAATTATATTAATTTATAAAAATAAAGAGGAGATTGGAAAACATCTAAGGTTTGTATTAAATAACATAAAAGAAAATAAACTATATGGAAAATTCAAAAAGTGAGATTTTTGGTTGCAACCGATTTATTTTCTTGGGCACATTGTAAATAAGGATGGAATAATAGTTTATCCTTCCAAAAAATAAGAGGTTGATGAATGGACAAGACCCCCAAATGTTACATAGATTCATAGGTTTCTTGGATTAGCAGCTTATTACGAATGTTTTGTTAAGAACTTTCCCCGGTTATCTATCCCAATAACTAAGTTAACACAGAAAGGGGTTAATTTTTTTTGGACACAGGAATGTGATGTTTGTTTTTAGGAACTGAATAAGAGACTGGTGAATGCCCCAATTTTGCCCTTACCTTCCCGAAATGGTGATTTTGTCATCTAGAGTGATGCATCTTTGAAGGGACATGGTTGTGTTTTGATTCATAATGATCTGTCAATTTCCAATGCTTTGAGACAATATAAACCTCATTATTTAAATTTCCCCACACATGATATTGAATTAGCAGCTGTGTTTTTTTTTTAAATTTTTAGGAATCATTTATACGGAACCAAATGTCAAATATATGCAGACAATAAAAGTCTGAAGTATATATTCAGTCAAAATGAATTAAACATGAGGCATAGAAGATGTCTTGAACAAATAAATTATTATGAGGGCATGATCAATTACCATCCTAGAACTGAAAACAATGTGGCAGATTCATTGAATTGGAATCATCATGCATCATTAACCATGTTACATTTGGAACATGATTCCTTGATTTATGATTTGATGAATTTTGGCATAGAAGTTGGTTGTATAGGTAATACATCTATTTTGTTTCAGGTTTCAGTGCAGTCTTCATTCTTAGACAGAATTAAGCGAGCACAGAAGGAAGACAGTGATCTACAGAAAAAGGTAGAATTTTTAAAAATGGGTAAGATTCTAGAATTTAACCTTGATAAAGTTTGTGTTTTATGATTTGGGAAAAGGTTGTGTGTTCCATGTGATTCTCTGTTGAAGAATGATTTTTTGTGTAAAGCTCATAGTTCTCCATTTTCAGTTCATCCTGGAAGTACTAAGATGTATAGAGACATTCGAGAGTATTACTGGTGAGATGGAATGAAAAGGGATATTGCTGATTTTACCATAATGTGTTTGACATGTCAATAGATTAAAGCAGAGCGGCAGTTACCGAAGGGGATGATTCAACCTTTTCTAGTGCCAAAGTGAAAATGGGAGAATGTATCCATGGACTTTGTGGTGGGACTAACAAAGACATATCGAGGTAACAATACAATTCAGTTTATTGTGGATTAGCTAATAAAATTTTCACATTTTCAATCTATCCAAGATACAATGTCTTTTGATATGATTTCATGATAGTAACTCAAGGATATTTTCAGGTTACATGGAGTTATTCTTTCAATTTTATCTGACCGGGATCCTAGGTTCAATTTTAAATTTTGGAAGGGAATTCAGAAGTCTCTGGGAACAGAGTTAAATTTCAGTACATCTTTTCATCCTCAATCTGATGGGCAGTCAGAATGAAGGATTCAAACATTGGAGGATATGCTTGGAGCTTGTTCAATGGACTATTAGGGAAGTTGGGATCAACATATTTATTTAGTTGAGTTTTCTTATAATAATAGTTTTTATTCTAGTATATAGATGACACCTTTTGAGACTTTGTATGGAATGCGGTGTCAGATTTTAACGTTTTTGGATGAAGTTGTTTAAATAAAGTTGATGGGGTTAGAATTTGTAGATGAAGTGGCTGAGAAAGTGAAGGTGATCTAGAAGCACATGACGACAACTTAGAGTAGGCAGAAAAGTTATGTAGGTAACAGAAGGAATGAATTCTCTTTTGAGGTAAGTGACCATGTTTTTCTTAAAATCGCTCCTTGGAAAAGTGTGATGAGTTTTGGTAAGAACGGGATGCTAGGTACATGGTTCCTCGGTCCTTTTGAAATCTTGGAGAAAGTTGGAACAGTTCCATAACGTGTAGCTATGCCTCCGAGTTTGTCTCAGGTACACAATGTTTTTCATTTTCGATGTTTTGAAAGTATGCTCTAGATTCATCACATGTCTTGAGCCTAGAAGCAGTTTAGCTGGAAGAGAACCATTCTTATGAAGAGAAACCAGTTCAAATTATTGATCGAAGGGAACATGTATTGCGGAATTATGTAATCCACCAGGTAATGGTTTTGTGGAGAAACCACATGTCTGAAGAAGCTACATGGGAGTCTGAAAATTCTATGAGTGAAAATTACCCTTAGTTGTTTAATAAGTAAATAAAATTGTGAGGACACAATTTCCAGAAGGTGGGGATAACGTAACACATCATGTTTTTCTAAAAATAAATAGAAGTGCATGGAACTTTGTTTAACGTAGATATTTATAACTAGCCTCTAAAATATAATTTTTCCACTTCTATGTATTGAATTTCATGAAACATTCATTTACAATTATGTTCAGTATGCCATTAGGAGTCTATTGGAACCAACGTTTTTTCTTGGTGAATAGTAACATACCCTTATGAATAGTAATATGAATATTAATATGACCCTAATGAATAGTAAATTTTATTATTATTTTATTTTCTTATTTCTTTATGATTATAACAGCTTCTTTAATTTTTCATCGTGATATAGAAGTAGTTATAGAATTAGAATTTTTAATTTTTGAATTACGTATGATTTTATTTAAAAATAAAACTAATAATATTTAGAAATTTTTTTCAACAATTGGATTTTATTTTTGAATTCTACATGTCAAAAAATGGTTCGGGTAAATTTTTGGGATTCATATGAAATTCATGAATACTCGATGAATAATGAAATATGATAAAATATCGTATAATCAAATTCTCAGTAAAATACACTATTTATGACATCATAAGTGAATCAAGACCATTTGGTTCGAACTCACATGTCATTATTACTATTTGAGGTAACATGAACTAATAATATTAATAATCTTGGTAAACAAATATTATAATAATAATTAAAATAATGAAAAATACCCCCTCTCCTCCACTATAAATACCACCCTCAATCCCCTCTTCTTCCCACACCTCTCAAGCCTTGATAAATGCCTATGTTCTACTGAATAATCCTCCCAAGTCTCTTCCCCACATCTTAGTACTTCTGGTCTCACCCAATGACAAAAACCAAATCCCTTAAGAAGGATCTCAAGGAGAAGAGATCAAGAGGTAAACAACCTCTTTTATTTTCTTTCTTTTCTTTCATTTTATATTATTCCCTTCCTTTAATTTGGATTATGTTAGGATATTTCATTCCATATACCCCCTTACATTCCGTATTATTTATTATTGATGAGATATCCCTTTTCTCTCGTGAATCTATTTTTATGAAATTTTAATAGACACCGTTAGGCTGCCGAATTGTCGTGAGAAATTTCTCAAGTTTTATTTTATTTCACGATTCCATTCTTTTCTTTTTATTTCCTCAACTAATGTTAAACAAGGTGAATGAAATCTCTAGAATCATGTATATTCTATATGTTCTCATGTTCATGTAAAATTAATCATCATTATTCTTCTTCTCTCCCACTTATTCAAGTAATAAAAACATTATCGTGATGTGTCGAATTACCGACAACATGAACGATGTGATTTCAATTTATATTAACTCTTTCAAGTCTGGTCATGAAACCATTTCTATGGTTGAACCAGGTTATATTATATGTATTATGTCTCATCCATGGTCTGTAATTCTTTTTTACACATGGTTTTAATTTATAAAACAAAATGAGGTCGTTACTATCAAAGAACCACTAAAATGATGTAAACGGACATCATTAATGTTTTAACTTATGAATAATCCTCATGTAATAAGTCAAAATAATAAATGTTATAAATTATAGTAATGGAAATATGTAAATACCTTTCCATTCCAATTCTTTAGTTTCACTTCCAATCGATAAGAACATCCATCATGAACTAATCAGGGAAATCATGTAAAAAACTCACCCAAAAACAGTGCAAGGAGCAATATACTAACAATTAAAGGGTGAAATGATGTTATGAAATGAACCTATAAGATTTTATAAACATGAAAATATTTCTTTAAAATACTAATAACACTCTATTAACAATCATACATGAATTTTAAATATATTTGAAGTAATAAAACCCCGAGGTAAGTGAATTTTTAACCTGATTTCCATTATTTGGGTTAACCTTCTTCTTTGTTATTTCTGGGCTATTAAAATTGAATGTTTAATTTTTTTGTTTATATTATGTTTAATTATGTTTAATTAAAGTGTATATACATATTACATCCACTCTATTAACTTTAAATTCAATTATATGATATTTATAATGGATTTTTTCTTTTAAAAACCTCTTTTAAAATTTTGTTTTATGGAAGTCAAATGAAATGTTTTCATGTAATTATCCATGTTATATGATAATGTTCTCGTTATTAGAAATTGATTATGATGATGGTTGGGACCTATATCTCCCTCCAATTCATTGGGTATCTGTATGTTAGAGGTCAGTCGTATGGTTACTCTAAGTGTAACTGCTATGGTTACATAAATTGTTAGGTTGCCGTGAGGGTTACAAATTATAAGGTAGCCAAGAGGGTTAAATTTTTTTTAAGTAATTCCCGAAAATAAATTTATGGTTATATTTATGTTCTTATGTTTGTGGGAATCTTGGGTAAATTGTATGTTTCACAAAGTAGGTATATATATACAGGTGATAAGTATGTCTTTTGAAAGTGATTTCATATGTTATAGGTATTCTTGGACTAATGTGTTTTATTATATCCCTTACTCAACTTTTTGTTCTCATACGAAGTTTTTAAATGATTTTCACTGGTTATAAGGATGTGTAAGAAATTAATGGAATCCATGTTAAATGTTTGAAGGTCTATCAATAAAATCATGTTTTATTTGAATCGTTTTAAATTTTTAAGGAATGAGTACTATTTTTATGGTATCCACTCTGTTATAATGTGTAATGTTATGAATTTATTATGTCCCAATTCCATAAATATCTAAACATGAAAAGATCCTCAATGTAAAAGTTATTTTTTTCATGACTAAATTCAAGATTTTGTTTGTAATAAGGTCGGGTCCTTATAATAACCCATTAAAAAGATGTGGGTTTCATATAAATTTAATCATAAAATAACCTATGGAATGGAAGTGGGTTTCATAATCATCTCTTCATCTGAATCTTAAACCATCTAGAGAAATAAAAAATATGTTTTCATCAGATCATATGCCTAGTAAAAAATAAGTAACACAAAAAATATGTCATCTTAGATGGAATATTTTTTTGAATGAAAAATCACTTAGAAGATTTTTTGATGAAGATAAAATGGCAGTGTTAATCATATTCTGATTAATATAAATTCATAAGATATTTCAGAAATCATTTTATTTTAAAATAAACTTGAAAACATATAATAGAATATTTAAAAATTATTTAATACATTTTTTACGGAAAATATCATTTCAAATTAAAAAAACAATTTTTAAAACAATAATCATTTTAAACACACTTTTATTAGAAAATATAAATTTAAAATTATAGGGTAATCTTCCAATCATTGAGTGTTCATGATAGAATAAAATACATTACATAGCATACTAGTTAAAAAAGGATCCCCTCCACATTTTTTTACAAAATCAAAATGGGATTTGTTTTTTAAAACAATATGAATATTAATTCTAACCAATTTTCTAAAAAGAATAATGGGTTAAATTTTCATATAAAATTATTAGAGAAAACAAAATTTTTGAATCATTTTTAGAAAAAATGAATGTTGAAGAGAAATGGTTACTGACCAAAGAAAGATATAAAGTAGACTTTCCTTAAAAAATTGGCAATAATTTTACGTACCAAAGAGAAGGATAAAATAAAATATAACATGAAAAGTTACTAGATAACAATAAGAGAATAAAATAAATGAATTTATTTAAAGATTGATCATAATATTTCATTATTAGAATCATAATCCCAAATAATCCTGATGAGTGATGAGATTGTACATAAAATATTTACTACATTGGTAAAATTTGGATCCTAATCGCCATGAAATAATAACATAAAATCAAACTTTTCAATATTATGATAAGAATTATATTCAGTATATAACTTGTAAAGGTTATGTATGTACTCCTCATAACAGAATACATGTTCATAACAAGACATATGTCTCAACGAAGGAAAATTGAGACAAAAATCCCATACGACTTTGTTATCTTTTGAATCATAAACCCCACAAAAGAGGGATTCTAAAATGGATATGTAAATCCAAATATATTGATTAATGATAACCATCATAATTTACATTATTATGTATTATATACACCATTTAAAATGAATTGTTCTGGAATATGACATATGTCTCACAAAGGTAAAGAGTGATATTGAAATACCTTACCTTAAGTCTCGACTTACATCATACATGTTCGAACATCCATAAAAATAAATATAATTTATTAATTCATTTATTAATGAAAAATAAATAAGTAAATAAATATCATATGAATAATGATTTACTTATTAACAGTTATTTAACATTTATTGACAATTCCTTGTTAAATTTATCATTCCTGTAATAACTCATTCATTTTTTTCACGAATGTTTGGGTTTTTATTTTTACACATCTTAGTATGATTATGGATTCATCATCTAGTAAAATTTAATCAAGTTATAAATATTATATATATTAATTATATAATAATTTATAGTAATATATAAAATTTAGATATCGAAAATTAAATACAATGTTCATGTTGACGGTGGGACATACATACACATGAACACTATTTCTATTTTTTTCAACAGATGAATTGAAAAATGTTAAATAATATATAAACTTTAAAGGATAATTTATATGTCATATTTATCACATATATTCATAAAATTTTCCCCTCTTAACATCTATTTAATGCATTAGTGAACAATTTATCACATCACTCCATGAGGTTGTAGTCTTCCATACACATGAACGACATTATCATACCCCTTACTGAATAGAAAATAAGAAGGTACTTGTGGTATCATAATTAATGAAGTATAATTTAATTAAAAAATTTATATATTTTTATTTAACATATCCTTATTACCATAAATTTAAACCAAAAATGAAAAACATATAACAACGGTTCTTGAGGTTGTAGTCGGGTATACACTTGAGCGACACAATTGTTTTCCAATGGGTTTTGAGGTAAGAATATACGTGTGGTATTATAAATACCTAGTTATAATAATATCAAAATTACTAAATAAAAACATTTAATCCTTCATTATTTATATTTTTCGGAGGTGGAGATGGAGAACAAATAACATCAGGTCACAATGTGGTAGTCCACTGTATACATGAATAATGATTTACTATACCATTTTTTGTAAGAGGAAAAGGATTTATGTTATGCCTTTAAAATAACTAAATATATGTATATAAAAGATAATGAGGTTATAATACCATAATTTTTTAATAATAATTTAATGAGACGTAGGATGAAATAAAATAAAATGATTGATTAGGGATGTTACCACTTCCTTAGACAACTTCTTTTGGTCTGCACGAAAAGTCATCCTATGATGAATTTATGAAAAAAATAAGGATTATAATATTATAGTATGGATATATGTACTTTACTTGGGATGTTATTAATTTATCCAATGGGTTTTGTAAGTGTGAATAGAAGAGTAGATTGTGTGGACTTTTATGTGTTTTGTGAGCGGCACACATATAATTTTGAAAAGGAAATGCTGTAACAACATTTTCCATGTACATAAATGATCCAAAATGGTCCATTATAATAACTTATATGTTATAAGGTTTTAATCTTAAATCCTATTTGTTTTGTACATGTTTAATGTTAATTTTACCCCTAATGTATTTATTTTATCACATAGTAAACCTCCTTTAACCTTATCTTCATTAATCAACTCCGACAGCCCGAAGGCATTATATTTTTATTATTTTGTGAAACACCTTTTTAAAGGAAGAAGGGGCACCCAACAGACTTCATGGACATAGAACATTACATGACTCAAGGATCAGGAGAACAACACAGACTTACAACTTTGAGCTGCCTATCCCCAGCATTTAAAACATGAAAAAGCATTTCACCGATTCAAGACTGGGCGGCTAGCAAGTGTCCTGTGTCAAAGCACAGGCCCGATCCGATGGCTGACGCCATACCCTCTCAAACATCAAATTTTGTGAAGCTTGCAAAGGTGAAACCTCCCACTCTGAAGCCTCCTGTGTGGCATGTTCCTTGAGGTCGAGTCTGGCTGAGACCTCATATCCTGGGTCACGAAAACCAATCCAACATTCATTTGAAAATCTCCAAAAATGTTCCTGACCAGGCAACATCATCCATCCCAGACATACCCCACCGCACTCCATGAGGCGCCCCACCACCATAGCCACAGAAGCCCGTAAGAAAATCCAATGGACGTGAGTCTAAACCACTGTCACCTAGGACTGAATGGACGAAACCCGTGCCAAGGGAATGTCACCAATAAGGGGATCCTGGACATCCTACAACAGAAACGCCGCTCTGGTCATGGATCTAATCCAATCAGAACCACAGATACACCCTAACCAGGTTCCGAAGCAAGCTGGTCATGTTGTCAAGAAAACAACATGAAGGGGAAGAGGTGAACCCGTGTCAATGAACAACCAACAAGCCACCAAATCCCATCCAGATGAACATATCCACAGTAACCAAACCAAAAAAATCAGAAAATACTCATAGCCACACCCAAATCTGAATCGTCCCCCCTCCAAGACACTGCGATCAGAAGCGGTTCCACACTGGAAACTTAACGGATACCTCGCCTGGCCATGTCTGACAAACAGGGAAACTGGAACCAAATCAATACCGCCGGATGGACCAAGTCGCACAAACACGTCGAAAATGAGCCAAGCCAAGTCGTCCCCGTGAAGAAACCGCAATGCCGCCCAGAGGCCCGGCCACGCCGAGCTGAGTCCCGAACTTCCATTGAGAGGAACCGTGGCCAGGTCGTCGAGACGAGATTAGGTCATCGTCAGGATGAAACACGTCTTCACCAGAAGGCCTAGCCGCGCCATGCCAAGCTGAACGCCGACCGCCGAGCCGTGTTTCCACCGAAGACACGGAGACCCCAGCTCCCTGTCGTGCCACACCAGAACCAGACGCACCCCACCAAGCTGATACCAAGATCTGCACGATCGACCCAAGCCGGAGGGGGAAGGAGGAAGCAAAGACAGACGAAACCCTAGCCGCCGCTAAAGGGGAAGAGGATGCCGCTCCGAGGACGTATGTTTTACATACCTTATCCCCATTAATTACTTTTTATTTCTTTTACTATTAAATATGGTGAAAAAATAAGTTGAAATTATTATATAATATAAATTATTATTATTCCAAAGAAGGAATCCATTTTTCCAAATTATATCCACTTAATTAGAAATTTTTAATTTATAATTAAATCCTATAATGTGAGGAGAACACAACTTTCTAATGATAATATATTGGAATGTTTGAAATGTATTTATATAATAACAATATGAAATTTATTTTTATGAAAGTAATTGGATTAATAGATATATAATTGAACTAATTTTACTTTTAGAACCATATTAAAATAATTTATCGGTTTTAGAATTCTGAAAAATAAATGAAAATTCATAATAGAAACATGTTTTTATAACTATTCATCGAAACATTTATCCATTCTGAAAACTATAAAAAAATAACTCCAATTTAATTTTTACATTATGAAATCAAAATTGGAATTTATATTTTTAAATAAATTTTTTAAAATGGGAAAATATTAATTTTGAAATTACTGTGCAAATGGTGACAATGCTTCTTTTTTGAAAAATACATTTTTTAAGATTAAAATTGGTTTTATTTTTATCTATTTTAAACTAAACTCATAATATAGATGTTTAAAATATTATTTAACATAATCAAAATATATTTTATTAAAATAATTCAATAAAAGATTTTTTCTTAATTTTTTGAGTAAAAATATTTTTTTTGTGAATATTTTTTTGTAGAAAACGATATCGTTTTTTTCATATGGTTATTTTCATTTCCAATTAATTGGTAAAAAAATCATTATATGTATATAAATAAAACATATAATTTCATAATTTATTTAATCCTAATCACATGTACCATTACAATTGTTTGTTGATAATTAGAATATTAGAGAATAATTTTTTAATAATATGACATGTTTCATTTAAACATTGTGTAGTGTGTGACACAAGATAAAAAATGTGTGACGTGCAACACAAAATGTAAAAAAGATTAAATTTATTTGAAAATAATATTTCACAAAATCATAGGGTGTTACATAAGATATAAATTAAATTGTCAATTTTAAAATTCATCTTCTGAATGTTCACTCTTAAGAAAATGTAATGAATGCATTTTAAAAATCAATATTTGGATCTAAATCTCACTAATTATTCCTTGGAAAAGACATTAAGATTTAAAAATTATGAGGTATTTTTTTAAGAAACATTATTTGAAAACTAATCTTAAATATATTATCCTTGAAAACGATATCACATTTTTAGTGTGGTGAAGTGAAAATAGTTTGAAAATATTTACTTTTTGAAATACTCTTCTATAATAGAGTATTGAAAAAATATAATGGTTATAAAAATTAATATTGAGTTGAAGATAAAAAATTTTATTCTTAAAGGATGGAAAATATTTTTAATATTTCGAAATACCTTTTTGAATATACATAATGGAAAAGAGTAACTGCGAAATCATTTTTAAAAGGGGATAATTGTAATATGATGGTCACATGAAAAAAACATAGCTTTATTTCCATGTATAAAATAGAGCATTAAGGGAAAGGAAAAATATGGAAAATGATGGTAAATAATCAGTAAATAGGATGAGAATTATTTTTAAAATAG
This sequence comes from Viscum album, assembly GCA_963277665.1. Lineage (NCBI taxonomy): Eukaryota > Viridiplantae > Streptophyta > Magnoliopsida > Santalales > Viscaceae > Viscum > Viscum album. The sequence goes on along the minus strand of OY728135.1, from coordinate 502,667,805 downwards.
TTTCAATTTTCGTACTTGGATTCTTGTTTTGAAATGGACAAAAACCTAGAGGAATTTGGACTTTTTCATTTACTGGGAAATATAAATTTAAAACCGAGCATCAGAACATAATTATGAGGGATGGAATGTATCAACGATCAGATTTATACATGGGTTAAGGTCCATGATGACCATTAGAGGTCTTGTTTCTTTTTGACAGCACTGAGGGTAGTAATTTAATGTTTTCGAGGTCTGTAGAGGGTGCACAGTTTGGATGAAATTGTGTGGCCCCAAATAGTAAGTGTGAGGCCACTTGCAGGTGGGGCATTTGCAGTACGCACAGGATATGCACTGTTTTCCATACTATGCTCCTAACCCCAACAATTAGTTGTATGATAAGTATCTAAGTACTATTAACCACACAGTTGGAACACGGTCTCTAAAACGTGTTGCAGCCCATGCGGGATGCCTTAGGTGCCCTGTAAATGGTGAACAATTAGTGCATGGTTTGAAAAACCATGTGGCCCAAACAGTGCACCAAGACCCTATTTCAAAATTGTATAAAATTAAATTAAAAATTAAATGTAATTTAATTAAATTAGGTTAAATAGAAAATTAAATAAAAAATAATTATTTATTTAATGATAATAACAATATTACAATATTTATAACGATGACAACAAAAATAATCATAATGATTATTATTATGTTTTATTATTGTAATTTTTTTACGAATCCCTAATGGGTCTCCCACTCCCATACCTTCCTCACGTGACCCCCTTGGATGAACCCCTTTGGGACGGGTGACAACATCTCCACGACTCCCTCTTTGATCAATGGTTACACTTGATTTCATCTAGTTTCATCTTTGAATCATCATGGTATGAACTTATCCGCCCCTCTCATCCAATTGTGTGGTTTATTTTGATAGCCTAGTAACCCTATGTCTTTTAGCCGAATCCCTAGTTTAGGGGTTAATCCTGTTTTTTTCCTACTATAAATTTTAGGGTGTGTGGTGCCTCTCCCAGGATCCCTTTTTGCATGTTATATCATTTACCGCTAAATGAGAAGTATTTTGGGTCGATTCACTTCACTACTTCCAAAAAAGGTTATGTTATATCCCCTTTTATTGGTTTCACACCCATTATTTTATGGTCTTGTGGTGTTTATGGGTTCCTGGTATTTTCATTGAGGTGCGTTGAAACTTACTGTTATGTTTTATGGTTCTACTAGTTGTTTATTGACTTTCGATCATCCATAATGGTGATCACACACACACACACACACACATATATATATATCTTCCTCATATGTGTTCTCTCAAGTAAAGGTGACTATTTTATTTATATTAAAGTATATATATGTATAAAAGTGTATGTGCATGTCGGGGTGGGGTGTTTTCGAGTGTTGGTCACTCAATATGACATGTTCCGAGTGTTTGCTTGGTCTATTACATGAGGTAGGAACCCTAACATTTCCCTTTAATTCATGAATTCTTTAAATTTAATTTAAATAAACCCTCATATATATACTCAATGATATCCCTAAGGGGGGGGGGTTACCTCATTTTATTAAAATTTTTGTTTGAACCAAAACATCCTATAAGTGCGCTTACACTTTTTGGATGGAATTTACCATGTAGGCAAGTGAAGTAATGATTATGTATCCTATATCTTCCCCCTTTGATCTTATAAATGGTATTTACATGTTTTAATGTATTGGATGAGTTAAATGGAACCAAATATGGTTATCTTGGAACATGTTAGGTAATCCATCATGTAGTGTATTATATAAATGTTTATTCCTCCTTTATAATGTTTAATTAAATGAAATGAATTAGATAGATTTACTTGTTTATGGTGAATTTCATTCCATAATTAAAATGTTTTAAAGGGGTAATTGTAAATGTTCGATGGATTTCATGAGAGTATTTTCCTCATGATTTAAAATAAAGAGGTAATAATTCCATTTTAAATTATTTAATTAAAATTCTTATGATGATATTAATTAAGTACAATAGTGAAAAATGATAATAAATTAATTATATTTAAGGGATGGATAAATATATTACATGAGAGGTACTACCTCATGTTAAAATCACAATTGTATCTATCCCTCTTACACTATTTTGGACTGGATGGGTAAGATGCATGAGAGGCGATGCCTCATGCCAGTTATTTATAAATGTGAATATTGTTTCATTTCTAATGGACTATGAGTACCTTTGGGTGGCAAGACCATGATAGCATCCATGTTGAGATCTCAGATACCATGAGAGATCCTGGGACTGGATTTAGGGTATAAATTGTGAGATCTCCCATGTTGATGGATGGTGGAAGTTACGTCCCGGTCCTTCCAACACGTGCATGGAAAAGGGCCATGAGAGCCCTTGGGAGGGATGATTGTGTGAGCTTCCTAGATTAAGAATGGGGATAGACCATGAGAGATCCCCTATTGATGGATTCATTTTGGTATGTACCGGTCCTAGAAGTAGCTAAATCCCGGGGATAGACCACGAGAGATCCCTTGGTGATGGTTGATAGTGGGTACGTCTCGATCCTGCGAGTGACTGAATTCCATGAGACTTAGAGGGCTCTTGGAAATGGGTTAGGGGCAATACCATGAGAGAATCCTGTGGTATTAGATGTTGTTGGTTTTATCCCAATCCTTCCCAACATAAATATATATATATTTATATATATATTGTGACATGATCATATATACTAGCCATAGGCTAAAGCAGGTATAGCCATTAGGTGTCCGTTAGGAACCTGTATGGGTGGTGATTTAGTTATTCAGTTATTTTTTATATCTATTTACCATCACATAGCGTAATTTACATTTAACTATCTAGATGGGTCTAGACTCCATGGGTGCCGACCTACTGAGATTTAGACCCCACACCCTCTTAAGGTATCCATGGAATTGGGGTACTTGAGAATAATTTCTTGTTTGCAGGACTATAGACCTTGGTTGATTTTATTTGTGTTCTTGTACATGGGAGTTAAGAGCAAATGACCAAGCTGAAGCTCTAGATTCTCAAGGAGACCGTCCTTGGGGATTTTCTGTTGTTTAATTTTTTTCTGTATTGTGGTGCATGTTGTATTGAAAATTTTTATCTTATGTATCATCACTATGACATGAATGCATGAATTGTATAAATTTGAAATAGCCACCTTTATATTCATATTTTATATTTATCTTCCACAACATAGTCATTTAATTATTAATGATTATAATATTGACTATTATTTATTTTATTATACTGCAAGGATACTCTAATATGAGTGTATAATCTTCCCACTATAACCTTTTGATAAACACACCACTATTTGAAAGTCTCTGATGTATGGGGAGACGTACTTAAGGCTATGTGACCCACCAGTTTGACAACCATCTTAGTGGTGAGCCGGGTCAAGATGTTACAAAGTGGTATGAGAGATAGGTTTTGATCTTGGGACCTATGAGTTAAAGGTCTACCATGAGACTACTACGCCACATTGATACGAGTGTAATGTATCCCCAATATCACCTCCTAATACCATCGGTGAAAGTCACATCCACTAGAAAACATGGATATGCACTTGAGGCCGTGTGATCCAGTAGTCCTACTACCATTTTAATGGTAATAATGGTCAGGATATTACATTACAAAAGGAAGAGAACACATCAATAAAAAATATTTTAATGATAAATGATATCCATATATTGAAATATGTTATACCATACAAAATGAATGATGAAGATGAAGGAGAAACCTTATTTCTCAGGAATCAGATTGAGTTATGAAAAGAATTATATTTTATGTAAATATCAATCAAATAAAATATAAATAATGTGCAGAAAAATAAATTGTTTTTTACGTGTTCAAAAATAATTTATGAAATTATAACTCAAGGGGGATGTAGTTACACCATAAAAATAAATATTGTGGCCTAAGGAAGGGTGATCTAGATGGAAACCATTACCTTGTTTCCTCATACGGTAAATTCACTATAAGATACTATATAAAAAATATTAATATATTAATCACCTATTTAAGATAATTTTTCATATCCATAACCTTTTATATACTAAATTTATATGGGTAATCTTTAAAGAGATTAGAGTTGGTGAGTGAAAAAATAATTATAGAAAATGAAGGAATGATTTGAACAACGTGATTGGTATACACAATGATTATTGAATGAGTTTAATTTGAGAAGGGGTAGTATATCATCAATAGTGTATCATTTGAATATTAATGTATTGATTATGAAATTATTGACTCATAATCACCTGGAATTTTAAATCATTACAACATGGAAGATCATGAATTGAAAAGGGTACAGTGAGAAACATGGAGTGATTTTGGCAGCGTGATGACTATAAACATGGGACTATGAAAAGATCATATTATTAGATGATGGTATTATATAATAAAAAGTGAATAATTATTAAATTAATAGATTTATTATTAATACATATAATTGTAATCATATTAAATTTAAAAGGTATTATCACAAAATAAAAACATGAATCAAAATGAGGAGGAGAAAAACCATACCTTGCTAATTATCTTATTAAAGGTTAAGAGGATTCATTAAAATTGTAGAAAGTACATTGTAGCGATTTAAAGAGGGATTGAAAAGGATAATTAATGAAAATTTTCATTGGGGTGGAGAGGGATGATATAATGGGTAGGATGATCACCTTTTATATTTGAAAAGATGGCCTTTCTAGTTGAATCTAATGATGGGTTCGAGGTAAGAATTAAGTGACATGGGTGTTCGGTGGGTTAGGTGTGTTAGCTAAATTAGGTGAAAATGGTATGTGATACATGTGGTTATGAATTTAATACCAAAAAAAGATTTATATAAGGTTTATGTTACCTATTAATGATTAATTATGTTTTTTATATTTTATTAACCTATTTTAACCTTATTAATCATGATTAATAATTAATCGAAGAAAATAATTAATTACCAAAAAATATAACATAAAACTTATTACCAAATATTGATGTTTTAAATTTTAATTTGGCCTCCATTAAACCTAATTATGTTTCAAATTTTGGTAAAAATATCTTTTAAAACCAAACATATAATTTGTAGATAAATCGTTTTTCTAGAGGGATGATGTTTTAATTTTTATGTTCCCTTTGTCTTATTCATAAACGATTAATAATAAAATTATTCTCAATATATATATATATATATAATCATCATATTATAGTATTAATTAAAATTATATAAATTTAAATTAAAAATAACCAATAATTAGAAAAATATTATTCTTTGAAAAATAACTATTTTAACATCGTAAATGATATTTACCGTGAAAACATTGTTTAAGGAATAATAATAAATTGACCACATTAATTGATTTTATAATTAAATTAATTTATTTCCATTGTAATTTAAAAAATTTGTAAAAAATAATTTTAATATAATAAATGTAAAATGTTTAAAATATTTTTGTAGAAATTTTTTTCTAGGGATTCAATATATAGTTTTTTAAAAATTTATATGTAATACTTGTACTATAATAGTGACAGAAAAGGCTCAATATTGATATATTACAATATTTAATTAAATGTAAAATTTATAATAAAAGATGAAATTTTTCTGCTCATATAATTTTGAAATTTTAAATCCTAAAACTTAAGGTAGTTTTATCTAATTTAGATTATAAAATTTATGAATTTAATAACTAAATAATAATGGAAAATATAAATACATTTTATTTTATTGAAATTATGTTGTTTTTAGTCATTAAGTGTCCTAAATATCATTTTATATTAATTTCTAAATTCAATAATGATAATATATATGATTATACATTGAAAAATTACATTTAATATTGGTTTATGTAAATATTTGGGTAGAACATACAATAACCAAAAAAGTATTTGAGAAAGAGCAATTCATTTTAATATTAAATCTCTTTTATTATTTATCAAATAACTAGAATATTTTTTTGTCAATTAATATAATTTTATTTAGTAGTGTTTTTTATTTTCCATATTATTTTGTTAATAAAATTCATTCTATATGTATCTACACATTTAGTTTAGTGTATCATTTGATAAAATTTGTTTAATAATTTATTTATTTAGAGAGAATATATATTGAAATCTTCGTTTGTAAAATTCCCTCATGAAATAAATTATTCCCTCCCAATTTTAATTATCACGTGTTAATGAATATATATAAGGTTATATAATAGGTAGTCATACTGAAGTTATAATTTCTAGTGAAATTAAAACATTACAATCTTAAGGAACATATATTTTTCCTAAAAAATAGTATTATCCCATAATATTGTGTTCTTATCTTACTATTTAGTATAAGGCTCTACCATTATTAAAAATCAAGGACCACTATGTTTTTTTTATATAGGGTGTTTTTATCATCCATTAATTGATGGAATATCATAGGATAATATTAAAATTGTCTTCATAACCCCATAAATGTTTCTCACTAGGTAAGGGGAACCAATCCATCACTATTATCACAAAATATTTATCAAAATGAAGTATAATAATATTTCCAAAAGTAAAATTCCTATCAAAACTAACATGTAATAAAATAACAATAAAAATGGAATTTTCATAAATATTCAAATAACAAGTGTGGTGATTTAATTCACATAGAAAATGATCTAGAAATTCTAGGGTTCTATAATTAGAAACCAATTAGACATTCAAAACATGTAGAATAGGATAACAATTACTTAATTATAATGATACACTTTAGTAGTAGTGATATAATATTCTTTCACTTGGTCCCTTAGTTGAGGAGGTTGCTGAGGCCTATTCACCTCATCAACCATTCAGTTTGGGTATAAATTTATATAATTTCTAAAATCCATGAATTTGAATCACTAAACATTATTATTCTTTATTACAATGATTTTCCTCATCATCAATCCTATAAAATCATGAGACCGATTTTCTATCCTTCTACACAAAAAAAATTATCTTATTCCTTTTGGTAAGTTACTCAATAAATCATTCTACATTTTTTGTACAAAAAAATTAATCTTATTTTCTTAATCATTTTCCTCATGTGATGTTATATGAAACCCCCTTATTATTATTTTTAGTGTGTTTTTATTTTTAACAAGACTCAACATGTTAACTATAACTTTATGTTGTCATGTGAGCACAATTTTCTTTAACACCAACTTCTATCCTATTTGGTTTCCCATTATTATAATTACTATATTATACGTCACATCCACTATTAACTTTGTTTCTCCTAGCTAAAAAAATTATTAAAACTAAAAGGGTTGAAACGATTGATAGAAAAAAATATAGGGCAATTATCACAATCAATAATATAAAAAGCATTTAACAGTAAAACATCTAACCCTTATCACCACGTTAGCCTATAAATTTTTTTAGTTCATCACGTATCAATATTGGTTTATCCTAGATTAATAAATATTTTTTTTGTCATATACTTCTAATTATAATCCCTCAAGTTATTTAAGAAAAAAATCCATTATTTTTGTTTATAATGAGCATGTGATCGGAATGGCCCGAAGGCCTTCATTATTATTATTATTATTGATAATCCACCTTTAAACGGGTGAGTTAGAACCCTTATAAGGCCTGAAGGCTTAGAGATAATTACATGACCCGTTTGTCTTAGAGGGAATCACCAAAACAAGACAACATGGAACTACCCCTCCTTAGCATATGTCATGATATCAACACTCCACCTTCGTAGGGTTGGTCGGCTAGATGACCGATGCAAAACTGCACAGACTATCCCCATAGGGTCTAACCAAGTATATAGTTCTAGGCCCACTCATCATACATCAAGGTAATGATTGATTAAATTATAAACCAATAATTTTCAGGGTTTTTACCCCTAGGTGAATCCATGAGATAAGAACTTCCACATTTTAGTATCTAGATATGGAAGTTTTTTTAGGAAAAACACCTACTCAAGACATTACTAATATTTCTTGATATCGTCATATACTTAAACTCTTCTCTAGTGTCATTAATAAGGTTCTCTAACCCTTACAATAAAGGTAATAAAAAATCAATAAAAAATAACCAAACCATACTCTGATACCAAATATGGAGTCCCAAGATAAACATACATAAATTATACATTGATTCCATGGTTTAATTTATACAACTCACCGAGTTATACAACCCAAGGTCTTAAAGGACTAGTTTCATAGAAATTAACTACACAAATATACTAATATACAATAATTTTTCCATAATATATCTCTTGGAGACTCTCTTTATGATTATAAAGAAATTATGCATATCATTATAACATGGGGAAAGTAGGATAATAAGAAAGGGGTGTTATGAAACACCTAGAAAAGTAAACATATCAATAATTCATCAAGGGTGAGATCAAAATAATAATATGAGACATGGGTAAGGGATAAATTTCATATGAAAAATAGCATGGAAGAAAAAGTGTTTTCCATATGACATGATAGAAATACATGTAATTTCAAATGAACAAACATATTCCATGGAAAATTTATGATAAATCATTAGGAATTAAACATGTGTGATGGTTCATAATTATAGGCATAAGATTATGACATTATAGTACGGAATAAACATAATCATAGAATCCATATGTCAAGGATACCCACTATGACATTAATCATATATTAGGATTGGGATGACCATCTATATAACTTCTGGGTTTTGGGATAATCCTCATATGTACCCTTGTTCTTGGGAAAAAACCACTAATTATCCTCTTGGGAAGGGTAGAAACCCTCATGTGTACCCCTGGATCTTGGTAAAAATAATTTCATGAACCCTTTGGCATGTGATAAATCATCCCATATACACTTTTAAGATCCTGAGATATAGACTATTCTAATTCCTTGAAGGGATTTATAGTATAACACCCATAAATCACCTATATATATGATTCCACTAGAAACAATTCATTAATCACAATATAAATAACCTGTAGAATGTGAAATGTGTTCAAAAAATTTCTAGATGGTATCACTAAAATTGACCTTAATAATGAAAACAATTGATACTGAAAATTTAATCTCGCAAAATATTATTTCATAATATAATTTAGAGGGTGATACATGGAAAATAATGTAACACCCGAGATTTTTATGAGTAATATTTTGTTTATATGTTATATATATATCATCAAAGTAATCTTTTACTACACACTAGCTTGACTTACTTTACACGCAATCACGACCTTCCTCGATAGCTTGCATTGTACGCAATACCGAGTTTCACTAAACAACGATATGCTATTAAAATATTTTTAAAACTAGCCGTTATGAATAGTAATAACCACTTTTTGAAATTTTATAAATTTTATTTTTCAAAATGGACTTCATTTTTGGATTCGTAATACCGAAATTAGCCTAGGGTGAAATTTTGGTATTTTTCTGAAAACATTCAATTTTTGATGAATAGTGAAACCACTTAGTGGTAGGTTAAAAACTGAATTTTGCATAAAACTTAATTTTACCACTTCTGTGAATGGAATTTCGAAAATCCGATAGACACAGTTAATATCAGTAAGTAAAATGTGGTTCAATGAGATATAAACAATTTTTTTGGTGAATAGTAACTTTTTACTTTTTTTACCGCGGTTAATAGTAAATAGGGTAACTAAGGGTAAATATGATATTACTATTACCCTAACACATGTCCTAATTCTATTGGATAAGTGTAATTCGACCAAAAACAACCTTATGAATATAATATGACCATTTAGGTCCACTTGGATTAGATTATGACATTTAATATTATTTTATTTAATGAATAGTTAAAATAGTTAAAATCAAAGTTTAATAACTAAAACATTTTTAATATGGGGTTATACATAAGATAAATTCGACTATAAATATTCATTAGAAAGATAAAAATATTTCCTACATAATGATATTTTATTTATAATTTTTAGACTTTAAATAAATTAATTTATTTATCACTCAATGATGATGCAGTAATTACCCTTTTAAGGAAATGTTAACATAATTGATGTTATAAATGCTCAAATAAATGTAATTTGAGACTTTTTATGAATTCCACTAATTTTCTAGGTTACTATGATATATTATTGTTGATGTAATCAACTTGGTTCGAACATATAATTCTGTTATAACTTTCACAAAAATCATATATCAAATAGTGTCAAAATTGACACAAAATAGTTTTTAAATAAAAGATTATATTATTAATTGTTATTTTATTTTTAAAAATCTAAGATTCGGCCAAATTACTTATATAAGGATATATATATTAATAATAAACAACTTGGGGTTATTTTGGCATGTTATAGTAAGTGTATTAACTATATAGTGTAAGAAAACAAAAAGTCACGGTAAAAGTTAAATTATTTAACTTAGAGTTAAATCTAATTGATAAGGTTAAAATAATAACCTAAACTTGTCTAAATCCTATTTTTTGATAGGATTTCGACCCATACCCACTTTAACTTCAAAATAAGACCCTTGGGAACAATTATAAACCGATTTTGACTTTAATATAAAATAATATTTTGAGATATTCCTAAGGTGCCCCTCTCCTCCCTTATAAAAGGGCACATCCTCCCCCTCCTCCTCACACCAATTTGAGCACTCAAGCTCGGCCAACCCCTGAACAAATCCCTTCTCCACTTCCCTAGAATAATCTTAGAGGTCCTGGTCTTCTTCAAAGACCAATCTTAGTTCCCTAAGTGGAGGATTCAAAGAGGCGTTTCAAAGAAGAGGTAATATCCATTACCGATCTTTTCAATTTCTTTCTTCTTCAACTTCTTCTTATTTAGTTGTTTCATGATAAAGTAATAACATCAGTATTACTTACATACTGATATGTTATTATAAATATGAAATAACCCTAATTCACCTTCTATCTATCCTACGGAAAAATGAAATCACCGCGCGTGCGTACGTACGGAATACCGTCTCCACGCCGTGGTGTAATCTATTTTCCACCATCACCTTACAAGGATGCGTATAATGGTGTAATGAGTAACTATATATGATTATTATAAAGTGATATTGATACTGAAATAGTATAAATACACTTAAATACAATTCCACGATCATGGGAACAATATCATCGCTCGTGCGTACGTACGGAATACCGTCTCCACGATGTGATGCGACTCGTTCTACATGATCATCATTACATAGTAATTATATAAATGAATTGAATGAATAAATATGATATATGTTACACTAATACCATTATGGATATAAGGTATCTATAACCTTAAAAGAAGAATAAGAATTTATTCGGCAAAACACGCATAAGAACAAAAGGCAATAAAGACCCGAGTAACAAGTAACAATGAAATATTACTAATAAGAAGCTAAGAATATGACCATATATGATATCATATCAATATGTATGATTCTGGAATAAGTCAATAACATTATATAAACCATTATACAGGAGCTTCGGACACGTACAAAGCAAATCGGACCTAAGGTAAGGGAAATGTCACAATCTCATTTTTATCCGAGATTGTTTATACTTTGGTATTTACTGGGGTGTATTTTATCATCCACATACATGTTTCCTCAATATGTAATATTATTTCCATTCACCTACAATTGTTTAAATCCATTTTTACCCTTTGGTGAGTTTTTAGTAAAAGATATGAAAGGAATCTTTTGTCGTTTTTCGTACGAGGTACTTTTTGACTTTTCCGACAAAAGTACGAGAAGAATGTTTTTTTAACTTATACGGCATGAATGAATTTTTGAAACATTATTTCCAAGAAGCTTCCTTTACATGTTTCATGTTTATTTTTAATCAGCTTCTTTTAGTTTAAAATTGTATGACATGTTAAGAAAGGAAAAGTGTTTTTGAAGAAGAAAGGATATTTTCCTCAAGAATGGAGTTCAAGTGTTTTATCAAAATTATTTTCCATCTAAGATAATAAAGGGTTCTGTTTTTATCCCTATTATTAAATTGATTTGATTATGTTGTGATGGAATTATTTTTATGAATTCCTTTATCTTATATGAAATTTTTTATGATGTCACGATGTTTAAGATTCCCATTTTTTTTACATGGGTTATGCAATGATGTATGATTTATGATTTTGTGGCACACATAAGAAATGATTCATTATAAGATGGGTGAGACCAATATCTCCCTCCAATGCATTGGGTAAATATTTATATCTCATGAGATAGACATGGCTGGAACGGAAGGTTATTTCGGTTCAGTGATACAGGACTGAAACGAGGAGTGAACTTGGTTCAGAAATGGACTTTGTCCGCTAAGATAGTCTTGGCAATGAGTCATGACTAACAAGAAATGATTTTCCATGATTATGTGTGCATTCCACAAAGTTTCAAGTTTTATGTTATGATTATGGGGATCTCATTTTCACTTCTATGATTTATTCCATGTTAAGATATTATGATCTCTTTTGCAGGTTATTATTTTCAAGAAGATATGATATGATTTTTATTTCCTTTATTTTCCCTTATTGAGCATTTGAGCTCACCCTTTTTTGTATGTTTTCTTTTCCCCAGGTTAGGAAGATGGATATTAAGTAGAATATGCTAAAAGGGACCCTAGATATTATGAAATAAATGGGAGACACTGCAGAAGATTTATGAACCAGTTGTTTATGTTTCCCAGTTTCTAAAGACACTATACCTATACGGTCCTTTGTGGTTTTGTCGTATGTTGTAATAAGTGTGCTTCAATTTTGAAGTATTAACAATATATGTAAAGTATGGGTCGTTATAGTTTGTATCAGAGGAAAGGTATAGTCAACCTTTGGAAACTAGGATGTGAAAGCCTTAGTAATAACCCTAAGGATAAGTCTAAGCATAGAACACACTCTTAGTATTTTAGAAATGGCCATGAATAACCTAGGATAAGACCTTAAGTGTGAAATTTTTTTTCTTGAATTATGTGGTTTTCCTATTATAATTAGTGTTGCTCACGCTATTCTTCTTGGTTTTAGTCAATGGCTGGAACCCGAAGGAACCGTGTTAATGCGGAATGCGATGGGCAATGCAATGATTGTCCCCCTGAGCAACCAAACGATATGGGAGCTGGAATACAAAATCTTGTAGCCATGCTCACACAACTTTCTCAAGCTATGAATCATGCAGGACTTCCAAACGTGCAAAGGAAGGAGAAACATTCTGTTGAATCCTTCATGAGGCAGCATCCACCTTCTTTCAGCGGGTCTACTGATCCATTAGTTACTGAACAATGGATTAGTACTACTGAAAATATATTTTCAGTTCTTCAATGTTCTGAACATGATAAAGTCATCCTAGCAGTGTATCGTTTGGAAGGTGATGCTGATCAATGGTGGAATCTTATTAAGAATACGAGGCAAAGGGATGAAATTGAGTCCATGGAATGGGACGAGTTCAAGAACTTATTTTTCAATAAGTACTTCCCTCGTATTCTCCGAACAAATATGGAGAAAGAGTTTCTTGAACTGAAGTAAAGGGATGATGAATCTGTTTGTACCTATGAAGAAAATTTTACAAGACATGCAAGGTACGCTTCTGGTATTATTATCCAACCTGAGAGTAAGATCGATCAATTCTATAGTGGCTTAAAACCAAGTCTTCGAAGGGAGTTAGCCATAAGGGACTTCAATAGCTATGAGGAAATCGTTCGATGTGCTCTCAAAGTCGAGATAGAGATTGGAGTAACCCATCAGTCATATGGGTTTGATAAGAAGAGGAAAATGGAATTCAAAGGAAAATCTAAAGAGCACACTGAAAAGAAGATGAGCTTTCCCTTATGATAAAAGTGTGGAAAGAAACATGGAGGGAGTTGTCTTAAAGGGACAAGTAAATGTTTCAAATGTGGAAAGGAAGGTCATCGGGCATTTGAATGCCGCGATAATGGGAAGAAGATGTCTAATGATGCAAACAAAGGAAGGGATACACAGAATGAACCTATTACACTTCAATGTTTCAAGTGCAAGGAGATGGGGCATTATGCCAATCAATGCCCAAATCCAAGGGTTGATGATGATGGTCGACGTCAACAAACTCTTAAGGCTAAAGACAAAGTAAAGTCACATGCAATTTCTATCAACGATGTGGAGTACGATAACGAAGTGGTGAAAGGTACACTTACCATACACTCTAAAGTAGCAAATGTTTTTTTTTGATTCTAGATCCACCCACTATTTTATTTCTGAAGAATTTTCTAAGGGTATCACCGTATTACCTCAACAATTAGATGGTGAGTTAGCTATGACAACACCTAATGGCACATCAATCGCATCAAAAGTTTATAATTCTTCTCCGATCGAAGTTTGTGGGAAAGTGCTTCCTGCAAATCTGATGATCCTTCCTTTAGTGGAATTCGATGTGATTCTTGGCATGGATTAGATTTCTTTATACGGATCTCATATTAATTTCCAAAGAAGGGAAGTCACATTTCATATTCCAGATCAATCTATGATCGTCTATCAATGCCAGGATGAACATAACCTTCCATGGAAATTTCTTCCATTTTATGGGTATTGATTCCACTAAATGAAGGTTATTTATCTCAAATGGTTGGTGAGAAACTCTCGATTAAGAATATGCCCATCGTACGGGAGTTTGATGGTGTCTTTCTGGAGGAATTACCGGGTCTTCCACCAAACCGTGAAGTTGAGTTTTCAATAGAACTCGTACCGGGTGCTTTTCCTATTTCAAAGACACCTTATAGAATGGCCCCAATTGAGTTGCAGGAATTGAAGAAGCAACTCCAAGAGAATCTTGATAAGGTATTCATACACCCTAGTGCGTCACCTTGGGGAGCACCTGTTCTATTTTTTAAGAAGAAAGATGGATCAATGAGACTCTGCATTGATTATCGAGAACTTAACAAGATCACTATCAAGAAAAAATATCCACTCCCACGCACTGATGACTTATTTGACCAACTACGCGGAGCTCAATACTTTTCCAAGATTGATCTTCGTTCAGGGTATCATCAATTAAGGGTCAAAAGGGAGGATATACTAAATACGACTTTCCGTACAAGGTATGGACACTATGAATTTATAGTGATGCCATTTGGTCTTACTAATGCCCCTGCTATCTTCATAGATCTAATTAATAGAGTCTTTAGAGACTATCTTGATCAATTTGTGGTAGTCTTTATAGACTATATTCTTGTATATTCAAAGAGAAAGGAAGAGCATGAAGATCACTTGAGATTTATATTGAAGACCCTGAGAAAGGAGAAGCTTTATGCCAAATTTACCAAGTGTGAATTTTGGCTTCAAAAAGTTGCATTTTTGGGTCACATAATCTCAAAAGAGGGGATATCTGTGGATCCAGCAAAAACACAGGTTATTGAAAGATGGTCGATACCAACAATAGTAACTGAGATCTGAAGTTTTCTTGGTTTGGCTGGATATTATCGACGTTTTGTAAAATATTTTTCATGATTATCTAACCCACTCACCAAGTTGACTCGGAAAGGAGTTAAGTTTGTTTGGACAGAGGAATGTGAAGAGAATTTCAAGGAGTTGAAAAGAAGGTTATCCAGTGTACCTGTGCTCACACTGCATTATAGTGGAGAAAGTTTTGTGATATACAGTGATGCATCCAAGAAGGGATTGGGGTGTGTTCTTATGCAAAATGATATGGTGATAGCTTATCCCTCATGACAGTTGAAAATCCATGAGCAAAATTACCCAACACATGATTTGGAGTTAGCTGCGGTAATATTTGCATTAAAGATTTGGAGGAATTACCTTTATGGTGAAAGGTGTGATATTTATACTGATCATAAAAGTTTAAAGTATATTTTCACACAAAAGGAGCTGAATATGCGTCAAAGAAGATGGTTGGAGCTGATTAAGGATTATGACTGCTCAATCCATTACCACCCTGGGAAAGCAAACAAGGTGGCAGATGCATTAAGTCGACAAGACCATGCTAGTTTATCCATGATGAGGATCACAAAAGATCCAATATTTATGGATTTACAAAGGATGGATCTTGGAATTATAATGGAAGGGGAAAAATATTATCTTTCTCAAATGAATGTTCAACCATATATACATATGAAGATTAAAGAGGCACAGAAAGAAGATGTTGAGTTACAAAAGAAGGTGAGAAATGTTCCTGAGTTCAACCTTGATTGTGATGGGATAATAAAGTTCAGGAATCGGGTTTGTGTTCCTCCCATCCCCGAATTAAAGAAGGAGCTGCTGGATGAGGCTCATAGTTCTTCATTCTCTATTCATCCTGGAAGCACGAAGATGTATAGGGACCTGAAAGAGTACTTCTGGTGGGATGGAATGAAAAGAGATGTTGCTGAATATGTATCTCGATGCTTGGTTTGTCAACAAGTTAAAGCTGAGAGACAGAAGTCTAAGGGTATGTTACAACCATTACCCATACCCGAATGGAAATGGGAAAACATCACTATGGACTTTGTCACAGGACTTCCAAAAACATCCAAAGACAATAATGCTATCTGGGTCATAGTTGATCGTCTTACAAAGTTTGCACACTTCATTCCTATTAGAGAGGATTTCTCTCTAGATCATCTTTACATGATATATGTAAAGGAAGTGGTAAGATTGCAGGGAGTACCACTTTCTATTATATATGATCGGGATCTGAGATTTACCTCGAAGTTCTGGCGAAGTCTTCAGCATACTCTGGATACAGAGTTGAGTTTCAGCACTGCTTATCATCCTCAGACAGACGGTCAGTCTGAGAGAACAATTCAAACCCTAGAAGATATGTTGAGAGCTTGCTCTATGGATTTCAAAGGTGGTTGGGATCAACACATACTTTTGGTGGAATTTTCTTATAATAATAGCTTTCACTCCAGTATTCAGATGGCTCCTTATGAAGCTCTCTATGGAAAGAAATGTAGGACTCCAACTTGCTGGGATGATGTTTGGGAAAGAAAGCTATTAGAACCTGATCTCGTTGATGAAATGGCAGAAAAGGTCAGATCTATTCAACAACACATAAGAGCAGCTCAGAGTCGATAGAAAAGTTATGCCGACAACTGAAGGAAAGACCTAGAGTTTGAAGTGGGTGATAAAGTGTTCTTACGAATATCTCCCTGGAAGTGGGTTATGAGATTTGGAAAAAAAGGGGAAGTTGAGCCCTAGATATATCGGTCCTTTCAAAATACTGGATTGTGTTGGGAAGGTAGCTTACCGATTGGCACTTCCACCGAATCTCTCTCAAGTTCACGATGTGTTCCATGTATATCTCCTGAGAAAGTATATACCTGATCCTTCACATGTACTCAGCTCAGAAGTTGTACCGCTGGAGCAAGATCTTTCTTATGAAGAACAACCGATAGAGATTCTGGATCGTAGCGAAAAAGTCCTACGAAACAAGACCACTCGATTGGTGAAAGTTTTATGGAGGAACCACCAACTTGAAGAAGCTACATGGGAGCTTGAGGATATGATGAGGGAGAAGTATCCTCATCTGTTTGTTACAAAGTGACGAATTTCGAGGGCGAAATTATTTTTAAGGGGGGTAGAATGTAACACCCGAGATTTTTATGAGTAATATTTTGTTTTTATGTTATATATATATCATCAAAGGAATCTTTCACTACACACTATCTTGACTTACTTTACACGCAATCGCGACCTTCCTCGATATCTTGCGTTGTACGCAATACCGAGTTTCACTAAACAATGATATGCTATTAAAATATTATTAAAACTAGCCGTTATGAATAGTAATAACCACTTTTTGAAATTTTATAAATTTTATTTTTCAAAATTGAATTCTTTTTTGTATTCGGAATACCGAAATTAGCCTAGGGTGAAATTTTGGTATTTTTCTGAAAACTTTCAATTTTTGATGAATAGTGAAACCACTAAGTGGTAGGTTAAAAACTGAATTTTGCATAAAACATAATTTTACCGCTTCTGTGAATGGAATTTCGAAAATCCGACAGACACGGTTGATATCAGTAAGTAAAATGTGGTTCAATGAGATATAAATAATTTTTTGGTGAATAGTAACTTTTTACTTTTTTTACCGCGGTTAATAGTAAATAGGGTAACTAAGGGTAAATATGATATTACTATTACCCTAACACATGTCCTAATTCTATTGGATAAGTGTAATTCGACCAAAAACAACCTTATGAATATAATATGACCATTTAGGTCCACTTGGATTAGATTATGACATTTAATATTATTTTATTTAATGAATAGTTAAAATAGTTAAAATCAATGTTTAATAACTAAAACATATTTAATATGGGGTTATACATAACATAAATTCAACTATAAATATTAATTATAAAGATAAAAATATTTCCTACATAATTATATTTTATTTATAATTTTTAGACTTTAAATAAATTAATTTATTTCTCACTCAATGATGATGCAGTAATTACCCTTTTAAGGAAATGTTAACATAATTGATGTTATAAATGCTCAAATAAATGTAATTTGAGACTTTTTATGAATTCCACTAATTTTCTAGGTTACTATGATATATTAGTGTTGATTTAATCAACTTGGTTCGATCATATAATTCTGTTATGACTTTCACAAAAATCATATATCAAATAGTGTCAAAATTGACACAAAATAGTTTTTAAATAAAATATTATATTATTAATTGTTATTTTATTTTTAAAAATCTAAGATTCGGCCAAATGACTTATATAAGGATATATATATTAATAATAAACAACTTGGGGTTCTTTTGGCATGTTATAGTAAGTGTATTAACTATATAGTGTAAGAAAACAAAAAGTCACGGTAAAAGTTAAATTATTTAACTTAGAGTTAAATCTAATTGATAAGGTTAAAATAATAACCTAAACTTGTCTAAATCCTATTTGTTGATAGGATTTCGACCCATCCCCACTTTACCTTCAAAATAAGACCCTTTGGAACAATTATAAACCGATTTTGACTTTAATATAAAATAATATTTTGAGATATTCCTAAGGTGCCCCTCTCCTCCCTTATAAAAGGGCACCTCCTCCCCCTCCTCCTCACACCAATTTGAGCACTCAAGCACGGCCAACCCCTGAAAAAATCCCTTCTCCACTTCCCTAGAATAATAATATAGGTCCTGGTCTTCTTCAAAGACCAATCTTAGTTCCCTAAGTGGAGGATTCAAAGAGGCGTTTCAAAGAAGAGGTAATATCCATTACCGATCTTTTCAATTTCTTTCTTCTTCATCTTCTTCTTCTTTAGTTGTTTCATGATAAAGTAATAACATCAGTATTACTTACATACTGATATGTTATTATAAATATGAAATAACCCTAATTCACCTTCTATCCATCCTACGGAAAAATGAAATCACCGCGCGTGCGTACGTACGGAATACCGTCTCCACGCCGTGGTGTAATCTATTTTCCACCATCACCTTACAAGGATGCGTATAATGGTGTAATGAGTAACTATATATGATTATTATAAAGTGATACTGATACTGAAATAGTATAAATACACTTAAATACAATTCCACGATCATGGGAACAATATCATCGCTCGTGCGTACGTACGGAATACCGTCTCCACGATGTGATGCGACTCGTTCTACATGATCATCATTACATAGTAATTATATAAATGAATTGAATGAATAAATATGATATATGTTACACTAATACCATTATGGATATAAGGTATCTATAACCTTAAAAGAAGAATAAGAATTTATTCGGCAAAACACGCATAAGAACAAAAGGCAATAAAGACCAGAGTAACAAGTAACAATGAAATATTACTAATAAGAAGCTAATAATATGACCATATATGATATCATATCAATATTTATGATTTTGGAATAAGTCAATAACATTATATAAACCATTATATAGGAGCTTCGGACACGTACAAAGCAAATCGGACCTAAGGTAAGGGAAATGTCACAATCTCATTTTTATCCGAGATTGTTTATACTTTGGTATTTACTAGGGTGTATTTTATCATCCACACCCATGTTTCCTCAATATGTAATATTATTTCCATTCACCTACAATTGTTTAAATCCATTTTTACCCTTTGGTGAGTTTTTAGTAAAAGATATTAAAGGAATCTTTTGTCGTTTTTCGTACAAGGTATTTTTGACTTTTCCGACAAAAGTACGAGAAGAATGTTTTTTTTTAACTTATACGACATGAATGGATTTTTAAAACATTATTTCCAAGAAGCTTCCTTTACAAGTTTCGTGTTTATTTTTAATCAACTTATTTTAGTTTAAAATTGTATGACATGTTAAGAAAGGAAAAGTGTTCTTGAAGAAGAAAGGATATTTTCCTCAAGAATGAAGTTCAAGTGTTTTATCAAAATTATTTTCCATCTAATATAATAAAGGGTTCTGTTTTTATCCCTATTTTTAAATTGATTTGATTATGTTGTGATGGAATTATTTTTATGAATTCCTTTATCTTATATGAAATTTTTTATGATGTCACGATGTTTAAGATTCCCATTTTTATTACATGGGTTATGCAATGATGTATGATTTATGATTTTGTGGCACACATAAGAAAGGATTCATTATAAGATGGGTGGGACCTATATCTCCCTCAAATGCATTGGGTAAAGATTTATATCTCATGAGATAGACATGGCTGGAACAGAAGGTTATTTCAGTTCAGTGATACAGGACTGAAACGAGGAGTGAACTCGGTTCAGAAATGGACTTTGTCCGCTAAGATAGTCTTGGCAATGAGTCATGACTAACAAGAAATGATTTTCCATGATTATGTGTGCATGCCACAAAGTTTCAAGTTTTATGTTATGATTATGGGGATCTCATTTTCACTTCTATGATTTATTCCATGTTAAGATATTATGATCTCTTTTGCAGGTTATGATTTTCAAGAAGATATGATATGATTTTTATTTCCTTTATTTTCCCTTTCTGAGCATTTGAGCTCACCCTTTTTTGTATGTTTTCTTTTCCCCAGGTCAGGAAGATGGATATTAAGTAGAATATGCTAAAAGGGACCCTAGATATGATGAAATAAATGGGAGACACTACAGAAGATTTATGAACCAGTTGTTTATGTTTCCCAGTTTCTAAAGACACTATACCTATACGGTCCTTTGTGGTTTTGTCGTATGTTGTAATAAGTGTGCTTCAATTTTGAAGTATTAACAATATATGTAAAGTATGGGTAGTTATAAATAACCTCTAAGAAAACAAGGCCCTTGGTGATAAATAGTAAAATGGTAGTGAAATCATAATTTTTTTTAAGAAAATTATTTTAACTTTGGAGTAAGTGATGAGGTCATGGGTAGTGTTAAAAAGTCATTTTTAGAAAATTCACTTTTTAGAAATTGAAGAAAAAAAATTTTCAAAATAAATATTCAAGATGGAGATACAAAAATAAATCCTTGGAAAAGACTTAAATATTTAAAAAATGTCAATTTTTTTTATAAAAACATTTACAATTAAAAATAATATTCAATAGATGATTCTTGAAATAAAAATAATGGTTTAGAAAAGGTGTAGTGAAATTACATGAAAATATTTTACTTTTATAAATATATATTAATAGTAGAGTTATTAAAATACATAATGGTTATCAAAAATGAATTTGGAGTTAAAGATAAAAAAAATATTTTAAAAGAATAGATAAATTTTAGACATTTCTAATTACCATTTTTGAAAACCCACATAGAAAAAGGGTAACCAATTCTTCATTTTTAAAATATAAGAATAAAAATATGATTTTCACATGAGAAGGCACATGAATTAATTTAAAAATATAAATGTGAACATCGACAGGAATGGAAATAATGGACATGTAAGTGAAACTATATATAAATGATATGATACTTATTATTAACATAGTTTCCTTTTTAATGAAGTAAAATAACTCATCAATAACGACCTTACTTGAATAGGATCTCTTCTATTGTTTCGTACTTCCAGAATAACTCGAAAATAATGAATATTTGAAAAAAATTATCTCCTATTATAGAAATAGGGTATAAAATATAAATAAAAATATATATGTAAAGGAGAAAAATTATTACTCAATAATTATATTTATTTATTAAAACAATTACATTCTAGTAAAGATAACAATAACATAAAATAGTATGAAAGAGAATAAATGAATGTGAATTATCCATGTTCGATATTAATTTATTATATTATAATTGAATGGAGAAGTAGTTTAAACATAAAAAAAATATTGGTGCATAATAATAAATCAAACCTCAATGAAGGGTAATTGATTAGGAAACCCTAACCTCATTTCCCATATTAGTCAAATTTTGTATAAAATCCTATATAGAAAAAATAAATATCTTAATCACCTATTTCAAATCCTTTTTCATATCTATAATCTTTTATAAAATTTTTTATGTGTAACCATTAAGGATATTAGAGATGGGTATTCCCAATATGAAGGTAAAAAATTAAAGAATGGTTTTGAAAAAAATGATGTACGTACAAATTGATTGTGGAATGGGTTTAATATGAGTGGAGGATTGTATCAAATAAATAGTTAATCATTTGGATTGTAAATTATTTATTAAAAATCCATGGAATAGAAATTAACTGTAGGATAAATTTAATACAATATGGATTTTCATGAATTTAAAAAGGGGTGATAAAATCAAGGAGCAATTTCAGTAGCTCAAAAGATATAAAAATGGAATTATGAAATGAAATTAATGTGAGAGAAGGGTAGTGTCACATAAATAGTGAATAATTTTTATATTAAATTAATTACTAGAAAAAAAATAAATCATAATCACCTGGAATTCAAAAGGGATTATCACATAAGAATTATTATAATCAAAAGGTGTAGGTGGGGAAAACATACTTTTCTAAAAAGCTTCTTAAATATTCATAGGACCCATTAAAACCTCAGGAACTCTATAGTATTGATTTATAGATGGTTAGGTAAGAGTAATTCATGATTAAATAATTTAGTGTGTAGAGGAATGAGAGAATGAGTGAGAGTGATATCACTATATAGGAGGAGAAGGGGTGGTTTTATGGAAAAATTGTTTGGTAAGTTGTAAGAATAGAATCCCATGGGTGTTAGGTGCATTATGTCTGATATGAGAATTTGGAGAAGATATGGAAGGTGGTTAATGTGTATATTAATTTAATACCTAATGATTATTTCAATATATATTCTTTGAACATTAAATTAATAAAAAGTTGAGATACATTATTTTCCCATTTTATCCTTATTAATCTTGAGTAAAAATTAATCATGGTAGATATTTTATTTCTTGAAATATAAATGACCCTAACTACTCAATTTTGAAGTGATGAATCTGAATTGTGGTTCCATTGAACCTAATTAGATTTATAAATGGGAGGAAATTAATATTTAAATCAAAACTTATAATTTTTATGAAATACATTTAATATTAAAAGTTGGAATTTTAATTGTTAGGTGTTCTTAAAATTATTTTACATTTTTTTCCAATTAGATGAGTGTTAATTCTTTTCTATATACATATACATTTAATCACCACATTATAGTGTTAATTTAAAATAGACCCATTAAATATATAAATACATAATATTTATAAAAGTATTATTCTTTGAAAAATTATCATTTTACCACGTTAAATAATATTTACCTTTGATACATGATTTCATTCCTTAAAATAAATCAACAAAATTACTATATATGATAATTATTATAAATTCATGTAATTAAATTTATAACAATAATTAAAATAATATTTATTATAATATATTTAAAATGTATTAAAATAAATTTTGAGAAAATTACTACTTGACTTTGAAAATATCAAATTTAGGTTTATAAAATATTATCAACATTTTTAAAAGTGTAATATAAATTATATATTAAATATTTTTTCAATAAAAATGTTCCAAAAAACTTATATGTCATAATTTTAAACTAATAATGGAATATAATTACCAATATTGGTATATTTCACTATTTACAAAAAATAATAGTTCCTAAAAATATAAAAAATTCACGATTTGATAATTTTGAGAACCTAAAACAATAAATGAAATTATATTTATTTAATACAGATCCTAAAATTTATAATTCAAATTGTTAAAGTAAAAAAAATATAATATAGTGTTTTTTTTAAAACCAATGTTTTTTACATTAAGTGTTACGAATATTATGTCATATCAATTCTTAATTTTATGAATGATAATATATTAGTCATATACTGAAATATTATTTTGAATTTTGGTTGATTTAATTATTTGGGTAAAATATCTAATATATTATTAAAAATTTTATTTGAGATATAACAATTAATTTTTAATACTAAATCTAATTTATTCTTTACCCTAGAAATGTTTTCATTTTTTGTTAATTTATATACTTTTAATTAATAAATTTTATTATTTTTCTTATATTTTTTTAATAATATTTACTTAATATGTCTCGAAATGTCTAGTTTGTATTTCAGGTGAAGATATACTAAATAAATTATTTATTTATTTAAATTTTACAGGGAAATATTATGTCATTATATATATGGTTACTCTTCTATAATGGTTGTCTCACATAGTTGATAACATAGTAATTTTTTACAATATTGATAATTCATTTCAGTTTAAAATGGAGGCATGAACTACTATGTTGATGTATAAATATTGTTTCATGAATATAAAAGATGCAATATATAACATTTTTGAGATGTTATATGTATGATTAGGTTTTTCTTATACCATGTGTGTTGTATTAACATTATTCCATTATACACATCTAAATTTTATTTTTTACCAGTATTTCCTTCTTGTATTTTGACTTTGTACACTTACACATGAATGGAATGAACTCATCAAGGATTATAGATTTAAATGAATATCTTATATATTGTATTAGATTTTGAGTGATCTTTATCTGTATAAAATATATATATCTTCTATCCCTAAGGAAACAACCCAAGGCCCCATGTCAACTATACAACTAGCATCTTGAAAGCCCTAGAACATGACTCTTTCTCCCCCGTACACCCTTTACACCCCCAAATTTCCCACACCCCCAATGGGTCCAATACCTCACTCCTTTATCACTACCCAGACTACACCTCCACACCCCTGACTTTTAATATTCCTCTATGTTTCTTAGCCATCACACAACCCATGTTTCCATGGTCCCAGGTCTCAAACACAAGTCACACCCATTCTACACTATTCATCGACCTGGGAAAAATACCCAATGTATGTCAACCCTAGATTGGCCTAACTAAATTTTATCAATAAAAGAAAAATTAGTACATCTACATTAACTTACTACTCTCATCTTTTTTCACATCTTCAAAAAACATAAATTCTTTTTTATGTTCATTTATTTTTCACATTCAATACACAATTTTTTCCAATATATAATCTTTCCATATTGTAAATTCCACTAATTTAGTTGATCTTCTATATTTTTTTCATTATTAATATTATATTTCGGATCTTATTCATCAATGGTACTAAATATAACAAAAAATTCAGAACATCCTATGAATGAATAGTTTAAATTCAATTATTTTATTATCTGAAAAAATATTCCTTGCATTCTCTTGAGGGGAAGGGTTATTATTCCCATCATGTTTAACATATACTAGATTTTAATGTTTTCTAAATTATAAAAAGGGAATAATAATAATATAAAATATTATCCTAGATATTTACCTCCATAGATAAATTTTATAAGACTATTTCAATGAGTACCAACACATAAAATTAATTTAAGGATATTTTTTTATTAATTTTTTCAGAAAAAAGAGCATTATTTGACATTTAGTTTATTATATATTTAATCTATAAAGGGGAAATCATTTTTTTATACCATAATATATTTTATGGGAATATTTTTTAAATTAAATAAATGATTGGTTCCTAATTCTAAAAACATAGATGAAGTGAATAATCCATTTAATTAAATTTTCCCTTATCTCTATTATTTATGATTTCAATAATGAAATCTTGATCACTTATACAAATATATTGGAGAAAACACCACATTATAACCATTAAAAAAATAAAATTTATTTTTTTGAGTGTACATCCATAAGAATATATAAAAATTTATTACTTATATTAGAGTGGCAAGGGATCCATTTTAAAAAGCTATAGAGGTGCAAGTATTTATGGTCATGGTTGAGCCACTACAATAAAAGAATACACTAACTATGGTATAGAACTGAAAACCATTATCTAATTTGAACATCATAATGGTTATCAGATTTTCCCAATAAATATTTTAGTTTTATTATCTCTCAGTGAAAATAGAAATATGCATGATGTCAATATGTGATGGAGGAGAAAAACAAGAATGAAAAGTGTTGAACCAAATAATTGTGAGATATAAAATAGAGTCCCCAAGTAAAATAATGCACAGTGATAGTAATATTGGATACCTTAAAGTTTATAAGTGTAGTTTCTATCATGGGTGTCTTAAAAAAACATATCAAATATTGTTGGTTGCCGTTATATTCATATGAAAATAAATGAAGTACTGGAATTAATATATTTATACATTTGAAAAGGGGTAAATATACTACTTGAATTCCATATGTGGAATCTATTTAAGTAGTTGGGATAAAAATATAAATTAGATACTACTCATGAAGGTTACATGAAGAAGAATTCACTTGGAAATTATCATATTGAATTTAAATGTTCCACTACTTTGTATTTAGCATATATATTTCATTAAAGATGAAATTGTTATGACGATGGTGGTTCCTTGTTATTATTAAGGATTCAATCACTTGATGTCAATGGTAGGAGATTATTTTGTCCATGAATACTCGTACAAATAGTTTCAATGTAACATACATTATAACTATGATAATTAATGCATTGATCTTCAAGTCCAATACATTTATAACTCGTGGAAATACTTTCTTCAATGGATAGAAGAAGCTAGAAGTTGTTTGGTTTGGGAGAAAGATGACCAAGGCATTAAATGTTCCATCCATATACAAAATAGGTTAAAATTCAATGAACAAGTTTTAATGATTTTTAGAATGATGTAATTAGATGATTTGATATGTTTTTCGAATAGATAAATTAATGAATAATCCATACAAGGTTGTTTGTAGTGTTCGATAAGGGATGGAGATAGCAAAATAGAGCTGAAATGTTTTTAAGAAAATCCACCAATGTTTAGATTTCATAAATTTAGATACTAAAATTTATCTAATTTCAATATCCACATCACTGAATCAATATCATTTACTAAATGATATTCATATCCTCATTAATATTTAATCGAACTTTTTTATGTATAAAAAACTGAGAACCACATAGCAGAACGATCAACGCAACCAATTCCACCTATGTATATAAAAAATTCACATATCAAATTTCACGTATAGGAAAATTCATCGATGTATCCAAATGTCCCACATACGTGAATAAAGAATCACTTAACGGAATTCAATATATAACCTAATGAATCAAGTAACTGATTTCAGAAATGTATGGGAATTTCATCCAATGCATCTGCTTTATCCATGAATCCAAATTCACATAGGAATTTGGGTGGATGTAGGAGAATGGAACTATATATACATTTTTTATATATTTAATCCACATATCCAAATGAAAATTAACATAATATAATTTTTCATACGTATAAGGTAATTTTGAATTTTTTTGTAGATTTTTTATCTAAATAGGAAAAACCAATTCTAGATAATTGAATTATGATTCTCATCATAGATTATTCATCTTGATAAAACCTTTTATCATGATCAATATTATATTTAAAGGTATTAACCATAAAATGGAGAAGTTGGTAGTGTTGAGAAAAAGATCTTCACATTTTAGAAAATGGTTTCATATCATAGTATATGTGATCATACAAAATTAGAGTTCCACTCCACATGTTATAGGATCCACACCAAATTTCTTAAATAGAAATATCAAGAAAACTAAAAGGGAATGATTTCAAAAGGAGAGGAATATCACAATATTTAAAAATAACATGATAGAAAAAAGCAAAGTATTCATCAGCTCTTTCAGAAAAAATATGAATAATTATTTGACACATAGATCCTAATAATTGAATCCTAAGATTTAAAGGAGTTTTAATTCGAGAAATATTTTATTCTTCTATAACTATTATATATATATATATATATTTTGATTAAAGAAGATTAAAATAAGTGGAATAGAAAATTGAATGAGTATAAACCAAAGATATTCTATAAATTGAATGAAGGAGAGACATGTTCTAAAGTTCACATACCTATTCATATACTACAGGTTTAAAGAAAAACATATAGATTAGAACTAAATATGTGTGTACTGAAAATTATCTGATTTAATAAAATAAAAAGTTATATTTCTACAAAAATTAATTCCCAATAATGAATAATAAGTATGAGAATATTTATAGGGATATATCTTAACATTTAGAAGATGTAGAAGTTTGAAAAAGGGAGAGTCCAGATGTGATATTTTTGATCACATTCCAATCAAACAATCATTGAGAGCCATCCCACATTAGTCTATTATAGAATAAAATTTAGTAATCTCATATAAATACTTCAATAGTGGAATAATATCATACTTATAGCCAATAATGGTCTCAATTCATTATATGTGATATTTTTTCAATGTTAGTACAAACCCATTATCATGTATACAGGGACATAAAACCCTCTCTTACATTGTACTTGGTTGGATGTGATATTATATGTTCAAGGTCATACAATTTCCTAGGATTATTTTGATAATTATCATGAGCTCATGCATGTGATATAATAATCACAATGAATTGGGGATAGAGTCATTCGAAAGGCGAGAATCCTCATTAACAATCCACGACGTTCGCCTATGTTTTTTAATTTTTTATATTTATTCACTATCCAAAGGACATAATGATACTTAAAGATCCATTCAATGAATAAGTTCAGTAGATATTAAAGAATAAAAGTAAAAATGGATTAATATGTAGGTTCTGTACACAGTAGAAGCATGGGAGAGACAATGCCCAACTTCAGTTTTTTCCGTTATTGATAATCAATCTGAAATCTATTCTAACAAAGAAAATCGTGGCCAGCGCAATTGAATCAATCAACAAGAAATAGATAGAAAAACTAGAACCATGAAAGTATAGATTAATACATTTTGTTAAAAATTAATTTAAATAAATTAGAATTTCCTCCAAGGTTATTCATTCTTCATTGATGCATCCATCAACAGATCTACATTGTGCCACCACTGTGTTATAGAATTCAAATGTGGGATAACTACTGGAAAATGGACTTATACCCACAGTTTTGGGGAAAACCATTGGGATAGGTGACCTTATCTCCATGGTTTCGGAAAACCATAGGTATATGAATTTTTTGATAACATATGCCCATGGTTTCCCCAAATTGTTGTCATAGGCTACCCAATACCCACGGTTTTCACTAAACCGTGGTTATAGGGAATCAAAAAATGCATATTCCCATAGTTTTCCCAAAATCGTGGGGATGTGATGACCTATACCCATGGTTTTTCCAAAACTGTGGGTATAGTCATCAGATAAAAAAACCTATTGTAACGACCTAGAATTTTGAATAAATCTTGTTTCCTAATTTTGTGTGTTATTTTATTTTATTTTTATAATCAAAAAAAATGTTTCATTTGATAAAATGATTATAATTAAAATGAGACCATTTGGTTTTGACTGTTATATGACCATTGGTCAATATGATCGCTGTAAACTAAACATTTTGATTATTGTCTCTAAATACAAGTAATCCTGGTTAATTTATATAGAAAGAAGATTTGATGGCCTCACCCAGTAGTTTTGGACTGATCGAAGCCCATCTAACAGAACTTGGAAGGATGTAGCACCACTGGGGTTTGCTTTGGACCAAACCCAATCCGAACTTCATCGTGTGAAGATAGAACGAAATCTCCTTTGCAAGAAGTTCAAACTGATAGAAATTACTACTCGTGCGATGTTGGACGAGCCTCCCTCGGATTATCTCACCTTAGAAAACCTTACACTTAGGTCATATGCTTGTGTTATAAGGGGCTATGTAAGGAGACCATAACTGCCTTGTGTAATCCTTTGTTTAAAATAAAAAACATGGATTTCTTCTTATGATGAAGTTTATGAATTTACAAATGACCGGATAAATAGAGTATGCATATTTTTGATGAATTTTAGAAAAAGGATATTTGAAAAATGTTTATGTAAACATTAAATAATTAAAAATGTGTAATGATATTCAAAAAATGGTCTTCTACAATTATGTATAGTACGAAATTTAGAGTCTAATAAGATCAACATGATTTTTAATGAATAGTAAATTATGAATAGTGATTTTAGGCTTAGGATTAGTAATGTGACCAAATGGATTAGTAATCTCACTTAAAGAAAGTATTATTATAATCTAGGCACTTTGATTAAGTAATGTGATTCAATAAAATGGTTAAATGACGGTTTCATAAATTATTAATCAAGTATTAGTTTTTTCGGTTGAATAGTGTTTTTATTTAAAAATTAAATTAAAAATACTTAGGAAAATATTTTTATAAAATGGATTTTGTTTTTGAACCTAGAGAATCGATATTATGTTAAGGTAATTTTTGGGGTTTTTTTCTGAAAAAATAAATTTTCGGTGAATAGTGTATTTATTTAAAAATTAAATGAAAAATATTTAGAAAATTATTTTTATAAAATGGAGTTCATTTTTCAAATCAGAGCATTGATATTTGGTCAATGTGAAATTTTGGGATTTTTCTGAGAAAGTTGAATTTTCAGTGAATAGTAAAAATACAGTTTTAGGGTTTCGGTATGTTTGATGACATCATAACTATGTCAGGATGATGCCATGAGATATTTTAAGGGATGGTCGACTAAAGGGGATGAATTATTGTAGAGGTGTCTTAAGCGGCCAATACCATGGGCAAATACCATGGGCAAGACCATGGTTTTTCCCAAACCACCAATGAGGTGTCCCTTGGCCATTAATGCCTTGTCCACTCACATTCCTTTTAAATACCAAGAAATCCTCTCATCTGTTAGACTCCCCTCTCTCCCCCAACGATGTTCTGGTCTCATTACCTCCCAATGAGTCCTCCCAAGGTTCCCCCAAGCCCTCACGGTCCCAACCTTTGAGTTTTAAGAGTTACGTTTTAAGGTAAGGGATCCGACCTCTCTCTTTCTTTTCAAGTAATCTCTTTTATGTCATTTATTTTTTGATCCATGTTATTATGTTAAAGGATGTTCTTTTATATTCCTCTTACTTCCCTTTTCATGTTAATATAATGAGATATCCCCTCTTACTCTCCTTATTTCGTTTTATGATGTTTTAAGTGGTGTCATTAGGCTGTAGAAATTTTTGTAACAGATTCTTTCTCCCTTCTCTTTTTTCAAGATCTATTTTCATGTAAAGTCTTTCAAGTTCTGTTTTATTATGTTTGGGTATGATATATATATCTATAATACTTATCTTTTATGATCATTTGATGATATACCCCATTTGATCTCTTCAATTCCGTATTTTGATGTTTTAAATGGCGCCGTTAGGCTGCCGAATTTTTAAGTGGTTCTTTCACCTTTCTCATTTTCAAGATCTATTTTCATGTCAAGTCTTTCATGTTTCTTTTTATTATGTTGGGGTATGATCTCTAAATCTATCATACTTATCATTTATGATAATATGATGAGAGACCCCATTTGGTCTCTTCAATTCAGTATTTTGATGTTTTTTTGTGGCGTCGTTAGGCTGCCGAATTTTAAGTGGTTCTTTCACATTTCTCCCTTTTCAAAGTTCTAATTCCATGTCAAGTATTTCAAGTTCCTTTTTATTGTGTTTGGGTATGATATATATATCTATCATACTGATTTTATATGTTAATATTATGAGAGACCCTATTTGATCTCATCAATTCATTTTTGGTTGAACTTTATGTGACGCCGTTAGGCTGCCGAATTTTCATAAGAGAAATCTATTTTTTTGTCTTCCTTTCATGTTATTCATTTCATATGGTATATTTTCAAATTTTGTTACCATGTTCTCAAATCACTTATACTCTATCCCTCTACTATTTTATGGGTCCTTTATAAATGTTTGACCCATGTCCCATCTCTTTTCAACGTTTTCTAAAACCCTGTAACGTAGTCGTTGTGCTGCAGAATTTTCGTCTCAAAATTCCTCTCTTTTTCTCAAAATTACTTCATGTTATTATGTGAATACTCAAAGCTATTATTTATATAGGGGTATTCACATATATATCAAAATGTTCTATTTTTAAATTCAGGGATTAAATACATGAAACCTGCTTTCCCTTTCCGTGGGTTTAAAGTGACATAAAGATCATGGTTTTAAAGCAGGTTTTAAAACGTTATGATTATGAAATGAAACCAATTTATTTTATGCTATATGGGTTGTTTATGAAATGATTTATGATGATATATGTGGCTCACATGATAATAAAGACATGTAAAGAGTGCGCCCAGATAGCGCTCCAATTCATTGGGTAAAGACTTAATCTCTAGAGATGACCATTTAGAATGATTCCTTGGTGAATAACCTTGGTAATTTTTAATGACACCTTGGGGATGGACCTTGGAGAAACGAAATTATTTTAAATATTAAATGTTGTAGCCACATATTCATGTTATGGAAAATTTTATTTTTATTATGATATATCTCATGATTTCTTTCTCATGCCTTAAAGTTCATTTCATGACCTTATTGAAGTATCTCAAGTTCACATGTAAAATGTTTCTCTTGTTTCCCTTACTGGGCCTTCTACTCACCCTTTCTTTTGATGTATGTACCCAGGTTATGAGATGCAGTAATGAACCTAAAATGATCATGAGGAGAATCCTTTCAAGTGTTTAAGAATAATGTTTTATGTTTTCATGTTTTAAGTTCCTGGTTTCCAAGACACTAAACCTTAAAGATCCTAGGTTTTGTAAAATGTAATGAAAGTTTATGTGATAAAAAGGTGGGATGCTATAGTTGGTATCAGAGGATGGTTTAGTTATTTGTGGAAATTTGGATATGAAAACTTTAGGAAGAAGTATATAGAAAAGTTTATATATAAGAAATCATCCTGGTATTTTGGTGAGTATTGAGTAATGGGTTGCCAAGTAAATACATCCCCGTCTGGATACGAGCAGGTAGAGTAGGCTCTGGCACAGATGTACATATGGGTAAAACCCGAAAACACCGCTTTGAGCTAGACTCAAACGGGAACTGGTACATGACAACGGGCCTTGCTGCACTCTTGGTTACGACACTCCCGGGGGATATGCTTTGGTAAATTCATAAGCTTAGTATGAACCATTGTTAAAGGAACAAAGATAAAATAAAATAAATATTCACATAAGAATATATGATCATGGATAACCTAGATGGGAACCTAGGGGATCACAAGGTAGGGTATAGTTTTCTTCTACAAGTTATCCTTATATGATTTAAGTTCCTTTTCATTATTATTGGCTAAGTATTTAAGCCCCTAATTATACTTTCTCTTCTTAGTTAATGGTGGTAAATGGAAGAACATGTCCCAACAACCAATCTGATAGGAAATGCGATGATTGCTGTATTAATATGACAGAGATGATTAGGGGATTAAAAGATGATTATTATTTTGGAAGATGTTCACTATTTTGGAGACCCTATATGATAGAGGTAAATAGATTACTATGGTATTTTCATTGAGGAGTAAGGTTGAATTATATTTTGAAGAATAGATGAATTTAAGGTAGAATTATAGTAATTTAGGTTACTTATGGGAATGATTAACCTATCTTGGGTAAAATATGTTTAGGTTAGATACTTTTGTTATAACATGTTAGGAGTGGTTGATGTTGTTTGGAGATGAACAATGATGTTTAATTTGGAAGACTATGTTATCAAATCCTTCTTGTATTTGGGTTTCAATCTTAGTTTGGTTTATTTTCAGGAATTTTAAGGACCGTTATTTATGGAATGGGCTATGATGAACTTTGGGTAGTACCATGAAACTTTGAAGATTTAAAAGTAGTTTCCATTCCCATGGGATTCTTTCTTTTTTAATAGTTGTTTTACCATAACCATTCTATTTTTTGGGATAATGTTTAAAGATATAAGAAATAGATAGTTAATCTTTTTTGGATTATGTGATTCTCTAGAAGATGATTCTTGTGCTTATGATGAGACCAAGAGTTTTTGAATTCTCATCATTTGGAGAAACGATTAGTTTTGGTAGAGATTTATTAAAGGATGAAACTCTACTTGAAGGTAGGTATATTTTATTATGTTTTTGTTCTATGTAGTAAATGAATTCCTAAAAATTATGAAAAGGAACGTAAAACAAAAATGTTGTTGGTTTATGTTTCCTACTAGGTAATCAAAGACCGTTTATACACATCATTTGTTTGGGATTTTCTTATGGCTAAATTTCTCCTAATCATGTTTTCTATCACTCTCCCACAGAACATGACCCATTGTTTTCTCCTCCATGTCCATGTTTTCCTACATGGAATCCTAGTGTGGGTTAACTCAGGTTACCTTTGTACTTCCCTTTATTTATTTTAAAGTAATAGTTTTACTGACACCTTTTCTGATTTGGGACTTTCAATGAAATTTCAAAACCCAATTTTAAAAATTGCAAGGATTCAATTTCTTAAGGGGGGAAGATTGTAACGACCCGGAATTTTGAATAAATATTGTTTCCTAATTTTGTGTGTTATTTTATTTCATTTTTATACTCAACAAAAATGTTTCATTTGATAACATGAGTATAATTAAAATTAGACCGTTGGGTTTTGACTGTTATATGACCATTGGTTAATATGACCGCTGTAAACTAAATGTTTCGATTATTGTCTCTAAATTCAAGTAATCATGGTTAATTAATATTGAAAGCAGATTTGATGTCCACACTCAATAGTCTTGGACCGATCAAAGCCCATCTAACAGAACTTGGGATGGAGGTAGCACCACTGTGCTTTGCTTTGGACCAAACCCAATCCGAACTTCATCGTGTGAAGCTAGTAAGGAATATCCTATGCGAGAAGTTCAAACTGATATAAATTACTAGTCGTGCGATGTTGGCCGAGCCTCCCTCGGATTCTCTCACCTTAGCACACCTTACACTTAGGTCCTATGCTGGTGTGATAACGGGGCTATGTAAGGAGACCATAACTGCCTTGTGTAATCCTTTGTTTTAAATAAGAAATTGGGATTTCTTCTTATGATGAAGTTTATGAATTTTCAAATGACCGGATAAATAGAGTATGCATATTTTTGATGAATTTTAGAAAATGGATATTTTAAAAATGTTTATGTAAACCTTA
The DNA here is from genome assembly GCA_963277665.1 of Viscum album. Taxonomy (NCBI): domain Eukaryota; kingdom Viridiplantae; phylum Streptophyta; class Magnoliopsida; order Santalales; family Viscaceae; genus Viscum; species Viscum album. The sequence continues at coordinate 502,632,638 of OY728135.1, read as the reverse complement.
AATAATTAAAAACGTGTAATGATATTCAAGAAATGGTTTTATACAATTATGTCCAGTACGAAATTTTGAGACTAATAAGATCAACTTGATTTTTGATGAATAGTAAATTATGAATAGTGATCTTATGCTTAGGATTAGTAATGTGACCAAATGGATTAGTAATATCACTTAAAGAAAGTATTAATATAATCTAGGCACCTTGATTAAGTAATGTGATTCAATAAAATGGTTAAATAACGGTTTCATAAATTATTATTCAAGTATTAGTTTTTTTGGGTGAATAGTGTTTTTAATTAAAAATTAAATTAAAAATATTTAGAAAATTATTTTTATAAAATGGATTTCATTTTTGAACTCATAGCATTGATATTTTGTTATGGTAATTTTTGGGGTTTTTTCTTAAAAAATGAATTTTCGGTGAATAATGTATATATATAAAAATTAAATTAAAAATATTTAGAAAATTATTTTTATAAAATGGATTTCATTTTTGAAATCAGTTCATTGATATTTGGTTAATGTGAAATTTTGGGATTTTTCTGAGAAAGTTGAATTTTTAGTGAATAGTAAAAATACAATTTTAGGGTTTCGCTATGTTTAATGACAACATAACTGTGTCATGATGATTCCATGAGATATTTTAAGGGATGGTCGACTAAAGGGGATTAATTATTGTATGAGGTGTCCTAAGTGTCCAATACCATGGTCAAATACCATGGGCAATCCCATGGTTTTGCCAAAACCACCAATGAGGTGTCCCTTGGCCATTATTGCCTTGTCCCCTCACTTTCCCATAAATACCAAGCTATCCTCTCATCCATTCGACTCCCCACTCTCCCCCAACTAATTTATGGTCTCACTACCTTCCAAGGAGTCCTCCCAAGGTGCCCCCAAGCCCTCAAGGTCCCAACCATTAAGTTTTAAGTGTTACGTTTTAAGGTAAGGGATCTGACCTCTCTCTTTCTTTTCAAATAATATCTTTTATGTAATTTCTTTTATGTTTCCTGTTCATATGTTAAATTATATTCTTTTATATTCCTATTACTTACCTTTTCATTTCCATATAATTAGAGATCCCCTCTTACTCTCATTATTTCGTTTTATGAAGTTTTAAGTGGTGCCGTTAGGCTGCCGAAATTTTTGTAACGGATTCTTTCTCCCTTGTCTTTTTTCAAGATCTATTTTTATGTAAAGTCTTTAAAGTACCTTTTTATTATATTGGGGTATGATCTATATATTTATCATACTGATCTTTTATGATCATATTTTGAGATACCCCATTTTATCTCATCAATTCATTATTTTGAAGTTTTAAGTGGTGTCCTTAGGCTGCCGAATTTTTAAGTGGTTCTTTCACCCTTCTCATTTTCAAGATCTATTTTCATGTCATGTCTTTCATGTTACTTTTTTTTTATGTTGGGGTATGATATATATATTTATAATACTGATATTTTATGATCATATGATGAGAGACCCCATTTGATCCCTTCAATTCAGTATTTTGAAGTTTTAAGTGGCACCGTTAGGCTGCCGAATTTTAAGTGGTTCTTTCACCTTTCTCCTTTTTCAAAGTTCTAATTTCATGTCAAGTCTTGCAAGTTTCTTTTTATTATGTTGGGGTATGATCTATATATCTACCATACTGATCTTTTATGTTCATATTATGAGAGACCCTATTTGATCTCATTAATTCATTTTTGGTTGAAGTTTATGTGACGCCGTTAGGCTGCCAAATTTTCATAAGAGAAATCTATTTTTTTGTCTTCCTTTCATGTTCTTCATTTCATATGGTATATTTTAAAATTTCATTACCATGTTCTTAAATCCCTCATATTCTTTCCCTCTACTATTTTATGGGTCATTTATGAATGTTTGACCCATGTTCGATCTCTTTTCAATGTTTTCTAAAACCCTGTAACGTAGCTGTTGTGCTGCAGAATTTTCATCTCAAAATTCCTCTCTCTTTTTCAAAAAATTACTTCATGTTATTAAGTGAATAATAAAATATCTTATTTCTATAGGGGTATTCACATATATATCAAAATGTTCTATTTTTAAATTCTGGGATTTACATACATGAAACCCGCTTTCCCTTTCCGTGGGTTTAAAGTGACATAAAGATCTGGTCTTTAAAGCAGTTTTTAAAACGTTATGATTATGAAATGAAACCCATTTATTATATGCTATATGGGTTGTTTATGAAATTATTGATGATGATATATGTGGCTCACATGATAATAAATACATGTCAAGGGTGCGCCCAGATAGCACTCCAATGCATTGGGTAAAGACTTAATCTCTAGAGATGACCATTTAGACTGATACCTTGGTGAATAACCTTGGTAATTTTTAATGACACTTTGGGGATGGAACTTGGTGAAATGAAATTATTTTCAATATTAAATGTTGTAGCCACATCTTCAAGTTATGAAAAATGTTATTTTTATTATGATATATCTCATGATTTCTTTCTCATGCCTTAAAGTTCATTTCATGACCTTATTGAAGTATCTCAAGTTCACATGTAAAATGTTTCTCTTCTTTCCTTTACTGGGACTTCTTCTCACCCTTTCTTTTGATGTATGTACCTAGTTTATGAGATGCAGTAATAAACCTAGGATGAACATAAGGAGAAGCCTTTCAAGTGTTTAATAAAGAAGGTTTTTTGTTTTCAGGTTTTATGTTCCTGGTTTCCAAGACACTAAACCTTAAAGATCCTCAGTTTTGTAAAATGTAATTAATGTTTATGTGATAAAAAGGTGAGATTCTATACCTATACCCACGGTTTTGATAAAGAGTGGGTATAGTTTTCACACCTTTGCACGAGAAATTTATTTTTTCCGCAGGAAAAAAAACAATTTGGCCGAAGTTCTATACCCATGATTTATTCCATTATAACCACAATTTAGAACAATATATTTAATAATATATATATATATATATATATATATGCGGTGATAGGGAAGTGGTAAGGACACTCGTGAATAGAGAAGTGGCCGCAAGATCGAATATTTTGGGTCGATATTTTGTAAAATATTCTATACCCATGGTTTCCAAACTGTGGGTATAGAGTTATGACACGGTGGAAAACCCTATACCCACGGTTTGGAAAAACCGTGGGTATATGTCATGGACATATACTGAAGCCACAAATGACTAAAGTTCCCCAAACCATGGGTATATCCTATACGCATGGTTTTGGGCTCTATACCCACAGTTTTGAACCGTTGGTGTAGGATCATTTTCCAGTAGTGTATTACTTTAGTAGTGATCCACATGTGTTACATGTATATCTAGACGTCACTAAAGGAGTCTCTAGGTTCTAGCATAGAATATCATTATAGTTGTTTTGTCTATCTTTGATCACCTTGAGTACCACTTCTAAAGCCTTCTCCTTGATCCGGTGGAGGGGGTTCTCTCTCGTTCTGGAGATAGTTATCGGAGGGGGATGAACTCTCTTGGATTGAGGGATTTTCTCTAAATTATTGGGGATTTTTTTTTGGATTTTCCTTGTCCAATTATAGAATAATATACCTAGGAAATTATTCCACTAGGGTAATAATAAAATAATTTTCATAAGTAACATTAATCATATCATTAATCCTAGCGAAACCCCCATGTAAAATAATATCAACAATATTATTATTTATGGACATCCTCGTAACATGCGAGTTATAATAGCATATTATTTAATCAAATAATATTCAATATTAATATTTCTCGCTCGACCCATAAACTTGGTCCGCCAATCCTCCACTATATCTATTAGACTTTGATTAATGTTTATTTTTTTATTAAATAAATATCATTCATTATTCACCAATAAATATATAATTATTACATTCACTAAATAGAAAATAAATATTTGTTAAATAATCTTCACACAATTTATTATCTCTAATAACTTGTGCCGGAATAAATTCAACTAGGAATCCATGATAATTATTAAATAATAACTCTAAATAATCATTATTTAACTTGTTAAATATACATTATTTCACTAAGATACTGAATACACTTATTGTGTGACCCTCTAAGCCTTTTTCTCAATGGAATTAGGTGGATCAGTCTAAAGTCCAAGGATACCATCTTGAAACAAGCAAAGGAACCCATTGATAAAGAAGTTAATTCCACAACAACATGTCACCTCATTTGAATGCTTACTGTGTAATATAATCCCTTCATAACAATAACTCCAATTGAGTAGGTTTCATTCCTGTGTCATTAACCTAGGTGCTTGATATATCTTTCATTGAATTTATAGAAATGGAACTTAACTAGAGAACATTATGTTCATGGATTTATTTAGGCTATATCACTTACAACAAATATTCTACGATATTATCTTCTGTTAAAGAATAGAAGGGATAAATCCTTTATCATGTTATTCATTAATGCAATATTACTCATGACACACCCAACACATCCTACCTCATTGTGAACATCTTTCATCGTGGTTTTTGTCAATAAATATATGTTCATGACTCACAATACTCATTCAAAATAATATTAATGACTATGGACCAATACACATATCCATATATACAATTTTCCAATGACACATAGAAATGTGGATTTCCTACTAGCAGGACTGGTTCTCATATTATCCTCTTATAAATTACCAAAGGAGTACACCATGAGAATTTACCTCAATGTCCTATGAGTCTCCACCCCAGGTAGCCTATATCATTTGTGTCCCTCTAATTACATCATGAAACTATAGAACAAATATTCAAGAATAGTGTCACATATGTTCCTACTTTTCATCATTGTAGAGATCCTCTATGACCTTTTAGTGTGATATTTACTCTTAGTCCATTATCACATAAAATTCTACGAAAAAGAAAAATCATTATGTGATAAAAAATTTATTAATATTCAAAATCATGAATATAAATTATTGTAATGTAAAAAAGAATTTGGTTCTAGGAAAGAAACTCCAATAAGATCCCACTTTAACTAGATCCAACTACTAATGAACTTCTATCATTTAGCCCTCATATCATGCTCATAATTCTGCTGAGATTGTCCTTAAGTCAAGGGGACATCCACATTCTATTCTTTGGATACTCTACTCACTTCAAATTCATGCCTTTGTATAAAAATCTATGAAGAGGTGATACTTCTTGATGTGGTTTTGTTTCTTTTGTAAGATCCACGGCTGTTGTATTATCACAATACAATGTGATATGTTCTTTGACTCTAGGTACCACATCAATCTCTTGGAAAATGTTCCAAATCCAAATGGCTTCCTTGGCAAAATCATAATCTTCTATATACCCAGACTCAACTATCGAATCAGTGAAAACTAGATGATTTGAACTCATCCAGCTCACAAATCCTCTATTGAGAAAAAAACATATCCTGATTGCGAGTTCATATCATTCGGATCTTCCTGAAAACAATCATGATCAAAGACTTTGATGACAAGATCTTGATATCATCCACATAATAGGTACATAATCTTAGTTCTTCTAAAATACATAAGGATAGTGTTAACAACTATTCAATTAGTTTCTCCTGGATCTTCATGATATCTTCCTACCATGATCAACGCATAGCCATCATCATGTATAGTATATAATATGACATATAGGATTGATCCTATCACCGAAGTGTATGAGATATTATTCATTATAGATTTCTCTTATTGAGTCCGAGGACACATTTTCTTAGAAATATGTAAACAATGTGACACTAGAACCAATCCCCTCCAAAATTGTTCCAAACTATATCTATTTCGTATCTATTAAATATATGTATTTTTTCATAGTCCATGTATCCTCTTCGATTTATCACGAATAATCATGATCTATAGAATGTTTTTTTCTTAACCTAATTTCATCATGGAGAAGAAATTGTGCTACCATGCAGTAATGGATTGTAAGACTGGTATGACATTTCGAATAAGTAAGGTCTCATCAATATATATTACTGTTATAAAGACTGAATTCCCATAAAACTTTTGAAAACACAAGTTTCACATTCATTTTTAATGAAACGAAATTATTTTATAGATTAATAAAATCAAATGTTCTATAACCTATATTATTTCTTCAATCCATAAATAGATCTCAATAACTTGAAAATCCTTTTGGCATCACAAGGTGTCACAAACACTTCATGTTGTGTCATATAGATATCTTCCTGAAGGTTTCCATTATGGAATGCTATTTTGTAATCCAACTGCAAAATCTCCTAGTCATGGTGAGTTTCTATAGAAAATCAGATTTTGATTGATTGAAACATGAAAACTGGTGAAATGGTTCCATAAAAGTTGAAACCTTAATTCTATTTAAACCCTCTATCCACTAGACATTCTTTATTGGTACTTAATTTACCTTTCATGTCTAGTTTCTTCTTAAATACCAATTTACACCAAATGTTCTTTTCATCAACTGGCGCATTAAACATAACCCAATGTTTGGTTCTGATACATAGATTTCATCTCATAATTCATTTCTTCTAGTCATATTATATATTTTGATCACTCTACTACATAATTTTAATATAGAGGTTCATCATTGTCCAATAATAGTGATTCACCATCCTTAGTGATTAGCCTACCATACTTCCCTGATTCCCTTACCTCTCTTGATATCCTATTTAGTACTTGTGTTTTAGGAACTACTTCTTCAACAAGGACCTGTGGAACTTGTCATGTACCAACAACAATGTATCTTGAGAATTAACTTCTTCAAAGTCAATAATTCTCCAATGATAATTTTTTAGAATGTTCTCCCTCTAATGAAAGACGGATTGTCTAGAATCATTAACTTTCTTTTATTAGGGGTTTTATATGTAGTATCCATTTGATTCAATGGGATACCCTATAAAGATAAACATAATTCTCTGGGATACTAGTTTGTTTCATGATAAATACTTAACAAATTCCTTTCATTCCCATACACATGTATGTGATAAATTGGAATTATTTTCACTCCATAGCTCGAAGAGAATTCCATTTTATTCTTCATTTTTTATCAGTTTATTCTGTATGTTATAGTTTGTAATAAATAACCCAAGAAGGAAAAAAAAGATTTTCCTGACTCATCCTCAACATTACCATGTCCAACAAGGTACGATTCCTCATTTCACTAATACTATTCAACTCTAGTGTATATGGTGGAGTGAGTTTAGATTGAATCCCAAAATTCAACAGACAGTTGATGATTTCTTGTTTAAGATATTCTCTAACTGAATCCGATTGAAGCATCTTTATATTCTTACCAAGATGATTCACTACTTCATTGTTGAATTAATTTAATTTCTCAGAGGACTCTAACTTATAAATCATTATGTAAATATATCCATATATACTAAAGGAATGACTAAAAGTTATGAAGTATGAATATCCACCTATAGATTCTACTGAAAATGGGCCACAGACATTAGTGTGTACAAATCCTAGAAGCACTATAGCCCTTTCAGCATATCCACCTAATGTAGTTTTGTCCATTTTCCCTTGTAAACAAGCATGACATCTATGAAGTGGTTTTATCATTGAAGAGTCTAAATAACCATATTTGATAGAGATTTTTCATGTACATGTCATTTACATGACCAAGGTGATGATTCCAACGGTGGGTATTATATGAGCCATGTGAACTTGATGCGTTATCAATTACTAAAACTAGATTCTCATAATCTAATACTTACAAAGCATTATTTAAATTTTCCATACCATTGCATATGTTGTCCTTATAAAAGAAACAACGTTTATTTCTGAACATGAAAATAAAACCATATGTATGTAATCATGATATAGAAATTATGTTTTTTTAACTGTAGGTACATAATAAAAATCATGTAATACCAAAATCATTATCATCTGTAATGAAATATGGTATTCATCAATAGAAAGAGAATCCAACCTCACACCATTGGATGATTTTAGATCCACATATCCTCTAGTTATTTTATGAAATGTACTTAGTTACTACATTGGGATGTAGATTTGAGTACCAAAAGCTGTATCTAATACCCAATGTGTATAAATGGAAATATGTTTCCCGATAATGAACACACCTTTGTCTCCCCCTTTCCTCTGGGTGCAGTTCCTCTTGCAGTGGCCTGACTTTCCACATGAAAAACATACTGCCTCCTTTTCCTTTCCCTATATTTAGATATTATTATTATTGTTCAGAAGGTTCTTGGGGGATTTAGATTGTTTATAAGTCTTAGGACCATTTTCCTTGTCCTTTCTCTTCCTACTCATGACAAGGACTATGGGGTTGTGACTCCCCATGTCTTATCCACTTGGGGAATTGAGGTCAGAAGTTTTGATTGAAACATATCTGTATTGATTATATTATAGTTCAATATAAAAATAGAAAAGTATTTGGGTAGTTGTGAAAGTATTATATCTGTATGAAAATGAACATTTGTAGTGTTATTTTGATGTCTCCTTTACTGAGGGATATATTCATCACTCACCTCATTTCTTGGCACAACTAGTAAAGTTTGTACCGATACAGAGTTTAATTTCAATGTGAAACATGAACCATATGCCCCTTTGAAACTCATTGAAATTAATCATAGTGAGAAGGTTTTTTGTCCCATTTATGGTTCGAAATGATATGATTTATTTCATTTTGATGTAGTTTCTAAAAAAATATGAGATTGATTTTATTAATTTATCTGTTTGAATGTAGGAAAATAAAAAAAATTATATGTATTAGTCTCCCACTATTTTATCAATACCCAATAAGGCCCACCATTGGATTTGTAATATCCTATTTCTTGGACATTGAAGTAGAAAGTATAAATATTCTCCTTCTCATAACCCTAAATTTGGTTGGTCAGGAAACATTAAGGTTCTAAGGTAGGCATTAAAAATTATAACATTATTAACACCAAGTTCCTTGATCTGTTGAGTGGAATCCCCAATCCAAATAAAATTAATTTAGATTTCATCATCCTTTTCCTCTCAATTATATAATATCCTACTTTGGTAGTAATCTCTTGATTTGAACGAAGTCGTGTCAACCCAAAACCTCATGTTAGAAATCCATGGCAATTAAAAGCACCACAACTTTTTCTAGTTACACAATATGAACTATGGTTTGCTTCAAACTGATGTAAGTAATGACTATACAAACTTCACATTTTATTAATAGATTTTATCCTTTATATGTAAATTTACATCTATTTTCATTATCACATTATTCTTTAATATTATGTGGGATTATATAATTTATTAACCATGTATTTTGATAATTTTTACCCATAAGCCAGTTTATATTAGTTCCATCCTCAATTATTATTAATTCATTAATTACATGATCATGATATAACTTCCATAATGAATTAACATGAAATATAACAGAAATAAAATAAAGGCTATGATCATGTGTTTATTCAATTTGGTAGTTAATCTAATTCTTGATAAGCTGACCACTGACCTAGGGGAGAAAATTGTTGAACAATTTAAGGTACATGTTTAATTCTTTCCAGCTCTCCGCCTTTTTATATCCTTGGATTGGTCTCATCTTTTATCTTAACATGAACCGCCTCCACCACCTTTGGATCTCCATACATAACATATTATTTTTCACACTTGTAGGTGAGGTTTAAAACAAGGTTTACATTAAATAAACCATGGGAACACATGCCCTGCATATTAATGGGAAGAGAAGAGATGCATGAGAACAATTTAAATTTATAATAAATTAAAAGGAAACTAATCACATACAATGTTCAGGTCTATATTGTGATTGTCCACTTGGATACAATGAATTGCACATTTATTAAAACTATAATTCAATTATTTAATCATTATTATTTAAAATAAATCATGCTTGAATTGATTAATTATTATCCTCAATTAATAAATCTTTTTATCTTATAACATTTCAGAATTTCCTAGATATTCTCATCCATTATAATTTTAATCAAATTAATAAATTCACTTAAAATTATATGTTTACATAACACGTACTTTGGAGGTAACCTGGTGAATACCTATCCAAAACTACCCACATGTATTATATATTTATACATTTTATGTTACATGGTCTCCGATTAGGTAGTCCATGAATGGAATACATGAACTAGTCATAACCTAAAGGGACTACATGCCATGTCTGGTTAGCCACACAGTGTGTAGTCCGACTGACTGTGTGCTAGTATATCCTGGTCAACATGTGGTGTAAGAATTGACTACACCATGTGTCATTAATGTAAATGGGTTGAGTAATTGAATAATTAACTCCTAGTGTATTAGACATGATTACACAATGTATAATTTTGATTACATGGCATGTACTCCTGTGTTATTTGGTATAAATCTTGGGCACCTCCGGATGAGTTCCAAGATTTCATTTTAATCATAAAAATAATTTTTTCTATTACATCTATGAGAAATTATGGAGAAAGAAATAAATATTTAATTTTATATTTAAAGAATGATAATTTTAAATTGAAATAATAAATTATGAATTCATAAATCATCAATAGAAATAAATTATTATAAACATTGATGTGATAGCTCCGATACGACTTGTAGGTTATTGGCACAAATGAAGTGTGGGAGTGATGGTGTCAAACATTTATTTTTGGTATCATTGAAAATCAATCTCAGTTTCATTCTGACTAAGATCGTCCGGACCAATATTATTGAATCAAAGAACAAGAAAGGGATAGAAAACTCGGAACAAAGAGATAGTAGATCAAAACATGTTGTTTATAATTAATTTAATTAAATAAGTATTTTTTCCAAGGTTATTCATTATCCATTGATGTGTCGGGATAGATATATGTAGTGCACCTCTATTTTTTTGTTGAATCCAATTGTAGGATTCCCCTATTGGTGATCAACTCGTCTTCCTCGTATCTGTAGATTTCGACAAAGAGTCTCTGGGGGCTAGAATTGAATATCCATCCGCTTGTGATATCCGCCATCAATCTCTTTGAGAACCTCTTCTAAAGAGTTCTCCCTGATCTGATGGATGGGGATATCTCTCATTCTTTAGAGAATTATTGGAGAGGGATGAACTCTATAGGCTTGATATATTTTATCCATTTTTTTGTGAACAATGATTTTCTTGGATTTCCCTTCACTATTGTGAGAATAATATACCGAGAAACTTATTTCATTAGGGTAATAATAAAATTATTTTCACAAGTTCCTTTAATTGTTTCATTAATCCAAGAAATATTCACATGTCAAACAATAAAAGAAATATTATTATTTTCTGACATGGGCTTAACTTGAGAGTTATAATTAAATATTATCTAATCAAACAATATTAAATAATATTATTTATCATATGGTCCCTTAAATTCTGTCCACAAATAATATACTATATTTATTAGACCATGAATATTGTCTATTATTTATTAAATAAATATCACATCATTATTCTCCAAAAAATATATAAATATAATATTTACTAAATAGAAAATAAATATTTATAAAATAATGTGCCCATAATATATTCCCTCAAATAACTTGTGCCGGAATAAATGTGATCAGGAATTTATGAATAATAATTAAACCACAATGTTGAATGATCTTTATCGAATTTGTTAATTATATATTATTTTGCTGATATATTAGTTATACTTAGTGTGTGACCCATTATTCCTCTTTATCAGTGGCATTAGGCGGAATATCCTAAAGTCTATGGTTAGAGTCTATTAACATGCCAAGGCAAAAATAGATAAATAATTTAATTTCTCAATTAAATGTCACATCATACAAATTCTTATCGTGTAATATAATCCCTTTATCACAATATATCAAATTGAACAGGTTGTATGTCAGTTCCATCAACCTATGTACTTGATATATCGTTCTTTGGATTTTTAGAAATAGAACCTCCTTAGAAAACATCAAAACCATAGATTTTTTTTGGATATATCATTTACCTCAAAGGGATTGAGATATTATATTCTATTAAATAATAGAAGGGATAAATCATTTCTTGAATTATTCATTAATGAAATATTACTTGTGACACACCCAACATAACCTACCTCACCATGATCATCTGTAATCATATTTTTCATTAATACATGTTAGTGAATGACTCATAATATTCATTAACAACAATATTAAAGTCTAAGTATCAATACACACATCTAAAGATAGTAAAATCAAACAACCCATAGAAATTTGAATTTCTTACTGGTGGGTTTTGTTCTCATAATTTCCTCTTGAAGATTAGAAAGGGAATACACCATGAGATGGTACCTAATGGTCCAATGAGCTTCTATCCCTGATAGACTAAATAAATTGTGTCCCTAAAATTATATCATCTAGATATATGAAATATATTCAATAATAGTTTAATAGCACTTTTGGGATCTCATCATAGCAGGGATACTCTATGACCTATTAGTGCGACATTTAATGTTAGAAAATTATCACATACAATGTTATGTATAAGAATAATCCTGACATGGTAAGGAATTTAATAATATAAAATATCATGAATATATGTTAGCATAAAGTACAAAAGAATTTGGTTATAGGGAACCCACTCCATCATAATATTCACATAACCCTTTTTTACCCACCATATCAGTGTGGACATATCCCAAAGTAATCCTAACAATTTGTATCAGAGGGTAGGTTCCAACTCTATTGGATTATCTTATTTAATTTTCCATTCAAAGGGTTTAGCTAAAATTTTCAAAAGTATATATAATGTTCATATTTTATGGAACCAGTGAATACCCAACCAATGAAATCATGGATTATATATCTAGAAATATAATGAATAAATAGAATAAAATAGATGTATGGTGATTGAGAATGAAATCATCAAATAATATGTACATGTCACTATTTTTTGGAATTTAATCTCTCATATCTATTATTGAACCTACACATAAATTTAATCAGAATATATCCATATTATGTATAGGGGAGGATTGATTATTCATTCCATGAAAAAACTACGCTATAGAATATGAATATATTGTGTTTGAATCCACCAACAAAGAATTATACAATAATGTGTTCCCATGTAGTTTGTTATATTTAAATGGATAATGGTCATAAAAACACTCTTATTCAAATTTTTGTACTAAAGTACCATGTATTTGTGTAGATGATAAGAATTATAAGGATTCCCGAGATGAGTAAATTTTTACTATAAAAGGTATAATGTATAATTTCCACCATTAAATTTTCTCATATATGTTTGACGTTAATGGAAGAATGTAGGAGTAGATCTACTCCCATGAATATGAGAATTAATGGATGAAAAAGTCTATGAATGAAATGATTTAATCATTATAATGCTCTGTAAACCGGAAGGATCCATAAAATTCATGATTGAGGATATTGAAGAAAAATTCACCTGTTATAGTAATGAAATTATCATTATAATTAATGAGACCAAATAAGAAATGAAAAATATTAAATAGACAACCCATAAATTTTAAGAATCAACTAAATTAAATAATACTCAACTAGGGATTAAATACAAGAGGATTAATGTTCTTGATCGTTTTTAAATGAAAATAGAATCATAAATGATGAGTATGATGAATGGATGATGAAATAATGTAAAGATAATCTGAAATCATTAGAATATGATACAATTATCTTTAATTTGAAATGTTTGGAGATTTAATTAAATTGAAAACTCTAGAATATATTCAATAAATATTATCTCAAAAAGTTTAAAATACATTTACAGCCCCCAAAACAAAAAAGGAGATGTATTTTTGTAAGACATCAATATTCTCTAAAAAACATCATGAGAACATATTTTAATAATTATATAGTAGCCTCAAATTAATATGTACAATATACTTTTGATAATAATATCTTTGTAAAACTTGTTTTTACAAAACATGTAAACTTTAATTCAAAATACATATACCGATGAATGATGAAAAGTTATAGGAAACCTTCCATTATATTTTGAATCGATATAATATTTTTATTATGTTTTATTTCTTTAATGAAACCTAACTAACATCTTCTAATGATAAATAATATAATGCTACTAGTTGTTTAAAATATTTATATCTTAAAATTTATAAAGATAAACCATGGTTTATTTTTAATTGATTTTGTTGCAATAGACTAGGGAATGTGTCTATATACTACTGGTTTAATATTTCACACTATGAATGATAAAGTGAAACTCTATTGAGGGGGATAATTCTTGGGTAGCCAAAAAATCTTAAAACTTTGAAGAAATAACATTATAAAAGAAATATATTTATAATAATTGAGGAAAATTATTGTATTTAGAATGACATATTTCATAAAGAAGAAGCATTCTAGAATAAATCATTCAATTATACATCTAGAATAAATATAGAAAATAGACAATAAAATCTAAATAATAGATATAAGGACACCTCTGGAAAGGGTCATGAAATAGATGATAAAAAGATCATTAAGATGAATTCTATAAAGAAGGATAGTGAGTTATCCTTGGGAAAATGAAAGGAAGAAAATAGTGAATTTTAAAATAATACAAAGAAGTCAATAATGGATTATGAATCAAATATGTGAAGTAAATTATTTAATGGGAAAATAGGAAACATCATGAATACTTGTAATTAGGCCATAAATATTAGTGTTAAATGGAACAAGATTGGATAGAATGAAAAAACAGTCCAAGGGAGAAAATAAAGGACTAAGTTGGTGATGAGAGATTCTAAGAAGTTGTGTAAAAAATATTTAATGGATAAGAATATTGCTAAGGTGTGTCTGGAAATTTTTCCAAATAATTTTTAGAAATTAAGGAAATTAGAATCCTAAGAAAAGTGAAAATACAATGAAAAAAATGATTCCACCTAAATAATAAATTAAAGTTTATAAAAGGATTTCAAAAGGGGATAATCTAAAATCATAAGAGGACTTATGTGGAAAGATAAAGATGACCTGAAACAATTCGATCAATTATGTAGCATTTATTCCATCCTAGATGAAATCTCTGATGAACATAAAAGTAATACTAATATATTTATGTGCCTTGATGGACCATGATTAATGAAATATCGGACATAAATTGACATGAAAAAAATTCACGCCACATAATGTAAAATCAGTGTTGAAAAATGAATATGGAAGCAGGGAGTGTTGCTCTTAATATTGGGATAAATTGAAATGTGAAGTATTTCTAATAAGATATTATCAATATAAATACACACATTTATGGACATCATGGTTCCACTGTATTATATTATTATTATTTTTTGAGCTAACCATATAGATAATTTAAGGTCATTCTGGTTCTAAAATAGGGAACTAATAAAATTAATTATGTTAAAATAAAAATTACATATTTTATAATATAATAACGTGGTGTGGGTTTTAAAAAGGTTTTATAATGGATATCTAGAGAAATAACCACCATGATGAAGGAAAAAAATTTGTCAAAACTTAACAAAAGAGTTGTATAAGTTTCCATATTAGTGTGAATAAATTTATTATATCCAAAAGTGTATCTAGAGAAATGAAGCTTCCCTAATGAAGAAGAAATAAATTCATCCATCTTGTTTCCTCTCAAAAAATGGAATCATAAATATTACATTATGCTGAGATCATTCAAGATGATGAAAATATTCAATGATTCACATAAGGGGGAGTTTTATGAGAATCATACAGGATCATTAAATTAATATAAATAGAAAATATCATGAAGATTATTTTAACATAGTCATTGAAAATAAATGAATTCTTATTCTATCATTCTTATTTCCCAAATAATTTCATCTCACATTAAAGCATAGAAATTATATTAATCAATTAAAACAATTTTATGCAACCTAAAATTATGCAACAATATTTAAAATAAATAAATTCTAGTTCTAGTTGAATGAATTAAATCTATGTCTTACATATGTTCAGGAAATTCATGTCGAAATTGTTTGAGTATATCAAAAAAATAATGTGATTAAACCTATTTCCAATTGAATAAATTTGAACAACCCCTAAAGAAGATAATCGAAAAATGAAACCGTTTCTTTCAAAAAATTTATGCTTAACTTTGATGGCTACATAAAACCCTGTTTTTCTATATAGATTATGTCTCAATTAGAATTAGGGTGGAATGATTTATAGAACCTTAATTAAAGAATAAGTGATATCACCATCTCTCATATTCTATGTAATCATTATCAGTATGGGGAGATAAATGAAAATCAAAGAAAGTAACAATGAGTAAAAGGGAGAGATTAAGTGAGTTCACTAAATGAAATTCCATTCTATAGTCTTGTTATTTAAAATAAATACAAAAAGGGATTTTGAGATAAACCTATTGTTTTTTAGTTTTATTTTCTTTGAAGGAAGAAGGAGATATTCATGATTTCAATATGTTATAGAGGATAATATATTTTAAGAAATGTGTTGAACCCAATCACTTTAAAAAGTAACATGGAGTTACGATATTATATGTTATTATCTAATGATGAATAATGTTACATATTGAAACATGGAAATTTAGTTTCCATCCATGGTAGTATGCAAAGAAGATATTATGGTTGGTTGGTTTCTATCATATTCATATAATAATGGAATAAGTACTATAAGTACTATCACTATACATATGAAAATAGGGAGAAGATGATTCATGAAGTCTATATAGAGAATCTATTGAAGTATCTAAGATAATAATTGGAATTACACACAGTTGATGACTGTTAATTCAATATACATTCACAGGGAAATGAACATTAAGAATTTAAACATGTTAATTATTTTTAAATCAAACTTATATTTAGTTTATGTAGAAATGGTAATGATGATGGTGCTTCTATTGTATTGTTATGTTTCTAATCACATGATTTATAATAAAAGAGATTCTAATATCCTTGAGGGTCTGGACAGAAATATTCATGATAGAAAAAATTCGATGTCTGATTATTGATTTGTTGATATTCAAGTCCATGACATGTAATACTAGTGGATTTATTATTATTAATATATATATATATATATATATATCTGAATGTATATCATATTATGAGAACGATTCCTGAGGCATTAGAGGATCCATCCTTTTACACCCTAGTTAAAAATTCAATAACATGTATGGAATATTATTTTGGTGATATTCATAGATGACTTGAGATTTTTCTAAATGATATAATATATTAAATAATCCATCCATAGTTATTTGATATATTTGATAAGGGATGGAGGCATGTTTGAGAGGATCTCAAATGATTTCGCGCTAATACACCGATGTTCAGGTTTCACATTATTGATTTCAACTATGTATATGTTTTCCAAATTTTTGTACATGAATCAGAAAAAATCTCAATGTTCCATATATCCAATAATCATGTAACTGAACCATTTTAATTTTGATAAACTGAGAACCAAAACCGAATGATCAATGTACATGATATATGCAATATATGAAAATAATTCACATAGTTGATTTACCTCATAAAAACATTAATCTACGTAGCCAAATGTTCTATATATGTGAATAGATAATCACATTACTAAATATCACGTATATCTATATGATTCATACCGTTGATTTTTTCATCCTATGAGAATTTTGGAGAATTCTTTTTTGATTTACCCATAGATCAAAATTCATCTAGGTGTTTTGGATAAAAAAAATAGAAAGCTGTAAAATATCCATATACTATTTAACCAAATCTACAAAGGAAAATGTTAATTTATCTAATGAAATTTAAAATATGTACATGGTGAATTTCATTGAGTTTTCATATATTATTTTTGAATAAAAAATTCCAATTTCAGTCGATACAAGTGTGACGTTATTCTTGGATAATGAATATTGAGATTAATCAGGACCATAAATCAATCAGAGATAGAAAGCGATGAACCAACCAAAAGAGAAGTTGGTAGTGTTGATAATAGATATGCACACCATAGAAATAGCGCCATGTCATAGCAAGTGTGTCCAAACTGAAGGAGAGTTCCACACCACAAGGTACATGATCCCTATTACCATACTTACAGGGAAATATCATGTGAACTAAAAGGTGAATATTTTGAAATGGGAACATCCCATGATATTTGAATATCATAAGAAGGAAACCATAAGAGTCTTCATTTGGAAATTTTGGAAGAATTAGGATAATTTATTGAATTGGAGATCCTGATAATTGGACCATGAGATTGGAGGGATTTAAATTGTGAGAAAGATCCTATGGTGGAACAACTATTATATATATATATTCCTGTAGATTAGGATTAAAAATATATGTAGCAAATATACACTGAGTAAACATGTAATATATTCTACAAGTTTAAATAAGTATAGATAGTTTGTATATTGATCATATATGTAAATGTACTATAAGTAAAAAAAGAATATAGAGATAAGAAATGACCCTATATGTTATAAAAAAGTCTATAATTTTATTAATGAATATGGATTTACACTGTTTCGTCAATTAATTAAAACTAAAGAAGAATATTAAAACTGATAATACTGAGATATCTATCTTACAAACTTTTTGGGACACCCAAAGTATCAACTTTATGTGGGGGTATTTTATGAAAGGATTATCACCTCGAGTTAGAGGTGGTTTGGACTAAAAGTTCAACATTTGGTGAATTTTTAATCATTAAATTTTTAAGTATCATGATTAAACTAACCATGTTTGATAAGTGTTAAATCCATGTGTCTCTTCAAAGAGACCATATTCATGGTTTCCTCGTGATTTTTTAAAATGTGTGTAAACTATAAAACCCACTTGAAGATAGGTATTTTTATGAGTTTGGGACATTTTTAATTGGGTTTTATTCTCGTAGAATCCCCATGAATATTTTCCTAACCTTGGCACCTTCCATGGGATTCTCTCCATCTCCCAAGATTTTCCAAAGTGTTTTCAAGATAGTTTCTTGGAAATTATTCACTTATATTGAAATGTTTTTGTTTCCTCATCCTTCCTCTTAGGTTTTCTTCCATTTTCAATATTTTTTCAAAACCTAGTGGAAATGGTTGGACCATTTCTATTCGTAAGGTTGTACTAAAATTTATTTTTTACTTTATAATGGTTGTAAGATCTCTTTTTAGAACTAAATATGTGGTTTTTCAAAGGATACATGATTCAATCAGATGAGGTAGGTTTATCTTCTTCATTTCCTTTTATTTGGGAGTCCTATTGGTGATTGTATTTTAACATTAATTTTTAATCTAGATTATTACAATGTGGATTATTTAGGTTTTACATATATTCACTTTGTTTTAATGTTATTAAAATGTTTAAATTTTAGGTTTAAATAGAATTTTGATATAAAATTATATTTTAAGAATTTTATACATTTGATAAAATTCCAATGATTTTATTCTATAGGAAAATTACATATTCATCAGTTTTTAATAAAACGACTATTTTTAGTGTGGGGATCACTTCTTGGTTTAGTTGGATTCATTGTTTCAATGGTTTGGGTTGATTAATGATGTTAAATGGTGATCTCTTTAGGTTTTTTTGGTTTGAATTTCACTTATAATTTCATTAGGATTCAATTTTTTCAAAATTTATATTTCAAAATGTATATTCTATATTTTATTTGATAATGGTTTGGTTGGTACATTATGATGTATTTATTGATTTATTATTTTTGTTCCATTATTAAGATCCCTTGTTATCATTGATGATGTTATATTAATCCATGTGATGTATATTTTTGATGTGAACCATCTTTTTTTAGTATATATTGGGTCTCTTTATAAGGTTAGAATGTGAGGTTGAAAGGATGTGATTGTAGTGTTAGTCATGGGGCATTATAATTTTCATGTTATCACATTTATTTGTTCGTGTACCACATATTTTAGTTATTCCATAAAGATAACTACTCAAAAAAGTGTGTAGTAGTGGGACATTTCTAGTATAGTTGATATTAAATGTGGTCTAGTATCCCGAATTTAATGTAATACCTTGATTGAGGTGTCACTGATGATACTAGTTGAGAGTGACTCAGATAGTAGATTTGTTAACCATAACCTTCCATTAGTAGGTTCACCATAGGTGTCTTGTTCTGTCCTTTTAGTCCCATTGTTTGTTCCACATTATATGTATCATATATTATGCTTTATATTGATTATTTTTATGCGTGTTGATCATTTCATGGATGGGTTTTTTGATATATTTGTTCTCTTATGTTTAGTCTTGGAATTAAAATGTTTGGGTCCATCAATTTGTCAATATTTTCTATGAATATATAGGGTTGTGTTTTCACTATTTTTTACCTTTTTCCTTTATTAACTTTTTATTGATCATATAAAATATATATCATAAAAAGTGGGAAATGGTTTCAAATGTTTAGTTTTGTTGAAAATACCTTACAGAAATATTTTACAATGTCTGGGTTTAATTTAAAAAATTGTGGTGTTTTAAAGATAAATAACTAGTCTCTAAAATGGGATTGTTTTCTAAAACCAATATATGGAATTTTTATAAGTTTTTCCTTTAATAAAATACAATTTTAATGTTTTATTTACACATTTTTAATGGAAAACAAAATGAAAACCTATATTTATACATAACATTCAAAATAGAAAATTTGTTTCCTTTTATAAAATGAATGATTTGGACTCATTGTGGTATCCCACTAGCTTCATGTGTTACCCTACATAATCAAATTGGTGGGTATGCAGTATTCATGAATTGTGGGGGTTTCATTATGTCTTGGCCTCAAGGTTTAGTTTGAAGATCCCTTTTTTAGGTAATAGATGATTGTTGGGATCAAGGTGGTGGGCCATCCTCGTTGTGAGGAAGGTAATGTTTAAATTTATAAAACCAATAACTTCCCAAGATTTTATAGTATGCTATTTTATTAATGTAATTCAATAGCTTGCGCTACAAGCAACACCGAGTTTGAACGCACCACAACATACCAATCTAGACGTTCAAAAAAGAGGTTATGAATAGTATTTACCACATTTTATATTTTATATATCCTATATAAATTTAACATTCATCTTCTTTTTTTATAGATATAAAATAAGAAAAAATCTATTTTTAAGATAAAAGAGGTATTTTTTTAAAAATGTAGTTTTCCGCCTTTTAATGGAGAACATATTTTATATACAATATTTGACCATTTTATATATTCAATAAATTGAAATTAAATTCTTCTTTATAAGATGTAAATAAAATTTGTTTTAGATAAATTTTTGGTACTTTTCTGATAACTTTCATATTTTGATGAATATTGAAAAAATACTGATTTTTAATTAAATACAATTTTTTAATTGAAATAATTTATAGTAATAAATTATAAATTTGAGTGGTTTAAAAGTATCATTAGAATATATTTTTATAATTTAATATAATTTTGTTCATTGGATGTAATTTCATATTTAAACAAGACATAAACAAGTGTCAATCTTTTAACAGTTATTATTTCTTAAAAACACGCCTCTAATTTTGACAAGGGGAATTGATTTTAAATTAATTTCTGACACTTCTATGTTTTGAATTTGGAAAAATGGATTCCATATTTGGAATCATGAGGTCCAAATTTATTAAATAGTTAACTTTTATTTTTGTAAATTATGATGATTTACTTCAGTAAATATTTTATTTACCATGGTTAAAGAGTAAATCCGGAAAATTAATGTAAACAAATATTATAATAATTTTAAAATACCCTAAACTATTTCTTATTTATTTTTTTAGATACATGTCCGACCATGGGATTCCTTGGATCTATTTTTGGACCCCGTAGAGACACTTGGGAGTGAGAATGACACTTTATATTAATTAATTTCAAGTATAGACAAAAATGACATAAATATTTATCTTTTTTTAAAACAATTTTCACATAGGGTTTTATAAGTTATATTTTCGACAATGAAAACTAATTAAAAAGATAAAAATATTTCCTACATTATAATAATTTATTTTTAATTTTTATAAATTAAATAATTAAATTTATTTAAGACTCAGTGATGATGTAGTAATTGCATTATTATTTAAATAATCAAATAAATGGTATAGTAAATATTAAAATTAATATAATTTGAATGTTTTGATGTTGTCGAAGAATTTTCTAGGTGACTATGACATGTTAGGATTTATTCAAAGTATTTTTTTCTATGTAATAAAATTGTGACAAGTTTCAAGAAAAAAAATACTAAATAGTGTCAAAATTGACAAAAATGAGTTTTTAAGAAAAATAATATATTATTAAATAATATAATAGATTTAAAAATATAAGGTTATGCTAAAGAACTTATATAATGATTGTAATATCATTAATGAGCCACTTGATGTTATCATGGAATTTTATAGTATGTTTATTAACAATATAATATAAAAATTCGAAGAGGTATGGTAAATGAGAGACTATTTAACTAAGAGTTAAATCTAAACAATAAGGTTGATTTGGGGACCTAAACCTGTCTAAAACCTATTGGTTTAACATTTTTGACTCATCACCACCTTTTCCTATAAATAAATCATTTGTATCCATTAGAATCTAAAAATTATTTTATTATAATGTAATATTTCGAGCCTTTCCTAAAGTGACCTTCACCTCTCTTATAAAAGGGTACTTCCCATTCTATAAATTTCACACCTCCAAAACCATTTTTCACGGCCAAACCCTACCCAAATACACTCCCATAATTCCTTCCATAATCCTAGAGACCTTTATTTGGTCATAAAGCCAACCTAAGGATCCCTTTCGATCAAATCAAAAGGAAGAACCTGTAGAAGAGGTAAATATTTCATCACCTATTTCAAGTTATTTTCTTCTTCCACTTACTCTTTCTTTATTATTTCCATTCTCAAAATAATAACTCCAGTATCTTCTATATACTGTGATGTTATTATAAAAATTTTACAACCATATTAATTATTCTGTCCATCATATGAATGACTAAGTCACCATATGTGCGTACGTATGGCTTACCGTCTCCACGTCGTGGTGTTGTTTATTATTCAAACACATCATTATTTGGATTCTTATAATAATGAGTATAACTAATGTAAATAACAAATATAACATGTTAATTATTCTATATATACGATACACCATCCAATTACATATGAATTATCCATCAATATAATGATATTATCATTCGTGCGTACGTATGGATTACCATCTCCACGACACGATGAGATTCATTTCCACGTTCACCATTCAATGTTGATTATACAAATATATTTCATTAATAAGTAGTAATATATGACATAATAATTATACTGGATATATATATACATATATAAATATCTGTGTGTATGTGTGTGTACTTTCATATAACTTATTCACTTAGTTTTGTTCAATACGATATGAAAACAGAGACAACGTTTATGCGTACGTACGACCTACCATCTCCATAAATGGTGTTTTCCAATTAATATATATGTATATTATTCATATCTATATTATAAATATATATGATATATAAATCATGTTTTATATTCTGGATGTATTTAAATCATGATATAAGTGACAAAATCAAGAGTAACAAGTTAATACACGTATGATAACGAAAGTTATTATTACCCAAAATGTTAATTTAACATGGAAATAATTATAAAATGGGTAGTATAAAGTCATAAATGAATCATGTATGATATCATAAATATTAATATGGTTCTTTTATAATTTAATAACATACTAAGGTCTTTATACAGGAGGTTAAGTTTAACCTCGACTAAAGAAAAGTACATGGTAAGGGTTAATTTCACAATCTCTTTATTATCCGATGTTGTTTTTATGTAAGTATATACTGGGAACTCTTTATCATTCACATCCATGTTTCTTAAAAACGTATTTCAATTTTTTTACTATTTACTAGAATGTGGGTTAAATTCATTTATACCCTTGTTAGAATTTTTATAAAATGGTTTGAAAGGAATATTTCCTTCAATTTCCAAACAAGGTACTTTATGACCTTTTCGACAATATTATGGTAAGAATGTCTTTTTTTAACTTATACTAAAGGTGTGGCTATTTTCAACCATTATAACATTATCGAAGCATCCCATACAAGCTTATAAGAATATTTTCAAAATAAATTTTTTTCATTTATATTTATATGTCTGTTAAATGATTTCAAAATAGAAAGTGATATTTCTCTAAAAAAAAGTTTTGATTTCATCTATGTCAACATCATTTGATGGATTTTAAGCTTGTTTGAAGTTGATTTATTATGATAAAAATATTCCATATTTTATTGAATGTTTTATGATATGTTTGAATGCAGATGTGTTATTTATATACCATTCGTGTTTTATGGATAATATATTGACATTTCATATTCTAGTTTTAATACTAATATTTTTGTTATGTTTAATACTTTTCATATTTTGAATGCATTGGACTTATTAAGTGGTGGGTGGAGCCCGCTATAGATCCTTAATGCATTGGTAGGTATCATGAGTCAAACTGGTGTCTTGGAACAAGTCCTTGTTGAAATCTTATTTATAGTCTGGGCACAAGGCCTTAACTATGTGGTTATGAAGTATGGAATTATGCATTCCATCCTTATAAAATTGGCTATTCAGATTGAATGTGATTATTCGAATAATAGAATATCCATGTAAATAATTAAATGTCACTATTTGATTTATATTGGCCATATTATGCATAATATTAAGTTTAAAAGAAATATTTTTTAGTCTTGTAAAATGTCTTAAATGTTTATTCTTATTTATGAATGTTTCCGATATATTGATATCCCTACTGAGCATTTGAGCTCACCCCTTTCTTATGTTTTATTTTCCCAGGATTCCATGAAGAGTTTTATGATTGATAATAAGGGTTAATCTGGTGGACTAATCACGTTTTTAGAGGATTATTTGTGTTTTGTTTTATTTTCTAATGTTTAATGTAACATTCATGTATATAATCTATTTTAAAAGACTGCTAAACAAATCAGTCATTCTGGACTCGATTCCCTGTAATCATGCCAATGTATTAAAATAATGCACTGGCTCTAGGTAACTGGGGTCGGGGTATTATAATTGGTATCAGATGATGTTTAGAAATAACATTGTAAAATAGATTTGGATAAACTCTAACTAAGAAACATTACCCTAAGATAGACATTGAGGATTAGTATAGAAGAACTTCCTAGAATTTTGGTGGTGTATATATTTTGTGAGTTTTCCAAGCAATACATCCATGTATAGATACATGTAGGTAGAGGAGGCTTTGTAATATATGTACCTATGTGTAAAACATGAAAACACAACTTTGAGCTAGACTCGAACGTGAACTAGTGCATGGAAACATGCCATGTTGCACTCTTGGTTACAACACTCCTGGGGGATATGCTTAGGATAACTCACAATTTATTTAAAAATCATTATGAAGGATGTATGTGTAAATATTCCAGCAAGGAAACCATTTTTATTATAATGAGACAAGATCTGAGAAATTATTCAAATCATTTTGAGAATATTTCTAGTTTTTTGATTATACAGTATGATATTATATAACCTTGTGTGTGTCGTCATTTAGAAATGGCGACCAGTAGAAGGAATGAGAACTTGCACAATATTCATGATCCATATGGTTATAAAGAACATATATTTCATAGTCTTAATCCATTATTTAGATGGGATATAGTGTCCCATGTATTCTCGTCATATGAAAAAATTTTATGATGTGTTAATTAGAAAAGAGAATAATTCTTTATGTCCTATGGATTTGAAGGCAAGCAAGAGAAGAAACGGATGGTATAGAGAAATTTGGATAAAAGGAAGAGGGGAATAAAAGACTTTCCCAAATGTGATAAATGTGGAAAGAATCACCTTGGTAAAAATGATCGAAGGGAATGAGAGTTTTTTATAAGTGTGGAGAAATAGGACACCAAGTACATGATTTCAAGGTTATGAAAAAGGTTTCAAATGTACAATGCTTCATCTGGAAGGAGTTGGGACACTACAGGAATCAATGTCCAAATCATCATAGTATATCCCAAATGCTTCTATTTGATAATAATCATGTTATGATACTACCAAAGATGAAGAGGAATGAGTATAGTTCTTATGTTGTTATTAAAATATATTGTCATTTGGGTATCATATTAATGATGTACATGTTATAATAATAATAGAGTATATAAGGATTGTACTGTAGTACTATTTCATTCAGGACTTGAGATTGTGTGTAACAACGAAAAGTGACTCAATAACGCGTTAATTTTTTTTGGAAAATATATGGATGAGAGAAAGATAAACCATAATTTGGTTCTGATACAGAGGTAGTGATTTTGGAATAAGATATGATTGATTTGGATAAATTATATTGGATCTTTTTGACTACCTAGAAACCAATTAATGAAGTGTATATTCCATCATTGTTTGTGGTTACATAATTATTGGATTGAAGGAGTATATCCAATATTATATAAGGAATAAGGGGGCATTAATGTTATCAATATGGTTTTATGGTAATTCAAGTTGTTACCATGTTTTAAAAGAATACACGATGATGGTATTCACAAGTTATTATGTGGAAAAAAGGATCTTTATTCTGTTTACCTACCTTATAAATTTTGGACCGTGAGTTTGCACAGAAGTATTTTGGATAAGTTTAAAGGGTGGAATCGATTATGTTTTTCATAGGATACTATTTTTAAGGTTAAAGAATTTATTATGATTATTTTTGGAATGTTATAAAAAAGGAAATCTCGGAGGTTGGGAGACAACCCATCATGTCTGGTAAGGCCATGAAAGGTGAACCCATAAACGAAGGGAGACAAGGGTGTATCACCTACCAATGGCCTACTTGATGTCCTGGTTTGTATAATATAGTATTTTTTTAAATATAATGACAAATGAATTATAAATTAATTATTTTTGGAACCCTATGTGATTATGATAAATAGAATATTTTATAATTCTATTATCTTTTGATGTGAAAGATGAGTATGTGGAAGGAATTAGTTTAAGGATGAAACTCTACGTGTCAAGTATATATATATATATATATCCAATTATTAAATGAATCAGTTAATTATTAAACTTTAGGTAAGGGATCTTAAAACCAAAAATGTGTTACCATAATAGCATATGTTTTGTTGAACCAATGAAATTTTAATTCATCTTAGATTGATGTCTTTGAGGCCCTCAATTTTAAATTTCTTTGTGATTGATAACCTCAATAACTCCCTATAAATTTTTACATTTACCCACCAATTGTGAGTCTCTAATTTCCTTAAATTTTCTCCTAATCAAGATCATAGTTTGTTGGTGACTTTTTCATTACCCTTTCCCTTTAATTAAGACTAAATTTTATTAACCCAATGATCGATGGGGGTTTTCCAAAAAGGTATTTTTCAATTTTTAACCATTTATTTTCGTAGAACAATTTAAAATTGTGAGGACGCAATTTATTGATGTAGAGGAGAATGTAACACCCAATTATTTTATAGTACGTTATCTCATTAAAATAATTCAATAGCTTGCACTACATGCAACACTGTGTTCGAACACACCATAACTTATCAAAATAGCCGTTCAAAAAAGGGGTTATGAATAGTATTAAACATATTTTAAATTTTATGTATCCTATATAATTTTAACATTCATTTTTTGTGTTTCTTGGAAATAATATAAGAAAAATTTAATTTTTATGAAAAAAGATGTATTTTTCAAAAAATGCAGTTTCCACCTTTTAATGGAGAACACTTTTTAAATCCAATATTTGACCATTTTATATATTCAATTAAGTGAAAATAAATTCTTCTTTATAATAGGGAAATAAAATTTAGTTTGGATAAATTTTTGGTACTGTTATGTTAACTTTTATATTTTGATAAATAGTGAAAAAATACTATATTTTAATTAAAAACAACTTTTTTAATCATAATAATTTGTAGTGTTAAATTATACATTTGTGTGGTTTTAAAGTATCATTAAAAAAAATATTTAATTTAATATAATTAATGTTATTGGATGTAATTTCACATTTAAACTGGACAAAAACAAGTGTCAATCTTTTGATAGTTATTATTTCTTAAAAACACGCTTCTTGTTTTGACAACTGTAATTAATTTTAAATTAATTTTTTCCACTTATGTGTTTGAATTTGGAAAAAGGAATTTCATATTTGGAATTATAAGTTTGAAATTGTGTAAATCGGTGACTTTAATTTTTAGAAATTATGAATATTTACTTCATTAAATATTTTATTTACCATGGTTAAAAAGTAAATCTGGTTAATTAGGGTAAAACATAATATTATAATAATATTAAATTACCCTAAAATGCATCCTATTTATTTTGGTTGATACATGTAGGACCATGGGAATACTTGGGTATATTTTTGTATCCCATGGAGCCACTTGAGAGAGATAATCACACTTTACAATAATTAATTTAAAGTAAAGACAAAAATGACATAAACATATATCTTTAAGTAAAACAATTTTTTCATAGGGTTATATTAGTTTTATTTTAGAATATAAATACTCATTAGAAATATAAAAATATTTCCTACATAATGGTTTTTTATTTATAGTTTTTTGACATTAAATAATTAAATTTATTTATGACAAAATGATGATGCAGTAATTACCTAAATAATGATTGAATCAAATAAATTGTAACACCCCGAGATTTTATGAAAAATATTCTTTTAATTTCATTAATGTCTTGTCTTGTATTCTACACCAAGATTACCTTGCGCTATACGCAACACCGTATTAGCTTGCAGTATACGCAACACTATTCTTGGATCGTGTTACACACAATTTTGATAATAGTTATTCTATGCAAAATTGAGTATATATATATATATATATTCAATGTATAAATGAAATATGGTTGGATTCTGTTATACGAAACAACGAAGATTCTTGTGCAACACGCAACCCTGACTTGGCTTGCATTACACGCAATCACGACCTTCCTCGATAGTGTGTTGTACGCAATACTAGGTTTTACTAAACAACAATATATTATTATAATATTGTTATGAACTAGCAGTTATGAATAGTGTCAACTAAAATTTGAATTTTATAACATTATTATTCATCTTACAAATTTCTAGAACATGGTATAAGAACAAAATAAATTTTTCGGGTAAAAAAAATATTTTTCAAAAAATGCAGTTTTGCCGCCTTTTGATGGCGCACCCACATTAAATCTACTTTATGACATGTTTATAAGTACAATTTGACAAAATAAAATTCTTATTTTGAATCAGGATATAAAAATTTACATTAGATAAAGTTTTGATATTTTTCCGATAACTTTCATATTTTAATGAATAGTAAAAACACGCTATATTTTAATTAAAAACAACTTTTTTCATCGTAATATCTTATGTGGTTAAATTATAATATTGAATGGTTTTAAAGTATAAATAGAATATATTTTTACCATTTAATATAATGTATGTCATTAGCATTGATTTTACCTTGAATTCGTAGGTTAAATCAATTCAATCTTTTGCAATGTTTTAAAGAAAAACCCGTTTTCTTTCGACAACAGGATTAATTTTAATTTAATTTCTGCAACTTTTGTGTATTGAATTTGGAAAAATGGATTCCATATTTGGAATCAGTGGATCCAAATTATGTTAATAAACTACTTTTTATTTTTGGGAATTATGAATAGTAACTACGGTAAATTTTATTTACCACAGTTAAAGGTAAATCGGGTAATTATGGGTAAACATAATATTTTAAAATTACCCTAAGAAATTTCAAAATCCTATTGGATGACTAAAAGTCTACCCATATCACCTATGGGTCGGATTAGATTCATTTAATTAAAATTTTTCAATGAAAATAATTTAATTATTATTAAAACCAAAGAATGTGACAACATGTCACTTTCTTAAATCTTATAAGTATAATAATTTTAATCTAGTGATAAACTTCATGAAACTTCAAACCGTAATAGTCTCCAGAAATATAATACAATTATCTACATCATAGGAATTTATTTAGAATTTTTAGGGATTAAATAATTATCATTTATTATGACACAAAGATGATGCAGTAATTGTCTTATTAATGAAATATTGACATAATTGATGTTATAAATGCCCAAATAAATGTAATTTGAGACTTTTTATGACTTACACTAATTTTTCTAGGTTAATATGACATGTTATTGTTGATTTAAGTAACTTGGTTCGAACGTATCATTTTGTTATGAATTTCATAAAAATCATGTACCAAATAGTGTCAAAATTGACATAAATTAGTTTTTAAAACAAAAATTATATTATTTATTGTTATTTTATTCCTAAAAATCTATGGTTCGGCCAAATGACTTAGAAAAGATTATATATATTAATAATAAACAACTTGGGGTTCTTCTGGCTTGATATAGTAAGTTTATTAACTATATAGTGTAAGAAAACAAAAAGACACGGTAAAAGTTAAATTATTTAACTTAGAGTTAAATCTAATTGATAAGGTTAAAATAATAACCTAAACATGAGAGGATTTCGACCCATCCCCACTTTAGATTCGAAATAAGACCCTTTGAAACCATTATAAACCGAATTTGACCTTAATATAAAATAATATTTTGAGATTTTCCTAAGGTGCCCCTCTCCTCCCTTATAAAAGGGAACCTCCTCCCTCTCTTCCTCACACCAGTTTGAGCCTTCAAGCTCGGCCAACCCCTGACACATTATCTTCTCCACTTCCTTAGAAACATCCTAGAGGTTCTGGTCTTCCTCAAAGACCAATTTTAGTACCCTAAAAGGAGGACTCAAAGAGGCTCTTCAAGGAAGAGGTAATGTCTGTTACCGATTCTTTCAACTTTATTTCTTCTTCCACTTATTCTTCTTAGGTTGTTTCATTATGAAGTAATAACATCAGAATAACTCATATACCGATATGTTATTATAAGTATGAAACAACCCTATTTCACCATCTATCCATCCTACGGAAAATGAAATCACCGTGCGTGCGTACGTACGGAATACCGTCTCCACGCCGTGGTGTAATCTATTTTCCACCACCACCTTACTTGGATGGGTATAATGGTGTAAATAATGACTATATATGACTATTATAAAGTGATATTGATTCTGAAATAGTATACATACATGCCAATATAGTCCCACAATCATGATAACGATATCATCGCTCGTGCGTACGTACAGACTACCGTCTCCACGACGCGATGAGATTCATTCTCCACTTTAATCATTCATGAATGATTATAAAGTATATATAATAAGTAATAATGAAATATATGAAATAATAATGATATTGGATTTATGTGTATATATATTTATGTCATCTACTTAATTCCATTCAACTCAATAAGGAAACGAAAACAGCATTCATGCGTACGTACGGCCTACCGTCTCCATGAACGATGTATTTCTTTCCATTTACTGATCTATTATATATATGTATATTCTGAATATATATTATATATAAATCATGTTTTATATTCTTTAATTAAGTAATCATGATCTAAGTAATCATATGAAAAATTACAAGTCAAAACACGGATGACAAATGATACAATTTTACCCAAAACGCTCTTTAACATGGAATTTACAAAAGAACGGGTAATATAAAGTCATAAGTGAACCATATATGATATAATAACAATCAATATGATTCTTTAATAAGTAAATAACATTATTTAAATCATTATATAGGAGGTTCGGACACTTACGAAGCAAATCGGACCTAAGGTAAGGAAAAATATCACAATCTCATTTTTATCTGAGATTGTATATATTTTAGTATTTACTGGGGTGTATTTTATCATCCACATCCATGTTTCCTCAATATGTAATATTATTTCCATTCAACTAAAATTGTTTAAATCCTATTTTACCCTTCGGTGAGTTTTTAGTAAAAGATATGAAAGGAATCTTTTGTCATTTTTCGTACGAGGTACTTTTTTGACTTTTCTGACAAAAGTACGAGAAGAATGTTTTTTTTAACTTATACGGCATGAATGGATTTTTAAAACATTATTTCCAATAATATTCCTTTACAAGTTTTCAAGTTTATTTTTAATCAACTTCTTTTAGTTTAGAATTGTACTACATGATAAGAAAGGAAAAGTGTTTTTGAAGCAGAAAGGATATTTTCCTCAAGAATGGAGTTCAAGTGTTTTATCAAAATTATTTTCCATCTAAGATAATAAAGGGTTTTGTTTCTATCCCTATTATTAAATTGATTTGTTTATGTTGTGATGGAATTATTTTTATGAATTCCTTTATCTTATATGAATTGTTTTATGATGTCATGATGTTTAAGAATCCCATTTTTTTTATTACATGGGTTATGCAATGATGTATGATTTATGATTTTGTGGAACACATAAGAATGCTATCATTATGAGATGGGTGGGACCTATATCTCCCTCCAATGCATTGGGTAAAGATTTTATATCTCATTAGATAGATATGACTGGAACGGTAGGTTATACCGGTTCAGTGAAACAGGACTGAAACGAGGGTGACTCGGTTCAGAAAGGGACTTTGTCCACTAAGATAGTCATGGAAATGAGTCTTGACTAATAAGAAATGATTCTCTATGATTATGTCTGTATGCCACAAAGTTTCATGTTTTAAGTTATGATTATTGGGATTACATTTCACTACTATGATTTATCCCATGTTATGAAATCATGATCTCTTTTGCAGGTTAAGATTTCCAAAAGATATGTTCTTATGAATATGATGTGATTGATATTTCTTTTGTTTACACTTACTGAGCATTTGAACTCACCATTTTATGTTTTCTTTTCCCCAGGATTTAATGAAAGTTTTTAGGTAAGAAAAAAAAGTGGAAGATCTTTATTGGGAGATGTTGAAGATCTTTCACCACGATTAGAAGATTTTATTCCGAGTTTCCAAAGACACTAAACTATTACGGTCCTTGTGTGTTTGTTTTTCTTATGTATTAAGTATTCCGAAAAAGTAATGTAATATTCATGTACGTCAAGCTTCGGGTCTCTACAGTTGGTATCAGTGGAAAGGTTTAGTCGACCTTTGGAAACTAGGATGCGAGAACTTTAGTGAGATCCCTAGAGATATTTCTAAGGAATGTCTAGGGATGTCCCTAAGGTTAAGTATACGTATAGGTTATAGTCCTAGAATTGCGCTAAGGATCTTAGAATTAAACCTAAGATGTTAGATATTGATGGTACTCCCCCTTTATTATGTTGTTTTCCCTAGCATGATTTTTGCCTCTCACACTATTCTTTTTGGGTTTTAGACGATGGATGGAACCCGAAGGAACCGTGTTGATCACTGTAATGGACAATACAATGATTGTCCTATTGAACAAACAAATTTTATGGGATATGGAGTAGAAAATCGTATTGCTATACTTACACAAGCTATGAATCATTGTGGAATTTCAAATGAGTAGAGAAGGGAACAATATTCTATTGAGTCCTTCATGAGGCAACGTCCACCTTCTTTCAGTGGGTATTCTAATCCAATTGTTGCTGAACAATGGATCAGTACCACTGAAAAGATATTTTCAGTTTGTCAATGTTCTGAACATGATAAAGTCATCTTATCAGTTTATCGTTTGGAAGGTGAAGCTGATCAATGGTGGAATCTTATCAAGAATACGAGGCCAAGAGATGAAATTGAGTCCATGGAATGGGACGAGTTCAAGAACTTGTTTTTCAATAAGTACTTCCCTCGTACTCTTCGAACAAAGATGGAGAAGGAGTTTCTTGAACTAAAGAAAAAGGATGATGAATCTATTGGTATATATGAAGCGAATTGTACAAGGCTTCCAAGGTATGTATCTGGATTTATCATCCAACCTGAAAGTAAAGTTGATCGATTCTTCAGTGGCTTAAAACCAAATCTTCGAAGGGCATTAGCTATAAGAGACTTCAATAGCTATGAAGAAATTGTACGTTGTGCTATCAAGGTAGAAATGGAAGTTGGTGTTACTTATCCATCTCATAGTTTTGACGAGAAACGAAAGATGGAGTTCAAGGAGAAATCTCAGAATAATGGTGAAAAGAAGATGAATGTTTCCTTATGCTCAAAGTGTGGAAAGAAGCATGGTGGAGATTGTCTTAATGGGACAAGTAAATGTTTCAAATGTGGAAAGGAAGTTCATCGGGCATTTGAATGACGCAATAATGGGAAGAAGATGTCTAATGATGCAAACAAAGGAAAGTATACACAGAATTAACCTACTACACTTCAATGTTTCAAGTGCAAGGAGATGGGACATTATGCTAATAAATGCCCTAATCCAAGGGTTAGTGATGATCGACATGAGAAACCACATAAGGCAAAGGACAAAGGGAAGTCACATGCGATCACCATTGGTGATGTTGAATATGATAATGATGTGGTGGAATGATTAAGTGTATATGTAATGGGATTAAAAAATAATGTTGTATATAGTATCGTGGAATATTGGAATATTTATGTATTGGTCTACTGTGGTTTTCAATAAATTTATGGTACCCGTAACCATGGAAAGTGATTGAGATATTTTTGGAAAAAAGATGACATGTGCATAATGAATGGAAAATGAGAAAATGAAATATTTGACAGTATTCATGAGCTCATGATTGATATAAGGACTAAGTGATATCATGGTTTGAGTATATAGAATTTTGAGGATTTTGGTATGTGGAAAGTGTTAACTTTTAACTGCATTCATGTTTTCACTAAGGTTTAATGGGTATTCATTTTTCAAGAGAATTCATGATTAAGGTATTAACATGATTAGAATGTGACCAACAAGATATATGGGGGATAAATGATGGTATTCACATGCTTGGTTGATGACATTTAAAGTAATCATTTTCTTTATATTATAAGCTTGGACCGAAATATTTTAGATAAGCCTAAATATTTGAATGGATTATGTTGGACATAAGTTAGGATAGAACTTTTTTCGATATTATTGATGGGATGTTATAGTAATATAGATTTAGAAAAAGGACAACCTGCAGGACGGGCGACAACCCATCGCGTCGGACAAGGCTATGGGAATTGAACCCACAACCGAAGTACGACTGGCCTTTTTCGCCTACCACTGGCCTACAGGAAGTCCCTGTTTAGTAGAAACTAGTTTTATTATATTAAGCAGTATAAGTCCATTTTAGGAACTATATAAGATTAATCTCACTATAGATGGACTTATGTATTTTTTTTGATAACTTTTATAACCTTTTGTTTGAGATAGATGGAATGACCCATCATTCTATCACATGATTTGCTAACACATCAAGACTAACAAAGTCAACTTCATCTCTTTAAGAGTTGAAGTGGAAATTGTCCAAAGAATGACAAACAGTGAGACTATACCAAAATCACAAAAGTATTTCTTCTAATTCCAATTTCATCAACTTTAGGGAAATGATCTTGAAAAACCAATAATGTTGCCCTACTGCCCTTATATCCGATGAATCAGATGGAAATCAATAGCTTTGTGATTGTTGGCTTTTACATAGCCATGTTCTCTACCACTCTCCATCAGAACTTGATGGTTATATTTTTCTTCCATATCAATATTTTCACCTATGTTCTCCTACGTGGAAACCCAGTGATGAGTTAATTTGGGTAACCGTTACATTTCATACTTTAGTTTTTAAAGCCATGTTTTGGTATTCCTTTTTACGATGTGGGTTTCTATTAAACAAACTTTCGAGTAGTAAACCATTTATAACCCCGATGAATTTCGAGGGAGAAATTCATTTTAAGGGGGGTAGAATGTAACACCCCGATATTTTATGAAAAATATTCCTTTAATTTCATTAATTTCTTGTGTTGTATTCTACACCATGATTACCTTGCGCTATACACAACACCGTATTAGCTTGCAGTATACGTAACACTATTCTTGGATCATGTTACACACAATTTTGATAATAGTTATTCTACGCAACATTGAGTATATATATATATATATTAAATGTATAAATGAAATATGGTTGGATTATGTTATACGAAACAATGAATAATTCTTGCGCAACACGCAACCCTGACTTGGCTTGTATTACACGCAATCACGACCTTCCTCGATAGTGTGTGTTGTACGCAATACTGGGTTTTACTAAACAATGATATATTATTATAATATTATTATGAACTAGCAGTTATGAATATTGTTAACTAAATATTGAATTTTATAACATTATTATTCATCTTACACATTTCTAGAACATGGTATAAGAACAAAATAATTTTTTCGGGTAAAATAAGTATTTTTAAAAAAATGCAGTTTTTCCGCCTTTTGATGGCGCACCCACTTTAAATATAGTTTTGACATGTTTATAAGTTCAATTTGAAAAAATAAAATTCTTCTTTTGAATTAGGATATAAAAATTTACATCAGATAAAGTTTTGATATTTTTCCGATAACTTTCATATTTTAATAAATAGTTAAAACACGCTATATTTTAATTAAAAACAACTTTTTTCATCGTAATATCTTATGTGGTTAAATTATAATCTTGAATGGTTTTAAAGTATAAATAGAATATATTTTTACCATTTAATATAATGTATGTCATTAGCATTGATTTTACCTTGAATTCGTAGGTTAAATCAATTCAATCTTTTGCAATGTTTTAAAGAAAAACCCATTTTCTTTCGACAACGGGATTATTTTTAATTTAATTTATGCAACTTTTGTGTATTGAATTTGGAAAAATGGATTCCATATTTGGAATCAGTGGATCCAAATTATGATAATAAGCTACTTTTTATTTTTGGGAATTATGAATAGTAACTACAGTAAATTTTATTTACCATAGTTAAAGGTAAATCAGGTAATTAAGGGTAAATATAATATTTTAAAATTACCCTAACAAATGTCAAAATCCCATTGGATGACTAAAATTCGACCCATATCACCTAAGGGTTGGATTAGATTCATTTAATTAAATTTTTTCAATGAATATAATTTAATTATTATTAAAACCAAAGAATGTGACAACATGTCACTTTCTTAAATCTTATAAGTATAATAATTTTAATCTAGTGATAAAACTCATGCAACTTCGAACATGAATAGTATCCAGAAATATAATACAATTATCTACATCATATTAATTTATTTATAATTTTTAGGGATTAAATAATTATCATTTATTATGACACAAAGATGATGCAGTAATTGTCTTATTAATGAAATATTGACATAATTGATGTTAGAAATAAATGTAATTTTAGACTTTTTATGACTTACACTAATTTTCTAGGTTAATATGACATGTTATTGTTGATTTAAGTTACTTGGTTTGAACTTATCATTCTGTTATGAATTTCATAAAAATCATGTACCAAATAGTGTCAAAATTGACATAA
This sequence comes from Viscum album, assembly GCA_963277665.1. NCBI lineage: Eukaryota > Viridiplantae > Streptophyta > Magnoliopsida > Santalales > Viscaceae > Viscum > Viscum album. The sequence goes on along the minus strand of OY728135.1, from coordinate 502,595,482 downwards.
ATTAGTTTTTAAAACAAATATTATATTATTTATTGTTATTTTATTCCTAAAAATATATGGTTCGGCCAAATGACTTAGATAATATTATATATATTAATAATACACAATTTGGGGTTCTTTTGGCTTGATATAGTAAGTTTATTAACCATATAGTGTAAGAAAACAAAAAGACACGGTAAAAGTTAAATTATTTAACTTATAGTTAAATCTAATTGATAATGTTAAAATAATAACCTAAACTTGTATAAATACTATTGGATGAGAGTATTTAGACCCATCCCCACTTTGGCTTCGAAATAAGACCCTTTGGAACCATTATAAACCTAATTTGACCTTAATATAAAATAATATTTTGAGATTTTCCTAAGGTGCCCCTCTCCTCCCATATAAAAGGGAACCTCCTCCCTCTCTTCCTCACACCACTTTGAGCCTTAAAGCTTGGCCAAACAATGAAAAATTATCTTCTCCACTTCCCTAGAAACATCCTAGAGGTTCTGGTCTTCCTCAAAGACCAATTTTAGTACCCTAAGAGGAGGACTCAAAGAGGCGCTTCAAAGAAGAGGTAATGTCCGTTACCGATTCTTTCAACTTTATTTCTTCTTCCACTTATTCTTCTTAGGTTGTTTCATTCTGAAGTAATAACATCAGTATCACTAATATACTGATATGTTATTATAATTATGAAACAACCCTATTTCACCATCTATCCATCCTACGGAAAATGAAATCACCGCGCGTGCGTACGTACAGAATACCGTCTCCACACCGTGGTGTAATCTATTTTCCATCACCACCATACTTGGATGGGTATAATGGTGTAAATAATGACTATATATGACTATTATAAAGTGATATTGATTCTGAAATAGTATACATAGACTCCAATACAGTCCCACGATCATGAGAACGATATCATCACTCGTGCGAACGTACGGACTACCGTCTCCACGACGCGATGAGATTCATTCTCAACTTTAACCATTCATGAATGATTATAAAGTATATATAATAAGTAATCATGAAATATATGAAATAATAATGATACTGGATTTATGTGTATATATATTTATGTCATCTACTTAATTCCATTCAACTCAATAAGGAAACGAAAACAGCATTCATGCGTACGTACGGCCTGCCGTCTCCATGAATGGTGTATTTCTTTCCATTTACTGATCTATTATATATTTGTATATTATGAATATATATTATATATAAATCATGTTTTATATTCTATAATTAATTAATCATGATCTAAGTAATCATATGAATAATTACAAGTCAAAACACGGACGACAAATGAAACAATTTTACCCAAAATGCTCTTTAACATGGAATTTACAATAGAATGGGTAATATAAAGTCATAAGTGAACCATATATGATATAATAACAATTAATATGATTCTGTAATAAGTAAATAACATTATTTAAATCATTATACAGGAGGTTCGGACACTTACGAAGCAAATCGGACCTATGGTAAGGAAAAATATCACAATGTCATTTTTATCCGAGATTGTTTATACTTTAGTATTTACTGGGGTGTATTTTATCATCCACATCCATGTTTCCTCAATATGTAATATTATTTACATTCAAATACAATTTTTTAAATCCTATTTTACCCTTCGTTGAGTTTTTCGTAAAAGATATGAAAGGAATCTTTTGTCGTTTTTCGTACAAGGTACTTTTTTGATTTTTACGAGAAGAATGTTTTTTTAACTTATACGGCATGAATGGATTTTTAAAACATTATTTCCAAGAATCTTCCTTTACAATTTTTCAATATTAGTTTTAATCAACTTCTTTTAGTTTAGAATTGTACGACATTATAAGAAAGGAAAAGTGTTTTTGAAATAGAAAGGATATTTTCCTCAAGAATGGAGTTCAAGTGTTTTATCAAAATTATTTTCCATATAAGATAATAAAGGGTTATGTTTCTATCCATATTATTACATTTATTTGTTTATGTTGTGATGGAATTATTTTTATGAATTCCTTTATCTTATATGAATTTTTTTATGATGTCATGATGTTTAAGAATCCCATTTTTTTATTACATGGGTTATACAATGATGTATGATTTATGATTTGGTGGCACACATAAGAATGGTATCATTATGAGATGGGTGGGACCTATATCTCCCTCCAATTAATTGGGTAAAGATTTTATATCTCATGAGATAGACATGGCTGGAACGGTAGGTTATACCGGTTCAGTGAAACAGGACTGAAACGAGGGTGACTCGGTTCAGAAAGGGACTTTGTCCACTAAGACAGTCTTGGAAATGAGTCTTAACTAATAAGAAATGATCCTCTATGATTTTTTGTGTATGCCACAACGTTTCACGTTTTAAGTTATTATTATTGGGATTACATTTCACTACTATGATTTATCCCATGTTATGAAATCATGATCTCTTTTTCAGGTTAAGATTTACAAAAGATATGTTCTTTTGAATCTGATGTGATTGATATTTCTTTTGTTTACCCTTAATGAGCATTTGAGCTCACCCTTTTATGTTTTCATTTCCCAAGGATATAAATAATGGTTTTAGGTAAGAAAAAAAAGGGGATGATCTTTATTGGGAGATGTTGAAGATCTTTCACCACGATTAGAAGATTTTATTCCCAGTTTCCAAAGACACTAAACTGTTACGGTCCTTGTGTGTTTGTTTTTCTTATGTATTAAGTATTCCGAAAAAGTAATGTAATATTCATGTACGTCAAGCTTCGGGTCTCTACATAAATGGTATTGAAAATATTAAAATAAATATAATTTGAATGTTTTTATGCCATCCATGAATTTTATAGGTGACTATGACATGTTAGGATTGATTTAATGTATTTGGATCAATGTAATAATTTTTTTATGACTTTTACAAAAACCAAATGCTAAATAGTGTCATAATTTTAATAAATGAGTTTTTAAAACAAATATTATATTATTAAAATATTTAATAATCCTAAAAATCTAAGGATATGACAAAGAACTTATATAATGATAGGTATATCACTAAGGAACCACATGAGGTTCTATTGGCATTTTATATCAAGATAATTAAACATATAATATAAAAATACAAAAAGACATGGTAAATGAGAAATGATTTAATTAAGAGTTAATTCTAAAAGATAATTTAACTCCCAAACACTAGTTACCCAGAGTTAGTGCCTTATTACATACCATTTTCATGATCACAAAAGATCAAGTCTCGAAAGACCGATTAGTTTAGTATCCTTGGAAACATTAGATACATTCATAAGTCATACATTACATGATAAAGTGAAAAACTACAACAACATAATCTCCATAGTCCACACTCATATCCTCTCAGACTATCTCTGTAGGTTAGTCATAAAATACTTCTTCACATCCAGGAAAAAATAAAACATAGAAGGGGGTGAGCTCAGATACTCAGTAAGGATAACAATATAGCAAAAACATTCATAAATAAGCATAAGCATTTAAGGAAACCTATAACTAAAACAGAAGCCGTTTGAACTAGAACTTCAGCATAATATTACAAAAATAGAATTAAATAATTCCATTTTCTTATTCACATGGATATTCTACTAGTCTAATAATCACATGCAATATCAATAACCACTTTCATAATGATTGAATGTATAATGCCATACTATCATAAACCACATAGTCAAGGCCTTTTGCCAAGAATTAAAATAAGATTTTGTCAACGCCTTGTGCCAAGACACTAGTTTGTCTCATGAGACCTACCGGTGCATCGAGGAGCTATAGCGGGCTCCACCAGTCACTTACTAAGTCCAATGCATTCCTCAAATGAATAGGTTAAAACATAACACAAACATTCGTATTAAAACTATCATACTAAATTTCAATACTTTATCCATAAACCATGAATGGTATAAAAATAAAACATCCATAGTCAAACATATCCAAAAAACCTTAAATACTATATTAATGTTTTATATCATAATAAATCAACTTAAATTAATCTTTAAATTCATCAAATGATGTTGACATAGATAAAATCAAAACTATTTGAGAGAAATATCTCTTTTTTTAATTCATTTAAAAGTCACATAATTATAAAATAAAACATTTACATTGAAAATATTCTTATAAGATTGTATGGGATGTTTCAACAATTTTATAATGGCGGAAAAAGGATGTACCCGTCGTATAATATAAAAAAAACATTCTTACCATAATTTTGTCGAAAAGGTTAAAAATGACCTTGTTTGGAAAATGACAAAAATATTCCTTTATAAAAATCCTTTAAAAAGTGGAACAAGGGTATAAATGACTTTAACCGATAGTCTATAAAATAGTAAGAATGTTTTGAAATACATTTTTTTGAAACATGTATGTGGATGATAAAGTAGTCCCAGTAGATAATATCAACAACCTCGGATAATGAAGAGATTGTGAAATTAACCCTTACCTTGTACTTTTCCTTGGTCAAGGGTAGGTTAACCTCCATTATAATGGTGAAATAATTGTTATTAAATTATAAAAGAATAATATACATTTATATGATATCATATATGATCTTTTAATATTGTTTTGTTAATAATATCTTAGTATTATCGTTGTATTGGGTGTTAACAGATTCATTTTCCTTTATATTCTTTGTTTTGTGAGACATAATTTTTATGGATGGGATGTATCTTATTCATATCCAGAATTATAGCAAGTATTTAAACATTTTTTTAATCATCAAATGAAAATTAGTCTTGAATATATACCATGGGGAATGAATCTCATCGCTATGTGCAGACGGTAATCTGTACATACGCACGAGCGACAATATCATTATTTTGATATTAAAATAATATATAATGGGATGGTATATCATATATATAGAATAATTATTATGTTATATTTATTATTATTACATCAATTACACATCATTATTATACCCATCAAAATAATAATGTATTGAATAACAATTACACCACGACGTGGAAACAATAAACTATACGTATACACATATGGTGACATATTATTCAATGGATGGATAGGATAGTGAATTTGGGTTTACCATACTTATAATAACATCATAGTATATAGAATATACTAGTGTTATTATTTTATAATGGAAACAACAATGAAAAAGGAAGTTGAAGAAGAAAGGAATTTGAAAGAGATGATGAAATATTTACCTCTTCTTTAGGTTCTTCCTTTTGATTTGATCAAATGGGCTCCCTAGGTTGTATTTATATCTAAACGAAGGCCTCTAGGATGAAGGGTGATATTTGAGAGGGTATTTGGACATAGGGTGGCTGATCCAAATGTCTTTGATGGTGTTAATTAGAGAGAAGGGGGAGTTCTCTTTTACAAGAGGGGTGAGGGGCACCTTAGCAAAAGATAGAAATATTATTTTATTATAAAATCCTTTTCGGTTTCTAATTGCACAAAATTGAATTATTTAAAGAATAAGATAAGGATGGGTCGAAAACCACTCAACTAATAGGTTTTAGACAGGTTTGAGTTAATATATTAACTTTATCTTTTAGATTTAACTCTTAGTCAAATAGTTTGACATTTACAATGCCTATTTGTATATTTATATAATATGGTTAATAAACATACTATATACATCCAAGGGGACCCCAAATGGTTTATTAATGATACACCTATCATTATATAAGTCTTTTGGCCGAACATTAGATTTTTAAGAACATAATATCAATTAAAAATATAATATTTGTTTTAAAACCTCTTTTATGTCAATTTTGACAGTATTTCATATTTTGTTTTTGAAAAATTCATAACAGAATTATTGCTTCGAAAACAATTCATCTAAACAACAATAATATGTCATATTAACCTATAATATTAGTCTAATTCATAAAAATACTCTAATTAAATTTATTTGGATATTTATAATATCAATTATTGTAATATTTTATTAATTAGGTAATTACTGCATCGTCATTGAATCATAAATAAATTAAATTATTTAATGTCTAAAAAATCTAAATAAAATACCATTATGTAGGAAATCATTTTATATTTCTAATGAATATTTATTGTCTAATTTATCTTATGTGTAACCCTATAAATAAAAATGTTTTTGTTATTAAATTTTGATTTTAACTCTTCTAACTCTTCATTAAACAAAATAATAACAAGTGTCCTAATCTAATCCAAGTGGAGCAAAGAGGTTAACATTTTATTAAAAAGGTTGTTTTTGGTCGAAATATACTTATTCAATAGAATTAGTACATGTTTTAGGGTAATAATAATATCATTTTTACCATTAATTACCTTATTTTCTTCTAACCGTGGTAAATAAAAGTAAAAAATTTACTATTCATCAAAAACTATTTTCATCTTATTGAACCACATTTTACTTACTGATATCAACAGTGTCTCTCGGATTTTCTAAATTCCACTCACATAAGAAGTAAAATTTTGTTTTATGTGAATTTGCAAATTCTCTTAGGAGGTGGGTAAAAGATGGTGAAAAGTTTAATAAAATTTTATATATCTAAAATTATTATAAACTGACTCCAATGAATTAAATTGACCTTATATAGGAATTATGTATCAATTTTGACCTAAAATAAATTTAAATAAAATAAATAATTATTTAAGTAAAAGTTCGGTTTTAAACTATAACTCAATGTTTTTCACTAATCATCAAAAATTTAATGTTTCATGAAAAATACCAAAAATTAACCCAAAGCTAATTATGATAATACAAATCCAAAACTGAAGTACATTTTGAAAGATAAAATTTATAAAATTTCAAAAAGTGGGTAATAATATTCATAACGGCATGTTTGATTGGTTGTGGTGTGTTAGAACTCGAAGTTGAGTACAACACACACTACAATATTGTTCAAAGTGAAGCATAACATGGAAGCTTGGGGTGTTAAGATAAGGTTAATTTGGTGTCCTAAACCTATCTAAAACCTATTATATGAATGTTTTTTGACCCATCCCCACCTTACCCTATAAATAAATCATTTTGGAGAAATTAGAAACTGGAAAAGATTTTATTATAATGTAATATTTCAAATTGTTCCTAAAGTGACCCTCACCTCTCTTATAAAAGGGTACTTCACATTCTCTTAATTTCATATCTCCAAAGACATTTGTCTTGGCCAAAACCTACCCAAATACCCTTCCAGCATTCCTCCTTTCATCTTAGAGGCATTCCGTTGGTCAGAAATACATCCTCTGGAGCCCTTTTGATCAAATCAAAAGGAAGAACCCGAAGAAGAGGTAAGTATTTTATCACCTCTTTCAAGTTATTTTCTTCTTCCACTTCCTCTTTATTTATTGATTCCATTATAAAATAATAACTCTAGTATCTTCTATATACTGTGATTTTATTAGAAAAATGGTACAACCATATTCGTTATTCTATCCATCATAAGAATGACAATGGCATCATACTTGCGTACGTACGGCTTACCGTCTCTAGGTCGTGGTGTCGTTTTTTATTCAAACACGTCATTTTTTGTATGGGTATAATAAAGTGTATAAATAATTTAAATAACAGATATAATATGTTAATTATTCCTTAAATATGATATACCATCCAATTACATACGATTTCACCATCAACATAATGATATTTTCGCTCGTGTGTACGTACAGATTACCATCTCCATGACGCGATGATATTCATTTTGTCATTCACCATTCAATGATGATTATAAAAATATATATCATTAATTATTATTTAATATATGATATAATAATTATAGTGGATATATATATATATATACTTACATATATCTTATTCACTTAGTTCCATTCAATACGATATGAAAACGGAAACATCATTTATGCATACATACAGCCTACCGTCTCCATAAACATTGTTTTCTATTTAAAATATATTTCTATAATACATGTTTATATTCTAAATATATAAGATATATAAATCATGTTTTATATTATATATGTATTTAAATCATGATCTATGTGATACAACCAAGAATAACAAGTTAAAACATGTATGATAAAGAAAGTGATTTAAACCCGAAATGTTAATTTAACATGGAAATTATTATTAAATGGGTAGTATAAAGTCAAAAATGAATCATGTATGATATGATAAATATTAATATGGTTCTGGTATGATTTAATAACATACTACGATCATTATACAAGAAGGTAAACGTTCCCTTGACTAAAAGAAAGTACAAGGTAAGGGTTAATTTCACAATCACTTTATTATCTAAGGTTGTTTTTACGTAAGTATCTACTGAGACCTCTTTATCATCAACATCCACGTTTCTTAAAAAATTATTTTGAAACATTTTGACTATTTACTAGACTATGGGTTAATTTCATTTATACCCTTGTTTGAATTTTTATTAAATGGTTTGAAAGGAATCTTTCCGTCGATTTCCAAACAAGGTACTTTATGACCTTTTCAACAAAATTAAAGTAATAATGTAATTGTTTTATCTTATACGGTGGGTGTGGCTATTTTCTGCAATTATAACATCTTCAAAGCTTCCCATAAAAGCTTATAATAATATTTTCAAAATTAATGTTTTATTTTATAATTACATGTTTGTTAAATGATTTCAAAATAGAAAGATATATTTATCTACATAAAGTTTTGATTTCATCTATGTCCACATCCTTTGATTGATTTTAATCTTGTTTGAAGTTGATTTATTATGATATAAATCATCCATATTGTATTGAAGGTTTTGTGATATGTTTGACTATGGATGTGTTATTTTTATACAATTCATGGTTTATGGACAATGTATTGACATTTTGTATGCTAGTTTTAATACGAATGATTATGTTATGTTTGAAACTTTTCATTTGAGGAATGCATTAGACATATAATGTGACGGGTGGAGCCCACTATATCTCTTCTATGCATCAGTAGGTCTCATGAGACAAACTAGTGTGTTGGAACAGGGCTTCGACAAATCTTTTTTTTTGTCTTGGCACAAGGCCTTGACTATGTGTTTATGATGTTTGGCATTATGCATTCCATCATTATGAAATTGGATATTGACATTTCATGTGATTATTCGAATAGTAGAATATCCATGTGAATAAGTGAATGGAATTATTTGATTTATATTGGACATTTTATGCAGATGATTATGTTTAAAAGGCTTATGTTTTAGTATTATTCAATGGATTAAATGTATATTCTTATTTATGAAAGGTTCTGTTATATTGTTATCCAAAATGAGCATATGAGCTCACCCCTTTGTTATGTTTTATTTTCCCAGGATTCCCAGATGTGTATTATGATTGATAAGAACGGTTAAGACAGGGGATTAATGGCTTTCTCAAAGGATCATTTATGTTGTGTTTTATTTTCTAATGTGTAATGTAATGTTCTGTTTGTAATCTAATTTCAAAGTCTTCTAAACTTGTCGGTATTTCGGGACATGATTACTTATAATCATGCCAATGTTTTAAAATGATGCTCCGACTCTAGGTAACTGGGGTTAGGGAATTACAAAACCCATAATATAGCACAATGGATAACATCCAGGTCACTCACAAGGAAGCAATGTCGAGATCCAATGTGGTATTTCCAAAAATCATTTTGTGTGTTTTTTATATAATGAAAATAGTAAGACAAAAATCCTAAGAAAACATTGAAATAATTATAATAATCATAGTGGGAGAAGAAATATTTAACAAATGTTAAAGACCAAGAGAAGGTGCAAAGAGAAAAAAACAATGAAAAATAAAGGGATTAACACAACCCAAAGAAAAAAACAAACAAAACTAAAAAAATATTGAATGAAATAGGGAGAACAATAACAAAGAACAAGACAATATCCAATTCTATCCACCATAGAACCCATATCTTATATTTTCTTTAATAATTTATCAAAAAAATTCAACTTGCTCAATTTATGATTAATGCCTAGGATCAGAAACCAATCTGACCCAAAAATTGAACACTGAACCAAATGATTTCCTCACTACTCAAGCTTTACTTTGAATAGTAATGTGACTCACTCAATATAATCATCCCATTAAGGTTTTGTCACAAGGAATAATGACCATTCTGAGATCATCTAATTGTACAACCAATATTGATTCCTCAGTTCAAGAAATAAATATAGGAAGTGGAGAAGAAATGAGATGAGAGACTAGAAAGTTGATCTAGTGCATGAATGCACTCACGCACACCCCAATTCACTTTCACAATTTACTAAAGCTAAGAAAGAAATGGTGATCATGTTGATGCTCAGATTTCTAGATTGCATCAGGATTCATACCCAGGATCTACCCCCAAAAATTAGATATCCACCAATAGAGATTCAAGATCACGAAAAAATAAAAGGATAAGGAACAAAAAACACATAACATACACATAATTAAATTCATCAAACAAGAAGCACATGTATTTATCGATAAAAAAGAAAACATCACAAAGACAGAGCACAATGTGGTGGGGGTGATGGTTAAGCAGGAGATGGAGGAGCATGGTCTTGTCTCTAGGTTAAAGATGATCCCCAATCTAGGAGGTATGGGATGGAGTGGTGAATGGTCCGTTGAGGTCCCCTACCAGAAAAGAAGAGGTTAATTCCTCTTATTTGTAAGAAACAATAGTTAAAAATGAAACTAAACTAATAGGAAGCGGAATCTCCCATGTGGAATACCTTTAGTACGTCTATCTCCAGATATTTTTTGAGAACTCTATAAAAGTACCCATCCTCTTACAATGAATCATGTATTTATCCACACTTTCCAAAACCCACGATATGCTCCTCCTGTGGAAAGCAACATAAAAAATGCACGGGATAGAAAATAAAGAATGAAACTATCTACAACTCTATATTTATTTATAACAAAAATAGGAATACTAATAAATTTATACCTAAATTAGAATATTAATTCTATTAATAAAATATATATAAACAATATTAATATCATTAATTTTTTTTAAAAAAAACTTATTATGTTTAGAATACCTAATATAAGTATTATAAATGTTATATGTTTAATAAAAGTGTATATTATTACTAATATATAGAAGAATATTATAAGTAGTCTAATATAATAAATATATTATACATAGGTTTTCTCAAATTCCACCTTTCAATCACCCGTGGCTCCACATCATTTTTTCTCTACGTGTCCTCTCTCTAGTTACCCACATCGCCCCACCGCACACTACCTCATTTTCTTTGCGCCTCCCTATCTCGCTCCCACTGAGGTATTCGTGGGTTGTGACTTAGATTTCCCTCGACCCCCACCTCTGTCATACTCTCTCTCACAATCAACCTACAGTCCACAATCCTCCATCTCCGACCTCCACCTTCTCCTCATTTTTACTACACTCTCTTTGTTTTTCATTCTTCATGTCGCGGTTGGGATTCTACTATTTGTGACTTAGGGTTCCCCCAAATTTCCGACGCCTACATCCTCCTCCTCTCAATTTCATTGTAGTCCATCATGCTCATAATTCATTTTCCTCCTTATCTAAGTTTAAGCATATATCTGCACAGTGTTTTTTCTCTTACTCACATTTTCCTTCATAGTTTATTCGGCTTGAAAATCCGTTTATAACTACCACCACTATTTAAATTTCTTCCTCTAGAACTACCCTTCTTTTTCATTCAATCCCAGAAAATCTATTCATAGTTACTTCAATCTGCTGCTAGTCCTTCCCTTCAACCCCCCTAGAGAATGAAATTTCAAACGACATTTCCAAGGATTTTTGGGTATGCAATTTAAACTGAAGTCACCTTCACTTCTCTGCACGCTTCCTATATCTCCTATTCTATCCAATACATTTAATATATTATATTATTTTTCTATCAAAAAAAAAAAGAAATTAATTCATCGTATAAGCGATGAGAATATTAAGGTCTGTTTTATTTTCCTTTCCTAAAGTTTGTTTCTCTTAATTTAGCTATGTTTCATATGTTTTTTTAGTGCTGACAATATTAGATCTTGAAAACACTACCACTATTACTAATAATGTTAATGGTTCTTTCCTATAAGGCCCCGACCTTAAAACTTACTTAATATTGAATTAAATGAATAATTCACATTGAGGATCTTTTCAGGTTTAGAGTTTTAGAGAATTAGAACATAACTATTACATCTTAAAAGATTACAAAGTAGACACTTCTACTAAGTCTCCATAAAATAAAAACTCTTAAAAAGAAAGATGTCTAGATTCCATGTTTTAGATAGCATGAAATTCCCTTGATCCCATCCTTGACCTTATTCCACTTTAAGTCCTGTGGAAAACATTTCAAAAAACATGGGGTGAGCATAAAAAGCTCAGTAAGGGATACAAAAAGAATGAAAACTGTTAGTTTTTCAAACATCAAGTAAACCATGTATACTATATCAATGTAATACCTTCACCTTCATGAAGTAGTAAAAAAAAATCTTCACTGAATAAAGTATCATTACTTACCTTTTTGTAACCAAAGGATTACCATAAAACCCATATAAAGAACACATAGAATATATAAAGGTAACTTGGGACATAAACTTACTTAAGTGGAATAACCATACGGTTGACTTCCACACATATCACTTAATGGAATAGCCATACGGCCAATTTCCATACATACTTAATGGAATAGCCATACGGCCGACTTCCATACCCAATGCATTGGAGGTTATAACGTAACCACCCGTCCTGGTATTCACGGCACCACCCGTCATATGGTTTATAACGTAACCACCCGTTAAAATGTCCAAGTACCAATATAAAATCATAAAACATAAAACCAATATAAAGGAATGATAACATTTCCACATTTCAATCACAATATATCATAAATATATTGACATAATAGAATCCTTTTTCAAAACCATTTTCAATACCAAAATACATAAAAGAGTATATGGTATTTATTTTATTCTAAAAACATTACGGCTTGTTGAGAAAGCCAAAGATCAAATAATACTCGCAACGGCGGAAAAGGTCGTTGTCACCGCGTACGTTAAAAAAACATTCCTTTTTGTCGTTTAGTAAAACGCTTCGTAGAAAAAGATTCCTTTTGTATAAAAGTAAAAGTCAAAGGAGTTTATACACTGTATAAAAGAAAGTTGTGTATAAAACGAAATATGCCTCAATGAAAGGAGATTGAGACGAAGTCCCTTACCTCGGGTCCGACTTGACTCGATCGTTCTTTAACGTACTGAATAATAAACTTGAGTTAATTTATACTTGATTAAGAACCTTTTTAAAGTTCATTATTCCTTTTATATCACTTATTGTCATGTTATAAACATTATGTAACCATTTAAGTTAATAATGTTTGTTTTGTCAATATTTGGTTCTTAAGTCGAAAGTTGACTTCTTACAATTACATGTTGTTCATGTGGTCAAAAGTTATTTATATCCAGAATGAAATTATCGATTTGGATATAATATGTATCATATATATCCAGAATATACATGTATTTATAATATTACATAATCATTTAGAGGTAAGAAATGAAATGCACCGTTCATGGTGACGGTAAGCCGTACGTACGCATGAACGCTACTTTCATTTCTTTGTCATATTAGTGGAATTAAAACTAAATGAGAGGTATGTATATTTTAATTCCAGAATTATATTAATCATTTAGATATATCATTAATTATATATATACATTATATACATGTAATTTTAATAGTACATTACATTTGGGGATAAGAAATGAAATGCACCGTTCATGGAGACGATAAGCCGTACGTACGCATGAATGCTACTTTCATTTCTATCTCATACTTTAATGGAAAGAAATAATAATGATATAGAGGTATATTATAATTCCAGTATAACATCATATATAATAACTTTAAATCCATCCTTTACACGTCCCACATATGGTATTAACGAATCACATCACTTTTAGGGGGCGGTAGTCCGCACTTCCTTAAATGAAGATATCGTGTTTACCCATAATGGAAACCATAAAGGTATGCCAAAAATGAAAAATACAGAAGCTTAAAGAAAACATAAACATATTATATATCATATATAAAAATAGTGACATCATAATGGTCACCCTTGAAGGTGTTAAATGAGTATTGAACAATCATCGTTTCGGGAGGCAGAATTTCGCCATCCACGGAAACCGTATGTTCTTTAACCATGTGATGTAGTTTTGTGAGACTGTAGCTCAAATAAATATTATAACAACATCCTAGTATATTGAAGATACTGGTGTTTTTACAAAAGAAGTAAATAAAAAGAGTTTAGAGGGTTGGAGAAGCAAAATAAAACAAATGAACAAGAGAGAATGAATTACCTTTAAAAGTGTAACTCCCTTTTGATTTGAGCCTAAAGGCTTCCTTTGAAAGGATTCTGCCCAAAGGGAATCCTCTAGGATGAGGAGAGGGATGTGGAGAGAGTAATTGGGCAGGGGTTGGCCGAGCCAAATGCTTGAGAAGTGTGTGAAATGGGGTAGAGGTGGGGGCCTTTTATAAGAGGAGAGGAGGGGCACTTTTGGAAAGTAAAGAAATATTACTTTATTTGAAAATGTGTTTCGGTTTTAAAAGGTCTCACATTGATATAATTCATGGATAAGGTGATAAGGGTTCTAAATACACTCATCCAATTGGTTTTGGACATGTGTAGGTTTTAGATTTTTCATTATCTTTCCATTTTATTTAAATAGTCAAATAATGATGTCATCGCTGCATCATTATTATGTCATATATAATTTAATTTATTTAATTTCTAAAAATTATAAAAAAACTACTATGATGTAGGAAATCTTTTTATCTTTCCAATGACTATTTATAATCAAAATTTGGACTTGTATAACCCCACTCAAAAATTATTTTAGTAAAACAATTTATGTTAGTGTCATTTTCACTTTAACATTAAATAAAAATATATTAATGTCATTTTCCAACTAAAGTGGCTCCATGGGGTCCCAAAGTTGTCCCATGGCTTTTCTTGGTCTTCCATGACTCACCCAATAGGTTTAGGACAAGTGTCATTGTGTTTTCACATTCTTATAATACCATTTTTACCTTAAACTACACTAATTACCTCTAATCACGATTAATGAAAAAAAGTTACTATTCACCAAAAAATTATTTTAATCTCATTGAACCACATTTTACTTCTTAATGACAACCATGTATGTCGGATTTTCAAAATTCAATACACATTAGTGGTAAACTTTCATTTAACTGAAAAATCAGTTTGCTTGATTACCACTTAGTGGTTTCACTATTCATCAAAAATTGATGTTTTTCAGAAAATTACCAAAAATTCACCCTAAGCTATATTTGATATTCCGAATTCAAAAATGAAGTCCATTTTACAAAATTCAAAACATATAAGTCAAATTAATTAATTTAATAATTAATTCCCGCTGTCATGACAAATAGCGTGTTTTTGTGAAACAATAAGTATCAAAAGATTGACACCAGTTTAAGTCCAATTTCAAAGTGAAATTGATTCCAATGACCACCATTGGATTAACTGGTAAAAATATATTCTAATTTCACTTCAAAACCAATTAAAAAGATAATCTAATCATATAGATAAATTAGATTAAAAAGAGGTTTTGAATTAAAATACAACATTTTACACTATTCATTAAAAAAAAGAACTTTATCAGAAAGGTACCAAAAATTTACACAAAGTAAATTTTGATGTCCCGATTCTAAAGAAGAGTTATATTTGGTCCAAAATGAAGTATAAGAGTGATCAAAACTATATTTAATGGCGGTTCTCCGTCAAAAGGTGATAAGTGAACCTTTCGTGAAAATTAGGGTATAAATGCCTAAAATTGAACTCTTTCCGTATTTTAAGCCTTTATCTTTTATTGGGTAAATGTAAAAACATTTAAAAACATATATAATCATATTTTAGTTATTTCTATCCATTCCCGCCAGTACAACAGCTACTTGTTAACTAACATTTAAAATAATATTATTTTATTACTAGTGTGCTACGTAAGTTTCAAAGAAACTCATCGTTGCGTATCGGGTACGCTATCGAACATAGCAACCCCTTTAAAATAAAATTACTATTTAATTCATAAATATTAATAAATATGAAAATTCTTCATTCTTTATTTACCTGGGATTTTACATTTCCATCTATTCATCAATGCATGCAATTCAACTATATATTATTCTTAAATTATCTTCTCACAGTGGGAATTAATTTCATTTCCAATAAATTCATTTTTCATATTAGATTTTCTACTTTATATTATCTACTCATTTGGTTCGAACAATTAATTACATATCACTTTAGATGTTGCATCTGCTACTAGTGGTTTGTGGCTTAACATTATCTAATTATTTAATGCTCTATCTAGATGTGGTCTTGAAATTTTAGGTAGACTACAAACATTATTGATAAAACTGCTTAAGTGGAATCCTAATTCAGGTTTTATTCCCATTTTTTAATTTTATTATGAGGTAGAAAATTTTTGAATGGTCTGTATACATAGAAAATATCATCTGGGATTAAATTTTAAAATTGTATTTAAATTTACTAACTGGACTGCTTTTGTGGCATAATATTTTTCTTTGTTCAATTACGTAATTCCAATTGGGTAGGGGAATAAGGGTGAAGGACCAAAATTTACTAACTGGACTTCTTTTGAGTATTTTCTGTGTAAATTCCCTTCGTGTTGTAACCTATTAGCTACTATATATGCTCCTCAGTAACATCATTTCTTGGTAGTCAATGTACCTCAATTCACATCTGAGGTGTGTCTGAATATCTATTGTTCATCACTAGGAAATGTTTGAAAATTTTAGTTTTACATGATATTTCAAATTTCAATAAACCTGAACCAACAACGTTTTCTGTTGTTCCTTATCATTGGAGCCTCCACACCATTACACATTCTATTGTCATGTAATGTTTATGTACTCAGCATTCGAAGTACTCTCCTTTATTGAAGATTAAATAATTCCCAAGCTTCTTAACAATGACTCTTTCTCACCCTCCAATTATGGATTATTTTATTTTTCATTTACCTTTGATGTTCCTAAAAATTAATTAAAATATATTGTAGTTTTGAAAAAATAGAGTAGAATTAAACTCATCCGCCCTCCACACCCGATTCTGCACCATCAGCATGGTTAGCTTGAACGGGAAGCTCCCGACTGCATTCAGGATGGAGGGGCAGAAGTTTGATCCCAGCGGAGAAATAGGGTTTGGATACTCATAAATCCCCCTGATGTGTGCTGCGATCCACCCATACAAGAGGTGGAAGGGCCTGCATATCCTTTGTGGCTTCTTTCCCTCGCTAATGTGCCATAGCATTCTGTACAGTTTGGCGAGCATTGGAATCCCCAGGTTGATCCGCTGCCCCATGGCCATCATGGACGCCATAATATATGAGCTGGGCCGCACCCCCATGCTTGTATCCCTCACCAGTAGGATCCAACCGCAGATGAGAGCCGCGATGAACGCCGCTAGCCTGACTATCGGCTATTGTTCAGTGCTGACACTGAAACCCCTAGTCTTCCATTGGCTGTCCTCCAGGACCCACCAATACAAGTAACACTTACCCCGTTGGGCCGCCCTCGGACAAGTTCGAGGCCTCGGAGGGAACTCTCGATTCTCTGGGAAGTTCAGGAAGCACTTGATCAATCTCTTAAAGTGGACATCCCTCACTGCCTCCTTATCCTCTCCAGAGACGGGGGCCATCAGCGCTGACGCCATTCGTGGCATTTTCTCTGTATCCTCCCACGCACTGATTACAGGAAGGAACTCATCATACATGGCCCCCATGATCAGAACCCCAGAAATCTGGTGGACATCCCACAGGCTGATTCCCACCTCCCTGTGATGCAGGTGAAAGGTATTGGTCCTAGACGACCATCTGCTCAGCAATTCTGGCATCAGTTGCTTCGGTTAGTAAATGTGGAATTGGGAGGCCCATGCCGCCTCATATAACCCCACTCTCCTCAGCTCGGCCCCAAAATCCTCGCATGAGGCACCTACCCAGAAGGCCCAGGCCCAGTCATCAGTAAAGTTGCCGCCCTGGCGCAGGTCCCACTCATCGGACCATCCCTTCTTCTAATCCTGCAAGGCCTCCTTCAGCACGGTACGATAGAGAGGAGGGGACGTCTCCGGTTGCAGTGGCTTCCCGTCAATATCGTTCACATGGTTGTAGAGACAGTCAACAGTGACGGGTGTGATGTCCTCCTGTGCATGACCATCGGCCGCCCTGAACCATTGGTGCTGACATGATGTGCTTCTGAACCAGCAAGCTGGTTCGTCCCTACTCGCCTCAGGGATGAAGACGTCATCCCTCAACCTGAAGCCGTACAATGGCAGCTTCTTACATGGCGGATAATCCTTCTGACCCTCCGATAGTAGATCTGTCAAAGAAGCGTGGTACGAATGGCTTCGGACCATTCCCCAAGGCCTGGACAATTGGCCATCTCATCCCGAAGGGCGGCATCTGCAAGCACCCCCAATACAGCCTCTCGATGGGCCATTCTAGTTCCGGCACTCAGAAAGGAATTTCTCAGAACGGATCGAGAAGCTGGATTGAGAAGACGGCTCGCGAATGTCGGTCGTGAGACCAAGCCGTGAAGTCTGGCCTAGGCCGATAAACAGAAGTTTTCATGGCGTAGTCTTGGAGTCGGAGACCCGCGGTTCACCGCGAAGCTCGATTCGCGGAGAGCAGTTGCGGAGTACGCGGAGCTTCGCGAAATCGAGCGCACAAAAAGACAAGGATTTTGTGTGAAGACAAAAGTGGTCGGCCCCCCTATTTATAGGTGGCGACGCCGGAGCATCGCGGCACGCCTCACCTACGCGGAGCATCGCGGCGCGTCCGGATCCGTGGCCCCAGTCAGCACAGCGGGCCCTCTTCGCGAAGTCGCATCGCGAACCGCCGACAATTTTGGTGATTTTCCCTCAGACTTCGACCCTTCACCCTCTGTGGCTCCAAGTCTGAGGGGGAACATTTGTTGGCGCCAAAATATTGCACAAAAAAATGGGATGGAAAAGAATTCCCGGACGCTTCCTCGCGAAGCCCTGACGCGAAGCACCCTGAGCATCGCGGTCTCGCAAATCTCTGGAGGCGGTAACTCTCCGCGAACGCATTTGACGTTCATGAGCCCGCCGTGAAGCTCCAGAGGCGGTAACTCTCCGCAAATATGTTTGACGTTCGCGATCCCGCCGCAAAACTCCGGAGGTGGTAACTCTCCACGAACGAGTTTGACGTTCGCAAGCACTCCGCGAAGCAACTGAGGCGGCGCGTGAGTTCTGCTTCATGGCGGCCCTTCCCTAAAAATAGTGGACTCCCCCTGAGTCCAAAGGACGGAAAAATCTGACCATTTGGCTTCTCCTCTCCCGAATCGCGAAGCACTCTTTGCCCCCGGGAATCATGAGCTCCACGAGGTACTTCTACTTCGCGTGACGCCTTTTATTTGTCTTGTTTTGAGCCCCTCTTCCAGGAGGGATGCCCTTCGCGAAGCCCAAGGGAATTTGCGAAGGAAGGGGATTACCAAGGGAACCCGAGCAGCCGCGGAGGATTCATGCTTCGCAAAACACCCAACCTGTACTAGTGATCCCTATGCTAAGGCAGGATCGCTACACATCATGAAGCACACTGCTTCGCAACACCCTGCTTCACGAGGCACCCCTTCTTCACAAGGAAGTGCTACGCGAATACTGTTCCACTTCGCAAAGCACCCTCCATTCACACCTATTCCCCATTCTAAGGCCAAGGCACTCCGCTTCACGAAGCACACTCCTTTTCTTAGAAATTCCTCTTCCCGTGCGACCCTCTTGGTATGCACGATGTGATTTCAATGTCCCATGGACAATACCACTCATAGCGTTGCTTTTCCTAATGCTTCTTCGCATAGGCATGATAACGACTATTTCTTCTTCACATAGCCACGCTAACGTGGACCCCTCGATGGTTCTCTCCACAACCTCCCTTGACCATGGCCTTGCCAGTACCTTACCTCCCCCAAGGACTAGAGGGTACCAGTTATGTAAGTCCTAGGGGTACAGAGTGAACCCGCCTCGTCCGAGCTGCAAGACGTTAAACTGCCAAGTGCCATGTCCTTAACACATGACGTTAAACTGTGACCCGACCTCGTGCTTCGCACGCAGGGTCCCCCCAACTCGAACATTTTTACGCCACACGTCTCCACAGGAGTGGAGTCACCCCTCCACAAGGGATAATATCCTCCTTATTGGAGTGGCGTATGTTCTCAGCAGAAGGGCGACCCTAGTTCCCCAACGGATGATTGCTCCCCTGCATCTTCGTACATCCCCACTACCAAGGTCATTGGAGGGCGTGATAGGGAGCGAGGCACCTCCCATCATTGGTTCCAAATCCCTCTTTTTCTGCGATTTTCCGAACCTCGGGCCTCCATCCTGGAGTACGTCCCAGCACCATGGGCCGCCTAATGCGTAAGCCCCTCTTCACTTATCACGGATGCATCCTTCGTGACGTGATCGTCAGGTCCCTGCAACCTCTTTTTTCTCACACCGAGCATGACTCACGTGGGCTTAGAGTGAGCACCGACCCTGACCTCCACCCTTAGTGAACTACAAGGACTTTGATCCATTTCAAGGCATGGTATTTAGGAAGCCTCCATGAGGTTCAATCCACATTACTCGGTCGTTCATTCAGGTCGAGTTTCGCCCTCGTCCAACATGACGTTAAACTGCATTCCCTTGTCCCGTATGACATTAAACTACACACCCATTTGAACTACGAGGTCTTTGATCCATGTTAATTCATGGTACGTAGGAAGCCTCCATGAGGTTCAAGCCCACCCATCATCTAATTCACGTCGGGTCCGATTTGCATCCAACATGACGTTAAACTGAATTTCAGTCCGATGGCAAGCCGTTGTGACCACCCAAACTACGAGGACTTTGATCCATGTCAAGGCATGGTACGTAGGAAGCCTTCCTAAGGTTCAAGCCCAACTCCCATCGGACCAAGGTCCCTCATTTACATCGGTTCGCCGACACCCACCGCCATCCCAAACTACGGGGACTGTGATCCATGTCAAGGCATGGTACGTAGGAAGCCTCCACGAGGTTCAAGCCCACCACCCATCGTTTATTCACGTCAGGGTTCACTACCACCCGTCGCTTATTCACGTTAGGGTTCACTACCGTCCCGCATGACGTTAAACTGTATTCCATAAATCCTTTGAACTATGAAGACTTTGATCCATGTCAAGGCATGGTACGTAGGAATCCTTCCCAAGGTTCAAGCCCACCACTAGTGGTCCCTCGGGCCTACTTTCATGTCGGTTCACCGATGAAACCATTTGAACTATGAGGTCTTTGATCCATGTCAAGGCATGGTATGTAGGAAGCCTCCCCGAGGTTCAAGCCCATCTCTCATTGGACCAAGGTCCACTTTCACGTTGGTTCACCGATGAAAACCTTTGAACTACGAGGTCTTTGATCCATGTCAAGGCATGGTACGTAGGAAGCCTCCCTATGGTTCAAGCCCATCTCTAATTGGACCAAGGTTCACTTTCACGTCGGTTCAACGATAAAACCCTTTGAACTACGAAGTCTTTGATCCATGTCAAGACATGGTACGTAGGAAGCCTCCCCGAGGTTCAAGCCCATCTCTCATTGGACCAAGGTTCACTTTCACATCGGTTCGCTGACAGATCCCGTCCTTTGAACTACGAGGTCTTTGATCCATGTCAAGGCATGGTACGTAGGAAACCTCCCCGAGGTTCAAGCCCACCACCCATCGGACCAAGGTCCACCTTTACGTTGGTTCACTAACGACATCCATTGGGCCAAGTTCCACATTCACGTCGGTTCACCGGCACCATCCCGAACTACGCGGACTTTGATTCCCTGCCACGGGGATACGTAGGAAGCCTCTTCAAGGCTCAATCCCAACTTCACTGTTGCCCTTGAAATGGTCCCTTGCCATTCCCCCCTCCACTTCATTCGCCTATCCATCATCCACCTTGATTCTCTCCTGGACCGTAATATCCCAGTGAGACCATGTCGGTATGCTCCTCTTCACAGCCACCCATGGGCTGGTCCCGGTATCGGCACCCCTTCAAGGGAAATCCCTCAATCCGATCCATTCTAGCTAATGCTCTGATCGGACTGATCCATCTCCGCTGGACGTTAAACTCGCGGCGTACCCTATGTTAAACACGGGAAGCTGAGGAAAACCTCAGATATGTGTCTATGGAATATAATTACCCGCGCTTGATGTGGGATGCCTTGGGACTCGACGCCCTCGAGAAGCCCTGTGACCAGGGATAATAGACAGACATGCCAGGCCCCCAGCATCCAGACACGCTACTGATGCCTCAATGTGACTACTCCCCTGACTGAAGGTTGCTGCCCTGACCGGAACCTTTGGAATGTCCCGACAGAAGCAGTGTAATTAACCGGCATCCATGGAAACATGGCCCTGGGAAGAGTTTCACGAACAACGTATTAAATCTATGAGGGAGACCCAGACTAGGTGACGAGTTTTGAGGAGGAATCCATAAAAGGAAGAACCGACATCCCATCATCTCGTTTTGATCATGGAGCAAACGTCCCAGAATAAGGAGAGAATGCCGCCCACCTTTGGAAAGCGGGAATGCGGGGCAACAGCGCAACGCGTCCTCCTCCGTGGACGGACAGATGCGCGCGCCCCAGTGAAAGTGTCGGAAACACCCATCAAATGAAAGTAAATGTTAATCAGTTGGTAATATGGGGAAGTGGGAAGGTGATGAGGATGGGAACCTATAATCTCAACCTTTGATTCCTAGTTTAGAAAAGTGGTAGGTATTAATATGATTCTATTGTGGGAAGTCTAGACATGTGTAGAGCTCATTTCCATTAGCTCTATAGACATATCATCCACATAGCTGACCAGATCACATTAATATGTTTTGAGAGATCGCTGGGTATTTGAAGAAAGTGTCTCAGAACTAGACCGAATATTCTAATGTTCATTATTGTTGCATCCATTAGAGAGTTGGATGCTAATATTTTTTTGGATAATCAATATTTTTTATTTTTATTTGCATTGGGACCTTTCCAATCAATTTTAAACAAATAATTTATATATAATGGATGAAAGTAATTTGGACCATGTGTTCCTACATTTTTAAAGGGTTATTCCTTATAAATTATTCAAGTTTGTTTTCTTCTATAAATTGTGTGGACCATGTCTTGAGGTTTTCTAATGTATTATATAGTGATGAATTGGTTGTTTTATATAGTAATAAGGAGGATTTTTGTATTGTTTTTAATGATTTCTGAGAGTTCTATAAGGTCATGTTTTCATTTAGGATCACCATGTGTGGGTCTTCATGTGTTTGTCACTAAATAACATCCTATAGTCTCATGAAACGAGTGTATATAAATTACATTCAATATTAAAGCATGTTATTTTTGGGGGTGGATTGAATTTTCTTGGTGACCATGTCTAGTAAACTCTCTCTAGTGTTCGATGACGTTATCAATTTTTATATTTTGATATAGTTTTTGTAGTTATTATAGTAATGTTACATTGTGGATGATCTTCCTTCATGGATATTCCCTTATAATATATCCCAATTAAAGATACTCAAAATGGTGAGAATATCTATTCTAGGTATTAATGTGTTTTAAAATTCTCGTGGATTTATCCTCTAGGATGAATTTATCTGGGATGTGATATTGTTTGTATCTAGTGACATAGGATCTCTTAGAGGGGGTGTTAATGTTTTTTTACTATGATCTAGTTTGGGATTCAAGAACCTATTAGAAGTAGTAGATAACCAAACATATGATCTCATTTGAGGGATGTCCGTCTTCTTATTACTATTCCTAATAAGATTTTGAAGATATTTGGACATAAAAATTGAAATATAGGGGAGGTTGGGACACACCAATAAACACATTTATGGGGGGATATTTGATCGATGGATTATCCAATGAGTTAAATATTTTTTTTTTCAAAAATGTGAATGGTTGGGAACATTGTCTAGTTGGCATGTATAAGGTTCATAGTTAAGCTAACCATGTTTCCTATGTTTATACAACATGAATATTGTGATAGAGGTTATCTATACAGTTAATTGATATTTTGTTTAACCGTGTAGGTAAACCGTATAACCCACTTGATGAGGTTTATTTTGACCTTTTGAGTTCTTTTTAATTGGGTTTTCTTCCTTTGTATTTTGCACTCATTTTCCACGAACCTATGTCCCCTATAAAGGCTTTATATCTATCCCATTCTACTCCATAGTGATTTAAAGGTGCTCAACTGAAAATTCATCAATTAGATTGAAAGGATAAGGTTTCATTCTCAAACAACAAGAATTTTCTTACTTTTTTACCCATTCTCTCAAATCCTTGTGGCTATTTATGGATGATTTTTCTTCGTAGGGTTTCTCTAAAATTAATATGTTTCTTTCTTGCGATTGCAATGCATCCTTTGAGACCTAAATATGGGGTTTTAGTCAAAGGTGACATGATTCCACCACTTGTGGTAGGTGTTTCTATTTCACTTCCTTTTATTTATGAGTTCATTGGGTTATTGTATTTATAAACACATTTTTAATATTTTCAATTAATATATAGGTTATCTAGGACAGGGTTATATAGGTTTTCTGTAGCATCACTTGGTTTTAATGTTGCTTAATGGCTGGAATATTGTGATTAAATGGAACATTGATGTAAATTGGGTTTTCATACATTATATAAGTTTGAAAGAATGAAAAAATTGGGTTTTATATGAAATTAACGTATTAAATGGGGTTTAAGACTAATGTTATTTTATAATTAGGTTTCCCTTCTCGGATTAAATGCTTCTGTTGTTTCAAAGGGTGGTTTTATTTTTTAAAATGAAATGGTTATCCCTATGGGTTTTGTTGGTTTTGTATTAGCGTTTATTTTTATTTCTTTATGGATTACTTTTGGATTATAAAATTTTGTAAAAAGGGATTATGAAATTTATGTTCTATATGTTACAAGATAAAGTACTTTTTAAAACTGTATGATGTTCTTGATTGATTGATTGCGATTTTCCCTTATTGACCCCTTTTTTCTCATTGATTATGTTATATGAATCTATGTGATGGATGTTTGTGATGGGATTCACGTTGTTCTTCTATATTTGGGATCTTTCTATTTGTAGTATGTGATGTGGGAAGGACATTATTGATGTGTTAGACCCTATCCATTTGCTATTGTATTGTGATGAAAATTTTTAGTTCACATCCCACCACACATAGTTATTAAATGAGGATACCTAGGATACTAATTGAGAAGTAGTGGGACATTTATAGGGTAGTTGAGATTACATAGTTGAATATAACCCCTAGTTGAATGAAATATATGGAAAGGTGTTGTCACCAATGAGACTAGTTGAGATTGATTTAGATGAAAGATGTGTGAGTGTTAAACGACAAGAATTAGGTCCACCTTGAGTATCTTCTTCATTCCCATTAATCTTTAGGGTGTTTTCTCATGCTATGTGTCATGTGATAAGGATTTCATTTTTTATTGGAATAGTTGTTGATCAATTCTTGAATTTGTTTATTTAATGTGTTTCTCTTCTTTTTTTAGTATTGATATTGACAAATTTTATTCCATCGATTTAGTGGAATAATGTTTGACCATCTATGATTTTGTTTTTGTTTTTGTTTCCATTGTTTCCTTTATTACCCTTGGGTTGGGTGTGTAAAAGATTTAAAGAAAAAATGGGAAATCCCTTTCAAATGCCTATCTATTTTTGAAATTATTTTGAGATGTTTTAAACATATATGTATTAATTTTAAAAATTCTGTCATTTTATTGATAGATGGCTCGTTTCCCAAATAGAATTATTCTAGTAAAACCTTTTTAGCTTGTTTTATTAGGGTATTGTTTCAGAAAATGCGTATACCATGATTTAGTTAATCTTATTTCATGTAAAGAAAAATGAATTCTTATTTTTATAAATTACTTTGAAATTGGAGAGCATGGTGTCTTTTATAAAAGGAATTACTGTGTCTCATGGTGGTATCATACTTGCTTCATACCCCACCCTATAGACTCACATTGGTGGGTATTTAGTCTTCATATCTTGTTTAGGATTCACCAAGTCCCTGTATTCATAATAAATCCATTGGTTATTAATCTTTGTAAATAGATAGTTGTTGGGATATTGATGTTTACATGAGGGTCACTTGGAGATGTTGATCAGACATTCGGTTTAAGTAAACCCATTTTCTCATGTTTTTTATGTCTTTTGTAGCCATATTTTTTATTTTCCATATTTGTTTTTGTATTTTTGTAATCCTTATATTTGATGGTTGTTTATTAGGGTTCCTTTAGCATTCATATTTTTTATATTCATTGTTATGCATCATTCAGATGATTATATTTGGTTCCTAAGGGTAAAACCATCCACAACATTTATGTTTGATACCCTTGACACTTATCATAAACACAAGGGGATCATGGACCCTCCTCAAGAATGAGGAAGGTCGGATTGAGAACCAGTATGGACAAAATCATAGGTTTTCTTGTTATAATTTTTTGAGGTAAAATCCAAAAGAATAGTGTGTTTAAAAGAATTATTTTTAATCACATTCCAAGAAAAGGTTTTGATAAATCGTACCTACAAAATAAACATATAAATAACTGAAGTACATTGAGGCATCCCATAATTCTTCTAAAATACAAAAACAAGATCATAATATATTCATGGAGGTACTTGATCCATCACAGGTGATATTTATTCAAAGTAATTACATGACCATTCTCTTGTATAAAGGGACAGGAATATATCTTATACATTATAACTGGATAGTTCTTGGATTATAGGTTTTCTGAATTTTCTTTATATAATAATAAGGAAATCATGCACATGATCTAAGAACCAGAAATCACTAGGGAAAAATCATCTAAAGGGAGTTGAACCTCATAAAAAACTTGTGTGTTATACTGTGTTTCGTTATTGTTCTATATTTGTTTTACCTACCAAAGGATAAAAATATGTTGAGAGATCCATTACCAAATTATGTAAAGTGGTGATTAAGGGATATAACTAAAAATGGATTAAGGGATAATCCCACTAGATTACCCCCACTCTTAGTGTGGTAATATCTATATGTGATATTAATATAATTTATTTGTATCTTTATATATAATAAATTAACATTCCACTCATAATTATATACTATAAATTAAATAAAAACTCGATATCCATCATGAATTTGGTGTTTCCGTTGAGGAGTATTATCTTTTATAGACTCAATATAAATTTTCTTTGAAAATTTCTACATTTTCCCATAATGATAACTATGATACTTCTATTCCCCAATGATTTGTTTGGTCTTATTTATAATCATATAATAGTTATATGGGGTGGGGGTGAATTTTCTTATTAAAATAAATTTGACCACTTATCAAAGTTAATTTAAATAATAATAAATATAAATATAATTAAACATAATGTTTTAATGGTAGTTTTGATATAAATTAACCTACTCTACTATTCAAAAACTATAAAATTATGAGAGATATTACACCTAGTGTAATGGAATCTCTATATTTTTAATGGAGATCACAAACATTTTATAACTTCCCCTTTAACTCCTAGAGGCATCACCTATGATAAAATATATTTTCAACAATGGTGGATTGGCCCGGTTACCCTATAACTTCACATATTAAGGGGAAAATAAAAATATAACTTTTGATGTTCTAGAAGAAACCAAAAAACCTTTTAAACACTATAAGTGAAATCCAAATCCCCAGAATTTTATTGTTATGGTATAACATGATTTCAATATCTAGTTTGGGAGTCACAACATTTTGACTAAAAATTTTCTATTATTATTTTCAAACAATTTTGAGGAAAAATTATGAAGCGTCACAAATCAAAACAACAAAAATAGTATCCAACATGAGATAAAAGAAGAACCATTACAATCCAATTTGGTCTGATTAGAATCATTATCCCTATATAATCTCCATTGAGGACTAGTTACTTTAGTATCAATATAATCATAGTTTAGGACATCGAAATAATAAGCCATATTATCCCAACATTGAATGAACTCCATTAAAATTATCATATTTCTATTGAATAATATTGTAAAAATAATTTCATTATTGTTTATACAAACACACTTCTCTTTAGTGATTTACACTTGAATCAATATCTCAGACAACTAGTATGCAACCTCATTGGGGCCTCAATTAGAAAGGCCACCTCTAACATTTCTTCCTACGAATGGTTGATAAGCTCCCATTATGCCCATTTAGATGTAGAATCTTTACCTACCACTCATTGTATATCTTTAAACCTAGTGAAAACCTCAATTATAGCATGATACGCCCCCAAAATATCTCCCTACCTTAGATTAATGTCTTCCATCAAACCACTTACTTTATAATCTTTCTGAGAATCCCCACCATCAAGTTACAACTCATAAAAGTTCATCCCTTTAATTCCCAACTTGGTGAAATATCATGTTTACATGGGTTTGGGAATTTAATAATAACCTTTCTTCCCTTTTTATATATTTTCCATGATATTAATGCGGCTCTCCAAATCCCAGATTCCATTCCGCTCTTTCTTCCTCCAAGGGTTGTGATGCTCTCTATAATGGTATCCATATAAAATTTCATCAAAATATTGCCTAGATGTCTCGTCACTTGACTCTATCCCAAAAAATCCTTTCCCTTATGGGAAGGTATCTTCCAGTTCACCCTTACTTTTATATAGATCCATCTCTTCAATTTTGAGGCCTTTAAAACAGTAACTATGGTTGAAACTAAATAGATTCCTTCCGGACTATACCAATTACAAACATTCATCCAATAATATGGACCTTTAAATGAGTTCTAACAAGACTAAAATCCCATTAAACCTCAATATCTTGTCACCTCTAACAACACTCCATGGTTATTTTAATTTCTATATTGGATAACCCTGTCATAGGATCCATAGTTCAAAATTTATGTGTTAGGTTCCAAGAAAAAAAAACACCTACTCCCTCGGTTCCCACTGAACCTAAATAAACATACACTATTGATATGGGTTTGAATATACCATTGAAAAATGGTTGATAACATTTACAATTATAAGATACTCAATCTTAGGTAATGGTTTTTTCTAAATAGAATTAGATATCACTGTACCACCCTTACTCACCTCATCCACTTTAGGGATGAGACCATCCATGTTTCAGTCAATTGTTGAGTCATCAAATTGGGTACCCTATGAACCTCTTTATAGATTCTATGATATTTCATAGGAATATATATCATATTCATTCAATACACACAATATTACATCATGGATTCAAAAAACAAATTGTTTTCATTGAAACTTTTCCCCATCAATGATCCCAACCCACTCCATTGGAGGCTTGGATACACCAAATTGAACACATATGTGGTGAGAAATTGGTAGATGAAATGCGTTTTTTATACTACCAAAACACAAAAACATTCCAACCAAATTTCAAATAAAATGAATAATAGATGGATTTTTAAAGGGAAATAAATGTTCGGGGAAATGTACACACAATTATATTGTAGGCACATATCATTTTCTAAGGAAATCACTGGAAAATCAAAATAGGATGAAATATATCCCAATATATTTAGGTAGAGAAATGTACCAAGTGATAATAAATTCCTCTATTTAAGTAAAATATATCATATTGTCACTTTTATCAAGTAGACCCACAATTCTACATACTTGCGAAACCAAGAATCAAAAGACGAACCCGTCAAAGGTATATAATCAAGGCCAATGAGAAATTAATCCATCAAACAAACTCTGATCCAGGTGTCTTGAGGGTTCTGTGATATTTGTTGTCAAAATTGAGTCCTAAGGTGAGCCATCGAAAAGGGAAGGAACATTCAAGAAAACAGATTTTGACAGAAAATGCAGAAATAATCAAGAATAGATTGAGGAATGAAAGGGGGGATCTATGTTGTAGTTTTAGGCATACTACGATCTCATCCCTCCAATGGTGAGAGGGGTGGGGAACTATTATCGCAGCTAGGTAATCGTTAAGAGAGAAAAGAGAAAATAGGACACCATAAATTCATATAGAGTCACAAAATACTATCTTACCTCTTAATGGGTAGTAGATCCTAGCATGAATTAGTAAAATTTATAATAGAATGAATTATGTACTATAAAAAAATATAAATAAAAATGGTTCTTGGTGTCAAGGCATAAAGGTTCCCTCTACCAGTGATGTATCAAACCATTTAATTTTAGTAGGAATAACTATTCAACTACCATATTATATTACGTTGTATAATTCAATATTATCCTTAAAATCATGTCATTTAATCTAGATTTATTGAAATTGATATATAGATTTATTTTTTGTATGGAAAATTGAAATCATGAATCCCATTTAATTTCATTATTCCAATAACAACATATGATTTATTCATTGACTATGTATGAAAAACATATCCACACAGATCCCTTTGATAATATATAATTTTAAAAAAATGATATACAATTCTAATAAGTTACAATAATTTATATTGTAGAACCAAAAAATACACAAAAAATTTATTTGTAATCTAAAAAAATATGTGAGAAAAAATGTTAAAATTCCAACCAATTTTTATTTGAAACATTTATTTTCCAATAGAATCCTATGTGATAATTCAACTGACATTATGTTCATTTAATCCAATATATAATTATTCAACATAAAATTACATAGCATTGAAATAATTAATATTTTTTTTGGGAATAATAAAAATAAGATAAACATAGAAAACAAACATGTAGTAATTAAAAATAAAGACGTATAAATAAAACATTTCATGTTTTGAGCTATAATGTGAGACAACAATTAGAATATTGAAGGTTATAGGATAAATTAAATAATTCATCAAATTTAATCTTTATAATGTAGGTTCAACACATTTTGTTTAGATATTTTTTATTCCTATATTAAATTTTGAATTCTTGGAGTTGCTTAATTTTTATTCCTATGCTCAATTATTTTTTTTACATTCAGTCACTTTTTCATTCATCATGTCAAAACTTCATTTTTTTTCAATATTTCACATAATTTATATTTATACCTTCTATTTATTTTTCGTCATGTGATGACATTACATTTCATCTTGTAGTAAATTTATTTTTCTTTATACATTCACTTCATTTTTCTTCAAGTGGCCAATTAATTTTCCTTCGTGTGGTTACTAATTGTTTGGACATGCAGCAACTTTAACACTTTTCCAAAATATCACACATGTTCACTTGAATCATGGTTCATTAAATCATGATTAATTAATTCATGGTCACTTCCATATGTTACCAAATTTTCACTTATTTTAGATTAAATAATGGTCACATCCCTAATTTTTAAACTTTTCACTCAAGGTTACTTCACTCAAGGTAAAATAATTAAATATCACTTCTATAAATAGTAAAATCTTAACTCCAGGTCACATGAATTTGAGGTTATTTCAATCAAGATCATTTTTTATATTTTTATTTAATTTTTATCCAAAAAAAATTCATAACTTTTTTTTAATTTAAAAAAATGGATCAAGGAGATAGAAAAAATTTCCCCCACCATTTTTTGGTAATTTAAAAAATTAAATTATAATATTTATCACCCATTTTGAAATAGATTAAAAAATATTTAATTGATTTCTCAACAATTATTCCAATAGTTTATGGTTAAATATTCCCCCTAAGACAATTGATCATTTCATGGAACGAAATAGATTATTCTAATTATAATTGAAATTGGAAATCTCCCCCTATATAATTACTTGAATATAAAATCACACAAAAAGTTACATTGAAAACAGAATTAGGATTACGCAAAATTAATACATTTCTAAACAGTATATCGATATATAGAAATATACTTGTGTATAACAATTTACATTTATTAAGAAAGATATGTTTTATGAATTAAGGGTCCATAAAAAAATTTCTAGATTTTTAGGGAAATTTGATTTTGCAGTGATCTAAATATTACCAAACTTATTAAGAAAATTCGATTAGGAAAAAAATTAGACATATAAAATATTTACACTACATAACTAGACAAAATTTATGATTTTAACTAAAAAACCTACTAAAAATCCCTATAAATATATATTGAATGATTTATTTTACATTATTATACTATCATTTTTTTTTTCAATATTAGATAAATCCATGGGATCAAAAAAATGTTAGTGTATTTATCATTTAAAGAAACAAGTTCTAAAATATTATTTCCTTTTTGAACATTATCTGCAAGAAAGTGATAAATAAAATCAATGGGTTTTTTCCCAAAATTTTGCAATGTATTATTATATATAGATATTGATGATTTATTATCATAATAAATTGTTATTTTCTAAAAAAAATAAAACATAATAAAAAATTATGTTTTTTGATCCACAGAGTTCTTAATCAACATTAACCATTCCTAAAAAATTCATTATCTATAGTTCATATAGCCACTAAATTTTAAATTATAAATATAGAAAAATAAACATCTACTAATAATGAAACAGAAAAATATTGTGTTTTTCTATGTCTTTGCAGCGACAAAAATCAAAATATAATGAACTCGTTGGATAAAATTAAGTATTTATTAGATAAAAAAATACATGATTAATTGATCCTTTAAAATACTAAATTACAATTTTTAGTGACTATAAAATACATTATTTTGGATTTTATTGGAATATAGAACATATAAATAATAAATAATTAAAATCATTTATAGACACTATAAAATAATAAAAGCTACCAAAAATTTATATAAACATCATATTATCAATGGATTTTCTAGACACATCATAGAAAAGTTTAAAAGAACTATGCTTTTTGAATATTTTATATCATACAATGATGAAGACCGAACCTCCTAATAATTTCTTTATCATATTTTGATTAATTAAGAATGATACAACATTTTCATTAAACTGTTTACAAACCCAAAAAAAACTTATGTTCACCCATAAGGATCATGTAAAATTATAAAGATATTAAAATTGAAAATTAATTACAACGAATATCACTTAAATAAAAAATATGATATCATCTATATGTATTTGGACTATATAAATATATTTGAAATCACTTTTGATAAATAAGGTTGGATAAAAAATTCTCTTTCCAAAATAATTATTTAAAATAAATAAATAAATTACCTCATACTAATATTAAAGATCTTATCATTTGCTATAAATAGATTTTTAGAGTTTCAAAAACATCAATATATTTTTGTTCATTCTCAAAACCCTATTCCTGCTTTATATATATATTTTAGAAATGTATCCATTCCAAAATGAAATATTTTTTTCCATTTGAGAATTCTTAATTCCACAATGATATTGAAATTAAAAAATATTTCTTATTGGTTATAATTGAGCGAGTAGGGAAAAATATTATTTAAAATAAATTCTATATTATTAATGGTAACTATGAGCCACTAACATGGGAATGGCTTAAAATTATTTGATAACACTCATATACCATCTTTCTAAAGATCCACTTGTTTTTAAAAACATTTTGATCCCTATGGTTTTGAGATAAGGTATATAATTTATTCCTATCAGTGTGATTTATTTATTTATTAACTACTATAATCTAGTTTGAATCATATAAATATTCATCAATATTTAGAGTCGTAAAATAAAAAATAAAATCTTCATAATCAAAAGAATTTCATAAGGATTTTGTTTTGTTTTAGAACTATAAATTATATCTATAATTACATATTAAACAGAATGATATTAATGGACATTTAATTTTTTCATGATAACTAATGTCCGCCTAAATAGATTCTTCAAATCTAAATTTTCAGGTTCAACAAAGTTTAATTCTTTTAAATCTTCCCCAACTTGTAATAAATAATATTTTCTTTCCTTTAATTTATTTTTAAAAATTTTAACATTGAAATATTATTCAACATATATTGATATTCATTTATAAACTATATATTCTATACAATAAACAGAATACCCTATAAAAATACATTTTTATGATTTTAAGTCATTTTTCACTATTGATTCTTTGATTTAAATAATGTGAAAATTAAATTCAAATACTCTATATGGTCCAATTATAGGTTTCCTTCCATTCTATATTTCATAAGCTATCATTATGAAAAAATTCTTATGAATAATTTGATTAAAAACACCAAAACTTGAGTTTGAAACTTTGGTATTTAAATGTTATAGAATGGGTTACCCCTTTAACATTATCACATATACATCCAATAAATTCTTATTTTTTCCTCTATACAAAACCGTTTTTTTGTGGAGTGATAGGGGATGGAAAATTATGACTATTACCAATATTTTCACATAATTTATAAAATTAAAGATGTAAAACTCACCTCTTATATCACTAAAAATTGATAAATGAGATAAACCTTTTCAATTTAGATAAAATTACAATATGAAATAAATTGAGTCTTTATCTATGATTTATGTGAAAGAAAATAATACATTGAAAATATAATACAACCATAAAAAAATTAACCTTTTTTCTCAATAAAAAATAATTTTTTTGAAAAAAATCCAAACGTAAGAGATTAAGTAGTTTAGAAGTTTGTATGTCTTGGATAGAATTGAAAAACTCATTATAATATTTAACGTTTATGTATGAATCAAATATATATGTAATTTCTAGTTAAAATTGGGTAGATCCAATAATTTATTATTTTGAAATGACCAGAAATTTGTATGGAGTAATTATATAAACAAAAACAATTTTTCATATTTCACAACATTTAAAAATTTGACATTATTTTTGTCAACTCAAAAAAATAATTGGATAATAATTATATTTAATTTTTGTGTAATAAAATATAGTTACTTATGTCAATGTAATTTATTTTTTATTTTAAAATTCCACATTCATATAATAATTAAAAATCTAAGAGATAAATATTAAAATATTTTTTAAAATCCCAACAAATAAAATATTTCTAAATAACCACTAAATTTGAAATTTCAAATTCCCTAAATACTTTTAATTTTACCTAGGAATAATCATCTAATGTTTTTTTAAAGAGGTGGTGCCTCAGTCAAAGACCAAGGCCCAATTTATTGAAATGACATAAAGGGAATTTGAAAGGTCTGAATGACGGAATTTTATTACAATCCTTAATGAAAAAAGGGAGCGAGTCTTTAGGAAAATCATCCAACCAGGTAATATCCTGATTGACCCCCTTATTGGAAAGACTATCAGTAAACATATTCGCTTCTTGGTACAGATGTGTGGCAATGTAGTTGAGATCCATGAGCGAAGCAAGACATTTCATCCATCGAGAGGTAAGTGGCCATGCAAGGTGAACCACCCCCTTCCAAATAGCTTAGACAATAGTAGTTGAATCACATTGAATCCACAGCTTGTTACAACCCTTTTGCTTGGCAAAGTCCACTACATGAATGACTCCCACCATTTTCGCTTCCAATGCCGAGGTCGTTCCACATCCACCAATAAAGCAGCCGAGGCATCTTCCAAGAGAGTCTCTGAAGATGGAACCACAACCTACCGGACCTGGGTTTCCTCTACAGGGGCCGTCAACAATCACTTTGATCCATCATGGAAGTGGAGCTTTCCAGAAGACGTCAAAGGTACGTCGAGGTTGCCTATAAGTCCCCGCAATGTAAAGACAGTGTAGGATCTCAAAATCACCAACATAGTTGTCACAATGATCTTTCTGAAGAGAGAATGCATCCTTGATGGCAATGAGAATACACATTTTACCTGCATTGAGACTGAATGAGAAATTATTAGGAATAAAATTATTTCTATCATACCAGATCAGATGCAGGAGCTCTGCCACCGTTGTCAGAAAAAGTTTCTTGATTTTCATAGAAAAATCCCAAGTCACACAATGATGATGTTGAGAGTCTATTGTATCAAGAAAGTACCATCTGCAACCAAATATTTCAGAAATATAATTCTAGAGAGCAGCAGATATAGAACAAGACATGAACAAATGATTAGCATCCTCGCGGTGTTGGTTGCACAGATGACATCAAGAGCAAAGATAAATCCCAAAGGTTTGAAGGCACACATCGGTGGGGACCCTATTATGAGAAACATGCCAGATGAGAGTTAGGCGTGAGGGTTTGATCCAAGGTTTGTTAAGAGTTTTCAACCAAACAAAGTTAGAAGTAGAATTACTAAAATTGTTTTTGAAAAAACTTTTAGAATCAAGGACTCCATAAAGAGAATGTTCTCAAATAAGGAAATCAGAATTGATAGAAAAAGGATAGTTGTCAATGATATGGATGATGTGATTTGGAAGGATGATGTCATAAGAGTTCACAACATCACATATAGTGGAGTTGGTATTCCTAGGAGTAGTGGTGGACGATGGCATAAAGATTAAGGGGACGTCAGTCTAGTTGTCCAGCCAAAAATTAATAGATGGATTAGCACTAACCATCTATCAAGAGTTGTGCATGATATTAAGGAAAGAGTTTCTAATGGATGACAAGATGGAGGATGTGATGTAACCCATGTTTTCATTCCAAAGCTTGGAAACAAAATGATTTTTAAGAAAGGCAAAGGAATCAGAGTTGTTGTGAATCAAATTCCATGTCATTCAAGCTTGAAGAGATTCGTTGAAGAGCTTAAGATTCTTAATACCAAGACCACCCTTATCTAGGGGTCTACAACATGTGACCCATGGTATGGTGACAGATCTTCTTTCAAATGTACTACCAGTCCAAACAATATTTTTAATGCAAAAATTGACTTTTTTGAGAAGACTGGTATGCCAATTTTAAAGCATCATCGAGTAAACCATCTTGGAAACAATTGTAGACTTAACAAGACAAACTCTACCGGCAATAGAAAGAGATTTACCATTCTAAGAAGAAAGTTGATTGATAATTTGATCAATAATTCTGTGAAAATAACTGGATTTTGGTCTTCCCCAAAAGATAGGCACACCCATGTAGTTAAAAGGGAAAGAGACTTCTTTGATTCCTATGAAATAGATTATTTGGATTTTTCTGTTGGGGGTAAAATTCATTCCAAAAAATACAAAGGATTTGTTCCAACTTATCTGTTGACCCAAAATATATTCATAATGAGCCAGGGCATTTTTGAGGTTTTGGATGTTCCTTTTATCACCTTTTAAAAATAAAATTATATCATCAGCATATAAAAGATGGGTAGGAACATTTAAGTTTCTAGAAGCCTGAATGGCCTTGATTTTGTTTTGACTCACAAGGATCGTGAGGAGTATACTTCAATAATGCTCAGAAATAGTGAAAAGGATGCTAGATAAAGAATCACCTTGCCTAACCCCCTTGGTGCATTTTAAAAATCCTTTAGAGGATCCATTAACCATCACAGAAATGGAAGCTAAATTGAATAAGGTGCGGATCATATCAATAAAAGAATCATTAAACCCATTGTTTTTTAGAGCCTTTAAAATGAAATTCCAATCCCTGGTGTCAAAAGATTTCCTAATGTCTAGTTTAATGGCCACATTGCCTCCCCTAGTGACATTATTATGAATATTAGTACATTCTAAGGCAAGGAAAATACAATCTTGAATAGTTCTTCCTTGGATGAATCCAAATTGGTTCTAAGAAACAATTTTATTGGAGATAGAGGTGAGTCTGTTGGCATGAAATTTCGTGATGATTTTATAGAGGGTGTTGATGAGGGCAATAGGTCAAAAAAGGTGAATCTCATCAGCATTGTCCACTTTAGGGATAAGAGTATGAAATTGAACATATAACCCATGATGGAGAACACCATTGGAGAAAAAAGATTTAACCAGTTTGCACACATCCACATGGATTAGATCCCAGTATTGCTGGACAAAACTATTGCTGAACCCATCATGTCCCGGGGCACTATCAGGGTTGAGACTGAAGATAGTGGACTTCATTTCATGGTCCATAGGCATGCTTAAGAGAAGGTCATTATCCTCAGCGGTGACCATATTAGGAATGATGTTAGGAAGTAGATCCTTATGGACCTCCAGACCATTAAACAAATTGTGATAGTAACCATCAACATGATTAGCAATGGAATCCTCAGTGTCAAGAAGAGTGTCATCAAATCTATGAAAGGCAAGGGGCCTGTAGGTTTTCTTAATTTTGTGGAAAGAATTGTAGAATTTAGTATTTCTATCACCATCCCAAAGCCATTTGGTTTTGAAGATTTTCTTTCGCATGTTATCCTTGAGCTTCAGAAGAGAGTTAAGCTTCAAAGAGATAGTAATTTCAGCTCGGGGATCACGGGAAAAATAAGAGCAAGTATTGGATCTTTGAATTTGGGAGAGGTCATTCTCCATGGAGGAGATGTCCGCATCAAGCTATTTTTTTTAGAAAATCACCAAACCTTGAGATGATGTTTCAGCAGTTTTAATTTAGCCATGCAAGAAAAATAATCATTCTGATGTCGCATGCCCTCCTAGAAATCTTTTATCATGTTGGAACATTCTGGGACCATAGCCCAAGCGTTGTTAAATTTAAAAGGGAGGGGATACTTTAAGACCTTAGATATGAAACTGACAAGAATAGGATGATGATCAGAGCTGTCCTTGGGTAAGGTAATACTAGATAAGGATTCCTATTTATCAAGGGCAGCAACATTAGTGAAGGCTCTGTCATGTTTTCAAGCCACTATCCTATTGAGGTAATTTCTACACCATGTATACTTAGCACCAGTAAGGTTGATTTCAATAAGGTTACACTCCTCAATGGAAGCATTAAATTCTCTAGTTGAGGTGGAGGAATGTGACAGTCCAATATTTTCACTTGGGAGAAGAATGGCGTTAAAATCACCAACCACCAGCCAGGGATCCTGAACAGATCTAGAGAGGGAAATGACGTCATCTCAGAGTGGTATTCCTTCTTGATATCTATTCTTTGCATAAATCATAGTGTAGACAGTATGAACACCAGAAAAGGAAAAAGCACATGTAAACATTTGATCAAAGGTTTTGACAACACTGACATTCTGCAAAGAGGAATGATAAAAAATACAGAGAGATTCAGTAGAAGTACCTTCCTTTAAAGCGCTAAGGAAATTCTAACAATAAGAGCATAAGTGTAAATATTTCGAGGAAAAATTAATTTTATGTTCAGAAATGGAAAATAATTTTGGTTTGTGAGTCAAAATAATTCTCTTAAGAATAATAAAAGTATCAAAGTTAGCTAAACCCTGACAATTCGAAAATAATCATCTAATGTAACAGTACCAACATCAAACAAATTAAATGAAATAAATTTATAAATACGACTAGTCATATATCCTGAACATTTAATTTCCATATAACACACATCCTTTTGAGTACTTCCATGAACTGTTTCATTTAGAAATAGTGTTTATATGTCGTTGGTAGAAAAAACTTTTTGGTTCTGATTGAGTTAGAAATAAAATTATAGGGAACCCAAATTTATTTCAACAAAAAGACTATAGGAAATCTTGAATCGAATGTTATTGAGATAAAATCCTTAGTGTGACCAAAATATTTTGGAAATATAAATGAACATTCATTTTCATAATTCCCCATCATGTGGAATCTAAATTATCTAAGTTATGAGACCTATACACTATAATATTTAAAAATGAAAGAATTATAAATTATGATTTTATAATATTTCAAAAAAGATTAGTCTTTGATTTATTATATTTTTTCATTTTCTTGTCTTTTTATAAATTAAACTCTCTTTAAAAAATCTGGGTATATATATATTTAGGATTTAAACTTTATTTTTATTCCAATCATTTTTATAATTTGATCTTGAATGAATATTTTTCAATTTCTCATATTTAGAAAGAAAATAGTAATATTTTCATTAATGTATTTTTTGAATAATCAAATAAAATCCTTAAATTTATTTCTGATTCTATGAATCTATTCACTAAACTCATATTTAGAAGAGTTAGTTTCAAAATAGGAAGGGACTTAAAATTCACCAACCTGCCTTAAAAAAGGTATCAAATAAATGTTTTCTATCCCAATTTCAGTACCAGATTCATTACTAGAATCAGACATAAATGTGTAACTCCAACCAGTTT
Organism: Viscum album; assembly: GCA_963277665.1. Lineage (NCBI taxonomy): Eukaryota > Viridiplantae > Streptophyta > Magnoliopsida > Santalales > Viscaceae > Viscum > Viscum album. The sequence continues at coordinate 502,555,597 of OY728135.1, read as the reverse complement.
ACATTTACGTTCTTTATTTTATCATATTTTTTCCTTTATATTTAAAAATTCTTGAGTATTGGGTAGTTAGTAATCATGTTCCCTCTTTCTTTACACTAAAAAATAAAACGTCATCATCATCATCATCATTATATATATTCCTTCCTTTATTTAAATGGTAAAATTAATTGTTTCCTTTTTGAATCATTTATTTATTTTTCTTTGGGGAAATATTATAACATTTTTAGTTTCACTTATTTTCAAAGTATAATTAAATGGGTTAATAGTATCATACACTCTTGATTCCAAATCAAGGACTTTAAATTCATAATTATCATATTGAGAAATATTTTTCAATATAATTCATATTTCAAAAATGATCCTATAATCTCATCTAAATTATATTATTTTAATTTTTTCCAATTTCATTAATTTCAATCATTTAAATATCCCTTTTATTTTATAATACTATTAAATCACTTTCAACTAGAAAAGAATTTTAAAATATTTCTCCTAAACCACTCATGAAATTTAAAATACACAGTAATCTATTCAAAATTGGACCAACAATTTCTTCTTCTCACATTTTTAATTCTTTTTACTCAACTCATAGTATTTATTGTTTAGATATTATAAGAATATAAAAACCTAGATGTTTCACATGCATTTTCTCTAAATTTCATATAGAATTATAATACAAAAATACGACAACACACATTCCAATAAATTTTAAAATAGAAAATATGCACAAACTTATAATTTATCACATACATTAATACACAATTGGTGACTAATGTGGTAGGATCAAATTTGAGAAGCTTGCATAGTTTCTCTATGAATATAAAATTATCAATGATCAGGTTTTTAAGAAAATTCAAAATGTGACAATACTCACATATATAATCATACCCATAACATGGTGGAGTTATTTTTGTTTTCGAGTCATTATAGATATATATTTATACTATCCCAAAAAATATCTTTCTCTCCTTGATAGTTTCAGCAAGGATTATATTATAAACAAAGTCTGAAAATTAGGATAAGTTAGGGGAACCTCCCTTTATACAAATTTTTAGGTCCTAATGTGAATGGTGGAAGGTTTATGAGTAGGGGTTAATATACCTTTGGAAATAATATTAACATCTTATCATTGTTATACTAATATAGTAGAAAAAATATAGGGAAATAGTCACAATGATTTTTAAATTATTTTAGATCTAAATTATGCTACTATACTCATAACCCCCTTGCATTATAAGATATATTGAACCCATATAATGGACTCTACAACTTTCCAAGGGAGACCACAACTACCTTACAACTACCAATTTAAACAATAAAGGCTATCCGAAGAAAATAAATATTTTCACACCTTGTAGCTTAACCTGATTACCCTTCCCTTTCAAATATGGAGAAACAAACCCGAAGCTACCTTTTGAATAGGCTGTATAAACTAAACCTACATTTAAATTAGTCTAAGGAACATCCAATTACCCTTGAGTTTTTTCTATTATGAAAGAACCAACTTGTTAATTTTTAGTTGGGAGTCTGAACCCACAATCTAAACATTTAAAGGAGTAGTATGAAATAACAAAATTTATTATAGATAATAATTAAATGAATTAGGTACTATAGAATGTAAATGAAAATAAATTGATCTATGTGTATAGGAAACAATGATCTCTCTAGTTGTTATGGTTTAAACCATTGGTGTTTAATGAGAAGCAGTATTTACTCACCATGGTGTATCATACAGTACAATTCTTGAATTGAATTTTAATTATGTCAGTAAAAATTGATCCATTGAAATAATTCTATATAATACTTTTTGAAAAAATACTCTAAGAATAAAACATAGTTATTTTCATCCTTCCCAATGAAACATATGATTAATTTATTAAATGTGCATGAAAAATATACCCCATGGGTTACATCGATAATATATGATATTAGAAATATGTTTTATAGTTATAACATGATAGAATAATTAATATAATAACATAAAATAATAGTAATCAACATTAATTCCCCATTTAATACTTCCCCTAAGTGTGTGAGAAAAATTGATTAAGTTCCAACTAATTTAAATATGAACCTCACATTTTTCTAAAAAAAACAGAGTAAAACGTAAATCCTCTAATGTGAATTTAGTCAAGTATATATTCCATCCAAATAAAATTCCATATCATAGAAAAAGTAATACATATTTTAGTAATAATAAATTATTGATAAAATTTAAAAAAACATGATGAAATTTGAAATAAAAAATTATAAATAAAATAGATTTTGTTTTAGCTAAGATAATAAATTGTAAATAATTTACCCTGGCGTGTATGGAAGGAACACCAATTTTACAATATTTAAATTTATTAGGTTAGTTACCTTTTTTGACCAATTCATTTTTCATTAGATCTCTACATTATTCTTATTTGAGTCATTTTATTTTTATTCATGGAGTGACATAATTTTTCATTATGTAGTCCCTTCATTTTCCATAATGGTTCCAAATCAATTTTTCGTTTGCGATTGCTTCATTTTTCATAATACGACCCCTTCATTTTTATTTAGGATTTCACTTTAATTTTCATCATGTGGTATCTTTTTGTATTCATACCGATATAGAATGTTTTTATGGGGTCACTTTTTTTCTTCTTTATTTTGTCACTTCTAGACTTTCAAATGTTTCACATAAGGTCACATCACTCATGAAAAGTTCACTCAAGGTCACATATTTCAATTTCCCTTCTTAACATTGTTAAATTTAACATTAGGTCACTTCCCTAAAAGTTACTTACATGAATTTTCTATTTTTCACTCAAGGTAACTTCATTTAAGTTTACTCTACTAATGGTTTCTTCATTCAATATCACTTCTAGAATTGTCAAATTTTTTCTGAAAGAAACTTAAACTAAGGTCACAAATCTTAAAGTCACTAAATTAAAGGTTACATAATTTTTTTCAATAATAATTCATTATATGTTAATTAAAAAAAATAGGATCAAATATAGACTCAGTATTTTCCAACATTTTGATAATTAGAGAATAAATGTAAATTCATAAATGTCTCCCCATTTTTGAAATTGATCCAAATTATTTAACATATGTATCCTTAAATGTTCCAATAATTTAATGTTAAAGGAACATCTTTAAATAAATAGTAAATAGTGGAAAATAAAATAAAATTATAATAATAATTGAGAATGTAATGATCCTCCTAAATAATTAGTGTTAAATAAATAACCCCTCAAAGTTACATTGAACATATAATTTTTCTTCGACAAGATTCAGACATTTTTATATAGTTTTTGGAAAAATAAAAAAACCTTGTCTATTATAGTATAAATTATATTAGAAAGATATTTTAAGATTCATAAAGATTCATGAAATCATTTCAATTTGTCAGGAAATGTTTTAATTATTTTTAATGAATTTAATAGTATCCACCTAAAGAATTTCATGCCAATGGGGAAAATAATAAAACTAATGAATTATGTACATTATTCAAATGGAATAGATTTAAATTTATTTCTCAAAACATAATAAATGTCCCCCTAAATGTTTTATGTATGAATAAATTTCCATCATTTAGAGATAAAATATAATTTTATCAAAATTATCTAATACAAATTATTTAATAATAATTTCACCATATTGTTCTTTCATTGAAAGAGGTTATAAAATATTTTTTAACATGATCCCAAATAAAGATAGACCTAAAATCAATATTATTTTTTCTAAAATATTTTAGTCATTTTTTTAGGGAAATATATTTGAAAAGTATTATCATAATAAATTTGTATCTTCTAAAAATTAAAACCATAATCAGAAGTTGTTTTTTTAATAAATAAAGGCTTTGAATAATAAATAAGAAGCTACACCATTCTCACTTTACTTAGCTAATAATGTTACTAAATTCAGTTTATTAAAATTCCAATAAAATACAAATTTTCCATAAAAGTGATTCATACCTTTTTTTATATATTGCGAAAACAAGAAAATTAGAATCTAAAAAAATTATTACGATAAAAATAAGGAATAAAATTATTATATAATCATAGATGAATATTTAATTTAACATAATAAATTATAATTTTTACTACCTTTATATTTTATATCAATTATATTTCATTATAATCAATAATATATACTGACTAAAAAATTTAGATATACTCTATATACATTGAAAGAAAAAATCATATCATTAGTTGATCTAATGGTCTTATTATCTATAAATTTATATACATCATCACAACATAGAGTAAAAAAATACTTATTAGAATATATAAGATTTTACAATTATTAACAAAAAAACATCCTAACATGTTCTTTATTATATCTTGGTTGATTAATAAAAATACCATTTTTTCCTAGAAGTATTTACAGTCCCAAAAAGAACATATGTTCATCCGTAACGCTTTTTTCAAATTATAAAGTCATGAAAATTTACAATTTATTACAAATTATACCACTTGAATAACCAAATATAATATAATTTACATGTATTTACGTTATCAAAATACAATTTGAATCTATTTTGATGAATAAGGTTAAATCAAATTTACCTTTTTATAACCACAATTTAAAATATATAATGATAAAAACTCATACCTTTCTTGAAGAGTTTAATGAATATGGTTAGATTAAATATTCCCTTTCAAATCATCACAATATTTTGATTCATTCTAAAAACCTAGAATCTCTTTTATTGAAATTCTTTCAATAATATATCAATTAAAAATTTCAAATAATAAATCTATTTAAAAAAGGTTAAATTTGGAAATGATATTATTATTCTAAAATAGTTCTTCAATATTCTAATCATGTATCCGTGTAAATTATTCTTTTAAATAATTTTTTTCTTTATTACAATATTTATTCACTTACCTATTATTGTTTCTAATTATTTTACTAGACTCATGTGACTTTTTTCTAAAGACTAACTTGATTATTATAAAATTTTTATCCTAATGAGGTTCAATTGTGGTCCATAATTTATTTCAATCAAATTTATTAATTTATTTTGTAATTTTCATAATTTTGTTTTAAATTATACAAAACATCATAAATATTTTGAGGCAAAATATCATAAATAAAAATTTGATAAGTTAAAAATATTAATAAGGAATTTATTGTTCTAACAGAAATAGTATATCAATAAATAATTTTTTTATGGATAATTCTTATTGAGTGTTTTTCATGAGAAGTGATATCTCAAAACAATATCTTCATCCAAATAAAAAATTATGGTTTATAAATTCTGAAATAAATAATCTCAGCATCAACCTATTATAAACTGGATTTTCATTCGTTAAAATTATTTTCATCTAATTCATCATGAAAATATTTTTTAATAATAATTTTCATTTTTATAAACTATATAACACTTCCATGAATAAAAATACCATAAAAAATATATTTATATAATTTTTAATCTAATTTCAAAGTGAATATTTGGTATTCTAAATGTGAGATTTGAATCCAAATACTCTAAAATATCGAATTCTATACATCCATCCATTAAAAATTTAATATGGTGTCTTAATTAAAAATCAGGTAAGGAAACGTTTATTAGAAATATAACAATCTCAGTTAAAATAGTTTTCTATGATATATTTTGGAAAAGAGTACGCATTTAACATTGCCACAGCCATTTATTTTAATGTATTAATTTTCCTTTCAAGAATACTATGTTTTTGAGTTCTAGGGAATAAAAAATTATGATTATACCCATAATATTCAAATGATTTATCAAGATTAATATTTAAAAACTCACATCCCCTATCACTATTAATTGAAAAAAGTATATAAAAATTTTCATTATATACCAATTTTCTATATGAAATAAATTTAGGCAAATTATCTAATAATTATGTAAGAAAAGAAGTCTCGGAAAATCTAAAATTGTCATCAAGAATAACAAACGTATACATTTTCATCTATGAATAATAGTTTCCATTTTTTTTAATAAATCAAAATTTAAATGATAATGTTTTATAGATGTTTTTTCCTATTAGACAGACTTTAGTGACTCTTTACGCAACATATATTTGAAGCACAGATCATATACATATTTGTTATCTAGTTCTGAATAAGACCAAATAAACGCATTTTTAATTTTGGAAATCTTATGTTACAACCTGAAATTATCATATCACAATATTTTATACCACATAACAAATTAATATTGAACATTAATTAATCATTTGACAATACATTTAGAAAAAACATCAAAATTAATTAAATATATTTTACCTATCCTTTTTATTTTCAAAAACAAGACCTATTATATTTTGATAAAATAAAATTATCTATTTTTAGATTTAACATTAATATTCTAATAAAAATATATGAGACACATATAGAAATTCTGTTTTAGAGCTTCCCAAAAACATAAAAAATAAAAAATGAATTTGAAATCCCACCTTCTACATAACCTTTTACATTTCCAATACAATTATCACCTAAGGTAACACTTCCACAATCACACATTTTAAAATATAAATGTATAGAAATATCACTTATCCCATGTCATTAACATATAAAATCCATGTTAAATAAATTATTTTTGATATTTCCATGACAATATTCCTATAGAAATATATTTTAGAAGTCTTTGGTAACCATAAAAATTTTGTTCCAATTGGGTTAGAAAAGGAATTATGGGTGTCCCGAATTATTTTAAGAAAGATTTTATCTAAAATATAGAATACAATAATATTGAGATAAAATAATTATTCTGACTAAGTGGTCATTTAAATCATAATGAACATACATTTTTATGACAACCCATTTTGTGAAATATAATATAGGTAAAAGCTGAAACATTTAAAATTTAACCTTTAACAATAAGGTCTTATAAAATTTTAGTAATTTATTTGAATAACCAGGACCATTATTTGAGTAATTCAAATTTATCATTCTAACTATCATTTAATAACATTTAATTAATTAAAATAAAATGGGAGGTTATATTTCTATCCTTTATTCACTAATTATAATAATATCAATTTCATCCAATATAGAATAATTCTCATTTATTTAAGTTTCTTAATTTTTTATTAAAAAATATTTAATGTGAAATTTTTTTATGTTGAACACTTTCTAGATCATTATTATTATTTTCATTCTCTGTATTATTTTCGAATTTTTATTTTTCCTTAGAACATACTTATATTTACTCTTAATATATATGAATATATTTATATCAATTTTAACTATATGATTGATTCCTTAAATCTCTTCATAAAACCCATGTTTATAAAAATTATATTTTAAAAAGGAATACTATCCATATTAATTTACAAACATTGTATAATCCATCGTAAAATTGTTTTTATCCCATTTTTAGAACCATATTCATTGGTATAATCCGATTCATATATGTAACTCCCACTAGCTATATATTTTTTCCTTCTCATATTTTTTATATCTCTTTAATTATTCATTCTTGAGTTTTGGGAATTTAGGCTTTATGTTCCCTCATTCTCTTCACTCATAATAGAAAACATCAATGTCATAATTATTATATTTTATTATTTTATTTTATGGTAATAATTTTCATTCCTTCTTGAGTTGCCTTTATTACTTTTTCCTTGAGACACCATTACAATATGGTCAATTTCACAACATTGTAATATTGAATTATAATAGATAGTGGTGACTTGGTATTTTGATTTAAATTAAATACATTTCATTCTCAAATTTTCCTCATGAGAATTAATTTTCATTTTTAATTCATAATTTATAAATATATAACAATAACATCTCGAGGATATTATATAAATTCTTTAATTTCATTAATTTTACCTTTAACATCAAATTAATTAAATTAAAATATTTAAATCCATTAATCTATGATATAATGATAAAACATTTCTACAAAACAACTCATTCCATTTAATATATTTTAAAAACATATAAAATATTTTATTGACGATTTCTTCTTCTCCCATTTTGAATTCTTGATACTCATCTATTAACATGAAATATTTTTTTGAAGTTAAGGGGAATCCATATTTTTTATTGAAACCAAATTGTCCCTGTTATTAATATTTGTAGAATGAATGCATTACATAGAAAATAGATCCATTGTATGTGATTACCATCACATGGACCAAAGGCTTAATTACTAGACCTGAAGGATCATAAAAACATCTTGTACTCATCATCCTACATGCATCACCTAGACTTTATAATCTAAGCATGACCACCTACCTATATCATGGATTCATCACTTATCCCCAAGTATATTTACCAGATTTAATACCTAGTCATTTGGATGTAGTATTACGTGTTATACCACTCAAGAGACACCCCAACTACATTTAAAAGATAAATATAATTTTTATAAGATTATTAAAACCCAGATGAGTTACATGAAATATTTTCCCAATTTCATGGATTTTTTTTATGGAGATATATGAATATATTCATTAATATTAATTTCATAATATAGAATATTGATAACTTTTTAATTTAGCACATACTTTATCAAATCATGACAAAATTTTTTTGGTCCAAATTCAAGAATATTATAAAGTTTCACCATGATTATCCAACATTAAATGATAATTTTTTTGAAAAAAATCCTCTATACAAGACTACCAATAACCATAATAATTTTAATCAAATAGTGGATATTGTTGAGGCATCCATACATCATTGATGTTTATTCCTATCATCAAAAAATTGATTATCCCCTTGAATTTTTAAGTCAGGGTTTTATTTGTAGAAATAATTGAAAAATATGAAAACTCTAGGGTATCTAAAATGATACCAACTGTTATATCCCAAAGATAATGGATGCATGGTCATGAGGGGTGATTTAGAATTTGAAATTATTTTTACCACCTATCAATGAAATGTATATTTAGTTCACAAATAAAGATAAATGTGTATAGAGAATTTTATTGGACATTTCATCAAAATGATTATACTTTGATCTATATCCATGTCGAATGCCATGATATATGGAACCAAATATAATGATAAAAATTATTATACCCTAATATTTAACCATCTCCTATCAAAATGATTATAATTTGATCATACTCTAAAGTACAACTGAATCTGTAGAATTTTGTGGTCATGTAAGAAATAAATTCCTGACTATATTTTGAGATTCCCAAACCCCACTCCTCTAATTTAATGTGTGGTATAACCAGAATTGATTGTGTATACATCATAATATAAATAATAATGTACTATAGAAGCCATGTGAAAAATAATGGATCTATGTTTTTAGGAAACACAGATCTCTCCAGTAGAAACGAATCAAACCATTCATGTTCAAAAGGAATATGTATTCTATTGACAAAAAGTATCACATAATATAATTATAGAATATGATTTACCCAATTTCAATTATTATAGATTTATAATACGTTTTATAAAGATTATTTCTATTAACAAAAGTAGGATTCCCCATTCATTTTATCCTTTCAAAAGTAACATATGATTTATTCATTGAATGTGTATGAAAAATAATTGCATGTGAAGAAATTTTACCATCGATAATATTAAAAACACGTTTCATAGTGATAAGAAAGTAGAATAATTTATATAGTAAAAAAACAATTCATCATAAAATTACCATTCCATATTCCCATAAATTGTTAAAGTAAAACTATACAAATTACAACCAATCTAAATTTGAAAATCAAATTTTCCTATGAAAATAGTGTGATACTTCAATTAACATGATTAAAAATTATTCCTACATTGTATATTTTCAAATAAAAATCCTTAGTACAAAAATAATAAATAATTATGAATCATATAATTAAATCAAGATAAAAATGTGTACCAAACATGAATTAATTTGAAAAATATAATAAAAAATAAAATATAACATGTTTTTATCTTAAATATAAAAAAGTAATTAAGTGACTCTATGTCACAAGGACGTTTAAACACTTTTTGAAATTTATAATTTATAAGGTTTTTTTAAAACATTGTGGTCAATAAAGTTTTATTTTTTTAGTCAAATCAATTTTCATTATGTAGTCAATTAACTTTTTATGTGGTTATTTCATTTCACATCACGCAGGCACTTTAATTTTCTTCATGCACTCACTTTATTTTGCTTCAATTGGTAACTTCATTTGTATCCTTGTGATAAATTAATTTTTCTTCATTAATCCATCTTATTATAAATCATGTATACCCTTATATTTTATTCACAGAGTCACATTATTTTACATCATGTGGTTACTTTATTTTTTTCATATTGTATATTTAATTTTGTTTATGTTGCCACCTCTATTTTACTTCATGTAGTCACATTATTTTTCTTTATGCAGTCACTTGAATATATTCCCAAATTTTCACTCAATGTTAGTTCACTAATGTTAACTTACCCCAAGTTCACTTAATTAAATTTCTATTCCATAATTATTCAAATTTTTAGTCATGGTCACTTCTAGAATTTTTCAAAATGTTTCTGCAAGTCACTTTACTCAAGGTCAAATCATTAAAGGACACTTACATAATATGTAAAAATTTCACTGAATATAACATCACTCAAGGTTACTTCATCAAGGAAAATTAATTAATTTTAAAAATACATTCATATCATTGTTATTATAAAAACTAAAATGTCGATAAAGGATTCAATCAACACGCTCCACTATTTGCATCCTTGATTCAGATGATTTCATGAATTAGACTGGGAATACATATATTCTTTATTCCAATCTCACAACATTAACTTTTTTTATTATTATAGTTTCATATCTATATTTCATTTATATTATTGGTTAATGGAACAATTTAATTACTCCCACTATACTACTCTAATAATTTTCTCATATTCCAATCTATCCATTTAATTTATTAATAATTTATAATGTTAACTCCAACATACAATGAAATGATATTTTATGATATAATGTAACTATTTTTCAAAATAATTTTATTATTTGAGTGCTTACTAGTGGTTGAATTTGTGGTGGTTTATTCACTCACAAAAAATTGTTCTAAGTATAATATTTTCCCCACCTCAATTTTTATGTCATGATAAATTTATATGAAAAACTTGGATCTCCATTTTCTTGTGATAATCACTTCCGTTTCTATCCCATTAATTTTGATATATTATGATGTAAAACATTTCATGAAACTACCCAAATACCCAATTATATTGATACCTAATCCAAACTTGACCTTGCCCAAATGGTATTTCCAATCTCTATAGGTTGGATAATATCACCGCGCATCATATCAAATGATAAAGGAAATTATTTTTCCACAAGAAACCCCATCATATGTACAAATAGATAATTAAAATAATAACCAGATAATATGATAATCATTCATCAGGTAGAAATGTACAATAAGAAGATAAATAAACATTACATGTGAAATCATATACCAAATTATAACACAACATTAATCATGACATACCCTATCATATCCTAATAAATAAGTGTAGCATATATTTATTAGTCACCACCATCAATCCAAAGTCCCATGGATGAATCCCACCCACCACCTCTAAGTGCTGATTTTTCATTCCCTATACCTAGCATAACAAGATATATAAAACATAATGGAATAGGTAGGGTGTGAGATAATCATCCTATTAGGATCTCACTAAGTTTTCTATAATAAATTATAAAACAATAAATAATTTTTTGTTTCAATTTATACAAACAATGTTTTTAAATTAATATACATATGTAAATCCAAAACTTGAATTCTAATCATGTGAGGAAATGTATGTCAAAAATAATATAAAATAAAAAAATTAATAAAAAATTCATATAAAACACAATGAAAGATCAAAATAGTTATTTAATAAAAACTAAAGTATAATAATGCCAAAAAAGAACCTTGATCATTTTCCATGTGTTACATTAGTTCGAGGGCACCAGATCTTTAAACTACTCAATCAACAATCATAGTTCAAGTATTTGTGCATAGTTACCTAATATCAGGCCATAGAGACTAATCAATCAACATCATAGTGGGGAAAATTATTCCAAACTATGATTATTTAGTGTTATAATTATAAATCGTTTTCTAGAGAGTCAGGGTCTTAGAGTGATTCTACTAATCCCACACTAACTAATCAGTCTACCATGTGCATCGATCAGTTAAGTGATAAATCATTGGAAATTCAAGTCAATTCATCATTCATAGTTCAAATTCCCAATTTCATGTTTAACATGCCATTCCAGTTTCAATAAACCAAATCACATGTTTAAAAAACATAAATGTCTTTCAAATTATATTTCATTTAACGTTAAATTATGTAAAAACATAAAATTCAAATAATTTAATATTTATGGGCACTATGTTTCTCAACATATATAAATTAAATTAAATTCCATTGAAATTTTTTGTTTTAACAATTTCAGAGTACTTTTAAAATTAAACATCTAAATCATCTCAGATAAGTGTTTTATAAATCAATTGCAAAATCATTTCAATAAAATCACACAATTTAGTTATTCAAATATATGGTACATCTTTATGTAACTAGTTGTCTTTATTCATGTTTTCAATCAATTCAAAATCCACAATAAAAATTACCAAAAAATAGACAATGTTGAAGAGGTTCGGGGAAGATACCATAGAATTAAAATCCAAAAAACATCATTCTAAATCAAGATCAAATGAATAAAAAACACATGGATTAACCTATATCAAAATAGAAATAATTATTAGAGAGATAATTCCCTAATCAAGAGATAAACTACCTACCAAAGAGGGATTATGATCATTCACTGAAATGTGGATTTGCAGGTGGGGGGTGGGGGTTAGGAGTCATGGAATCCACTAGAGAGCCTCCAAAATTCATCGAATTCTACATGGGTAGAATATGGGATATTAGAGGATAAAACATGTGCCCATAGATTTTTATTATTTTTTTGGGGTATAAAAACTCACACACATGGTTTCCTGGTTGGGACACATTGTTTGTAGTAACATTGTTCCAAAACCATGTTCCCTTACTGGTCTTCTGAAATGGGTACATGGATTTCCGACATGGTTATACTAACCAATATATATCTATGGAAATATATCAACTCAAGGGTGTATGGTCTTAATTTTGAGGCATCACTGTTTGGTAAAACCATTCACCCCATCTATAAAACCAATATATGGTGCACAATTTGATGGTCCAAACTACCCAATTTTTCCAAACCGTGAGCAAACTGTGAACATTCCCCAAAACACCAAAATATATCAGAAGTCCCAAAAAATCCCAAAACTAGTTCCAATATATGTATGATAAAAATGGTAAAAAAATATCATAAAATTATGTAATGAGATATTAAAACATCTCTTCCAAATACATTTTTTCCATAGAAATAGGGTCAAGAAGTCACCGTGTCAAAGAGTTGAGTCCACTACTCTCTCATAAGTTCCAAACACTCCAAATTCTGAATAAAATACTAACTAAAAATCCATTGAATATATACCCAAGGTATAGAATTTACACAAAGAACCTTTGTCTCAAAATAGACAACCGTATATGGATGATCAGTCATGCAAAAATAAAATACAACATCAAGCTCTTCTCAGCTCTGAACTTGAGCATGGTCAAAGATATAATTCCTATGATTAGATACATGAAACAAATTTTGGATAAATGTAAACTAATCTGTTATGTATAAAGGGTAATAGACATTTCCCACCCAATCAAAAATATCAATGTGACAAAAATATATTAGTGTAATATTTCCTTGATTTCTAGGCCATTGGTGACCAACCAATGTGAAACTCTATAGAACTCATATTCACCAAAAAAAACCCATACGTCATCCATGGTGATCAGCATATTTTTTATACCATCTATATGATATCACTATTATCTATTAAATCGTCTAAATATTTTTCATAATGTATTTTAAAAAACTCTATCTAACCAATTACGATTTAACAATATATATACTAATTAGTGGAGATCTATAAGGATATATGTACAATCCCAAAAAATGAGACATTCAAATTGCAGAATGGTTTATATTATTGTTGGAAAAATCTACCCGTCCAAAATAGATATCTCAATCTCCACCAATGTTGATAACAAATGCACCTAACATGTCCTAAAGGATTTGTATAGGTCATTAACTCTTTATATTTCTCTATGGATGATACACTATGTTCAAAATAAAATTAGATTCCGTCACCTCTGGGAGGCCTCTATAAAAATAAAATGTAAAATAGGGATTCCTATCAAATAATATCACAGATGGAACTCCGTTGAATCAGAAAATTTATTTCACATGAAGACATAAAAAATCCTAAAATTGCATGAATCTATAATTTGAATAATGTGTCCTGATTTGGACACAAAATTGATTATAACCAATATCACATTCTTCACTTAACTTATTTGTTAGAACCCAACCAAAAAGTCCACATATATCTCATACCACTTTAAAGTCAGCATGGGAAGGGACTGATGAAAAATGAAAGGTTTTGGGGGATCAGATTTGATCTATTGGAAAATATTTGAATTTTAAACAATGTTCACAATATATAATTGTATACCTTTCCTATAAATTCATCACTAGATATCATAGAACATCTTCATTTTACAAGGTTGATCCACCCACAATGAATTATAGTAACCCCCCATCAAAAATTTTACAACTAGAAAAGGTATTACATACTAGTTATAGAAAGGTAGGGTATTCATTGAAGAGAAAGAACCCAAAAAATGGTCTCCCATCAATAAAGAGATACCCTATCATCATGTAAATAAACACCAAGATTATTCTACCGATGAATCATCTCAATAAGAGAGGATTTCAATAGAACATTTATAAGATAAATCTCGGTCACATCATCTTGGACTCCCAAATGCAATTAGAAAGCATGTTTATGATAAGAATTAGCATTGTTGTTACATCATGGTTTCAGGTTCCACCCAATGATTCCCCATTTCTATTTAGTCACATGGACTCAAGTTCATTTCCCCAAATGCCAGATACTACAGACTTGTAGCGAGGGTGTTGGGTGTGATAGCAGGGAAATGATTCCCTTATTGGGAGAGCAACATAGCAGAAACAAATAACACAGAGTAGTGGAAGCAGTAGTACCATACAACAGAAGTACATAATGGAAGACTAATTGTATAAAAAACTATTGGATATATATAAACAAATGATGCATGTCATATGTTTCTATGAAAGAAGAGAAAAAAGTCACAATTATGGAAATAAAATACTAAAACAAAAGTACAAAAAATAGTAAACCCCAACTGCATTGGAAGCCTCATGTTGGCCCCTAATCTCCAAATCCAACATAAATCATGTACCTGGTGAAGAAGGTCACATTCCCTTATATATACTTATGACCATATGATCTCTTTGGGTCCAAAAGCATGTCCCAAATTGGGTGTGAGACGAATCCCAATAAGAAACCCCCAAAAGATATTTTCTTAACAGTCAGTGAATATGTATAGCAGGTAATAAGAAGAAATAAATCAATAAACAAAGAAGTAATCAAAATTCAACAACAATACAATTTTCAACTATATATAATTACATTTATTATTTATTCAATTATTAAATAATATATCTTCCGGATATATCCTAATCTCTATAACCCCTTTATAATAAAAAGAAACAAATTTCACAAAAGACCATCTAAAAAATCAAGTAAGACTAAGTCCAAGAGTGTTTTTTGGATTGGCTAAATCATCACAATAAATAAATAATTCATAAGTAACCCTTTGGGAAATTTCTCATAGTCTGATCCCTCTGGTTAAAAATATCATCAATTTAATAAATAATGACCCTCTGGGAAAGCTCACATGATCTAACCCCTTTCGTCCCACATAGAACTAATCATTTAAAAATTACCACCTGGGTAGATCTCACAATCAATACCCCCTTTATCTGTAAAGCACCAAAAACATATATTGACCTCTTGGAAGCTCTCATAGTCAATGCCCTGTTGTCCAAAATTCATTTAATAACGACCTTCTGGGTAGATGTCATGGTCTACCCCCTTACATCTATGACCACCCGATAGCTCTCACAGTCAATACTACAGGTTCAACATAACAACAAATTATAAATAAATGACCATACCTTGGGAAGATATCACAATCAATTAAACTCGGTCATACTTTCACAATGAGGATCAAAATCATCTAAAATAAACAATAAATCATTCCAAACAATGTTAGTCATGGAAACAAAGAAGGAGTAACACGATTTGTAGACCCAACAACCATATTGAAACACACATGGGAAACACACCCCTAAATAAGATATTAAACCTTACACCTATGAAATATCTATTTCTCAATCAAATATACCATAACAGATATTAAACAGGATTAAATTTAAAAAACACGCAATACCCCAACATGTGTATTTGGATCTATATTCACATATAATAAAAAAACTACCATAGAAATCAACAAAACACCTACTATGATGTTGTATGATGAACAATCCTGAACGTAGGCCCTTGAATTGGACATGAACGACCTAGATCTACAAAAATGATAAATTCGTTCAACCTGAGATAACATAAGAGAGAGAAGAAATCTGGAAGAGAGGCTCTAAGGGAATAGAGAACTCATCAGTGGGATCCAACATACCTGGAAAAGTCTCAATCAGAACTTAGACAGAGGAATGAGGGGTGTTCAAAGTTTCATAGCTATTCATCCCTCTCTGATACAAAACATAGGGGGAGGAAATGCGTCTTGGAGATGAGATGCGACCCCACTCTGATTAATCAATTAAAAGGAAACTAAAGAGAGTTTTAATTTAATGTACAAAAACTGTACTAGAGTCAACTATCATTCAATTTAGGTGGTCTTCTAGGTCACCCAAATGGCCATGTATTCAGCCGTTACATGATAAATACATGGCTACATGTAGAAAATGGGTACATGGTGTTTACTCATGATTACACAGCATGCACATTGAAAATTTTTCTTTTCTTCCTTTTTCATAAAATACAAACTGATATAAGGATCCATACCTGAAAATAAAATCCTGATTCTTACATACATCCCCCCTTAAGTAAAATCCTGATTGTTACATTGAATATGGTTTAGATTGGGGTGTTTAGCATTTATTTTCCTTCTCTTTTATACACATTATTGAATAAAATCTGATAAAATGCTTACACCCAATACACTGTGCACTTACACCTCACATGTTACTTTTTAAAATTCTTGAAAATTATTCATTGGACATAAATGTTATTGTATAATTTGTCTAATGAACCTATATATATGTTATTATTTGTGGAAAACAATAATTATTGAACTTCAAAGAGACCCTCTATTCATTTAATCAATCTACTAAATTGAATTTTTTTAACATTAATGTTTAATTGTTCTTCTCCATGTTTAGAAGTCAACATTTGGGACAGTGTTGTATTTTAAGTATGGGGGATGGGTTCCATTCATGACTGTGCTAAACTATGATTAATTGAAAGACCATTAATTTCCACTTCATATCAATCTTTTTGTACAAAATGGTTAATTGTTTTAAAAATTCTATCATAATTTTATGTTTTACAATATACTCAAATGGTTCTCTCCTTTGAATAGTGCTATGATTGGTAGTTAATAACATATGAGAATCTATAAATAATGAGGTTGGTTGATTTCTGAGTGAGTATTCTTAGTGGTTTTATGGAAATTTGGTTTAGGAACTATTTTTGAGAGTGATATTGGTGTCTTGTTAGTAGAGTTATGATCATAATATTTGGATTTTTTAGTTTGATCTTGACTATAGAGAACTCATTTACTTTTATTTATTAAATATGTAACCTAAATTATACAATGTAAATGATTTTTTTAAAAATCTTTTGAAGCTGGAGTAATTTTGGCATCTGGGATCCCACACTGAGTCTCTGAGACCCTAGATGTTGGTGGAGTTTCTTTTTACTATAAGCCTTCTGTACACATTGAATAAGTGCATATAAAAAATGATTAACACATGATACATGTCATGGTAAAAATTTAATAATGTGTCTATGGTCAAAAATGAGTTCATTAAGGTGAGGGGAATGATGAATGCCAAATGAAGAAGGGGTCAACTGGTTTATATGGGAATCATTTAGGTTAATTCATTAAGGATGTTCACAAAAAAATTATTTATTTTTGGAACCTAGGTGAAATGTAAAATTAAAGAGTTCCTCAGGTTAAGATTACAATTCCACAACAATTTTACCTTTTGTCACTCTTGATATTAGAACTTATGCCCAGATTGAATTGAGTCTCTAAGAAGAGTCGCGTATGAGTCATGACACTAACTTTGATTGATTAATCTTTGTTATATTGATTAATATTTGAGTACTTGTTCAAGGAAATACTTGATATCAAAATACCTTTTCAAAAGCCTAATGTTATGTTCTTTCCTTTTTCTTATATAATGGACATGCTACAGTTAGAGATGAATCATAAGAACTACAATATTTTTCTCAATGATAACAAAGAAATAAATTGTTTGAGGACAAACAATGCTTAAGTGTCGTTGAATTTGATGATGCTCTATTTTTACATAGTTTTTCCAAATTTTTTTACTTAATTTTAATGATTTAATTAATTATTTAAGAACTTTTTACCAAAATATTTTTATTTTAATATTTTTAAAATTAAATTCTTTAATTACAGAATTTTTATAAATAATGAAGTATTTTTAGTATTTATGTGAATTATTTTAATTTTACTTTTGCTATCTAACTTAATTATTTGTTAATTAGTTTTGATAATTCTAATCTGATCACCATTTATTAATTGAAATTTAATAAAAAATAATACATAAATAATCTTATTTGTGTATTAATTATCTTAGACCATATATTAATATTACATCCTTTAATATATATTTATTAAAATAGAATTACATTATTATGTAATATGTTCAACCATCCTAAAAACTAGTAAATAGTTTTAGTTTTATTGAAATAAAATAGTCCACTTTTAACTTTACGTTTTAACATAGTTATTTAAGTAGTAACTTTATATTTTAAAACATTATTTATTTAATAATAAGTATGCAGTGAGATTATTTATTTATTAACTTTTATTTTTAGTATAATGGTGAGACATATACGAGCAATCAATGACTTATTTAGTCCCTAATGATATCCTTTCTTTTTTATTATAGACCCTTTAATAAATTTCAATTTATGTCTTTTTTCAATATAATTTTAACAAAAATATAGATTCAATTTATATGTTTAAAATTAATAAATTAAATTGTAATTTTTAACTTTTATGTTTAATAATTCTATTCTAAATTTATGTTGTTTAGTCTTTGTTCAAATTTTCAATTTTAATTAATTTATGTTTTAATTTTAATTTTAAATTATGGAAATTTATTTCTTTGTCTTATTGTATGTTTTTTTAAAGTCACTAACATAGATTCTTATTTTTATCAGGAATCTTTTGGCATCGGTGACCCTATTTGAACGAGTGACCATTATTTTTACCGCTAAAAGTTTCCTTTTTAATTTTAAACTAACGGTATCCTTATGCCTATCAGTGACCTTTTCTATAAAAGGCTATCAGTGACATATCTTTTAATTTCATCAATGACATTTATTTTTATCTACCACAGTGACCTTTAATTTTTAATAACAATCGATGACTTGTTTTATTCTTCATTTTTAACAAAAGGTAACCTTTTATTTACTCTATCGGTGACCCTTTTTTATATTTTCTCTCTCGGTGACTCTTGGGACACTGCTCCATCTCACCGGTGACTCCCATGCTTTTCACGCACTCCGCGGAAGCTTTCAGTGAGTCAATGAGACTCACCGACACCAGAAATCCCCATCAGTTTAACACACCCCTGATTCTATTTCCTCTATTGGTGAGTCACTGAATAGAAGAAGCTTTCCCTCATCCTATGATCGATCTTGGTTTTTCAGCGCCATTCTCTCATTCACCTACCAATGAAGCAACAACCTTACTATACTGTGTCACCGAATATTTCTTCCTTCCCATGAGACACTGATGCATACACCATTATTTCTTTTTCCTCCCGCCAAGCCTTTCCCACATAATTTATTTGCATCAAACCACATGCACCTATAATTAAAATCAATTTCAGTATACAAAAAAACCACTATTTTTTGGAATCATGATTTTAGGTATTTACAGGAGACATGTTCTTCACATGATACAAGACACTAGGATTCTGCTGCCACACCATTGAGGAGTCCTCCACACCACCTCAGGCCACCTAGACTCAATCTAGTGCCATTTTTTTTCTGACCACAATATATAATGATCCACAGTCGATAGAGGTAGAGGAGTTCTACAACTATTGAACCGCGCCACTACTGGTCGACATTACCGATGGGGCTTTCCGTCATTCGCATTGGTGTCATGCCAACGACTAAGGTTGATTCATGTCATGCCAGGATAGGGAGAGAAACACCGATAGCAAAGGTGCTGGGGTGCCATACCACCAGGTGAAGACCACACCGCCGTTGATACAGGAAGACGAATGAGTCGTGGACATCCTTCCCGGTGAAAGAATCTAAGAAACCCTCACGCCTTGTTGCGCTAAAATGGGGGGGGGGGAAGATAAATGTAAAAAGAATAATAAATAACATAAAATGATATTTTAATAAAAAAACATAATTTTAAATAATAATAATAATAATAATAATAATAATAATACCTTAACATTAATAGTAAATAAAATTAGTTATGAATAAATAATAAATAAAAATAATTAATTTAAAAAAAATAATTAATAATTTAATAAATTTAATAAAACATTAATTTAACTATACTAATTTATAAGAATTTTTAAATTAAAATTTGTATTAATTATAATTTAATGTGACATATTTAATAATTATTTTTTTTAAAATAAAAATCACCAATAATAATTTATTTATTAAATTAAAATAAAACTACTAAATTAATAGAAAATAATATAATGTTCATAATAATAATAAATTTAATAATAATTATTAAAATTATTAATTAATTAAATAAATATCAACTTAACTATTTTAGATATATTAAAAACTATAATTTTAACAACATATAAAATTTAGATAATGTAAATTAATAAAATTAAAAAATTTACGACATAAATTTTACTTTAATTTATAATTAAATAAATCAAATAATTATTTAATGTTTAATAATTAATAGTTAATTAATATTCTCATAATCAGATGTACTTGAGGATTAATTTAGTTTTCATTTACGAATTTAATAAATTTAAATTTAAATATATAAATAAATATTATTATTACATTTCTATTCATTCTCAATATAATTTCTAAAATATAATTACTAGTTTTTAATAGTATTAGTAATGTAATTTATTTAACAATATTATTTAAAAGTTTCTTATATATTTTAAAAGACTTTTTAATAAGATATTTTCTTAAATTATAAATTTTTATTTCCTTCGCATTGAAACTGTGTTGTTTGTTTTTCAATACAGGTTAATTCAAGAGATGGAAAATCTTCCAGGTGCACTCAAATAACTCTTTCAGAGTCAGTTACAAGAAAAAATTCTAGTGTGACAATTCAGTCACGAAAAACGCATGTGTATTGTGCAACAGAAAAAAATTAATTCAAGTTGGTGAAGAGTGGAGGTGATGAGCAGCAGAAAACGGTGGGTACTTAAAACAGAGCAATCAGAAGAATTGTGAGGTTCATTAATTCAATGATCACACCATTCTTTTCAATAGTATAGACTCTTGATAGACGATAGAGCAGACATGGAGGTGATGGATCTTGAGAAAAGAGCATAAATGAGGGAGTTCTTTTACTATCTTGAACTTATTTTCAGAGTACTCTATAATAATTTTTTTTTTCATTTCATTAATGAAGATGATCTTAGGTTCATATTGACTTAGCTTGGTATTTTAAATCTGCTGGTCTATCTTTAAAACTTATTCAACTACATTACATTTTTTAGAGTAGTAATCAATCAGCGTGATTGAATTATGATTATTTGTATAGTTGATTCACCTCACAATTGATTAAAAAATTTAGAATTTCAATATAGAATAGATTGGTTTTTTTTGAATTCATCTGTCAGAAAATTAATGTCATTAACAATGGAAATTCACTATGACTTTATTTGGATATATAATCTTTTTGAAACTTCAAAGAAGTTTGGTTATGGTTTGATGTGGCAATCTCTGAGACATAATCCTCTGCCTGTTGAATTTCTTGGAAAGGGAGATTCCTTAGTTTAGAATTGAGGTGGGCTTTAGCAAAATGATTTGATGAAGAAAACTATTTCAACCAGTTCATTATATTTTTTGAGTGACTTTTGTATTTCAAATCTCTTTTTCCATTACATCCTTGTATTAGTTCACTGTTTTCATTAGTTTATTAGTACATTAGTTTATGTTTAATGCTAGATTTAGTGTTAGAACTACTTTCCTTGGAAAATTCTTGTTTTTATATTAATTTTAACTAAATAAAATAGTTAAAAAAATATAAAAAAAATTAGAATGTAAAAATGACCCCCTAACTTCTGATAACAATGGAGTTTAATAAAAATAAACCCTTATAAAACTCGCCAGCCTTCTCTTGTGTTTTACCCTTCACTACTATTCTAGTGTAGGTTTATAAATAACATTTTTAGGGCCATGATAACCTCTAGCCTTATCAAGTACTAATCTCCAAATGTTTCTCATCATATGAGTGTATAGTCTCATGTGCTATCATGATAGAAAAATAATTCTCTATGTCTTATGAAATTAAGGGACTTAAATAGAAGAATAAGGCTTTTGAACACTGTGGAAAAGGAAATAATGAAATGGGGAAGAAGGGAAAAATTTATCTTCCATCCTGTGATAATTTTGGGAAGAAATAGTTGGGTACTTTCATAAAGGGTATGGGTGTTCGTTACAACTATAGAGGAAAATACCACCAATCCCGTGAATGTATGAGAATGAAATATGCCAACAATGTTCAATTATAAAATTTCAATAAGATGGGACACTATGTTAATGATTTTCCAAAATTTCAAGAAAATATTTCTTGGAAAATCACAAGGGATCAAGTCCATGCTTATGTGATATCAACTATTAAAGTTGAAGTTTCTAACAATGTAGTTGAAGGTACTATAATCCTTTCCTAAAATAGAGATAATTATTCATTTGATTCTAGATCACCATAATCCAATATATCTTCGCAGTTTTGATAAAAAAATTTACATTTCCAATTATCTTTAACAAGGGAGTTTTTAGTGAAAACTCCTATAGGAATTATCATTGAAACAACGATGTGTTAGGAAGTGCACATTATAGAATATAAATATGATTTATGTTCTTATTTTATCATCATATATATGGTATACTTTGAAATAATATTTCCCATGGATTGTACTTCAATATATGATGCAAAAATCTATTAAAACAAAAAGGAAATAATGATTTGTGAGGAAGGTGTAGAATCCATTATCTTTAGAGTAGAAACATCCCTATCTGATTCGTATCTCGATCCACCCCAATTAGCTCTACTAAATAAAATTATTTGAAAGGATGATATATCAATATATATGAGTGAGGAAATAAATATTAAATTGAGGATGTACCTGTTGTTATTGAATACATTGATGTATTTATTGAGGATTTACCTGGGCATCCTCCAAAGTGGGATATTGTGTTTTCTATTGACTTAATTCCCTATTAATGAACTATATAAAAGAATACTTATATAATGGACATGGTAGAGTTAGTATAAATGAAGACTCAACTAGAAGAAATGAGTGATAAAGATTCATTCTCCATAGTGTTTCTCCATGGGGATCCTATGTTCTTTTCATAAAGACAAAATATGGATCTATGAGACTATGCATTGACAACAGGGAGATCATTGTTATTACAATAAAGAACTAGTAACCTCTTCCTCACATTGATGATATATATTACCAACTTCATGGAGCCCAATAATTTTTTAGGATTGATCATTGATCTGAATAACATCAGCTGCGTGAGAGGAATGAATATATTCCCAAGACAACATTTTGAACTAGGTATGGCCATTATGAGCTTACAATAATGCATTTTGGGATGACTAATTCACCCTCTCTATTTATGGATCTAATGAATAGTGTGTTCATGTAATATCTTTATGACTTTATTGTGGTATTTATTAATGATATCCTATTATACTCCAAAATCTTTGAAGATAATAAGAATCACATGTGCATTATTCTAAAGACATATAGGAGAAATAAATTATATTCGAAGTTTCGCATGTTTTAATATTGGATTCAATAAATTTCTTTTTGTTGCTATATTTTCTATAAGGATGTAGTCAAATTATATATTGTAAATAAAATTGTAGTTTGGGAATGTTATACTCCATTGAACATAACTGAGGTACGTAGTTTCATTGGTTTAACAGGTTATTTTCAGTGTTTCGTTTAGAACATTGTTTAATAAGACAATGTGTTAACCAAGGTTACTTGCAAAGGGGTTAAGTTCATATAAAAAAATGAATGAGATGAATATTTTGATGAATTGAATAGAAGATTAGTTAATTATTTGATCCAAACTATACCGTCATGAACTAGTGGATTTCTGATTTATAGTGATTCAATAATGAAAGAACTCAGGTGCCTCCATATGTAGAATGGTTGAGTTATTACCTATGCATAAAGGTAGTTAAATATTAATGAAAAAAATATCGAACTCATGATAATTAGTTAGAAGATGTAATCATTTATCTGATGATATGGTGAAATTATCTATATAGTGAATAGTGTGAGATTTATAAATACGAAAAGAGTTTAAAATATATTTTTCTCACAGAAAGAACTCAACACGAGGAATAGTTGATTGCTCGAGCTACACATGGATTAAATATGTTCTATACACTACCTCATAAGAATGTAAAATAAGGTAGTTGATGCATTTAGTAAAAAAGATCATGGAGTTCAAAACAAAATTATTGTTGAAAGGGATCATGTATTCATGTATCTAGTAAAGTTGGATTTGGGAATTATCAAAGAGGGTGAACCATCATTACTTTTTCAATTGGTTTCCCAACCATCCTTATTGGAATTAATTAAAACTACTAAGTCTAATAATGAGAATCTTCAAAAGATAAATAGTGGTGTTAATGATGAGATGTTGGTAGACTTTATGTAGGAGGATGGAATTCTAAAATTTGGGAAAAGGATATATGTTCACTCTATACTAGAGATAAAAGGGGAGTTATTTGTTGATGCTCATAGCTCAAATTAATCTATATACCTTAGTAGAAGTAAAATGTATAAATTCTTGAAGGAACATTTCTGCTGGAGAAACATGAAGTGGGAAATTACTGATTATGTATCATGATGTTTATTCTATAAACAAGTGAAGGCTAAATGAAAACATACGATGGGAGACGTGAAACCTCTACCTATTCCTACATGAAAATGTGATGCCATTTACATGGATTTTGTTACTAAATTACCCAAACAACCATGAAATAATGATGCAATATGGTTAATTATTGATGATATTACAATATATGCACATTTTCTCACTATAAGGGATGATTTTACATAGGAGAGGCTTTCCCGACTCAATATCAATGAAGTTGTGAAACTTCACGGGGAACCTCTCTCAGTTGTTATAGATCATAATCCATGATTCACATAAAATTATTAGAAATGTATTAAAAAATCATTGGATACTGATCATTTATTGTGTACCAGTTATCAAACTCAAAATGAAGGCAAATTAGAAAGGATGATCAAAACATTTAATGAGATGTTGTGATCTTGTCTACATGGCTTTTAGGGAATGTATGATGAATATTTACATAATGGGGAGTTTTTCTACCACAATAGTTTCCATTATTGTATTCAAATGGAACCATATAAATCATTATATAGAAAGAGATGACATAAACAAATAGGTTAGGATGAATTTGGTGGAAGGAATCTTATGTGACCAAATCTTGTGGACGAAACAACTACAAAGGTAATGACTATTCAAAACCATATCAGAATAGCACAAAGATGGAAAATGATTTATACTAAAAATCAGATAATTTATTTTTAATTTCAAAAGGGTTATCATGTTCTCATGAAAGCGTATGCATGGAAGTGCGTTATAAGATTTAAAATCAAGGAAAACTGAACCCCAACTATAATGACACATTTGAGATTTTCAAGAGAATTGGATTTGTGGGTTATTATTTGGAAATGGTTCCTAGCCTTTATAGGGTACACAATATGTTCAAAGTGTCATTATTGAGATAGTATATTCCAAAATCAATGCATTTTCTCTATTCTAAAGGTAAATAATTGGATCTTGACTTATCTTACTATAAAGAGGATATATGGATCCCGGACACTAAAGAATAGGTTTTGTGGAATCAGATTACTCGACTAGTAAATGTACATTGTAAAAATAATAAAATTGAAGAACCAACATGAGATCCTGAGGAACATATGATAAACTACCAAAAAAAAATTATCATGGAACATTCAGGTAATTTTGAGGATTATTTTTTTGTAAGATGGGAAGAATTTAGCACCCTAATAATTTGAAAAAAATTTTAATATTTAATGCATGAAACACTGAGTCTCTATGAAACAACAAATTGTTATTTGGAAATTTATTTTGATAAAATGTAATACATTTTGGAATTAGACTCATTAAACAATGGATAGTTTGAATTTTTTATATTTTTCAAAAATACATGAATTTGTGGTAAATATTAAAAATTAATAATTTACAAAATATGCTATATAAATGAATTTCTACATCATTCTTGAGTCATGGACGATGTAAATGGGAATTAGTTAGAACTCAAATTAAATTAGTACTATTTTGAGTCACAATAATCATGACCATTCAATGTCTTGAGTGAATATAATATAATAATGATTAAAATGATGAGAAATCACCCCTCTCCTCCTATATAAAAGCCATACATCCC
The DNA here is from genome assembly GCA_963277665.1 of Viscum album. NCBI lineage: Eukaryota > Viridiplantae > Streptophyta > Magnoliopsida > Santalales > Viscaceae > Viscum > Viscum album. The sequence goes on along the minus strand of OY728135.1, from coordinate 502,528,758 downwards.
TCCCTCTTCTCCTAATTCCTCTAAGATTTGATTCTCCACTATTATCTACAGATATACTCTTCCCTAGGATCCTAACCCAATGTTCTGGATCCATTGGTATTTCCAGAAGGCTAAAATCCCTTCCCTTAAGGAGTTTCTCAAGGGGGATATTTTTAGAGGTAAATACTCTCTCATATTCCATTAATTTTATTTATATTTATTTTATTTTATTAGTCTTTACTCACCTACTATGTCCAAATAATACTGATAAATATAATATCATATATATACTAGAATTATATCCTGTTAATGGAACATCCATCATCAATATCCTTAATCTTAGATTTTTCTAATAACAAAATCCTCCTTTGAGAGGTGCCGATTGACAACCTTCATGGACGACATGCCTTCATTATTAAATATCTATTTTTTTTCTAGTTTTGAAACCATTTAATGGTAGATTTAACAATAATATGTATTATAAATTCATTAATGTTCTAGAACTAGTATATATAAAAAATATTCATACACACAACAAAACTAGTTCGCAATATTTAAAATAGCGCCAAAATAATCAAAATGATTGTCATTAATGTTTCCCCAAATAACTCATCCTCAGACCATATAAAAAATGAATTATGTGACCATTTAAGCTTGTTAATGTTAATTAATATCACATAAAACCAATTATGTAGAATTGCATCCATTCCATGTGAAATACATTATGTATAAAAAATCAAATTGATTATGAAAATCAAGGAAACATACACTACAGAATGACGAAATTCAATCACATAACATATCAATATGGCCATAAATTATCTCAATAAAACTATAATGAATAATATAAATGTATATAACATTATTAATTTATTAATTAATGGTTTTAATTTTATAATCAAAGATGTTAAGGTCTAGTGAAGAACATATTCAGACATAAGGTAAAAGGATTCCTCCTGAACATCCTCTCTCAATTTGGATACTCTTAATGTATACTTACCTAAATTAAATTATAGTTTATTATTATTTAATACTCATAAATTATGTTTTAAGGTTCTATATATATGCGTACCAACAAGAATCCTTATTTATTTCATATGGGGTAACATGTTTTAAAAGAATCTTTCAAAAATTCCTCCCAAAATACTAGCCAAATTCCGGGAAATTTAACAAATTCATGCCTATTTTCAAGGGCATTCTGTAATATTTTATGGAATGAAATATTTTTATAACAGCAATAATTATATTCAAAAAATTTACCTTAATTAAATTCTGGTTTTATATAAATATTTTTCTTATAGGACTCTTCCTTTTAAATTAAATGATCATTTATCTTAAGAATTACTCGACGATTTTATACGAGTATTTTAATCCATTTAAACACTGTTGTTGATTATTTTGTTCAATTGGTGTTAATAATTTAAAAAATCATATACCATATTATATTCAATGATTTATTATTAGTTTGATTGTGTATATTCTATCTTGATACCATTCCCAATGTTACTTTGAACGGTCAGTGGGCATATTTATTGATTGGGGGAAGGTTATTTAATTTTCATATGTTAGTTCCATTATGAATGTATATGTTGTTTATGAAATTCCCCATTAGTATGAGGAATGAATTGGACTAATTACATGATGTGCTCGGCCCACTATATCCCCTTGATGCATCAGTACGTCAAATAAGGCAAACATGTTTGGGTTTTTAATTGTTTATGAATGGTCTTGCAATGTGGGCCTGACAAAATAATTATGATGTCCGACAATACGGATTACCTCATTCTGAAACAGGTGGATTATATCCCATGTGATTATTTTACTAGAACAATATCCATGGTTAGGTTTTAGGGAATTAATTAATCAGTTTTTATTCCACAAAAATTATGCTTCAGTTTAATTTTAAAGGCATGGATTTATAGTTATTCATCATGCCAAGTGTTTATGTTTACAATTTCTTCTGATCTATTATTTACCCATACAGATAATCTATTCTCACCCCTTTAAAGTGGTTTATTTTCCCTTATTTTTGATGATGTATATTATGTATTACTTACAAGAATAATCAAGGAGTTAATATGTGATTCAAAATAAGTTGATATGTTGTATTTCCTTTTAAGTTGTAATGTTGAAATTATGTATATATATTGTTTTCTAAAGTTATTAAAATGTTCATTACATTAGTAGATGAATATATTATTTATATGAAAATGTAATAAAATAATGCATTGGCTCTGGGAAACTGGGGCTCTGTCCTTACACAAAATCTCACAGAAAGAATCAAAAAGTGTGTTTATCATTTATAATGAATGGGGAAATCATATAATTGTAAAAATTATGGCATTAATATTGACCCTACACCATCTATTTCAAACAAAAAACATGTGAGATTAGTTGGAAATATTTCTTAGAAGAGTAAAATTACTTCACATCAATTAGAAAAAATATACAAAATTATTTAGACATATATTTGAGGGCGAATAACAACATACAATACTCTATAATTTATGAAAACAAATTAAAAGCTATATTTTCTAGAGTATTCTAACACATTTCAGGAGATAGAATCAATAAATCTTGGGGGACGTTTGAGAACCTAAATCATACAAATAAAATAGATATTAAAACGAATTTATGTGACTGAAAACATGATAATTTTCATCCCACATGGAGGAATAAAAAGAAATACATAATTAAGGTATCAAGAGAGAATCTTACAAGATTAACACTATCAAATTATTAGGAAAATTATACTTTGAATATAATATATTGGTGATTCAAAATAAATATTTTCAATTCATGATCAAATATATTTAACTGAAAATATTTCTATACATATAATAGGGAATGGGGGATTTAGAAATGATTATTTTCTAAAAACAAATGATGAATTTATATATTTATTTTCATTAGTTTAAATAAAAACCTTCAAAATCACTAATGAAGGAAAATAATGTATAATGATATTAGGTAATCCTAAAAGGTTTCCGTCAAAGATTTTATTAAATGAAGAGAGTATATAATCATTCTGAGAAACTACAATGGATCACATCCAAGTCACTTAATATAACTTATTATGGATGGTATAAATATAGAGAAATTTTACCAAAATAGTCAATCCTATCTCAAACACATTAATGCTCAAGTGGATCAGATAAAAAGAAAAACTAAAGAAAAATGGAATAATTAGTTCTAATTAACTGCCAATGACAACCTTCAAAATGTATAATGTTAGTCAAAAAAATGGAAATAAAATAATATGAGGTGTTAAAATCCCATTTAGTTTTGGTCGAGATATTTATGGATGAATTAAAAACTAATATTTTTGGAATAAAAAAATAGAGTTTGGAGATCCTTGAAGGTGGGATTCCTATTTGAATTTTCTTTTGAAAAATTGGATGATAGAAATGTAACAAAATTTCCAATCTAAGGAGATATGTAATTGAAGAGTGAAATTAAAGACAATCCTTTAGAATTTTGAAATTATGAATGTAGTTGGAAATAAAGTGTTGGAGATAATAAAAAATAATAACAAAGAAAAAAGAACCCTGAAATGAATTAGATTTCTTTAGACAAAGGGATTTTAGTGCATGGAAGCACAAAATAGGGAAAATAACATAAAAAAATTAGGGCTTCCAATATTATCACAAAATACACCAATCCATCTCAATATATATGTGTGATAAATTAATTAATAAATAATGAGTTTGACAGTAGGATTGCCCAACCACATTCCAAGGCTCACTCTTCTCTATTGGATGACATCATATATTATCTAAATAGTATGATAATATATATTATCTATTTCAAACATAATTGACTCGAGACTCACCATAATTTAAATTTTATTCCCTTTAAGTCAACTAGTTATATGACACTAACTTTTATATGAATTATGAGATTCATCCAAGGATTCTACCACATATCTAACATGATAGGATAAAAAACAACTTTTTGATCATACCATAACAACATCGAAGCATCCTTAGGCTCTTCCCACTAAACCCTCAAAAAATAACGGTATATTGATCCCAACTCCTTATGCCCTAAAATAATTTTAATATTGGAGAATTGATGTTCAAATAATAAAATAGTTTTACGTATTTCAAACAAACCCTCAATAACATGCATAAAAATAAAACCACGTGTATATAATAATAATTTTGTAACATATTATTTCTTCTGAAAACAATCTAGTGAACCCTCAATGTATTTGAAGAAACCCAATTTTAAAAGAGTACATTAATGAGGTCACTGAATCCCTAGATATAATATTAATTCATAATGGAATACATAAATGATATATAATATTCATTCATAGATTACTCTCCCAAATCACGTAATCAGTTTATGATTATTTCATACAGAAGTAAATACTTTGATAAATATTTTTAGCTAGCTCTGGATTAATTACCTCAATGTGTGGGATGAATTTAATGATCTTGGAACCATTTAAATCTATGGGGATTGATCCATGTTAAAACATATCATGTTATGGGAATTTTGGTTGGTTTTAAGAATTTTCATTGTTGTTAACTCCCTCAAATATTTCTCCTAATATTCCTTATACCCAATCATCCATTTTAATAGTCACTAATCAATACAACTCTCAAATATAGTAATATCAATATTTCCTCCACTTCCTAATTATTCATTCACATATTATACCACTCTTATCTATCCACTATTTTTATTTAAGGGGTATTTATAACACGAGGTGTGGAGTAGGATGTTCTACACTTATTGGGTAAATATTATATTTCACTCTATTCTATTTAGAATTTTATATGGTAGTATATAAAAATTACAGGTCATGATGTATTTGTAACTTGTTTTAACGTCATATAAATTATTAAATCTTCATTTTAAAATGAAAATGAATTTTTTTTTCTATGAATATATCAATTTTGAATTGGATAGATGATATTAGGGTAAGGGTGAGGAAATAAATGTTTAATAATAAGTCTATAAATTTTTGGAGTTCCTTGAAACCAAATAAATTAGTGATCATGTGTTATTGAGTAATATTAATCATTAAATATAAAATATACTAAATTTTCTTGAATAATGAGAGAAACTTAAAATGTACTCCTGACTTTATTTTTAGGTTTATGGGATTCCATGAGACTAGAGATCTTGTAATTGTTGATATTGATAATGTATTTCCGTTGGTTAATTCGATTTCCATTTATCTTAAGAATGGTAACTTACATAAAACTACAAAAAATATAAAATTGAATTAATAATCATTATAATTTATAACATATTTCTCATACTACCTTTACAATAACACTTATTTAAATTAAATAAATTACCAAAAAAACATGTAAATCTATGCATGTCATGCACACACAACACTTTTTACATTTAATTAATTTTCCGCTTCTATAAACATAAAAATAATTAGTTTATTAATGAATCATAACCTATCCCTGTGGATATGACTTGATATTTTTTGGTATATGTTCTCACATTTTAAAAAACCATGACACTTTTATTGATTCAAGTACCCTCTATGGGATTCATTTTTTAGCTTCTGGATTGTTTTGATTATTTTTTATATCTCACTACCTCAAGGATCTGTTAATATTTTACTATTATTATTCTAAATGGTTAATTGTTCCAATGGTTATTATTTATGATATTGTCATTCTGGTTAGTTATTTTTCATGGTTTTTTCAACAATAATATAACATTCTTCAATGTTTTCATATAAGGGATTTGTGTATTGGATGATATTTTTATGGGTATGAGATTTATAGATGTGATCAAAGTGTTTTTACTCAAGATCGGAAATATCTTATTAATATGATTTATGATAAATGAATAACATTAGAAAAAACCATGTCGTCATCAATACTATTGAGAGAAATTTCTTTTCATATTTACAATGAGTCGCTATCCTCCTTGGATAAATATTAATGACTTTAAAACATTTCAATAAATTTATAGATAAATTGAACTAAATTTTGATGCATATATTGTAAGCGTGTTTAAAGAATCAGTTATGGAATTATAGAAGGAGATTGTTCATTACAATTTTTGAATTTTGAAAATTGTGTTTGGTTTTGAATTAATATACATGCTCTGTAGACATATATATATATATTATGGATTATGAAGATTAAAATGAATGGTTTCATTCATTTAGAAGATCTAAATAAGTATTAACATATTAAACATTGGTATTATAATCATATGGAAAAGCAAAAAATGTCAATTGAATTAACTTCTCATGGAGGGTTTGATTAATGAGTTGTGGATTATGCAAGTCTAGAAATTATTTGGGATCATGAAATTTTATAGGATATTTTTTCCTATAAAAGGTTTTGTTAACAACATGTGTCATGATGAAGTAATAATTAATATTTATAAATACTAACTCATTTATAAGAATCAAAAACATATTGACTATCACTTTATTGATAATAATTTTGTGAATTAGAACATTACTCTTGGGTATGTTACAACTAAATATAAACTTGAATGTATTTTTCACTAAAGGTATTCAAGGATATCATTTTTAACAATTATTCATCAAGATATACACAATAAATATAAAAATAAAATATTTATTATATGTTTTAGATATATAATGTATTGTATTAGGTTTATATCATCACATGTGTGTATGATTTTGATTATCTTGATCTCTTTATTTGAATTTATTTTCCCACGTGTATTTCCCACATGTATTTCAGGTTTATAGATATGAAAATAATGAGATGAACCTCACATGATGGTAAAATATATATATTAATATCCTCTATATTATTTATAATTAATTCATTTCAAATTATTCATATGGAGTGAAGATAAACTGAACCACCCACACCACATTCAAATTACATAGAAAAATGAATTAACGTGTTATAATTTTGGTTGATCAATGAAGGATGAATATAATTGATTAATCCCTGAAAGTGCTGAATATTATTAAGGATAATGATTTATTAATATTAGGTACATGTTATCTCTGAGGAATTATGAACTTCTCCAGGAATTGAAATTTATATTCACATTGAATCACCCCCATATTTGTAGAGACCCGAAGCCTGACGTACATGGACATTACATTACTTTTGCGGAATACTTAGTACATAACAAAAACACACACACACAAGGATCGTAATAGTTTAGTGTCTTTGGAAACTCGGAACGTAATCTTCTAATCCTGGTGAAAGATCTTCAAAATCTCCCATAAAGATCTTCCTTTTTTTTACCTAAAACCTTTCTTTATATCCTGGGGAAAAGAAAACATAAAAGGGTGAGCTCAAATGCTCAGTAAGGGTAAAGAAAAGAAATATCAATCACATAATTTTCATAAGAACATAACTTTTTTGGAAATCTTAACCTGCAAAAGAGAGCATAATTTCATAACATGGGATAAATCATAGTAGTGAAAAAGAAACCATAACTTAAAACATTACTCATTGTGGCATACACACATAATCATAGAGAATCATTTCTTGTTAGTCAAGACTCATTGCCAAGACTATCTTAGTGGACAAAGTCCCTTTATGAATCGAGTAATCCTCATTTCAGTCCCGTTTCACTGAACCGGTATAACCTACCATTCCAGCCATGTCTATCTCATGAGATATGAAATCTTTACCCAATGCATTGGAGGGAGATATATGTCCCACCCATCTCTTAATGAATCCTTTCTTATGTGTGCCACAAAATCATAAATCATACATCATTGCATAACCCATTTAATAAAAATGGGATTCTTAAACAACATGACATCATAAAACCATTCATATAAGATAAAGGAATTCATAAACACAATTCCATCACAACATAGTCAAATCAATGTAAAAATATGGATAGAAACAGAACCCTTTATTATCTTATATGGAAAATAATTTTGATAAAACACTTGAATTGAATTCTTGAGGAAAATATCCTTTCTTCTTCAAAATCAATTTCTTTTCTCAAAACATCATGCAATTTTAAAAGAAAGAGATTTTATTGAAAATAGTCATAAAATCTTTTAGAGGAAGCTTCATGAAAATAAGGCTTTATAAAATAGTATAAATCCGTTCGTGCCGTATAAGTTAAAAAAAAACATTCTTCGTACTTTTTTCGGAAAAGTCAAAAAGTACCTCGTACGAAAAACGAAAAAAGATTCCTTTCATATCCTTTACTAAAAACTCATAGAAGGGTAAAATTGGATTTAAACAATTGTAGGTGGATGGAAATAATATTATATATTGAGGGAACATGGATGTGGATGATAAAATACACCCCAGTAAATACATACGAATAAACAATCTCAGATAAAAATGAGATTGTGATATTTCCCTTACCTTAGGTCCGACTTGCTTTGTAAGTGTCCGAACCTCCTGTATAATGATTTAAATCATGTTATTGACTTATTAAAGAATCATATTCATTGTTATGATATCATATATGGTTCACTTATGACATTATATTACCCGTTCTTTTGTAAATTCCATGTTAAAGAAGCGTTTTGGGTAAAATCGTTTCATTTATCGTAGGTGTTTTGACTTGTTGTTCTTGACATCATTATTAATTATATCATGATTTACTTACTTCCAGAATATAAAATATGATTTATATATCATATATATTCAGTATATATATATATATATAATAGGTAGATAAATAAAATGAAAAACACCGTTCATGGAGACGGTAGTCCGTACGTACGCATGAACGCTGTTTTCCTTTCCTTATTGTCTTGAAATGGAAGTAAGTAGATGACATACATATGTATATATATACATAAATCCAGTATCTTTATAATGTCATATATTTCATTATTATTTCTTATATATACATTATAATCATTCTTAAATGGTTAACATGGAGAATGAATCTCATCGCGTCGTGGAGACGGTATTCCGTACGTACGCACGAGCGATGATATCATTTCTATAAATATTGAATTGAATTGGAGTGTATTATACAATATATCAGAATCAATATGATGTTTTAATAACTATGTATAGTTATTCTTTACACCATTATACCCATCCATGTAAGGTGGTGGTGGAAAATAGATTACACCACGACGTGGAGACGGTATTCCGTACGTACGCACGCGCGGTGATTTCTTTTTCCGTAGGATGTATAGATGGTGAAATAGGGTTGTTTCATACTTATAATAACATATCAGTATATGAGTGATACTGATGTTATTACTTCATAATGAAACAACCTAATAAGAAGAAGTGGAAGAAGAAATAAAGATGAAAGAATTGGTAACGGTAATTACCTCTTCTTTGAAGTGCCTCTTTGAGACCTCCTCTTAGGGCACTAAAATTGGTCTTTGAGGAAGACCGGAACCTCTATGATGTTGCTAGGGAAGTTTAGAGGAGAAATTGGCAGGGGTTGGCCGAGCTTGAGTGCTCAAATTGGTGTGAGGAGGAGGGGGAGGAGGTGTCCTTTTATAGGGGAGGAGAGGGGCACCATAGGAATATCTCAAAATTTTATTTTATATTAAAGTCAAAATCGGTTTATAATGGTTCCAAAGGGTCTTATTTCGAAGCTAAAGTAGGGATGGGTCGAAATACTATCAACCAATAGGATTTAGACAAGTTTAGGGTATTATTTTAACCTTATCAATTAGATTTAACTCTAAGTTAAATAATTTAACTTTTACCGTGTCTTTTTGTTTTCTTTCACTATATGGTTAATAAACTTACTATAACATGCCAAACGAACCCCAAATTGTATATTATTAATACATATATCCTTATCTAAGTCATTTGGCCGAACCTTAGATTTTTAGGAATAAAATAACAATTAATAATATAATATTTGATTTAAAAACTATTTTGTGTCAATTTTGACACTATTTGATATATGATTTTTGTGAAAGTCATAACAGAATTATATTTTCGAACCAAGTTGATTAAATCAACACTAATATATCATAGTAACCTAGAAAATTAGTGGAATTCATAAAAAGTCTCAAATTACATTTATTTTGGTATTTATATTATCAATTTTGTCAATATTTCATTAATAAGATAATTACTGCATCATCTTTGTGTCATAAATAAATTAAATTATTTGATGTCTAAAAATTACAAATAAAATACCATCATGTAGGACATCGTTTTATCTTTCTAATTAATATTTACAATCGAATTTATCTTATGTATAACCCCATATTAAAAATGATTTATTTATTAAACTTTGATTTTAACTATTTTAACCCTTCTTTAAATAAATTAATAATAAATGTCCTAATCTAATCCAAGTGGGCCTAAATGGTCATATTTTATTCCTAAGTTTGTTTTTGGTCGAATTACACTTGTCCAATAGAATTAGGACATGTGTTAGGGTAATATTAATATCATATTTACCCTTAGTTACCTTATTTACTATTAACCGTGGTAAAAAAAGTAAAAAGTTACTATTCACCAAAAAATTATTTTCATCTCATTGAACCAAATTTTAGTCCTTGATATTAACCATGTCTCTCGGAGTTTCGAAATTCCATTCACAGAAGCGGTAAAATTAAGTTTTATGCAAAATTCAGTTTTTAACCTACCACTTAGTAGTTTCACTATTCATCAAAAATTGATGTTTTTCAGAACAATGCCAAAATTTCATCCCAAGCTATATTTCATATTCCAAATTCAAAAATGAAGTCTATTTTACCAAATTCATAACATTAAAGTTGCATTAATTAATTTTATAATTAAATCCCGCTGTTAAAACAAATAGCGTGTTTTTAAGAAACAATATCTATCAAAAGATTGACACTTGTTTATGTCTAGTTTAAATGTGAAATTACATCCAATGACCAACATTGTATTAAATTGTAAAAATATATTCTAAATATACTTTAAAACCACTCAAATTAATGATTTATCACTATTAATTATTTCGATTAAAAAAGTTGTTTTTAATTATAATTTAGTAATTTTCACTATTCATCAGAATATGAAAGTTATCCGAAAAGTACCAAAATTTCACCTTAGGCTAAATTCGATACTCCGAATCCAAAAATAAAGTTCATTTTGAAAAATAAGATTTACTGGATTTCAAAAAGTGGTTATTACTATTCATAACGGCTAGTTTTAATAATATTTTTATAGCATATCGTTGTTTAGTGAAACTCGGTATTGCGTACTACACACGCTATCGAGGAAGGTCGCGATTGCGTGTAATGCAAGGCAAGTCAAGGATGTGTGTTGTGCACGCTCCTTTTGGTGTAGCGTACAACACAAAACATTAATAAAATTAAAAAGAATATTTCTTTATAAAATCTTGGGCTGTTACAATATTAGTGTGTATCATCCTTACCATGATCAAAAAATAAATATCAAAAGGAGAAATACTCCCTTATATATCATGTTACCTATATGCATCAACATAATTATATAAGTAGTAATGGAATCCCAATGTTTTGTAGAAAAGAAATTCACTATTATAATGTGTTAATGGTACCTTATATTATTTCTCTTGGTCATGTTGTTCTTTATTTGGTTCAATATTGATATAGTCTTCTAGATGAAAAATAATTTTGTTCACTAATAGAATGAATGAACATTGACAATGTTGGGAAGGCCATGAATGATTTTTTTCTCCTCTATGAAAATGGGAAACCAAATTTTTGATGGGGTGAAAGGTTTCAAATTTTATGTAGAATAATAGTTATTTTATATTTTAAATAAATAAAATGGATAAATAGTAAACGATATTGATTAGATGAAAATGTCTTGATGGTTTTAGAATGATGTAGGATAAAACTATAGATGAAATTTATAACAGGGAAAATGTAATAGTGATAACTATTATGGGGTTCAATGAAACTCTTTAATACTCCACTATTATAAAACAATTTCGATAATAATTCAAAATAAATTTAATTTCTGGATCATAAAACATGAAGATAGTTATCTTGATGAATTTAATATTAAAGAACATCACCAATCACTTATTAATTATAAAATGACAATATGAAATAATCATAAAGTATAAGCTAAGAAGGGGAGTTATATTTTAATAATTTCAAAGAAAAAAATAGTAAAAACATTTTGGAATATATGAATGAAAAATATGACACGTAATAGAGTAATGAAAATATAACTCTCGGATAATAATATTATAAAGATAAGGATAAGGTGTGTTCAATGATAAACTACCTATAAACTGCTTTATCTATACAAAGGATTTTCTATTATCTAATTACTATCATATGATTTTTTAATAAAAAATAAATGAAAGGATGATTAAATGATAATAACTATATATTTCTCAATAAAAATGAATGAAGAAGTTTCCCACTAGTACCTTTAAAAGGAAATTTTTATCAGTTAAATAAGGATTGTCTAAATTTGAACAAAGTGGTGATGAGGAATCTCCTAGAGGTGTTTTTAAAATATTTCTTATGTAAAAAATAGAATAAGAGATAAACCCATCCAAAAATGAATCCCAACAAACTTGGTATTATGTCTATAGTAATGAGACACTGCTAAGGAATATAGCATTAGAATAGAGATCTATACACATTGAAATAAATTTGAAGGATGAGAGAAGAAAAAAATGGTTGAAAAGAGGATCTAATTTTTCATGAAAAAATGTAATCATTCTTAATATCTTCAGATTTCGAAGCTGATATTAAAAAATGTATGAAATTATATATGATTTGAAATCCACCATTATATTAGGAGATAATTATATAGATAAATATAGAAATAAGAAGTAAAAAAATTAAATACAGAAAGAACAATGCTAATAGAGAATAAATATAATGTTTATTGAAACCGACAAGATGTATCCACTTGAAGAATGATTCATTATATTCTATTATAATGTGTAAAAAAATTTAATTAATAGAGTTATTTATTTTACTATATAAACATAGGATATATTTTAATGTGAAACAATTTAGTGTCCTAATGAAAGATAAAAACATTCTTAAATATAAAATTAATTAAATTCAGAAAGGGCCTTCATCAATCATCAATATTAAATTAATAACTACACAAATTGAATTTTAAAGATATATATGTATTTAAGGGAATAAAATAGAGAAAAAATCTCATTTGCATCAAAATTTATATCTAAACAAAATGTTTTATTGGTTCTTCTAGTGTCGTGTCATATTTGGAAATAGGGATTATATCCTATTGAAAAATATATTTATTATTGAATTGATAAGAAACATTGAATCAAGAGGATACAACATGAACATGAATGAAAAATAAATGTAATCATTCATTTGAAAAGAATGTTAGAAAGATAATTTTTTTTGAATTATTTAAAGAGGTATATGGAAGTTGGGATAATGATGGAAAAACACTAGATATGTGTGATACATTAAAATTTTCATAGAAAATTAGCTGTATATGGTTTGGTAATGTTCAAAATTAATGCCAGTTCATGAAATTAGAAAAAATATTGAGGTTTCAATATTATATTGAATATATAAAAAAATTATTACAGGAATGTTGGTGTACATACAACATAGAAATTAATTTAAAAAAATTTAAATTTTGAGAAACATAAAGGAGGGATTCTGATGTTTGTTATTGATAGATATCTTAATATCAATGGTTTTTGGATGACAATCATTGTTAAAAATAAAATCGATATGGAAAGTGTGTTGTTTTCAAATAGAATAAATCAAAACATATTGAGTGTATCATAGTAATGTGATGCTAGATATTAGACCAAATTTATGAAAAATAGATGTAGAGTAAAAATAATTAATTATTGAGATATGGTCCAAAGGCTTATAAATACCCCAGAAAATCTATTTCAAATTATGGAAACCAGTTCAAGATATTACTTAATAAAACATGTAAATAATTATTTATGTTACCAGAGTAATGGTTACCTAGAAAAAAATAAAATGAATAAACTGATAGAATAATAATCTATATAGAATTTCTGATTTCTAAAATATGGTATGCTAACATTTTTTAAAATATAGAAATATAAAAAAGGGGAATGGGACACATAAATGAGTTGAAATTCATACATGAAAGCGTCTTCATCAAATTCCTTACTATGTGTATAGTCATATGAGTAACAAATCAAAAAATATTGAAATACATTTCATCATATTAATGGATTTTTTCCCAAGGATGAAATTCACCCTATTCATGACACCCAGGTCAATGGATTTATTCAGATTCTTATGTTTTAAAGGAATTTCAAAGGATTAGACAAGATTTTACTTTAATAGGTTGATATATTTAATGGGAGTGATTATTACAGTAGTTAGTTTATATAATTTCTTAACAAACACAACATCATGCCTGAATACAATTCCCCATATATTCTATGAAAAAATGGAGTGGATGAAACTAAGAATAGACGTCTAGTTGATATGTTTAGAAGTATGTCATATGAATATCACACCTCAATATATACATGTTACAAGCCATCAAAATAACTGAAATATTTTATAAAATATTTCTCTTATGGCATAACTCATAATTTACCCATATGATGTGATTTTTAAAGGGAATCTAAATTTTAAGAAATTTAGACTATTTAGAAGTCTTTATTAATCGAGTAAAAGGAAATATGTTATATAATATTTGATTATAATGCTAAATATATAATCATTCGAGATGTTGAATCATATAATTTAATTACATTGGATATTAAAATACTATTTATATTTAAATTATATAACATGATTTTATATTGAATTTATTATGTTCATTCAGAATGAATTTATGGAAAATAAAATACCATATAACTTAAAAACTCATGTGAAACTTCATTGAACTAAACTATAGTGTCGGAATTCATCAACAAAATGAATAGTAATTATGTGATTTTTGATGAAAACATTGATAGATAACGAAACCTCTAATTTTTTTTGATTGATGAATGTTCGGTTTACAATTTTACCAAATTTAAATATTATATTTTTACAAATCCAAGAAATGGTGTATGATAAAATATTCTAAATAAATTGATCTAGTCAATCAGAGTCTGAAAAAAAATTCAAATATATCATTTTTGTTGTTTTTTTATGTTGAATATTCGAAATTAATTTATATTGAGAGTGATTTATGTTACTATAATAATTATGTTTGCAAGGGTTTATTTCAATGAGATATAATTGTTTGGGGATAAAATTATAAAATAGCTAGTATTTCTATCATAACAATTCAGTAACTGATCTTATATTATTCGGGGATTATTACGATATTAAGATATAATAATTATCAATCATCTATATTGAGGGATTCTAGGTATAAGAAGACATATATCATGTACTTCTAATGTGTTGATGAGAGATAAAACTGACATATTTAGTAGATGACTTATAAGGATAAAAAGATAGAACATATAATTGGTTATAAAACTGTGGATACCACAAGGCATGTTAAAGGTTGCATATAAATTGGATCCAATTTAAAGACCTATATTTGAATTTGGTTTAAATTAGTGGTTTAAATAAATCTTTTAATGGAGTACTTGATTTTCTTAGCAATACTCCATGTTTTTTACAAAAATAAACTATATTAAATTTAAAATTACTACTATAATAATATTGTGAATTTTATTTTTTTTAATTTATTAATTAAAACTGAATTAAATTTTCCTTTTCAATATTTAGTTTACAATTTTCAAATTTTAATAAAATTTAGAAAAAATTAGTTTCCTTATACAAATTTTTTTATCACATTCATCATTTCAACTTTAAAAAACGTTTTTACATTGATATTTAATTTGATTTGTTTGTTAGAAATATTATCAACATAAAAAATGATCTTAGAAGTAAATATTTGTTCTATTTGAAAAGTAAAATTCACCCCCACTTATTTAATGATTTACACTATACATCATAGGTCAATATTTTGTATCAAATCTAATCTCTAATTATTTTCACAATTTATGTGTATCCAATTTATATTAGATTTAAATTAACATTTGTTATTAGGTATCTTATGTTTGATTCTAATTTTTTTTAATTTTCTATTATTAAATCAATTTTTTTATGTTTCGATAACTGAACGATGTTGGAAGAGGTTATATATTTTCTAATGAAAGGTTTTCTAATATGAACACCTAAAAATTGAAGTCTGAACATACCAAATATTTTTGATATATAATTTGATGAATATTGGGATGATCTCATGAATTCCTTTATAATTAATACTAAAGTTGAAAAGTTTTTCATGATAACTAAAAACTATAATGTTCTATGGAAAGAAATTGGTCAAATTTATAGATTCGTAAAGATAGAATATTTTGTAAAATACGTATAGGTAACAGTCTGCTATGTTCAATTATTAGGAACATATATAACCAGATATTTTCTTGTAAAATAAAAAATAGAATATGTAAAAATCTAGAGATTACACATCTTTTTTATCTTATAATGTTATATAAAATATTAGTGTTATGCTAAGAGCATATAATCAAAAAATTTATTTTGATCTAATTAAAATTGTAATAGTAATGAATCAATGTTTATGTATATTTCTTGTAGCTTAAAATCATTGGGTGATAAATATTTATGAAATATTCAGATTATTGAAAATATTATTGATATAATACCGACCGAATGGGAAATGAAGTGGAAAACTATTAGTGAAACATAAAATTTGACAAATATATGTGTGGATGAATTAATTGGAACATTTATAAAATACGAATATTTTCTTCAAAGTGATAGTGGGAAAGATAAAATGAAAAATGGAGTAGTGTTTTCTTATACATCCGATAATCCAAATTTCTATACTTTTAATACCATTACAAATGTTTCTAAATACTATTCTCTAAGCATTCCAATTAATTCAGTTTTAATAACACTGATAATGAAATTTATCAAATTTCATAGAGAATCAATAAAATTTTCAATGATAGGAATTTTATATTACACATTAAAATGATAAGAAAGATAGAGATGATAAAAAGGTATCATTAGATGTGATATGTTACAAATGTATCATGGTAGGTCATATTTGGCAAGACTACCCAATACTGAAAAAGAAAGAAAAATGTTGTCAAGATATTCTAAAAATAATGGAATGTAATGTTTTCAATATTTTTTCACATGGTTTGATAATGAAGCAGAAATATCGACTACTTGTTTATCGAAAGAATGCGTTAATGAATCTCATAAATTATTTTGATTATATTATAATATTCCAAAAAATGAAAAATATATTATGGATAACGTCACGACTGAATCTCATAAAAACATGAAATTAGACTCCATGTCTACTTATTGTTTTGAAAAGTATTATTCTTATTAATGAGATAATGAAATTGATAATCCAGAAGATGATGAAAAAGTTGATAAATCAGAAGAACAATTAGATTTACCTACTATTTTTGAAATGGATAGATATGTAACTACAATGAAAAAAATTAAAAATGAAATTAAAGAGTAATTATATTTTGAATGATGAAAAACCATAAAAAAATTAAAAATGTATTTAGAAATTAACTTTTAATATTTAAAAATATTCCAACCAATTTGAATAAAAAACCAATTCATGTATAAATTCAGTAGATTTGAAACATGATGATCAAAAATTTATTATTTTTATTATATCCAATATTTTTTATTTTGAAAATTTTTAATTAATATTTACTTATTGTAAGATTTTTTTAATAAAATTTATTACGAAATAAGAACCTCTAAAACTTTTAATGGGTTTGGTTTTAGATCAAATAGATCACATTTTGAACCAAATTATTTGTAACTAAATGTGTACTTTTGTACTAAATATCAAATTGGTAGTCACTGGAATACATACATTTCTCTAGAAAAATTGAATCCTTTTTCTTAAATCATTTATTTATGATGAATGAGTAGTTATAAACCACAAATGTTTTTGGAAAATGTGTTTTCTGAAAAATTTATTTTGTAATATAGAAATACCCATGAATGTGTTTGTACTAAGAATGTAGATCTAACTTTTTCCAGAAAAATGCTAAGTAGCAGCTTTAGAATTCAAAGGTACATGGTGAGTTTTTATTCTTCAAACATGACTAGAGACAAGTTCAAATCTTTTCATTTTAACTATTGAGTGATGGATTAGGCATGAATACTTCTTCATAAAACCAACTTACTATAATTTTAAAAAACACTTAATTTTTGATAGGTTTCATTAAAAAAAATGGGAATGATCAATGTAAATCAATATTAAATCAACACATTTTTAAAAAAAAAACATCTTACATTAAAAAACTCTAAAAAATGATAATTCCATTATTTCATTGGTTTTTCATTATTCATTTCATTAGTATTTCATTTCAAAAAAAATTCATCAATTTTATATAAATGTATCACCCGACTGATATCATTTTATGGAATGATCTGCAATTTTTTTAAACATTTCCACGAGCTATCCATGAAATGAAATATCATACTTTACTATTAGAAGATAACTTTATGAAGGTTTTATGTACTTAAATATGTATCTAATTTTATATATTCATTTTATACTATTATTTTTTATCATTGGTAAATATGTTGAAGACTCATGGATGGTAAAATCATTTAACATTATTTTATAGTAACATTAAATTTTTTTTGTGGGATTATTAGATATATGTAACAGATAAGTTTTATAAAAAAATAGAAAATTTATTTCTTAAATAAATATGTATAAATTATAATTTGGTGACTTATTTTGGTGGGAATAATTCTAGAACAATCATACATAATGGAAAAATATCTGGAATATAGAAATCCAAATTTCTTATATAAAGAATATCATATCATGTCTTTCGGTCTCGTAAAATTTCATGTATTCTATTATTTATCATTAAATAAAATTGACAGGAATTATCTCTATAAGATCATATATTAAGAAGTAGATAAGTTCACTTGGGAAGCTTAATGAATAGCGTATCAATATAATAATAGCATCACATGCAACTGAATCCATCTCACATATAATTTGTAATTATTGTAAAGATAAAATTTAGATATTGTGAAAAAATGGCTACTATTATATAGAAATCCTTGATAATATCAAAAATAATTTTAAGGAATATTTAGTCCAACATATGAACTTATCCTAAGAGGATATTAACATATAAGAAATCATGGTTTAAATGGAATATGTTTTGAGAAATTTGATTAAATAAACTATGATTAAAGGATTCATCTTTAAGATCTACATATTTTCTTGGGATGTAAAAGATACTAAAACATATGATCAAAAAATTCCAAATAGAACTAACATTTTAATATTTTTTCTCAATTGTGTACTTCCATGACTTACTAAATTTTATGTTTTATTTTCCTATATGTTTCATTTTTCAAATACCAATGTGTCAAAAAATCTACCACCAAAGATACCACTCCCAAGAGAATAATAATGGAAGAAAATGATAACCCATTCCCCTCCATCAGTAGGCTCTTTGTTTTCTACTAGCATTGTGGGTAAAAAATATAAAAAAGGGTTAGAATTAACCTTAATAATGAATATAGTATTAGATGATAGAATTCATAACCATTAATAAAATCCACCACATATTATAAAAATAGACACCAAACTATACCTTAATGTTTTAATACTATTTAAAAATACAACAAAATCCCCCATGTCAGTAAAAAATAAAATTACCCATAAACAAGACTCAAAACGATCTCCAATATATGAGATAGTCATGTTCATATTATTCCATGAAGTCCTCTTAAAAGATTTGAAAAACATTATTTAAATATATTCTGAATATTCCTTCTATACTAAAATAGATTATACACAAGGTCTCTCATGAAAATGTCAAAAGATAAAAAACATTCACTCACAAATGGACATCAGAACTAACATTCACTAAGATTAGTCCACAAACTAATCCATTCCTCACCATGAAATTATATACAAGTAAAACATCCATGTTTAATAATATACATTCAAAATAATATATGGAAAATATCTACACATACACTTCCCCATAGAATTTTCTCTCTAATTCCTCAATATCAAACATCTTGTTATCCTATCCCTTCTATGACATATCATTATATATCAATAATCCACTAATGTGGACTAGGAAGTATCCCTACTACCCCATCCTCACATAGGTCCTGAAATCTCATGTTGTAATCAGTCATTGTCTAATAACACATGACCGAAAACTATCCTCATATTATAATCATCACTGGGTGATATCCCACTCTATCTCATTATCAATAAGAAACTCCAACACCGACCCATCATCACTGGGTGATCTCTAAAAACAACCTGAAATCATAACTAATACTAAAAGAATTGTGGGGTGGGGGAGGGGGGTTACATCCATACAATGTACTACCATTTATGTTATTGGGGAAAACACCTAGAAAACAAAATAGTTGGGCATTGGTAAGGTTATCCAAATTATGTGGGGCATGTATAAGAATCACCTGATAATACTAGATAGATAGGTATCATAAAAACCCAACTGAGGAGTTCACAAAAAACACCACTAGTAAACATCAAGACAAAACCACACAACTTCATGACCTATTCTATTGATCACTTCTACTACTACAGTAAAAACTATAGAAATAAGCCACACATAGACCTCACTGACCAAATTTCCAATTAAACAGTCTACCATTTGTAAAATAAATAAGTTTCCACCCAATCCATCTTTCCAAGACACTATTTTTTATAGGAACAGAAGCCATTATTTTATAACTCAATTCAATGTAAATATATAATTATCTTTTTCCAACTGGTGTATATCTACTAGTAAATGTGGATTTTATGCTGGTAAAACATTTTACTGGAAAACATTTCTTTATCTCTAAACTGTTGGTAAAAACTATATAGCTAAATCATACTATGATAGGTAAAATAGTTCTATTTAAATTATAATAATACAAATAGATAATATATATGTTGGTCAAATTTCTCAGTAATATATTTCTATAACAATTTTATCTGTTGGTAATATTATTTTCACAAACAATACCATTATTTAATAACTATTTGTAATTTAAATTTTATTTAAGATATTATGTTTGTGTATTTAAATATTTATTTATAAAATTTTATAATATTATTAAAGATTACTAAAAAATACATCTATTTTAATAATCAAACCGAGGAATATTTTCATACATTTTGAATCAATGAAAATGATTAATCATACTAATAATTAAATTTAATATAAAATGAATCAATACATAGTTGAAGTAGATCCATACCTAAAAAATTATAAAAATACGAAAAACCCAAGATATATATATGTGGTTTCCACTATTGCACCCTGACCATCCATATCGTCTCTTTACTGCAATACTCCCACATTGTTGTGTCAACTCTTGAATTCAATCCTCTAGTAATAATTATTCTAGAAGGACAGTTAATTCCACCAAAGATATTTCATCTCCCCCAAGTAGGCCACAAGAATAAACAAACCAAATCAACTCTAGTACAATTTAGAAACCTTAAAAAGTTATCATGTCACACCCTTCATCCCCAAGATCTACAACACACAATAAAAAACCATACCCACAAATCAGTACAATTTATCTTCATGAATTGAAACAAAAAAAACTATTGTATAAAAAATGACCATCACAAAATGAAATCTTAACAAATCAAGTCACCTTGACAACCAGTTTAGAATGTCTAGTTGATAGCATAGCACACCCTCCAGATTCAATATCTACACCACAAAACCAAATATCACACACACAAATAAAAGAAAATAAAAAAAAATTAAACCAAAATAAAAATAAATGAAAATATAAAAATATGATATACATATAATGGAAATTTTTAACTCATCATCTTATGGTTATATATGTGAAATCTATCATAAAAGAACCAAAAAATTGAATAAACATGAATAAAACCTCATCCCCAAAACAAAAAATAAAGGAATGAAGAAACCAAGATATACAGATCCAAAAATCACTATTCAACTACCCATTTATTATGAGTTAGAGGATATACATTTCCAATTATATCTTTATATAGCTTAACCCATGTTTCTCAACACATGATAACCCACAAGAAAAAAACTGAAAAAGAAGTGTACAATCATAGAAATCATGGAAACCAAAATTAAATAGGTTGTATATCATATGATTTTGTTACCATTATGATTTAAACCATGAGGACAGACCCATATATAAATAGAAGTAATAAAAAATCCTTCCATTAAATTTTATTCAATTTAGGATCCTTGGGATAGAAATGGGGAGGAGTTAGAAAAATTAAATAAGAGAAAAAAATGGGACATACCATAGACCTCAACAAAATTATCATACAATCATATGATTGGTGGGAAATCATAACAGCATTCATCTACACAATTTTTCAAATTATGTAAATAGGTAATCAACATTCTAAAATGATAAATAGATTTTTATCATCATTCATTGATATTTCCTAATTCAAAAAATAGATTCATTTTTAAATGATTCGAAATTAAAAACACGAATGATGCTAGACCTTAATCCAATTATACTACTATCTTGTTATTATAGAAAAACACCTTAAATGAGGAAGAAGTAAAATAATTTAGATTAGCAGAGAAGAATTCGTTAAAGAATTAAAATAATATATTAGATGTAAAAAACAAGAATTTCATAAATATAATTTTAATATAAATCAATAGTGATTTCATAGTCATGATTGATCTCAATGTCGGGGATAAGATAGAATTTATATGATTGAATTTACTGTCCAATATTTGTCAAACTAATTCAGTCCTTGTCATGGTTAGTATAAATTAAAAACTATTTAAACCAGTATGAAAAAACTAAACCATTACTAATTTAAAATTAGGCCAACTCCACACATTTACTTAGAATCCAAAAAACTACAAATAATCTCTACATTGGCTTCCAAAAAATTTATGATAAGAACCAACTTCATTAGTCAAAAATCTACACAAGCATAAGCTACTAACATACATGGATGACAATACTATCATAAAAGTTTTCAATATGGTTGTCCTGAAAAAAAACTGAACATTCCTACATAACCCTGAGTGTTCCGGTTGAGAAGAAAAAATAACAAGCTTTCAAATCTAACAAAATGACAGTTGAAATTTCAAAATTATTAGAATAGAGAATAAACATTGTGGGTTAACATTTAAAAAGCAATAGAACTAGAAAACTCAGAGAGAGTGTGTGAAGTAAGGGAAACATGTTTCAGTAATGGAAATGGAAATTAATTAAGGGAGGGTGTGTGAATTTTTTAAACAATCATGATAGTTCCAGTGAACAAGGAGTGTGTGTGGAAAGAAAGAGTGTGCACAAGAACATTCTATAAGTGTTGTTCTTGAAGAACACAAACTCCCTTTCTACACACACAAAAAAACACACACACACACACACACACACCATGTGTGTACTATAGAACATAATCATGAAAACCCAACATTTTAAAGGATGAAAAGTAATAGTATCATTGATAAATTATCCAAAACACAGTAAGGTTCAATGGTACTATAACACTATTCATGTCGCGACCTGCCTCCACGGGCCATGAACCTTGTCATCTGACCCCATGGGTCTCCTGTACTACCTTGGTTGCCTTCTCAGCACACCATAGGCTATTACTCACATGGGTCACTTATTAGACTAATGATTTTCACCACATGCCAACACATGTTCTTTTAGTTGTTTTTGTTTTCACTCAAACAAACCCTGGGAAACTTCTCAGAAAGTCACCCATCTTGATTACTACTCTAGGCCAAGCATGCTTAACTATGGAGTTCTAATCAGGTAGGCTCCCGAAAAGTATGGTGCACCTTGTTGACATGGGTAGTATCATTTAGCCTTTTACATCTCACTTTTCTAGGGGTGTTACATTATCCATCCCTTTAAAGCACAAAACCCTCATTGTGGACCCCTAGCCTCAAACCCAGGCAGTGCCTAAGCACTTCCGGCTGGGTATTGGATCAGATACAATTTGTCACGACCCACCTCCCCGGGCCGTGAACCTTATCATCTGACCCCATGGGTCTCCTGTAATACCTCGATTTCCTTCCCAACACACCATAGACTATTACTCACAAGGGTTTCTTATCAGACTAATGACTGTCCCCATAGGCCAAAACATGTTCTTTCAGTGTGTTTTTTCGTCACTCACACACACCCTGGGAAAAACCCCAGAAGGTCACCCTTGTTGATTACTACTCCAGGATAAGCATGATTAACTGTGGAGTTCTAATCAGCTAGGCTCCCGAAAAGAAAGGTGCACCTTGTTTACATGGGTAGAATCATTTATACTTTTACGTATCACATTTCCAGTGGTGTTACAATTCATGGATGAAATTGATTTATCTTACTGAAACACAACACGGTTGTACTAGTGCGCACACTCTCCCTTCCGGCACACACTCTCCAAGGATGAAACTAATTTCCCTTACTGAAACCCAACAAGAGTGTTCAAGCTCAGATTTACTTTAGAGTTCCATTTATTATCACAACATAAGTATTTTAGTACAAATAATGTTTTATGAAGAACACCCAAGTAGATTTCTAATTTTCTTATGTACACTCCTCAGATGAAATTGTTTTCCATTACTGAATCATAGCCTAAGGATTCTATTACACACAATCACCTTATTTAACACACCCTCACTTATTAAACACATTGAACCTACATTTTTCAATGTAATTAATTTTATTTATCCTATAATTTATGTTTTTTTAGAAACAGAACAAACACCACTTATTTTATAGTATTCCAATTACATGTGATAAAAAATATAAGCAGAACAAGGTATGAAGCCTGTGAGATGTTGAGGGAAATAAGACCAATGATATAAAAATTAGATACAGACAACTTGGTCATTGTGCAAGGGATTAGGTTCATGTAAACAATATACAAGATGGATTGTACAAAAATAGTGTTTACACAAACCTTCTTCCCATTAAAATTGAAATCTATGTCCTTACACAACATTGCATCCTGAGTTCCATGTAACAGGTTCATGTATCACTACATATCGAGCCTATGATATATTTACATGTAAATAAATTAAATGTTCATATTATATTCAAAAAAAATATTTTTATTCATCAATGAAATATAACACTTAAAATTTAACAATTTG
Source organism: Viscum album (assembly GCA_963277665.1). Lineage (NCBI taxonomy): Eukaryota > Viridiplantae > Streptophyta > Magnoliopsida > Santalales > Viscaceae > Viscum > Viscum album. Next base: position 502,503,795 of record OY728135.1, on the reverse strand, counting down.
CTTCTGATAATTAGGACTTGTAGTAATGAAAATCCAAGCCTAACTAGAGGACCCCGGGTCAATTTTTTAGAGATAAAACTATATTAAATGGTCAGTAGAAGAGAATTTCTATACAATATTTTATTTCGTGATCAGGATTAGACCAAAACCAAATTAATTTCCAAGGTGAAATGTGATAGGTCCATTATATTGACTTGATAATTGATATCCAATAATTTAAAAAATAAGACAGTTTTACACTCATGTTTTTTAAAAGGAACCTCAATACCCTCCTAATCAAAATTTTTACTTGATTTTAAATGTGAATAACAATATCCCATTTCTAAAAAGTAAAATAAAACTCAAAAAACAAATGAAAATAGATATTCATAGGATTGGTTCAAGTATCAGTATTATAATTCAAGGTGTATGGAATTATAATCTATATTAACCCAATGATTCCAATTTGTGAGTCAGATATTTGAATGAGTATAAGAGAAATAAATACTCAATATCAATGCCAAAACACCCAATGTTACCATTCAGTGGGGAATAGTGACATATATTCTAATGAAATCGTATAATGGAACCATGAACCAACTGTAAGCAGATATAACATGAACCTTTTAGTGATTCCATGAAATGGACTTCATTGAACACCATAAATTAAACTAAATGTAAAGAACAAATTAAATCAAAACAGAACCATAGACTGATGGAAAAAACAAATAATTCTATACTTAAAAACAACCTATAACAAAGTTAAATAGGATAATCTCAAAATAATAGACATCAAATATGGGAAAATTTTCTACTTAGAGATAGTCTCCATTTCAATAAATGCAAATTCCAATATCATGTTCAAGATAATAAATTAGATTAAGAGATAGTTAATGTTAACGAAGTGTGTGTTCCATGATTAGAGTCAACATAGTGAACATGGAACTTGATAAGTTAAATTAAATTGCTTTTAATAGTCAAGAAAAACATTCCCTGCAAATGTCCAATACTGGAGATATATTTTAACACATACTTATTGATAAAATTTAGAATCACTAACTTTACATTGTCTAAAAAATATATTATATATTAAATATAAGTTAGAAGAATAAAAAAGAAAAATATAAATTAATAATGGTGGGAAATAAACTACATAATTATCCAAGGATATGATTTACTTCTCTAGGAATGAAATGTATTAAAAAATATCATCATTAAAATTTTGAATGTACCATGAACTGAGATCAAAATTTAGATACTGAATGTACCATAATATTGATCGTGTTTGAATGGAAGAGATTTTGGGCACAACAAGGGTTGAGTTAGGGTGCTGGAGAACGAGTGGTCACATGGGTACACCGTTCTAATGTGATGAAGATGAAGGAATATGATTGAGGATGACGTCATTTAATACCTATAATGGCTTTGTAAAATGAGGGGTTTCACTCAAGGATGCCGACCTAGAATAAGGAGGTGTTTCACATAATGATATTAGAGGGGGAAACTGAGTGAGAACATGGATGGGTTGATGTGAATATGTGAATAAGGAACGCTAAAAAATAATAATGAGTAGCTGCTATGAGGAGGACTGTGAGGAATGCTGGTAGAGAAAATTGAGGATGGGTTGAGGAAGGGTGTAGAAGTGAGGGGTGGGTGGGGGGTCTCATTAGTGGTGTTTTTGAATTATTTTTTTCACAACGTTTTTAGAATTTTTTTCACTGTATTTGTTTCATTTTTAATAGTTATTAATAATAAAATTTGATTAATTATTTTTATGATGTTTTCATATATATATAGATTTTATTATCAAAATGATTTGATTGTAGTGGATGATATATATATATATATATATATTCAGATGTTGGTAAAATATTTGATATTATTGAATTATTTAAGGTAAACTGGTTTTTATGATGGTAAATGATTTTTTGGTGATAATAATTTCTAATAATAAATTCATTTATCGGAAAATTAATTTGTTTTATTATTATAATAAGGAAACATATTTAAATGTTGGTAATAGATTTGTTTCTATTGAACTACTAATATAAACAAATATATTTTTTGGTAAATATATATGTTGGTACTCATAGTATAGATAAATAGAATTTAATATCTATTGGAAATAATCATTTTTACCAACAGATTTATTATATGACAGTAATTTTCTATTTGTAATGGACACTTTTTTATAGTTTCAATTATGTCAATAATCACACATTAATTTTGTCACATTCATATTCAAACCTATTCTATTATATTTTAGTTTTTCTTTTCAAATTAATTTAATGGATAACTGGGAAGTTAACACAATCACACAACACTACAAATTATTCCTCATAAAACACAAATGCCTGATTTCAACATATTCAATTTCGTTTCCTCAAACAAATAATATCACCATAATAAGAACATGAAAACATGCTAAAAATAAAATGATAGACATCAACCCCCATCACTTACTGGGTCATTCCAAAACAACCTCACTAATAAGAAATTCTGTATTGAAGGTGGTCACCACCATCCCTATAAATTAACCATAGGAACCACACACATATTATAATAAAACCCCAAATAAGAACAACACATATCCATACATCTGATCAACCATATGTACAATATTTTAGTTTATGATTTTTAATGAAATAACATCTTCTTTACCATCAGTCTTATCACTAAATTCCATATTCCCATTTTTTTATAGTTCATTAGAAATATATAATTAACTATAATTTTAAGCATGGGTGAGTTCAAGGAATGAATCTATTAGTGGTTTAAAAAATTAAATCAATCACCACTCAACCAAGGCTCCCAACCCCCATAATTTTCTATAAGGAATTGAACAAGGATAATCATTTTTGAAATGCTAAACAATAATTAAAAACATGAGATTACTCTGAATTTATATCAATTTTAACTACACCAATTTAGTTTGTACGTTATTTTAACCTTGAATATACACCCATTAGATGTCAAAAATCCTGAAATTGCTACACATACTTTTTAATAATGGATAGAATGATTATAAACTACCTCAATCATGGATTTATAATCTTCCACAAAATGATGAAATGAACAATAGACATCCTCACAACCTATACAAGACCATAGTTGGATCAATAAAATAGAATATAACACTCTATATCTATATCATTCCACCTCATCATCCATTTCATAAATCCCTCCTACAAAAACCATTTCCAAATTGAATAACAAGGTAAAAACTATGACAAGATATATAGGAATCAACTATGAATATCTAATACTCAATATCAGGATTCCATGTCCAATACCTCGCATGGATAGGATAAAATGAATCCTAAAATATCCTAGGCATCATATAATAATTGATTGGAATGGATGGAGGAACATTGGGTTTAATGGAGTTTGGGAATTTATAGTAAATCATCAAATTTAAAGACTATGGTGAAATAACCTAGATCATTCCACAATGTGATAGAATAGAAGATATTTTATGGTGAAATTAATATGACCATGATGTTGTGGTTCTAGTAAAAAAAGTAGAAACAAGGCATAGTCCATGTCTGAATTCATATAATGTAGGAGAGGGACCCCAATACAAAATAACCAACACACTTTATTTCTAAAATTATAAAGAAGAAACAAATGATGGATCCTTTATCAATGGTGTAATGACCCTAAAATAGAAAAAAACATATTTACTACTCTATAATCCCACATCATAGCCTGGAATCCATTAACCAACTATGATGAAAAATAACAACAAGAAAAACTCCACATCATTGAGGTCTACGCTAGAATTGATATATCTATAGTGTGAAAACACACTTTTTGGTAAACAAAATAAGCCTCCACACTATAAAAACCCCATCCAGCTAAAATTTTAAGCACAAATATATCACGCACTTCATAAATTCCTTATAACATCCCTTAGACACCACCATCAAATGAAATCCTAGAATGTAATGAGTCATAAATTTATTATAGTTACATTACTACTTCTTAATAAATTATCATCCATGATAATAAAAAACAAACCCAAAAAAGAATATATGAAATGGAAAATACCAAATAACAATCCCATGAGATACCTCCCCATAATATAATTACAATCCAAGTGAAACCTCTAACAAATAATTATCTACAAGTTGTAAAATTATCATTTTATAAATAAGAATCAATCCAAGAGTTAAATCACCCATGAAAAAAGAAAACCAAAACAAAAATTAAAATGGTTTACTAGGAATAAAATAGACATTCACATTTCGTGGTAATCTACTCCAAGAATCCATGACTTTAAAGAACATAAACCCAATGGATTACTCACCCATGAAACAGTTATTTTCAATGTTCTAGGATCTCAACTTGTCTCTCTAAAAACATAATGATTTCCTCGATATCCAAATATACCTATTCAATGAAACATGATTCACCATTGTTATACATATAAATTTATTATATGTGGAATATTCCATGTATCTTTTCTAACCGTGGTGGTATTTACAACTTATATTCCACCTTGAAGACATGCTCCTGATCCTAAAAAGTCCAATAAAACTAGGGATAATTCTTACTCCTGCAACCAAACCTCTACTACCCCTAATGAGGGGAAACCACTAGGAATACAAGGAATCAATTCTCAAAATCTAGGGGCATTTCACTATATTTAGAAATACTATTTTAGTGGTCCTAGACTAAATTCATTCACTTGTAAGTAATCAATATTCTCTATATCATGCTTTGAACAACAATTGGACAATGAACTACCTACTCCCAAATTTTGGTCCAAAACAATAGGGAATTAGATGACCATCCATACATGATCTCAAATAGTTCCATTCAAATTGATTAATGATAGCTATTACTATAGGAAAAATCAATTAATGTTAATTTATTTACCCACTAACTTATGAAACCCAAGGAGCATACCCAAAACATATCCACCAGTGTCTGGATGAAAATTTCTATTTTCCTATCTATTTTGGAGTTGACTGAAGTGATAAGTACTCATAAGGATATTATGGAATGATAAAATACCCACTATAATGACAATATAAAATAAGGATCCTGATTTCAAATGATGCTACTTGTGACCTCATAAATATACACATCATTATCCACATACTTCTATTAATATAATCCATTATACATGAATCTATTATCAATAGAAAATGGTCCAACTCCATCATATGATCTGTAATCACAAAAAAACATTAGATCATTCCTAAACCTAGGATATATTTATGACTAAATCCATATATTCATCTACATCTTCTACTTGAGGATATTTAAGGGATAAAAAAATATCCAGAAAAATGATTATCAACCATTACCTACTGAAAAAAAAATATCATTCCCAAAAATCTACCAATAACCACTTCATCAGACGACACCAACCTACCTCCTCTAAATAAGATAAATCGTAGACACACCTGAATTATCTGCTAAGGGCTTGCAATGAAAATCATAGAGGAACACCTTACACATTGGATAATAAATTATTAACCTATCCTAGAACAATATTTGATTCTTACATTCGTCCAACCACCTATTTGGACCCCACCATAGATGGTAGGGTTTCATATAACTTATACCTCCATGTCTTTTGACTAAAACTTCCCCACCAATGAATCAAATATTTATCAATAGACAATGGATAAAGAAAACCACTACCACAAACGACCTCTATATTTAGATGCATTGATAAAAGTGATTCCATCTCTATATAAGCATCATGAAACTCCTGAATAAAATATCTAAATGAATTAATAATTATTTAATCAGGAATAAATTCTATTTCTATGGGGTATTGGATATCTATGAATCACAATCATAGAAAAAATCCATCTACCTCCTCTATCAAAGATTAAAATCTCACATAGAGAATATGTAATTTCGGATATTGTGATTCATGAATCCTATAATGCTCTCACAGACGATGTAATGATTCTATAATTTTATAGAACAGACTACCACCACTGAGTAAATACCATGATAAACATAGTTACACTTATAGGGACACAACATACAAGACATATAATATGTCAATACCTATTTATTCACCAGGACACATCACAAGTGTATATAAGATTTGTTATAGAAATCCTAATACATCAACCCTTATCCATGCAACTGAACCATTCAATAATTGATCAAAATATCTTTTGGGTAGTTGTAGGTTTCCTGCCACATACCATTTTAGGAGTTTTCCTAGTCATTCTAGGTCATAGTGGTTAATGGGGATGTATTATGATATAAATTTAACACAATCCTATGATAATAGCTCCCAAGACAAAGGAAACTACAAATTTTTTCCACATTCATGGGTTATTCCTATGAAAAATATTTCTTTAACTTTGATAGGGATATTACTGAAACCTATTGAGACACCACATTCCCATGTAAGTTTAATTCCTCAATCCAAATGTTTTACTTTTACATGTTTTCATATTGTATTTGGTGTCATAGAACATGGAAGATAACATAGAGATAATCAACATTCCTTTCTTTTGATCATTAGTATATAGTGATTTAATTCATAAAGAGAACCATGAAATATTATAAGAACACATATAAAATATATATCTTGAGTCTTATGTACACTTCTAGAGTGTCCATGACACCAAAAAAATGTCTTGGAACATGATGTCCCATACCTATATCCAAAGGTAGTATTAAAGATATCCTCATTTTTAACCATAAATTATGATATACAGATGATAGGTCATTAATCAAAGACATTATACCTCCCTTATTGTAATCTAATAGCTTATATATCATTAACATAGTGTAAAGGTTCTTTATAATTACCTTATTCAACTTCATGTAGTCTACGCACAACCAAAAACTACCATCCATCTTTTTGGAAAACAAAATTAGTGATGCCCAAGGGAACACACTATGTTAGATAAATCCCTTATAAATCATATCTTCATCATAGATCCTTAACTCTAAAAAATATGTGGGTATTTTCTAATATGAATCCATCAAAATTTGAGAACCACCCATATATAACTCTTTTCCATACAAGACATCAAATAGAGGGGGTAGTGTCACAAGCAATTCCTGGAAGACACCCAAAAACTTATCAACAACAAACACTACTAATTGTCCTTACACGCCATAAAAAAACCAACCTCCAAAAGAAAATAATACCTTTAATCATATAATATTACTTCTATATTCCAAAAAAATCATCATATGGTTTTATCTATAATAATAAGTTAACCCAAACTAACTGGTTCATGCAAATCATATGTTTCCATTCCTAGTACACATCAAATAAGAAGTCTTATCTTCCAAATAAAATTGATAACTCTTGGGGAATAAGAATTCTATCCACCTGCATTTCTAATGTGTGGAAAAAAGTAAGAGTAAAAAATGTATTAATTATATTAATAATAAAACAAATAAGATACTCTAGTACAATGAAATATGATCATATCATTAATAAACAATGGACACTTTGGAACTAGTACCTCCAAATGATGCATTATCTCACATAAACTCCTCTACCTCATTGAAGATGACATCCACAATCATGTTTTGGTCTTGGACCCAAAAGATGTGAACTATATTGAGGTGGAACCCATATATATCAATCTCTCCTTGACTAAAAAAATCATTCGAGGCCTCTATTGATGGTGTTTCTTGAGAGGAACATGACACCCGAACTTAACCAACCCCTTTGAGTGTTCAAGCAGTAGGGCTGAATGGGAAGATAACACTAAGATGAATAATAATAATAATAATAATAATAATAATAATATAATTAATTATAATTGTGAGCTACTAGACTTGAAAACCCATGAATCATATTATTGTGAATTACTCCATGAGGATAGAAACATCATCTTCCTTAACATACAAGAACCACTGCCTATATCTCTAGTAATTAGGATGCCCTTATAGCCTTCTTGTTGGGGATCTACCCTCAAAGAGTGCATCCAATCAATCAAAAATTCTTAATTATTCAATTACATGTATGTTTAAAAAATAAATAGGGTGGATACATATTAGATTATGGGTCACTAAACCAAATATAGTTGCAAGAAATTAATCACCTTATATAGAAAGAGGTAGTGAGAGACACCCAAAGTTTGAAAAAATAAAATCATGAGTACACAAATATTCAAGAACCATAGATAAAATGAGAGTATTTTTTACCTATTTGATACCTTCACCATCAATGAAAAGATCTCTTTATGAATCCCCAACTTAATGATATCCAACAAAATCACATACCTCTTACTGGTCACTGAGATACAACATCCACCACCGAAATGCCACACATTTTATCTCACTAGCTTCCAACGATACCCATAACTTATTTGGGGATCCAATTAGACTAAAGAAATATGAATATCTTATACATTTATAGATGCAATATTCTCCCTCATACATTATTTGACTCTACCATAGAAAAATTACACAAGGACCTCTACAAAGCCTCACCCCAATATGATTACCGAAGCAATGATCAAATGGGTTTATCTACTGAACCTCAACTACAAAGGATATATAAGGATGATGGATAGTGAAAATTCTTAAGAAATTAGGGTATCCCTACAATCAATATAATTGAATTTCATGATATATTAAATTATTATCTTTTCATAACCTGTTAAAACCACCTTATTCAATTATAAACACAATCAATAATGCTTCATGTTCCTCTTATTATACTCTATCATATAAGAAACAAAAATTAACAGTCATTGGATGCAATTACAGTCTTTTCATCAAATCACAGGTCCCCTAAATTTTTTTTCCTAGACATTCACCATATTCCACATCACACAACAAGCTCTACTAACACCATTTCCCAACCAAACCATATAGTCCATAGAACTAAAAACCCCAAGACCCCTCTAACCTCTCAAATTAAACATTTGATATCACTTTTTCATGACCCCTTCCCTTCTAAGGTAACCCTCCTGGTCTAAATATAGAATATGTGAGATAATGACAACCAATTATCACATTCCATAAGCCTTAAGTTAAAGAATATCAATGGGGGTATAAAAATATCACATTTAGAAGGAACTAACCTAAATAACGTATAAAGGATCCCTATATATAATGAATAAAAAGAAATTTAATCCCCGATTTAATATAAAAATATAAACCAAAACATCCCATTGTGAAATAATAATATCAAAATAGTATAATTAATGTCTGTAATTGAATTCCAAAATCCACGTCCAAAGACAACAAATAACAAAAACTATAATATCAAAGCTGGTAATGTATATTTCAATACTTTATATCCTATTGGATACATAAAAATAGTTTTGTCACACATTATGTGAGAATAATATGTCTACTCAGTATGATTAGATTAATGTTCTATAAGGCACAAGTGAAAAGACAAATCTAATGGACTAATAAATAAAATATGAGAATAAATAATAAACTAGATAGGTCAGCTAACCAATACAATCCTCACTATGGAACACCTACATAATAATAAATCGAAGTATAATAACATATTAATAAAAAAATATAAGAAAATTCTCCCTATATCCACTTTCACAAAGATATAAAACTCACACCCCTACATTAGACATCCTGTTCCACCTTCTATTTTATTTCATTAAATTATATATCAATCCACCTCATATGTGGGTCAAGATGCATCCCTACCTACTTCAACCTTCAATATAGCCCAACATCCTATGTATGAATTTGTAACTATCCAAAAAATCTAAACAGCATAACATTATCACATCTTATATCTATGGTAAAAGGGTATTTAGAAAATTTAGGACATTATCCCTACACCCTCCTCATAAAACACATGGTCCCCACCACACAACACATCCACCTCATCGATGTGCAGCCTCCAACATAAACCTCTCATCATTAGGTTATCTCTACAACCAATCATTCATCTATATGTTCTCTCTAACTCCAACCCATTATCATGACTACTAGGGAAGTAAGAGAGGTGAAGAGGGGGTAGATAGTAATCTGATCCACCACCATATTGGATATTGGGGATAAAACCAAAACCCAAAATAATTGGGAGTTCACAAGGTTTTCCAAATATAATGGGTGTATATAATGAAATAACATGATAAAACAATATAAATAGCTATCACACAAGCACAAACCAATACTTTCATATATAAACCCACTAGTACACATCACAACACCACAAAAAACCTCATTAAATCTATCATTAATTTACACCAATAATGTAATAGACTACATAAACAAACCACAAAAACATAACAAAAATGCACATTCCTATTAAATGTTCCACCATTTCTAGAAATACTGATTTTCAAGTAACTCATATTTATTAACTGACTCTATTTTACATTTAAAAGCACATGAATTTATCATTAAATTATTTAATTCAATTTTCACCCATAAATTTTTTCAAATGATTTTTTCAATCCATCGAATGAAATTTTAGTTTTAACATTCAATTTAATTACATGGATAACTTAGAAACTAACAGAACCACACAACAAATTACCTTACCAATCACATAAAAACAAAATACACACCATAATATAAAGAAATACATCACCCCAACCCAATTATATCAACGTAACAATTGGATTTCAATAAACTCACAAATAAACCCATGCACATTATCCTTCAACTATACCTATTAAAAACAAACATAACATAGATACCACAAAATTTTGTAATTACCCGAACCATAATAAATTAATTTCCCATTTTAATATGTAAATTCATTATAATGTAATGTTGTTTTTGAAAACAGATACACTAATTTTATATTTTAAAAATTTATAGTATTTCTAATTAAAATGAATATTATGAATCTAAAATGTTTTTAATATATCCATTTCATAGTGAATGATAAGAGTAGTACATATTAAGGGTGGTGATAAAATCAAAATGGAAAAAACAGAAGATGATAAGGCCTTGATTAATAAAATCGTACCCTATGAAGCCAATTTAGTTGAGATTTTAGGGGTGGTATGAAATAAATAGGATTTTCTCCCAACAAAGAAAAATATGAGATTTAACCTCTAAATAACAAAAATAGAAACCATTTATAATAGATATTCAAGATTATCAAGATTATGGACCATACCATGTTGGTCAAACAACACCAAATGATTGCCACCATCACACACCTTATCCTTAGGGAATACATTGGTGTAATAAACAATTTCTATCTAGAATCTTACAATATGACTCTTTATAATTGTTTTTAGTAAAATTAATATTATATTTATAATTTTCTTTTATTTAATTTTAAATTATTAAATAAAGAGCATGAAAAAAATTTGATTTTTGAAATGATAAACAAAAAATGTTATTGTTGGGAAATATATAATTTCTATCAATGCATTATTTTTGATTAATTGAATAATATTTGGAATAAATTTTATTAATAAAATATATTTATTAAAATATATTTATTTAATTATAAATTATACTATATGTTTGTAAAGTCAAAAGTAATTTTAATATGGGTTAGAAACATTTATGATTATAGAAAAACATATTTTTTAGTAAATAAGGATTTTTGATTAAAATTTATAAATTTTAATATTGAAAGTATTATTTTGATAAAATAAATATTATTTTTGAAATTATAATTTAAAAATTAGATAATGGTGAGTCATTATTAATTTTTTGAGATAGACATTGTTTTGGGTAAAAATAAAATTAAATATAAATATATGGATTACATAATGACATCATAAAATATGAAAAAGTAATTTTATAAATATGATAAAGGGTATCCATGAAAAAAATTATTTTTCCTTTTTAAAATATTTTTTTTATGTTATTATATTACTTTTATAAAACCATAATGAATCGTTAAACACATATATTATATTTTATGGTTTTAAATTTATTTATTTACAAATAAGAATCACTTTCATGTATCCAAGGATATTATTTTAATGAGTTTGGATAGTATCTTCATAATTTATTGAATCCCACTCCACATTGTAAAAAACAGAGGATGGTTTGTGGTTTTGATTAATTTATCATAGAGATTCCAAAACCTATGTTTAAAAATAAATAAATATATTCCACTTTCATTTGTTATAATAATCCACTAATCCTCATATTACTCTTCTCTAAAAAACCCTTTGATCATATAGTTACAATATATTTCCCTATATATATCCATAAAAATATATCCCCAATCTATTGAGAAGCTCTTCCAAAGCTTTTTATAGCACCCACTCAAGGTAAGAGATTCTCTCCTTCTCCTATATATCTAGGAACCATATTTATTTTTATACCTATTTATATTCCTTTTTTCTTGTTGGAATATATTTTAAAACACCCCACATACTATTTATATGATTTCCAAGTTATGAGAAACCCCATTAATACCCATGAAATCAATAAATGATTCTTTATGTACCCCATTTATACTTATGAAATTATCGTGCAATTTTCCACAATAAAACATTGTGTAGTGAATAACCATCCCCATTTTCACTAATGGTTATTAAACTAGACGTACCTATAATCCATTGATTCAGTAAAAATAGGTATGTAACCCATAGTCCTCAATCATTGTATTAAAAGAAAAATTAACATCCTTATGCTGTATGATATGTGTCACACTTATTCAAGTACATGATATGTATTCGATGGGTGGGACCATAATTGTATGGAACTATAATAAATTAGTTGTTGTTATTATCTCATAAGATACAATGTATGATGAATGTGGTGTTATCCTAAAGAAACTATGTTATGATTTCTCAGTTTTTATCCTTGACTTTTGTTTATTACATCATTTTTGGGTCCTGAAAACATTAAAAAGGAAAATCAAAAACTGCCTAGGATTTGATAAAGGGAAAAAAGAAATTGAATGAAGAATTTAAAAAGAGGGTCGGAGAATTATAATTTATCCAAGGAAGTAATATGCTTCATGATGAAAAAATCCATTATAAATCATTATTCTATATGGTGGTATGTGGTATTACAATGCATCTGTAAACTAACAAGTTCACGGTATGGTGACGAAGACACCAGTTCCCTGTGAATGAAATTATTTATGGGAGGAGGTAGAGAAATATTCCTAAAATAGGTTCCCCCAAAGAACAAAAAGGGTTCATTGTTGAGGAAAAGCTGATGGCTTCTTATAAATGAAGTGAATTCATTTGCAGGACCAAGATGGTAATTTTCACCACTACAGATGATGACCACGTGCCCCATAGATTGGGTGACCCACCGGCCAATTTACTTCATTGGGCTTCTAAAAAAGACAACATGAAACCCACTAATCTACATCCTCCACCTATTTATAAAATGATATTGAGGGGATGCCTAGAGGAGATGCTTTTTAGGGGGAGACGACTGTTGAGAAGATCGATTAATCAATGGGACAAAATAAGATATCACTAAAAAAGATAGTTTCTCTGGATTATTCCTTGCAGGTATTACCCGACGCATGACATTAAATTAGAAAAGCATAATAAAAATTGGAAAAATGTGATCCCAAAATCCTTAACCAATGAATTTTCCATGAAGCAAATAACCATTTCCCCTTTATAATTCTGAAATCCCACATAGTGATATTTAATGAAGGTGGAACCCCACACCACATTGAAAAGCACTACACGGAAGGATCACAGCCCTGCGTAGCGTCATGCTACGCAGGCAGAACATAGAATCACTTAGTAAAATGCAATGCAGAAGGAACATTGTTCCATGTATAAAAATTATACATGGATAGAATCTATGACTGTGTACCATCAAACTACAAAGACAACCCCTTCACCCACACAACAACATTCTATACAGTGGAAACCCCATTTGTATAAAGAAATGGTACATGAAATGTTGTATTCTAGGGAATTACATCATATGGCTTAAACCATTCCTTAATTTTTCCATAACCTAATTCCTAACCCCTCCAGGGACAAGCCCAACGGTCCTAGGACAAGGTCTCATCCAAATCCCACTAATGTAATGATAGAACCATTTGGCACATCTATTATCCTTTCGATGATTACGAACCCATGGTATGTGGAGTCACATTCATAATATCTACAGTAAGGTAGAACCCTGAGAATATCCCTATGTTTACATTTACATGGTAATATAGGTTTTGACATTAAGATGATAACATGTTCCTCCCCATTCTTGGGATTAATGGTAATTCTTTTCTTTTTCCTGTTATGAGGGCTAATGATAAATAAGGGATATCACACTTGTTTTACCCTTTGATGAATTATTAGGACCTTCCCCATTCCAAGAACCAATATTATGAAATTCCATACATGGTAAGCCCCAACCATCTCTTCAAGGATATTTCAGATCCTTGACTTATCCTGCTGTCATCGTCCTACTTTTCCACCAGTGGAGAGGGGAATGTGCTAGATTTTCATGATCGACTGATTCCTATTGTTTCTCAAACTAAGCATGAGTCGTATGGGCTTAGAGATTAGTGTAAATCATGTAATTTTTATGATTCACTCAAATAGTTTAACTACAAGAACTCTGATCACATCTCTAACAAGGATATATAGGATTCCTATCTAAGGATCAAGATCATATGGGCCTTCCAAATGGATGTAAGCCCTAAATCATTCCCCATTTAATGGGAGGCTTCCATGTAGAATATGAAACTTTCAGAACTACTTGGACTTTGATTCCCTACTAACTCAGATACATTGGAAATATACCTAAGGATCAAGCCTGATACCTCACGTATCTCATCTATTCCATCATCTTCACATTTCATCACTCTCAATATATTGATAAGATGATAAAATGAAAAAGGTACCAATATATATGGGTTCTGATTCCTATCAGGAGGATATATAAGAATCCAATTTAATGGGTTTAGTTCCAAAATTGAAACAATTCGCATCCCCCAAGATGATGATAAACTCAAGAGTTTCATTCAATAAAGCCTAAAACACTCATTTTTTTAGTGAACCACTAAGGGATTCTTGATTTGTCTGTAAGAGGGTAATATTGACGAAGAATCATAGTTACATATAAATGTCTTAATTGATGGATAACATTAGATTAATACAGAGAGATTCTGGACACATGCATAGTATTAATTGTACATGGTACCTAGGATTAAACTGTGGACACATTCATAGGAATGATCCAAAGATTTGTGAACATATGAACATGATATAAATATATAAGAGAGCCTGGAATAGAAAATAGATTCCCCCCCACTAAAAGGGAGTGACGAGATTGAGTTCCCATTCTCTCAAACAATATTATTCCTAATGTTTCATTAGATTAATCAACCAAAAATTTATTTCCTTTGGAAAGAATGTCTTTTAATCATTGATGTGAGAGCCCTTGGGTGTTTCTAGTGCCATGAATAAACCCATTAGAGACCATATAAGGACATAATACCTTTCATGGATCAATTTCACACATAATGAAACACCATGAAATCATCCATCAAGATCACGAAAGGATTCATGTCAAAACAAAGTTGGTGAACCCAACATGAATCCATAACCAAGGTGGTGATGTTACCCTTGATTTGTCCATTTTCACATCTAAAAAGGAAGAGTCCAAGCAAGATCATAAATTATACATATGGTTATTAGTTGATTCTTTAATGGTGTTTTTTGTGTGTGGACTTGGCACATACCTTGAAGGATATCTATATTACTTCCTTTAATCCATTGGAATATCGACAATTTTTTCAGATGAGCATATCAGCAACAACATAGGCTACCTGGTACTCAATGAAGAACATGACCCAATCACCCAACCAACATCCTTAATGATGCATCTCAAAATACCTGATTATGGGGTAAAATCAAAATAGTACTATCACCACTATAGTGGAAGCATGGAAGGCCCTTAAGGACATGAAACCATACTAGTTGATCACCCAGTAATGACCAACAGTCTAGAATCAGAAAGCTCCCCTAGCTATCTCTAATCATTTTGGGAGACTGTCCCTAAATCGTGAGAAATAGTAACTCCTTTATCATAGGGAGTAAGATGAATTCATCCCTATTGCATAAGGGTTCCTCTCAATAGAACCTTCTATAGGTTGTAACCTCCATTTTCATGGGACTAAGTATCCTCTTTCTAAATAGGATACCACACCGAGGGAACCTGGTGATGTTCAACGTACACTGGTACCCCAAAAATACCGCTATGGGAAAAAACATATAATTTTTAGTGGGTCATCACCCAGGATCCTGACGTAGGGACCCAGCATGAAAATATTAATGAATTCGAAGGGAATACATACGATCCCTCCACCTCTTCCAAAGTGCTCCATTTAAATAGATTATCTTACTACCGGCAGATTCATATACACACTCAATCTTATGAATCCTACAACGTAAGTATGGTGGAACATAACAAGAATGAACAAGTTCTTGCTAATGATAATCAAGGCCTTCATGAATATTGTGAAAAAAATTATAGGCAGATGAAAATACAAATCGATTTGCCTGAAGCATATCATCCCAATAGTATGACAAACTACAAGTAGGCTCACATCCCGACCAATGAGTATGAATTCCCACCAGTAAATTTTGGTTGTAATCGTGTATGGGAAGAGTCAAATTACTGCTCCCTCATATCAATACCATCAGTCAAATATGATGTAAATAAAATTTAAACAGATAGAATATTATATAGATGCTAATCAATCCCACTATAAAAATAGCGAGGAAAACGATAATATGTGAATCCCTACTCACAAATCTGAATCCCTTCATACAAATAGGATGAAAATTAGTGAAAAAAGATATTGTATCCCAGCCATAAGTTATTGATAGAATCGTTTCTCTTCCATGACATAGGATAAATAGCAATACCCACTAGAAAACCATGGATGACTAGAGCTGGCACAAACTGCATCTCTGACGTCAAAATGGGAATACGTAGATATTCGAACAAAATACGTATATAAAGAAATCATTTTAATGATGGAGTAATAGACATAAATTCTTGATCATATCATCTATACATATCAATTAATAATAACTTTTTTGGAAATAACAAGGTGTCAGGATCAAAACATCGTCTACCCACATGGGTTGCCTTACCCCACAAAATAATATAGTCAGTCCAGATTAGATCTACATCCCTCATTTAGTCTGTGAGGTTTAATGACCATATTCTATGATACATGTACAACTATATTGGGAAAAAATATTCGTTCGAACTGGGGAAATCGTTCCACCATGGTGGACACTCTAGGAAACCCATATATCCCATTTAAAACTCAAGAGGCTCGTCGAAATATCCCAAAATCATCATGATAAAAATAAAAACGAAATCTGAATACGAAGGCTACAACCCATAGCAGACAACTCTATTTTCCTTCAAGAGAGGGCCCAAAAATGAAATGCACTAAAGGAAACTAGAAAATGAAGAGCACATTCATGATATTTCTCTATTTTAATATTGAGTTCTTGATACCATAAATCCCCTATTAATAAATTCTTAAGATCCTGTGAACCAATTAAAATAATATAGGAGTGGAAGTATCATTTGTGTATGTCCTCCCAATAATATTATTACAAGTAGTTCTAATGTCCTCCTAAAAGCACCCACGAGGGCTAACTTTGTGGGAAAAAATGAGTGATCATGATACGATAAATCTTAATTAGTATCATGGTACCCATATAATTATCTATAAAATTGGGTAACAAGAAGGTCCTCCCATATATATTGTATGAACTGGTGGTCCTCCCTATGATATATTCAGTATAACATCTCTTTGCAATTAGACATCAAGCTATGCTGGAAGTCTACTCCTTGATGGCAGTCACTATGAAGGGCCTCATTGTAGTGACATCAAGTATCACGAAGGTCCTCCCCTTGATTCATACCATCCTAGTGGACTATCCTAGGATTCCAAATATTTATATTATCCCTGCACTAGGAAATCCAACTATGATGGAAGTACTTACAATTATGGAAGTCACTTTGAAGGCCCTCCCCAAAGTGACATCAAACAGTGAGAATGTCCTCTTCATATTGCATCCCATACAGGAGGTCCACTCTAGGATGAGAATTTTAGATATTCTCCATGCACCATAAAATAATGATATGATGGTAGTCCTCACCATGATGGTAGACACTATGAATGCCCTCTCAACAGTGACATCAAGCAGTCAGAAGGTCCTACCCTTATTCCATCCCATCCTAGAGGTCCTCCATCAGATGTGCACTATAGATATTCTCCCTGTATCCATAAATACATCTTTTATGGTAGTCATCATGGTTTTAGTCACTATGAAGGCACTACCTGCAGTGCCAAAAAATAGTGATAATGACCTACTCTTATTGCAGCCCATCAAAGTTGTCCTTCCCAAAACTCACACTGTATATATTCTCCCTTCACTTGGAAATATAGAAATGATGGTAGACCTCACAAAGATGGCAGTCAATGTGATGGCCCTCCCGTGGTGACATCAAGAAACTAGAAGGTTATACCTTAGTTGTGGTCCACTGTAAAGGTCCCCCCAAGTGTACACAACATAAAACATCTCCATGTGGTAGTACATTAAGCTGATATGTTAGTTTTCTCCACAAAAAAATCATATAATGAGGTCCTCTCCATAGTCAACATTCACAATAGCAAGAAGGTCCTCCCCTCGCAAAGCTATACATGAGGAAGCCCTCATATTTTGTGTTGCTTGGAATGATGGTGTCAAACATGTCATCTAATCTATCTATGATAAGAGAGGTCCTTTCTCATCCAAAATATGGTCCGGGGCCATGCTCATATTCCATGCCACCCGAGTACATTTTATATATCGATGACGCTCCTTCTGGCCATAGTACAGAGAATGAAATCATCACGAATAATTCATGTTGGATAGAACAAATAGATGAGTCTAGGGTAAATGGAAACAAGGATATGATTATTTTGACAATAAAATTAGCCATGGAAGACATACAATATTTGTTTTTGTTCACATACAATTCTTAGTTCGGCATACCAAGATATTTTTACAAGGAATTCATACATTACATTTTTAATAATATCTAGATGACTCTCTTCTAGTCGATCGAAAAATATTTTCCAGATGATGGTTATTCAAACCATGTAAATATAATGGGGGAGCGTCATTGTAAAAATGACCTAAAATATATTCTGTTTGCATGATGACCATAATCTTAGAGGTGGAAAAACAATTTCAAACTGGATTTCCTCCACATTATACTAAAGTTTTGTTGCATTCTCATCAATGCATCCTTAAGTGTTCATATCCGGGTTGGGGAGAGCATGGAAAATTGCACTTCAACCGACATCCCATCCAGCAGAACCCTTTGAAAATGAATTATAGTAATATAATTATCCCAAGATGATGATAAAATTAATTACTTGTTTAGGGAATTCAACATTAACAGCAAGAACTGTCCTTAAGTAATTCTCAAAAGTGTCCAGCCTGATGTGTCTGATCCATTGAAAAACTCATAAACCATGAAATTGAGAACATGCTGAGGGATTCCCACCTATGGTAATACAATAATAAAGAAATTCTCATGTCCTTTTATGTAAATAATTCATGTGTGGAACCAACACTATATCAAGAACACCTGTGAATGAGAATGTGTAAGATCAAGAAAGTGGAAAGAGAGGCAGCAATGACTGAAGTACATGACGAACCCCAGACCATGGGGATGGGGTCATTTTTTTGACTAAATACCCCCATAAGACCAACAAATCTGAGATGATTCATAGTAATAGAGGAACATATACAAACCCGACCTACATGGCTGGTGGCATTTTTTCCTCAACTACCCACCCAACGGATGTCACCCTTTTCCATACTAGAGAAGTCAAATAACAGAGAGGCTACACATACCAAAACATCTCATGATTCATATACACCTTTAAGGGAGGTGTACAAAAATTTCATGAAAGTGTTCCCTTTGAGTAACCATTTTCCATGAAACTCGAAGAGGATCTATTCAAGGATGGAGAAAATATAGTAAAGGAAGAAAACTCTCCTACGCTTTTGCAACTGGTACACCACCCAAAATGAATTATACATCAGTGAATGTCATGAACATAAATCCAATGGACAACTCCAAAAATAATGCAAATTTAGAAAAGTAGATAGAGGATGGTTTCTCCAAGAACTTTATATGCACTGAACACAGATATTTGCACACTCGCAACCATAGGGATGCCCTAAAAGTTGACATTCCCTTCATCAATCCATCAAAACATCATTTTAAATTCCCCAAAAAAAGGTGATCCAAAACAATGTCATACACGACCCTCATCTCCCCAATAAGAATGAGTCCCTATTGCTTGAAGATATATTTACTAGATATGAGGATGAAATGAAATATTTGAGGTGAATGAACACTGAAATAATCTGTGGAAGCCATTCTGTTAGATCTGTTCCCTAAGAAGAGATTCAACATACCCTTCCAGAAGGTGTGCCTCTACCATAATGGATTATCCTGGTAAATGAAGAAAGGCTAGAAATCTTGTTCAATTTAGTCTTGGGACTGTCAGTTTACCTAAAACCAATCCATATAGTATATTAATATTTTCTTACCTGTAGGAAATAACTATAATGAATTCATGAAAATCCTCAAAATATGCTGCCATTAGAATACTGAACAGAAGTACCACCACCGCTACATAGTACAATTTTTCCCATGGTTGCACAAAACCATGCTCTGGTCCATCAAGTATTGCATAAAGGTATCGTTAACACAATCAGATCATTGGAATCTCAACATGAATCCATATAAGGGTGGCGTGTTGTGATACAAATTGAACAAAAATTGTACCCCAACTGGGTGTGAATCATTCTACCACCATGAAAATTAAAGAACCCCATATTCCAAATATTCAATAGATCATGTGACCGAAAACAAAATTTGATTCATTTTGTGTATTATTTTGATCCCATGATGGGAAACCCAAAGTAAAAAAAAACAGTGAAACTCAAATACTTCGTGCGGACCCTGAAAGCTTCATCCATTTAATGTTATACCAATTATCCACCTCAATCAATAACTTGGTGGAAGGATCTCTGAAATTGTCCCTTTGCTGGTTCATTTCAACATTGGGAAAACAAAAATCACCAATTGTATGAACTAAAAACAATAGGAGAATGAAATAGTCTCAACATTAATTTCCATATGGAATGGTTTGACCTCCTATCGGAACCGACCAATTCCCCAAGATGAGATGATCACTATGTGAATATATAACCTCTATGATGAGATAGAAATTCTACTAATCCTATTAAAAAATAAGTGTGGGTTTCAAGATATATTTTCTATATGTCAAAAAATATAGGACTCTATACAATAGAGTAATCTCAAGTCTTAGGTAACCCCATCGGCCCTTTGAAAAAGAGTGGGAAGAGATGAAGTGGTTTCCATTTTTTTATGACACCCCTACACCATCCCTAGCTTCAAGGCCTACAAAAAATCATGTAGGGCCCCTTGGATGTCAATAACTGCCTCTCCCTCATGAATAAAATTAGATGGGACCCAGGTGAAACAAATTTTTGGAAATAAATAATAATGTTTATTCATTCCAAGATGACAAATTCCATGAATAAAAGTAGCCTTTGTAAAATATAACAAGCTCCGGCTACTGTAGACCAAGATGGATGATGAATTAGGTATTTCTGAACTATTATAATATTTTCCCTTTAACCAGATACTAAGAAACACAAATCTATAATTTTATGTCTTGAAGGACCTCCTAAAAAATGACAGATTATGGGAAGATTAAATTGGTAGTACCTCTAGAAAAAGTTGCATATGTTTTTACCATGGACCCAGATGAAGGAGAGAAGTGACATAATGTTATTAGAAAAATAGAATAGAAATTTCATAGTTTGATGAATCCTAAAATAATCAACTGATCCCATGAAATACTCAAACCATAGTTAAAGATAATGACTATGCCACCAATGGTCCCTAATTCCATACATCTGACATCCTCTTCCCCACAATCTATTAAAAAGTTGTTGGAAAAAGTGCATGATAATGAACCTATGACAAGATTAATGTTTTCATTGAAACTATCATATTTTATTCCATTAGATCTAAAACCATGGGCACTACCCCATCCAATGATTCCACTAGAGGAATTGAAGAGAGAAGACTCATCATTAGATGTGGAACTGATCATTAGAATCATTAATTTATTTAAATTATTGTAACTCTTCTATAATTAAGATTATGGATACGAACCCAAGTTCTCCACAATGAATTGGGGAGCTTGAAGAAGATGCCATAAGAACCACTGATACCAAGGAAGACACTGTTATGTCAAAAACCTAATTACTAGACGAACTCCTGCTGGAATGGTCAATGATGTAGAAAATCATGGAAGAGAACTTTAGTATACCCAACACAAGATGGAAAATTATCACTCCCATAACAAAAGACACTCTATCCAAATCATCTTAGAGTATCCATCAGAATAAAAAAGATGTCACATCGCCCACGACATCTAGGGTATCCTGCCTGACCAAATTCACAAAGTACATAAGCACCACCAACTCCTGTCATGGGGACAAGTACATCTTCATCCAATGCGCTAGCCCTTATACTACTTGTGAATGTTGCAACACAAGTTTGGAAGATCGGACCATTAGGTCATAAATACTAAATTCTTAAAACAATTGGTTTATGTAGATTCCATGTTTCCAATCCTCGATGCATTGAATTTATCAAAAGATGTCCGAGAAGTACTTATAGAAAATTTAAAAATCCCATAGGATTTTGAAGATGAAGTGACCACTACTGAGGTCTATCAAATGGAGACTGATCTGAATTAATTATAGGTGATCATATCCCTAAAAAATATTAATGAGGACTCCATAATTTAAGGACACATCAAACCCTTATATGTTTCTGACATGATAAATGATATCGATATCTGAAAATTATTAATCGAAAATGGATCTAGAGTTGATGTAATTCCAATGAAGACACTTTGTTGGATGTTTTGTAAGGATGAAAACCTATCTCCCTATACCACAACCATGTTGGAATATGATAAAAGTTACCAGATATTGGTAGGGATAATCTGGCTCAAAACCCAATTTGGTGACCTCTTGGATGACTCAAAATTTATAGTATTCTGACAAAACACATACTTCAACGTCCATCTAGGAAGGCCATGGATGCATCAATATAAAATTATTCATTAATTATACCTTTAGTGTACCTAATATTGAAACTTTGAAGAGAGTGTAATAGAATGGGATGATAAGTCCCCATTCGAATCCTATGAGTCACACTATATCTATGCAGGATTCTCTGACCAGGAAGGGAAGTAACCCTCATTCGATGGGATTGATTGGATCACCACCACCGAATGGTTTTGAAATACTCTTTGACAACCCGTTTATGAATTTATTTGAGTAATACGTACTTCTCATCAATTAGGTGGAGTGGATGAGTCAAAATTTGGGCACTTATTCAACAATGATCATGATTTACTTCATGACCACTGAGCATAACAGTGAAGAAACATCAACTTGCCCCCAAAACAACCTTGATTTATTAAATGGAAATGAATTAAATCCATAATTATGGATCTAAATATTTTATTACTCAATTATTAAGGAATAAAATAGAGAATACACTTGACATTCCCATACTTCACCCTCTCCAGAAAATTCTCCAACGTTTTTTGGGTGAGAAGAAGTCCCCTAACCCTCCGAATTCCAATAGTGGGACTCTTATCTCTAATATGGAGATCTCATTTCAATAATTGTTTCTCCATTAGAAGAATAATATGATTATGGGGATATATAATATGAAAGACAATCATACCTTAGGGATTCCCCTTTAACATTGGAGGAGGGTGTCTCTACCACTATTATAGAACTTGGAGAAATAATCCTAGGTACCAATGAAGAATCACAACCCACTTTAATGAGTACATCCATGTATAGAAATGTTTTCTCCTTGAATTATATAGAAATTACAAGCCTCAACCCTGATAAGGACACTCATCACATGAGCCTTCTATAAAGACATTATGAAGACAAACAAGCAGCCATGAAGACTCACCCGACACATGCTGCCAAAATAGAGGCTGAAGATGACAAGATCGTCAGAGATGAATTCATTCGGGAGGTCTGATTTATTATGTGGATTGATAATATTGATCCATTTAAAAATAATAATAGTCAAATAAATGTTTTCATCGATTTAGAGGATCACAATCATCACTTCCTGAAGGATAATGTTCGAGTCCCAATCAATGAATTGTTGATCGATGCAACTGCTAGAGATCAAGATATTTCTATCATGGATAAATATTCAAGATACAAAAAAACCCAAATATCCCAAGAATATAATGATGTTAAATTCTATAGGTCCCCCATGGATTATTTTTCTATAAGTTAATTACATTTGTTTTGGAATGTTTCTGTGCCACATACCAACCCACCTTGTAGTACATCCTCAAATCTTTCATGAAATGATTCGTCGAATGCTATGTTGATGAATTTTTGGTGAAGTTAGAACAACTCTTAGAGAAATTTTTAGTTCTTGAAACTAACTTCAACAAACATAAACTATAAATTCTGAAAATAAACACCATAAAATGTGGTTTCAGTTTTGCCTAAGGGAAATTCCTTAGTTTTTTCATATTCCATTGTGGCATCGAATTTGACTTTGAGAATAAAATGAATATCCATGGAATACCAAATCATTGAAACCTCATAGAATTTAGAAGACTTAATTAAATATGTCCTAAATTTTATAATTCTTATCCAAACTTACAGGAATATATATTCCCTTTACCATGTGAATGAAAAAGGTGGTGAATACAAATGGAATGACTATTCTTATGAAGAATTTGTCATTCAAATTATATATCTCTTGAGTATACATGTTCTAACGATTTTACTTACTATTAGAACATTAATTATATATGTGAATTCCTTGGAGAGATCTCTAGGAACTTTTCTTGCACAAAATAATGTTTCTTGTAAGAAAAACATTCTCTATTATCTCAGTCTAACGATGATTGATTTCGAGACTCATTATTCGATTAACAAGAAGAGATGTTTGGTGATGATCATTCCCATATAAAAGCTATGAAGCTATCTGCAGCACCATAAGGTCCATTTAGAATCTCATAGGAACCCTGTCGAGTGTATTTTGTGCTGTCTGATGTTAAATGGATGGTTCTCAAAGTGGTAAGTCATCTGGAAATAGTTCAATATATACATTATACCTTCTAAATCCATCATGGGATAGATGTTAACTTATTTACAAGAAGAACAAGCCTCTATAGAGATAATTACATTGGATTTTGACTACCCAATGAAGAAGTGTTCTATATTCATGTAGACTCCCATACATGAGAGATGAATTTTTATAGCGCATCCAGATGCCTTATAGAAAAAATAACGAAAGACTCCATGCTCAATGAAGTGGGGATGGGATTCATACACATATATCCAAAAATGGAAGTCCTACCTTAATCCTTCGTACTATCATATGAGTGCACAAACAATGAATCATAGTACCAAGCCCCCATTACAACATGGTACCTATCACTTCATGTAAATGTAGAACACTTGATGATAAAAGGTGACATAGAAATGGTTATATGGAAAGTCAATAGTGACCATGCAATCAAGAAGGTGGCATTAATGCTTCTAATGGACCATGTATGAGATTTGATGAATGAATTACCATTATATAAGATATTAAAATAGGTCCCTTGGTCAAAAATAAAGAAGTAGTTGCGTTGGAAAATGTGGCCACAGTTATAGTTGATTTGGACAAGGGTGAAGCATTCATCAACATTTTCCACCATCCGATGGTCTTACCATATATTCAGGCCAATGTAGAAAAAAATGACGAGATCAGACCCATACATAAGACATATATTCCTACCACCAACTGGATGAATCCCATCATTGATTACAATCAAAAGAGAGAACTCCTACTAGACATAGATAGAGGAGAAAAAATATGGAGATGAGAAATTAACATTTTTATTTATGATGGAATAAATCAATAAATGGTTCTTTATAAGAGATTCCATAATGTGATAATTCTCATATGCATTGATGGTGAAGGGACTGCCACCATTATAAAGGAATTTCTTGCTGGAGATTGTGGGGAACAATAGTCAGGATAAAATATATCTCAACAAATTCAGAGACTTGGATTCTAATAGGCCACTATGACACAAGATTGCGTTTAATTCACAAAAATGTGATATTCCTCTTTGCTTGATTCAAATTTCATCCAATTGCCTTCGAAGTTAATTCAGATAACCAAGTACTATTGTAAATTTTTCATATAGGTAATGGACATCGTGGGACCATATCCTCCTAACAAGACCAAATAATTCAATTATATCCTCACAAAGAATGGCATATTTTCCAAATGGTTAGAAGATATAATCCATAAAGAATCATGGAAAAGATGCATTGTCAAATTTATGAAATCCAATATCATCACCAGATTTTGTTTCCCTTATACATTATTGATGGTAAATGGAACCAATTTTTACTCAATTAAATTTAATAATCTATATCAAGAGTTTGACATCAAGGCCAATCATCCATCCTGCTACCATATAGTGACCAACATAAAAATAGAGGAATTCAACAATAATTCATAAGAGGGTAGTAAAGAATAAATAATCATCTCTGGAAAGTACCCTCCATGATCTGTGAGCTTATCGGACAACAACCTATACTGCCACTCAAGAAAACTCGTACTCATTTGTAAATGAGATGGAAGTGGTTCTTCCCAACGATGTTTAACTACCATCGCTCAATGTTTCTATCTATGAACAATTATCAATATTAGAGTAATTAAAAAAGAATAATGACGAGTTAGAGTGATTGGAGGGGAAAATATAGCACACTTTTCAACATTTTTATATTTACCAAAATTGGATTGCAAAAGAATTCAACAGAAAGTTTAGTCTCTGATCTTTCTTTGAATACTTGGGGAGAAACCACCAAAATCGGAGGAACATGGGAAGAAAAATATTTCATACACACAACCTAATCCAATTGAGAATATTCAATAATTTCAATGGATGAACATCTCACCAAAGCTCCCATCAATGTTGGGTTCTTTAAAAAATATTTCATGTAGACAACAAAAAATGTCGATATTGTATGAGGAAAACAATATTATAATATGTCCTAACTACATGAAATTAAACAATAATATAATGTGTCCTAACCAAATTAATTTAAACACCAGGGCCATAAAATTTTTTTGGGAGACATTAAACTGCAAGATACAACACAACTTTTCATTCACATCATGCATTCATTGTCCATGCCACATGATATTAAACTGCATGGTATATGATGTCCAAACCATATGATGCAAAACTATACAGGGATCATTTTGTTTTAATCAATGATTTTCATAAATAATTTCTATTTTTTCATGAGAAATATAAAATACCCATGTCCTTTTTCAGGAGTCATATCCATATGAGAACCCTCATTCTCCTGAACTACATGTGGCATTATTCCAATCTGTACAGGATATGTAGTGATACCCATACTCTATGTCTCGGGCCTAACCATCACCACCCTAAAACGAAGTGATCCCATCTTATGTGGGGATGTCTCTTCACAAAACAACATACAACTTAATTACCATTTGTCCATATCATATGTACAGACACCTCAATCCAAGATCTTATTCCAGTGACCAATTGATACAGAAGTCCATTGCTATACCTTCAAGTACCTCTACTTCGAGAAATAAGTCCCCTCCATTCCATGTTTCTCACACTAAGCATAGCTCAAATGAGCTTAGGAATGTTGGTAAAGAATTTTCATGCATGAAAAAGGATAAAAGATACATGAAAATCCCTTACATAAAAATAATGGTTTAATAACACCCCCTCTCCCTGTGTATAGACAAAATCTATACTCGGAGACTACTATTTGAACTATGTGTGGATTTATCACTACCCCCAAAGGATATATATTGATGCTCAGATTCTACATTCCGGTCTGTACAACATTCAATAAACTTCCCTCACTCTATGCATGGGTGAGACTGGTATAGGGAGAAACATTTTAGTACTACATGTTTCTTGATTCCTACCCTAATAAGATATGTGGTGATTCTAGGATTCTACATCCAAGACTAGAAACCATTCAAATAAATTATATCTCTCTACGTATTAGGTAGACTTGAAAATGGAAAATTCATAGAAATACCTATGGATTGATTCCTATTGAAACATGGTACATAGTAGTACCTGGGTCTATGAACATGGGAATAGATACAAGAAATGATAAAAGGATATTGTCCACATCCTTTGTTATGTTACCTATGTGTGGTGGATTAATCTTTTTCAAGACCTTGTTTCTCATATTTATCACAAATTTCCTTTTATTTGGTTTCTTAGTAGTAAATTACCCATAGAAATATCAATCCATTAGAATCCCATATCCATAACATGTGATAATAATATATATGGTATGTCAAGAACTACATATATCTTGATTCTCAATATTAAAAGACACGTAGTGACACCCAGACATCGTGTCTATGTCTAAAGACACATAAAAAATTCCCCCAATATCTTTCTTGTAAAATGAAAATTGATGTAGGAGATTCAAAAACATGACTCATATATAATGTATTTGGTAGAAGATTATTCACCCTACACATGATTCAGATATATGTAGGAGAACCCTTAAAAATTAATCATATACTGAGTTTTTATTGTGTACCCGAATATACCCTTTTCATCCATCAAACACCATGTCCTGTGAAATCTTAGATCCCCATAATAATTCCTGACCATCAAAAAGGGATGATCTATATCATGTGGACACCGTTTTTTGACAACACTAATTATTCCCAAATGGATCTACATAATATTACCATAGATAGCACCTACTACCCAACGGAAAATCTGTCCTCAAGAGAGTTTTTTCCTACCTCTGTATTCCCAACAGTTCCCATGCCCCATATCATTCTTCCTGATTTGTGGCCTCCCAAAGTCATGGTTTACACTTTCATTCCCTGCTCAATCCTAACTCGATTATGCCATAAATTATCAGTATTTATCTGATAATTCATCCCCACAACATGAAATTAAACATTCCTTCCACCATCTTTCATGTAAGGGATTAAACTACATAGACCCATTATACTCATCTCTATTCACGTAAAATCATGTTGTCCTCACCACATGACGTTTAACTACATGGGATAAAAGTGTACTCACAGGAGTGGAAATTATAGCCTGAAATTAGTCACCTACCATACCACATCATAGAATTATATATGTATTTATTACTATCTATACATGATACATAGTGACACCTAGATTATAATCCTTGTCCATCCACCCTAAATAGTGAAACATTCCCCCTATTTATGATATAGACTTATCCAACATTATTTCGGTGAAGAACTATGTGGGGCTTGATTCCTATAATCCCACAGGATACATTGTAATGCATAAATCATATGAACTAGACCCATCCACAGAATGAATAAATATTTCCATCATCTACATGTGAGATAAGTCAATACAGAGACTCACACATATTCCCCATTTTCGAGACCATTTCATGAATAACCACATGTCTGTTTATCCATGTTGGGACATCCACGTACTCACAACATGATGATAAAATTAATGGAATCTACATCATTTACACATGATTCTAAACTACACTAAAATTTTTCTATTTGTATGACATTAAAATACAAGATAAAATATCCTTGCAATACGACACTTAACAACATATCATCATCTCACATATAAAATGAACATTTACCTAATCATGAGCATACCTATGTGATTGATTAGACCCCTATTGATCCTTATATGTCACACCTGGAACAAGTCACATGGGATTAGAGACCTTAGCAAGGGATTCCCCTAGAAGCCATAGAAAATCAATCGAGAATGGTTGCCCAAGAAGAACTACCTTGAATGGAACCTCAGGATTATTCAACTTCACAACTGGGAAACATGGGTAATAGTCACCTGAAATTAAACTGTACAGTAATTCAATAAGTAATGGTTTCATGATTTACACCCAAAAATGAAATGTAGTGATGTAAAGATAACAAATTCCAAGTACATCCATCCCAAAAGAGGTAACCAATTTTACAAAAATGGCCCTCCCTCGAGTGTATGGACTGAACATATGTAGGGAGTAAAATAAAATTATTATTCCCAACCTAGTTCCTATCATTAATAGAGACATTTTGGAAATTAGGTATTAAAAATTTAGGTCCATCTCAATAAAAAAATCATAATTCCCCACCCTTAGTACAAGTCAGATCTATGTATGGATGTTCTAAATTCCATGGGAAACCACAACATAAATGTTTCTAATATGTCCATACACATTCCTTCCATACATAAATCTCAGTTAATCAAGCGATTTCAGATCCCCATAATCATCCACATCCATTATATATGGAGGTCTAGTATCATAGGGTTTCCTTTAATTGATTATGCACACAATTCCTCGATGACACTGCCTAAGTTTCTTGTAAAAATCGTCTGCCAACTGATAGAAAATTCATCTTTAGGAAAGGATTTTCTTACCTACATAAACCTAATGGATTTCAATCCCTATACCATTTATCCAAATCTAAGATCCCTCAGAAAAATTGTTCAAATTTTCCTTCCTACCCATATATCGGAGAAGGAGGGATATCCTGTTCCGGTTATCCTCTGTTTACATCGGGATTGAATATAAATAAGATAATCTCTTGACATTAAAACTGCATGATTCATGATACCCAATGTTCACTATTGGGTCTATACTCACCAATGAATACATTTTCCCCCTTTTTCCTTTGCATGATGTAAATTTACACCAATATGTTCGGTATAATCCCACCTCATTGGTGATTCCGTATGAAAAACACAAATTCCCCATTCATATGTATAAACTAGATCTATATGTGGATAAACATTATACCATAGAAGAAATACTTCTTGCTTGATTCTTATCATAATGGAATATATAGTGCTGCCCAAATCATATATCTCAGGTCCATCAATGAAACAAAATTCCCCGTCCTTTCTTGTGAGAGAGTTAAACTTGCTTAGTGAACCTCCTTACAACTGTTTGGGAAGAATTTCCCCACACATTCATAGTGATTACCATCCTAATGCTCCCCCATTACTGTTCATTCACCCCACTTAATAAACTATATATTGTTTCCATAATGGTCGCAATCCCCATAACCATACATGGCCATCGTAATGTGAAAGTCAGTGTCTGGAGGGCACCATTGTTGGATGATACACACAATGCCCCAGTGACTCTATCTATATTTCCCATAGAAAAGGACTATAATCCAATGTAAAACTCTCCCTTAGTGGGGTATTTTTATACATTCGTGCACCCCTATGATGATTATATCTCACCTCAATCTGGGTTAGGGAAACCCATGAATTACACTTTACATATTCTCTCACCATTCATTCCAAAATATGATAGAACATTTTGGGTTAGACTACCATTGAAAGGAAGATCTTATCACCCCCCTTCATGGTCATATTAAGGTTGATATGTATCAAATGTAACAAATATCTAGGTTGTACAATGTTAAACTACACCATGCATCATCCCACCTTCACGCAAGTCAAATCTGTGTAGTAGTGGTATTCCTATTCAAATCCCATGAAAATTCCCTTACTACTATAAGACATTTCCCATAATCATTCCACATACTATTTCATTCAATGAAAAAACATATTCAAATCCTTATAAAATTACATGGTCATCATAAATGGACCAGAAGTGTTATGAGGAAACCAATGTTTGACAATGAACACAATGACCTAGCGGCTCAGCATAAGTTTCCTAGAGAAAAAGGACTATCAACCAAAGGAAAATTCATCCTTCTGAAAGGGTTTGAAATTTTTTATATTTTTACATGGATTAAATTCCTCATATTACATCCTATATCCATACACCACAAAATCAGGGTCATGAAAAATCCATCATTTATTTCTTAATGATATTGGGAAATCATCTGTCAATGAGTCCTAAATTAGGTCCCTTGCCCTGCATGGTCAATGATATTTTAACTAAAATATCAGCAATGATAGTCTCATTTTCAAGACATTAAAATACCAATGAAAATGAGATGAAACTCGCTAGGATGAAAACAAATAAGGGGCATCCAATACAAAAGTCCAGTATCATCTCGCTAAACATACACTTTTTACATTTTATTAAAAATATCGGTCAATAAAATATATGATGATATGAAAATCTTGTAAGTTAAAAAACCCATAAAGGGAGATCAATGAAATTTTTTAGTTATACATGATTTTCTTAAATTAAATCTTTTTTTGTAAAAAATTAGGGTGATTATTGAAAAGGTAAAATGTTTGAAGGGGTTTTCCATGTAGCACTAGAAGAAGTAAAACTATTCTAAATATGTCCCTGGGATAAAGAAAAAACAAGAGCATGATTTGATTATTTTAAATAAATTATATCGGATCATGATTCAGGTCGATATCCAATGAAAGACTACCATTCTAAATGAAATCCATTATAATTGATGGAAATTTCATGAAAAGATGAAGGATAAAAGATGAATAGTATGAAATTTTTAGTTCTATTTAATGGGAATGTGGGAATAACCACAATCTAGTGTATCTACTAAATTTCAAAACATATATGTTGAAGGATAAGTCATAATAATATATTGAAGCTTGACTGGCTCTCTCCAACAAATCAATAACCTCCTAACGTGGATCATCAATGGATTGTTCAAGGGGATATCTTTTGTTAAGATTTGGGCTTGAATTCTTAATGCACTCATTTCAAAACATCACTAATATCATGCCCTTTATTTTTTATGGGAACATAATTGGAATGTGATGATTCCATTTGGTCCTTATGCATGGCCATAAGAGCCTCACGCTCCCAAAACACTTCCATTTGGGATATCCCTTGGTTATATGAATATGATTCCTTAGCTACAAGGTGGTGAGACTCCTCAGTGATGAACCAAAAGGTATTTGTTTGATGATGTGAGGTATTAAATTGAATAAGGATTCTTCAAAAGATTTTATATCCTCCCGATCCATGAAAATATTGAATACTAGAAGGTTAATGTATTTATAATGAATGCTTCCTGAACCAAAATTGATAAACAATATTCAAATGGTCTCCTCCTCGTAATTAAAGTCTTCCAGGGGAACATCGGTGGAAAGAGTTCAAATTTTATTCCATTCCAATATTTATAGGGCTCATTGTTTCTATATGATGTTAGGAATATGATTTTCCTCCTCTATAATGATGTGTATATAATCATGAAGCACCATCACAGAAGATAGATCCACTATTAGTTGAGTTACCCAAGAAAGAGAACATTCTTGATCTGCAGATGGTTCAAACACCGATGCTAAACATATGGGGTTGTCTGCAATTTTAGGTATGTTTGGTGATTTTCTGTTAGGGCCAGCTTTAGTAGAACTATAGACCCGGCCTTCCAAAATTATGGTGTCTTATTCACTCTCTATAGGGATAGACTATAAAACTGAAGTCCCTTCTGAAGGCATGCCATTATGAATCATATTCCTTCTTGAAGTATGAATAGAGGAAGATGGTGCAACAGGAACAGTCTGGATAGGACTGGATGAAGTTAATGACCTCACAACTCATCTAATTGGATTTTCTAATATCCCATGAGGATATCAATCCACCCACAATTGGCCATACATTAACGATAAGTAAGTGGAGGCCACTATCAGAGGCATAATGACATTCATTCTGGTGTCCTTTGGAAACATCATTAATCATAGTTGATGATGGATTATCAGATGTTATTCCCTCTTTAACTGTGTGACTCGGTGTAATGTGCCTTGATGTAAGAATCAAAATTGTCTCATGAACCTGTAAGGAGTATATGGCTCATAGATAGCTACTTTATTAATTTGAATGGTCAAGATTCTATCCGACAGTGCAATATGTTAAGATCATTATTATAATTAATTGCTCCAATAATTCACCATTTCTCTATGAGATATGGAGTAGGATGTAATGGAAATTTATGAAAAGTAACTATATATTCAATCATATTGTCAACATATAGGGTTTTGGGATCGACTATGGAAATAATGAGTAGAGCCAAGTAGATTTCATAATGAGGAACCATTACTATATGTCGATACTCATATCAAGAAAAGTTCTAGGCTATCTAGCGATATAAAAATTTAAAAGGAATAATAAGATTATGAATTGGTCTTCCCTCCTGTATCTTCCCCAATAACTCATAAATTCAAGCAAGGGTGGGTATGGATAAATTTTTAGGTTGTCGCTCTACCAACATGCGTTTTATAGTTAATGTAATAACCCAAATACCTATATAAACAT
This sequence comes from Viscum album, assembly GCA_963277665.1. NCBI lineage: Eukaryota > Viridiplantae > Streptophyta > Magnoliopsida > Santalales > Viscaceae > Viscum > Viscum album. The sequence continues at coordinate 502,469,542 of OY728135.1, read as the reverse complement.
CCTAGGAAGGTAAAATACATCCTCATTAGAACATAGAAATGTAACCTACCAATATGTGCTTAGGAGATACATCTTTCCGAAACACCTAACCCCAAGTGGTGCATCGATCCTCCACGAACATAAAAAAGTAATATCTTAGAAAAAGTCATGATAGTTGTGTTAGATTGGTTTGGATATGGAGAAATATCATCATTCTCATATTCAACTGATGAATATACCTATACAATAATCAATTGAATATATGTGATAAAACATGAAGAGTATAGTCAAGAAGTCTCTTGACTATGAACAATAATTCCCCCTAAAATGGGGATACATGTTCAATATTCCTCCATGTGTTATTCTTGGGTAAAAATTTAACATACATATTACTGAGGAAGTGAAGTCCCCCTATCTGGTAGATATGGCATTAAATAATCTCACTTCACCATAGGACATGTGAATGGTTTTGTTGCATAAACAGCTGTAACTTAGGAGATTAGGAAGTATCTCCCCAACATATAAAAGGATAATTGGGGGACCCATACCACTTGGTATAGTTTGAAAACATCAATTTTCTTAGGGGTATCCAATATATTATGATAACTACAGTATACTTAGTCCCACACATCAGAAAATCACCCACCAGACCGTAGATAGCTGTTGGATCTCCACCCTCCACTTGAATCGTCCCGTGAAAGGATTTAAATGTATGAGTAGTGAAATAAAATTTATTCTAATGAGGTTTTATAGATACAAAGGTTACTTGAGTGATCGTGGAGAAATTAAGGATGAATATATCCTTTATACTCAAGTAGATTGTTATTTCCCCATAATGGACATGTGTGATCGATCACATCCCATAGATATATCTAGGTGAAAATGGGTATGTTCCGATCAACCGACTATATAGGGGAGTCATCTTGAAGACCAAAATTATAAAGTGGAAGGTAAATTCATAGTGTGTATGCAATAAGCTCTAGAGAAATAATTCCTTTGATAATACATTACAAATGGATAATAGATGATAGATGATCATTTGAATCATTCTCAGTAATAACTTCCCTTCTTCCGACCGCAACCGTTGAAGCAGGAACAAAACTGATCCCATTACTCTATCAAAATTCCATTAACTAAAAAGAATTATCCTACAAAAATTGGAAAAGGAATAAAAATTAGTATTCTAACTAAATGTCCCATAAGCTAATTTTCTATGGAGGGAATGTCTGCGAACTAACAGATCATGGATGCTCGTGATGCACTATCTTGTGAAGAATTGAATAGTGAACCGATGATTCATGTAACAAGTTAACCACGTAAAAATATTATCAATGTGGATTCTTGAACTCTTTATTCCCATAATAAGTTTATTTAGTTCGTGGATGTGAGTTTCAGGTCTTGGGCGAAGGGTGTCTTCAAAAATATGGTTTGTGGAAATGAAGTAAATGAGAGAATCACTAGAGCAAATCATCTGCCGAGAAACATGGTAAAAGGATAAATTACCTAGAACCACTATTTATAGGTGTTCCCCCCAACTAGTCCATCTTTATACTACCACCCAGTTCATGCCAGGACCGCTTTGTACATTGGAATAACCACCTCTTCATACCAACCAGAACCCATTCAAATGGGGGAATTTTCTAGGTCTAGAAAACATTGAAAATTAAAATAAAATACTCATATGTATTTGAAAAAATAAGAAAAATACATATAATGTAGAATTGAAGACGTGGATAGGGAACCCAAAATTTAAGTAGAAGGAACAAGCGTCGTGAAGAAGAAATCCTTTGCGTGTTGTTGCTCCATATGGTAGTCCACAATTTCATGAAGCATCCAGGAACTAACCAGTTCATAGGATGGTGACACCAGTTCTATTCACCATGAATAAAATAATTTTTGGGAAGTCGGAATAGAAATCCACTGCAAAAATGATCCCCTGAGAACTCAAACGGTTTGTGGGAGAGACGAAGCTAGTGGCTTCCTGCGATCAAAAGGTAGTCTTTCATGGGATCTTGGAATTAATTTTTGCTGCATTGGATAAAAACCCCATACCATAGGGACCGAGCCCTCAATATATTGGGTTTCATTCTTAGGATTACTCAAATGACACCATGCATCCCACTAATCCAGTTTCTTTAACTCTCTATAAATGGATCTTTAGGGGTGGACTAGAGTAGATTATTTTTTAGGGGAGAATACTCATTTGGAGATTTATCAATCGATGTGATGGATGGATATATAACCAAAAAATACAAACTATTTTTACGGTCCCTTCAGGTCTAACCCGCCATATAGCATTATAGAAGGAAAACATAATACTAATTGGTTGACTGTGAACCCAACTTCGTTCACGGATGAATTTCCCATGATGAATTGGACCGGTTACACTTTCTCAATAAGATAGCCTATGGGAAGATATGTTATGTATATGGAACCCTACACTATGTAGAAATTCCCTAAACTAATGGATACTAGAACCTCATCACAACATGATACACAAAAGGAACTCAGTTCTATGTTATTAAAATCTACATGGAAGGAACCAGGTTTGGCGTAGAAAAATGCTATGCAGACCGAATCCAGGTCAACATACACTCACGATATGCAGAAGGCTACTTCAACTACATAGAAAAATTCTATGTGGGGGAAAACCCACCCCACATAATGAAATGGTATTTAGACCAAATTATTCATGGGTTTTCAATATTATGGCTTCAATCATTTCCATTCATTTCAATTACATCATTCGTAGCCCCTCAACGAACCAATACAATGACACTAGGCTAAGGACTCCTCCAAATCCACCAGATTATTATGAAAAAACCATCATGGACATTATTGCGTCCTTCTGAGTTTACATACCCATGGTTAGTAGAGTCACTTGGGTAATCCCTGTAGTAAGGCGGGCCCCCAGAATATCCCTAATTTTTCATTCCGATGGTAATACGTGTTCTAACCTTTAGATTACCTCATGTACTTCCCCATTACACGGACTAAGGGTGACTAATGGTCTTTCCATTCAATGAGGGACAATGATAAAAAAGATAAATCCCACTTTCATTTCCCTTTGATGGGGAATCACGATCCTCCCATTTCACTGAACAAATCATAATGAAATCTATCTGAGGTAATCCCTTAGCCTCTCTTCCAGGATGTTTCGTATCTCTGGCCTCTTTGGTATTCAAATTCCTCCTTTTCCACCATTGGAGAGGGGAAAGTGTGTGATTTTATGGATCTACCAATTTCCACATGTTTATCGCAACAAGCATGAGTCACTAGGGTTTATAGATTAGTGGCGATCATGGAATCTGTACAATTCACTCAACTGTTTGAACTATGAGAACTAGGATACCTGCTCTAACTAGGATACAAAGGATGACATTATAAGTCCCAATATCAAATTGTCCTTCCATATGAGAGTAAACCCCAAATCTTTCTGCTTTAATGAAAATATTCCATGAGTAATCCACAACTGTCAAAACTATATGGACAATGATTCCCAATGAAATGGTATCTGTTAGAAACCTACCTACTATTCAGGCCAGATACATTACATATCTCTTCTTCTCCATCGTGTTCATATTATATCAGTCACATCCTAATGACAACATGATAAACTTCATAAGCCATCGAACTATATGGGTTGTTAATCCCCTCTTAAGATTCATAGGAATACCGTCTTTTGTCTATGATGCTAACATTGTAACAATTCTAGTCCACCTGGATGATGATAAACTCTAGAGAACCATCCCATATTGCATAAAACCAGCGTTGTCTTAGTGAATGAAAAAAGAATTCCAAATTTTTCTATAAGAGGGTATCATTGAGGAAGAACATCATATACATTGGAATTTCAACATTATTGGACGATCTCATATTCATACAGATATATTCCCCACCCATGCATAGTTAAGATTGATCTTGTGACCAAGGAGTAATCCATTGACACATTCTTGGGAATATAGAATGTATTCATGAACATATGATCATGGTTTCAATCTACAATAGATCCACTGAATAGTCTATATTTTCACCCCCATAGGGTGTGATGTGACTGAGTTCCCATCCTCCTGAAAAATGTGAGTTTTTACATTCTATTGGAAAAATTATACAATAAATGCCTACTTATGGAAAGCATGTCCATGAATAATGAATTTGAGATATGATGGGTCTTTTTTGTATCATGAATAAAACCATTAAAGTCTACACAAGGACCTCACACCCTAATAGGATTGTTTTCAGACATAATCAACCCCCTTCAATCATCCCTCAGTACCATGATCATATTCCGGTCAAAATGGTCATGTTATCAGCTGATTCCACATTCACTTGTTTGCAATATGTTTCATCTTATATCATGTTTCAAATTTAAATACTTTGTATCTTCACTGTCTTATATTATAATGATATTCTTATTGAATCACATGTATTAATTTTACAATGTTATTATTTGATTTTTATATTTCTGGGATTTATTGGTCACCTCTTTCTTATATAAGCCCCTAGGATAGCAATTGTTGTTTTAGAAGGCCAATGGAATTTAATGGAATGTTATAGAGTTTTAGTTGGAGTCTATATATTTCTATTGGAATTTGTTAATCTGTGTACCTGATTACCCAATAAAACTACGGAACATGATCTTATGGGTCGAAATAAGTATATCCTTATTTATTAAATCAACAAATAAAGTGTATTAAATTACATGGGATTCTATAGTTTTTATAATAATAATGTCTATTTATTTGTAAGATTAGTATTAGAAAACCCTTGTAAAAGAATTAGGGATACGAATAAACATATAAAAGCATCCATAAATTTTGGAAAAGTATAGAGTAAGTAGTTTCACAATAATATTTCCCAATATTGATACTACAAGTTGAAGTGGAACATAAATAGTTGTTCCTATGTTTAATAACCCTAAAGGGGTAGCTTAGGTTTGCATCTATAATGACATGGTTTATAAAAAATGGATTTATTAACACCTGGTTTAATACTCATTATTGTTGTTATTTATCAAATTCACAAGATCCTACTAAACCATTCTGAAGTGAAAAAATTACCATAATATTTTATTTTTGTTAATAGATTATGTTTAACATTTATTGAAATCTATAAATTAATAGTTTACAGAATATATGTCATTTATTATATTTCCATTAATTTTTCATATTTTCTCGATTATATTCATAATTGTTTTAAAATTATCAGCACTAGTTTTTCTTCCATTCTCATCAATATAAGAAATATGAGAAACTGATTCAACAACCAATGTGATGATAAATGTAACAACCACCGAAATGAGATACCCAACATAATGGTATAAGGCTTTGGGAAATTATGATAATAGTTCTTCATTTCACTCATTTATTGAATTGAAACGTGAATAATTGGGAAAATTGACACACATTTAGAAAGTGAATGATCCTATTAAAACATTATGCGAAAAAAGCCTCCAAATTTAAGTGATTATTCCATTCCCTTAAGCAAAGAAGAATAGATCAATTATAATGAAAATATCTTCTCCATTATTCAATGATCTAAGCAGGAGAATGTTTTTTGGATATTTATCATATAGAGGGAGATAATGATCAATGGTGGATGTTGATAAAATTGAAATCCATATGAACTGATAAATGTAATACAATGGAAATAATTCACAAAAAATGTTTATGATAAATAATTTCCTCACACTCACTGACTGAAAAATTGAGAGGGATTTCCTCAGGCTCAATAAAAGTAATGATTAATCCATTATAGTGTGTGAGGAAAATAAACAATACTCACATGGTACACGACTTGATTTTCCATGTCCCTTGAAATAATTTTTTTATTTCTTAATTAGTAGGATAAAGACTTCTCTCTGTTAATCTTTTTGAATCAAGACTCTAAAATCAATGACTAAATTTTATGATGTGCCCTCATTGTATAAATGTCGATCAGTTTCTATAATGGTACTCATTGGTAAGGATATAAGATATGAATACTATCTTTTAATCATGGTAGTATGATGCATGAAATTCAATATTGAAAGAGATTAAAACATTCCACTTTTCAAAAGTATGTGAAGAAGAAATGAAGAAAATGATTGATAGAAAAAGGAAATTATTTAGTTGTTGGAAAAAGGTCACCTAGCTAGATTATATCACCAGGAGAAACCCACCAATGTTATGGATATTCAATTTCTATACGAAACACAACTCAAATAAAATGGGGGAATGGGTATAATTAAAAGAACATCATATTCCATTTCAAAACCCATCTATTATTTTTACGAATGTCTATATAATTGGTCTACATCTCTATTTGGAAATTAGGTCTTGAGATGTATGCCATTGGATTTCTCCCATGATATGTGTTGATGTAGAAATGTCGAAACCACCGGTGGATTTCTTGTTGGTTCATGTAATTGAAGTGTTATATTATAAGAAGAAAGTTATTTTTGAATCATGATGGGGTTTCTATGCCCTGTGAATGAAACTGGGCCATATAATCGAGGTTTGTAAGAGTGTGAAGGTATTATAGAAGAATTCAATCCTAATCACTAAGTAGATTATCGTGTTTCTATAAGAGGTTTCAGTTGATGGTGGTACTCCATTGGTGGAAGACCACACTAGAACCATCACAATATTTGAGTTGGTTGATACTAAACTTCCCAAAAAAACAGATGCTGAGACGCTGAATTTTTATTAGGAAGTAAAGGGTGTGTCCATGAATTCCTAGGACACACCTAAGGATTAAAATATTTCTGATAATTTTAGTGTATTAAAACATGATCTGAGGATGGGTAGTCCTACAAGGGATCTAGTGATTCAGGGTGATCCATCAACTTCATGAAATGGAACTTTAAGATTTTTTATTAGGTTGAAGCATTATATGGATGTTAGTAGTTCTTCGGATTGTGTGGTGATTCAGGGTGATGAAGAGGCCTCTTGTAAGGGAATTTCTGGAACTTCTATTCATAATTCTAGTGTGGAAGTTCAGTTGGAGGTTGAGGGAGTTCCCATGACTCCTGTTGATGGTTCTCATGGAGAGGAAATCTAGTTAAGGGAAGGTACCACTAAAGGAGGACATGATAAGGCCCCAAAAGATCCAATCATATCTATACCTATATAGGATGTGTTTGATATGGATCCCAACATCCATTTTTATGGATTTTTTAATAAATATCTGGTGTAGGAGGTTGAAACCGATTAGATCAGAAACTCTATAGAAGAGAAGTAGGCCCCATTTAATGACACTAGTGATGGGTATAATAGGGGAATCCATAAAGAGAGAAAATATTACCACATTTTCCACCTCTCCAAGAGACATATTCAGAAATGAAATTAAATTCCATGTAGATTATCATTGATTCACTTAATAAACCGTTAGAATTAATTTTGTGTTATGATTAAGAAAGAGTTGAACAACTTTTTCTTCATAAATCTAATGAATAAGAAGCTACGAGAGTTATGGTGTGGTTATTTAGAATGAATCTAATTGAGGATTATTATACATAGATCATCTGGTTGGACTTGATTTTAGTAGGGGATTCAGCAATTGGAAGATCCTCCTTGAGAAGTACATTCAGACATAGGACAAACTGACATTTTGACTTGAGGATCTCTTAATGGAAAAACATGAAACTCAAGTAAACTATATCTCCAAGAAATTATTTAGGGAGATAAAATATTTTCGTCTTAAATTTTTTCTTAAATGGTTCAATGATTTCCTTTTGTGTCTAATCCCATGGTTTGAAAACATTTCCTAAATGCTTTTTGAATAAAAAAAATTTCATTTTCAGTAATTCTTATTGGTATATTTTTTATGGAAATAATGATACATAATAAACATGTCCACAAATGATCTATATTATCTCCCACTATGTTCATCATAAGTAGAAAAATCATTAGAAACACCATTAATAAAAAATTTCTTCATAATCTCATGATATCAGACAAAATAATAAGTGATCTTGAATTCTCAGTAAGGGTAAACAAGAGAGGTAACAATAATAAAATAGAAAAAACATGAGAATAGGGGTGTGAGGACATGAACATAACATTTGAAATCAACACCCTTAATATCATAAACCCTAATAACCAGTTATAGAAAAAATATTGTTATTTTATATGACATGAATCATAAAATAACCAATGAACATAACACAAGAGAGAATAACATTTTCATAATTTCATGGAACTATGTAATGAACATAAATTTATGACATTGTTAACATGTATAAATTGAAATAGTTTCACACAATAAGTTTTTGGAAATAAAAATAACCCTCTGATAAAATTAATGAAAAGAAAATTGGTCTACTCATGATATTATTTACAAGAAATCTATGTCCACACAAAAACGTATGACCAGAAAAACCATGTACACACATAAACATATGAACATGAAAACCAGGTCCACATATAAAATTGTGAACCTGAAATTAGGTTCATGAAAAGAAATTTACCTGATGATTTATTCAAATTTAATAAATGTATTGGAGGGAGATATGGGTACCAACCATCACACAAATAATATCATATATATGTGTTCCACAAGATCATAAATCATTAATAATATATAAATTAATGAAAATAAATAAATATTCTAAATATTTCATCCACGTATAGCCCATGTAAAAGGGAATGAGTGTCATCCATATATTTTGATAATAAAAATAGAAAATCCAAAAAAAGGATGAAAATCATTGATAATATCCACAATAAAACGTATGTATCATCATCTTATGTCATAGTTTGAAGATTTTTTTTGGAGATCACCTGTTATAATTATACTAGTAAATAACATTTTCTTTTTAAAATCACAACTATTTGTTAAAAAACACTTATAAATAAAGAAATGTTATTTTAAAATGAACATATATTAATGAAAATTAATATACAAATAATTACATCTTTGTGTTGTATGGAAAATAACCCCTTTCTATATATGTTAATAAAATATTCCATTCGTATTTATGTTGGAATATTAAAAATGTACCACTTTTTTAAAATGTGAAAATGATTCTTTTCAAACCATTGATTAAAAAGTAAAAAAAATTTAAAAATAGAGTTATATTTTTTTAAGAGAATAGTAAAAACCATTTTGATAAAAATTTATAAATCATAGATATAGAGATAAATATTCATCAATGGGGGAAAAATATAAACAATCCCAAAATAATGACGAGATTGTGAAATAACCCTTACCAAAAGTCTCACAATTAATGATTCACAGTCAAACCTCATGTATAATAAATATTCATTTATTTTAAATTTACTCCAAAAACATATCTCTATAATACAATTTATGATTTATTTATAGCACCTTATCTCCATTTCATTAATAATTGTTTATAAAACCCACTATTCTATTTGATAACAATTTTGTTTTCGAAGCATGTTTTGGTTCGGTATTCCTAATTGTTATACATTGATCATGTTCCCATAATTTCCAATATTTTTATCATTGTATAAAAGTAATATATATTAATTATGTAAATATTTATAATAATTAATTATATTTATATATTGAAAAAATAAATTTACCATTCCAGGAGACGGTTGGCCAAACATATGGATGAACAATGTTTCCATTTGTTGACTGATTGAATGAAATAAAAGTAAATATTTATTCAAAATTCAAGGATTATTTTTATATCATATATATAATATATATATTCAAAAAATTCATCATTATTACCATTCATGCGAAATATAAATGAAAAAATAATCACACCACATCCTCAAGATGGTAGTCTATACTTATACATGAGCGACATTATCATTTCCCAATATATTGTATGATAAGAAGCTAGAAACTATATTATAATTAAAAAAGGTTAATTATTTCATTTATATTATACAAAAAAATTATACCCATTATAATTCCCATACATAAAATATGGTGATGATAAATGAATTGTATTGCTATATGGAGACGATAAGCCATATATATGGAGAATCGATACATTCACTTCATATTTTAAAGGAAATATGGTTTATAATGATGTTCTCATAATAATTATTTTATTGAATAAAATTAATGATAAATAATTTTTTATTTGTTGAAAAATATAAAATATTTATAGGAATTAGAAAAGAATGGAAAAATAACATGTTCAATTAGGGTGATTACATCTTCTTTGAAAATAATCCTTTAGTTAGTCTATAAAGGGAACTAGGATTTTAATTTTGGGAATTAAATAAACCCTAAATTTAACACCCCAATCGTCCATGATACGCTTCTCTTTGAATACTATAGTAGCTTGTGTTGTATGCAACTTCGAGTTCTAACACACACTACAACCAATCAAACTAGCCGTTATGAATAGTAATACCTATTTTTTGAAAATTTGTATATTTTTTCTCTCAAAATGGACTCCATTTTTGGATTCAGAATATTTAATTTAGACTAGGGTGAAAGTTTGGTAAATTTTGGATAACTTTTATATTTTGATGAATAGTGAAAAATACTAAATATTAATTAAAAACAACTTTTTTATTCAAAATAATTAATAGTGAAAAATTATGAATTTGAGTGGTTTTAAAGTATATTTAGAATATGTTTTCACCATTTAATACAATTTTGATCATTGGACATAATTTCACAATTAAACCGGACATGAACAAGTGTCAATCTTTTGATAGTTATTATCTCTAAAAAACACGCTTTTTGATTTAACACCAGAAATTAATTTTAAATTAATTTCTGCCACTGTTGTATTTTGAATTTGGAAAAATGGATTGCATATTTGTAATCAGGATGTCCAAATTGTGTAAATAGGTAACTTTTATTTTTAGATATTTTGAATAATTATTTCGGTAAATATTTTATTTACCATGGTAAAATGGTAAATCAGGTAAATAAGGGTTAAACAATAATAATATAATAATAATAAATTACACTAAAACGTGTCCTAACCTTATCGGTGGATACATGTCCGACCATGGGCATCTTTGGGTCGATTTTGGGACTCCATGGAGGCAATTGTAGGTGATAGGGACACTTTATTTTAATTATGTTAAAATAAACACAAAAATGACATAAGCATATATCTTTTAGAAACAAAAATTTTACATAGGGTTATATATGTTGGATTTTCGACTATAAATATTAATTTGAAAGATAATACTATTTCCTACATAAATTTATTTTATTTATAATATTTAGACGTTATATAATTTATGTTATTTATGACACAATGGTGATGTAGTAATTACCTAATTAATGAAAAATTAGAATAATTGACATTATAAATACCCAACTAAATGTAATATGAGACTTTTTATAAATAAAACTATATTTATAGGTTAATATTATATGTAAGGATTGATTTAATTAACTTTTTTCAATGTAATAATTCTGTTATGATTTTTAAAAAAATCAATTATTGAATAGTGTCAAAATTAACGTAAAAGAGTTTTTAAAACAAATATAATATTATTAATTGATATTAAATTCATAATAATCTAAAGATTGGACAAGACACTTATATCATGATAGGTGTATTATTATGGACCACTTGGGGGTCTCTTGGATGTATATAGGAAGTTTACTAACCATATAATATAAAAATACTAAGAGACATTGTAAAAGGGAAACTAATTAACTAAGAGTTAATACTTAAAGTTAAGGTTAATATAGTAACCCTAACCTGTCTAAATCTTATTGGTTGAGTGTTTTGAGACGTATCCCCACCTTAAACTTTAAATAATCAACTTTTGAGCCATTAGAAACCGAATATGAATTTATTATAAAAAAAATTTTCTAGCTTTTCCAAAGGTTCCCCTCACCCCTCTTATAAACGGGCACTCCCCCTTCAAATTAATTAACACCTTAACAGCCCTTTGGATCGGCCAAAACCTACCCAAATACTCTCTAAAATTCCCTGAATTCAACCTAGAGGCATTATTTTGATCAGAAAGACAACCTATGGATCCCTTTTGATTAAATCAAAAGGAAGAACCCGAAGAAGTGGTAATGATTTCAACACCCTTTTTCAAGTTCCTTTCATTTTCAACTTCTTATTCTTTGTTATTCCATTTATAAAATAATAACTTCAGTATCTTCTATATACTGTGATGTTATTATAAATATTGAAAAACCAAATTCATTATTCTATCCATCCCTTGAATGACATGTGACCATACGTGCCTACGTACGGCTACCATCTCCACGTCGTGGTGTAATTGTTATTCAATATATTTTTATTTAGATGGGTATAATAATGATGTATAATTCATTTAAATAATAAATAAAACATGTTAATGATTCTGTATATATTATATACCATCCAATTATATATTATATTAATATAAAAAAATGATATTTTCGCTCGTGCGTACGTACGGATTACCGTCTCCATGACGCGATGAGATTCATTTACAAGATCACCATTCATCGACGATTATAAAATATATATATTACTAATAAGTATTTAATATATGACATAATAATTCTACTAGATATATATATATATATATAAGTATTTATGTATATACATATATCTTATTCACTTACATCCGTTCAATACTATATGAAAACGGAAACAGCGTTTATGCGTACGTACGGACTACCGTCTCTATAAACGGTGTCTTCCATTTCATATATAAATCTACTATAAATTTTTATATTCTAAATATATATGATAAATAAATCATGTTTTATATTCTATAAGTATTTAAATCATGATCTAAGTGATACAATCAATATTAATAAGTTAAAACACGTATTATAAAAAAAGCCATTATTTCCCGAAATATTAATATAACATGGAAATTATTATTAAATGGGTAGTATATAGTCATAAATGAATAAAGCATGATATCATAAATATTAATATGGTTCTGGTATAATTTAATAACATACTATATTCTTTATACAGGAGGCTAAACGTACCCTCGACTAAAGGAAAGTGCATGGAAAGGGGGTTTCATCTCACTCCTAATTCCCGTGAGATTCATGCCATATTTCCACTATTACCTTTTGTGTGGTGTATGTACTACCAATAATTGTATTCTTTGTGTAATACACATTAATTTATGTGTATTTACATATTAATTGTATCATTCCTCTTTCAGGGGTTGTATGTTTCGTATGTTACCAAATTTCTAAGGGTTAATTTCACAATATCTTTATTATCCAAGGTTGTTTTTACGTAAGTATCTGCTGGGAAATATTTATTATCCATGTCCATTTTTTATGAAAGAGTGTTCAAAGGGTTTATTTTAATGTACTTTTTACTGAAACATCATTTCAAAATTTTTAAATATTTATTCTTCTAAATCATACTCATTAATGTCCATGTCTTCAAAATGGTTTTTAAGGATTTATTTATATGGACATGAATGTTTTTAAAATGTTAATTCCTGTCAAAAGATTCAAAGCGGTATTGGATAATTTGACTCAAAAATGAATTTAAATGGCTTATTTTCTAAATTGTGTGACTTTTAAATGTTTTCATGAAAAAGGGGAATTTCTCTAAAAGAGTTTTACAAATTGTTTTCATCCATGTCAACATCCATTGAAACATTTTACACTTGTTTGAAGTTGATTTATTATGATAAAAATTATCCATATTGTATTTAAGGTTTTGTGATATGTTTGACTATGCACGAGTTATTTTTATGCCATTAATGGTTTATGAATAATGTTTGGAATTTCATATGCTAGTTTTAATATGAATGTTTATGTTATATTTCAACATATTTTTAAGAAAAATGTGTTGGACTAGTATGTTCCGGGTTGGGGACCGGTAAAATTAAGCCCTCTGGGTTGGTGTCTAGTTATTAGAGCCACTCCAGGTTGTTGTCCGGTTATTAGAGGAACTCCAGGTTGGTGTCCTATTATTAGAGGCACTCCGGGTTGGTGTCCAGTTATTAGAGGCACTCCAGGTTGGTGTCCAGTTATTAGAGGCACTCCGGGTTGGGTTCAGGATACAGTTAGCCCCTATGTCTTGGAACGAGGACTTGAAAAATAAATTAAAGTTCAATATTATGCATTCCATCATTATGAAAGAGGTTAGTGATATTGCATGTGATTATTAGACTAGTATAATGTCCATGTGAATAAGTAAATGGAATTATATCATTTTATTTCTTCCATATTATGCTAAATTTCAAATTTAAAAGGCGTTTGTTTTAGTTATGCATTGCCTTAAATGTTTATTCTTATTTATAAAAGTTTCCTCTGTATTATTATCCATACTGAGCATCTGAGATCACCCCTTTCTATGTTTTATTTTTTCCCAGGATTCCAAGAAGGGTATTGTGACTGATATTCAGGGTTAAGCCAAGTGAATAATGGCAATCATAAAGATTATTTATGTTGTTTTGTATGTCTTAAAGTGAAATGTAACATTCATGTATGTAATCTATTTTCCAAGACTGCTTAACTAATCAGTCCTTCGGGACATGATTCCTTGTAATCATGCAAATGTATTAAAATAATGCACTGACTCTGGGTAACTAGGGTCGGGGCGTTACAGTTGGTATCAGAAGAAGTTTAGAAATAACTATGGAAACTAGATTTAGATATACTCTGATTAGAGCACATAGGCCTAAGATATGCTTTGAGGATTATTATAGAAGAACTTCCTAGAATTTTGGTATTGTATAGATTTGGTGAGTTTTCCAAACAATACATCCCTGTCTGGATACGAGCAGGTAGAGGTGGCTCTGGAACAGAGGTACATAGGGGTAAAACCCGAAAACACCGCTTTGAACTAGACTCGAACGGGAACTGATGCACAACAATGAGACTTTCTGAACTCTTGGATACGACACTCCCGAGGGACGTGCTTTGGATAATTCTCATTTTCTTTACAAACCATTATGAAGGGATCATGAGTATATACATACTAAAATAATTTTTTTTATGATTATGGATTATATAAATAAACTTTTCAACTTGCGTTTGGTATTTTACATGTTTGGAATTATTCATTGCAATTCATAAAGTGACCTAGTTTATGCTATTGTATAGAAATGGCTCCCAATAGAAGGAATGTGAACTCCATATTTCTGTATGATCCAAAGAATAGGAAGGATCATATCATTCAGGGTATTAAGACATCATTTAGGAGGGAAATAGTCTCCCACATATTATCATCATATGACAAAATAGTATCGTGTGTTGATAAGATAATTAAAGAGTTTACTGGGTCCTATGGCTTTGAAGAGAAGCAAGAGAAGAAAGGGATGGAAGAGAGAAAGATGGATAATGGGAATAGGAAAATGAAGAATTTTCCCATATGTGATAACTGTGGGAAGAAACACCGTGGAAAATTCATAAAAGGAATGGAATTTTGTTATAAGTGTGGAGAAAAAGGACACCATGTACATGAATACAAGGGTAAGAAAAAGTTCTCAAATGTACAATGCTTCATCTGCAAGGAGTTTGGACACAACACGAACCAATTTCCTAGTTATCAGAGTATGCCGCAAATGATTCCATTGGATAATAGTCAAGTTATGATACTACCACAGATTAAGAGTAATGACTAGTTTTCTTATGATGTTATTTTGGAATTATTTCATTGATGTGTTGTATCAATGATGTACTAGAAATAAATAAGGATTGTACTGCAGTACTATTTCATTGAGGATTTGAGATTTTATGGTAATAAGAAAAGTGACTCTACAACAAGTTAAACATTTAGGAAATAACATGGTTGAAGGAAAGATAAACCTTAATATGGTCCTAATATTGATGTACTGATTTTGGAAGAAGATATGGTTGATTTGGGTAAATTATATTGGATATTATTGATTTCATTGAAACTAATTAAAGATTTGTATATTCTATCATTGTTGGTGTTTACAACATTTTTGGATCGATGAATTATATCCTGTATTCTATAAGGAATAAGGGATCATGAATGTAATCAATAATGTTTTATGATAATTCAGGATGATTCAGTGTTTTAAAAGAATACATGATGAAGATATTCAAATGCTATTACGTGGTAAAAAGGATCCAAATTATGTTTACCTTTCATATAAATTTTGGACTGAGAGTTTACATAAGTATTTTGGATATGTATAAAGGTTGGAAGGGATTAAGTTTTAATGGTTATTTTTGGATTTTTATAAAAGGACAACACGCAGACCGTGTGACGACCCATCGTGTCAGACAAAGCTGTGGGAATCGAACCCACAACCATAGTGCAATTGGGATTTATCACCTACCACTGTACTACATGAAGTTCATGGATTGTATAATGTGGTTTCTTTTCATAAAGGGTCTGATATGTGAATTATAAATTCATTATATTTTGAACCTTATATGATTAGGATAAATATAGTATTTTTGAGTTGTATTATGGTGAAAGATGAGTTTTTGGTAGAAATTTATTAGTGGATAAAACTATAAATATAAATTAATTATATCTCTTTATGATCTTATCCAATCTCATAAATAAATTCCTCAACATTAAGAAAAGGAACTTAGATCAAAAATGTTTTGCTAGATGGTACCTTAGATCATCACAAATTTATGGCTTTGGGATTGTTGGCCTTTTAATAGCCATGTTTTCTACCACTCTCCATCAGATATTGATGGTTATATTTCTCTTCCATATCCATATTTTCCTACATGGAACCCTAGTATATGTTATTTTCAGTAACCTTCATACTTACCACTCTTTATTTTAAATAGATGCCTAATTAATTCATTTTTCGATGTGGGATTTCAAATAAGATATTTTGAAATGTCAACCCCAAGTTTCGAATGTCGAGAATAAATTGCGAGGACACAATTTATTGAAGGATGGGAGAATGTGTCACCCCAAGCTTCCATGGTACACTTCTGTCCGAATAATACAGTAATGTGTGTTATACGCAACTTCGAGTTCTAACACACACTACAACCAATCAAACTAGACGTTATGAATAGTAATACCTTCCTTTTGAAATTTTATAAATTTTATCTCTCAAAATGGACTTCATTTTTGGATTCGTAATATCAAATTTAGCCTACGGTGAAATTTTGGTGCTTTTCGGATAAATTTTATATTTTGATGAATAGTGAAAATTACTAAATTTTAATTAAAAACAACTTTTTTAATCACAATAATTAATAGTAATAAATTATTAATTTGAGTGGTTTTAAAGTATATTTAGATTATATTTTTACTATTTAATACAATTTTGGTCATTGGACATAATTTCACAATTAAACTGGACATGAACAAGTGTCAATCTTTTGATAGTTATTATCTCTTAGAAACACGCTTTTTGTTTTAACAACGTCAATTAATTTTAAATTAATTTCTGCCACTTTTGTGTTTTAAATTTGGAAAAATGGTTTTCATATTAGGAATCAGGATTTCCAAATTGTGTAAATTGGTAACATTTATTTTTAGACATTTTGAATAATTACTTCGGTAAATATTTTATTTACAACGGTTAAAGGGTAAATCCGGTAAATAGAGGATAAAAAATAATATTATAATAATAATAAATTACCCTAAAATGTGTCTTAACCATATTGGTGTATACAGTTCCGACCATGGGCGTCTTTGGGTCGATTTTGGGACCCAATGGAGCAACTTGTAGGTGATAGGGACACATTATTTTAATTAAGTTAAAATAAATACAATAATGACATAAGCATATATCTTTTCAAAAACAATTTTTTACATGAGGTAATATATGTTGTATTTTCGACTATAAATATTAATTATAAATATAAAATTATTTCATACATAATAGTATTTTATTTATAATTTTTAGACATTAAATAATTTAAGTTATTTATGACACAATTGTGATGCAGTAATTACCTAATTAATGAAAAATTAGAATAATTGATATTATAAATACCAAAATAAATTTAATTTGAGACTTTTTATAAATAAAAATAATTTTATTGGTTAATATGACATGTTAGTATTGATTTAATTAACTTTCTTAGAAGTAATCATTCTGTTATGATTTTTACAACAAAACAATTATTAAATAGTGTCAGAATTGACATAAAAGAGTTTTTAAAACAAATATTATATTATTAATTGATATTAAATTCCTAAAAATCTACGGTTCGTCCAAGAGACTTATATAATGATAGGTGTATCAGTAATGGAGCACTTTGGGGTCTCATGGATTTATATAGTATGTTTATTTACCATATAATATAAATATACAAAGAGACATTGTAAAAGTGAAACTAATTAACAAAGAGTTAATACTTAATGATAAGGTTAATATATTAACTCATCCCTATCTAAATCGTATTTTTTGAGTGGTGTTCAACCTATCCCCACCTTAACCATTAAAAAGTCCACTTTTGAGCCATTATAAAGTGAATATGAATTTATTATAAAATAATATTTCTAGCTTTTCCAAAGGTGCCCCTCACCCCTCTTATAAAAGGTAACCCCCCCTTCTCATTAATTCACACCTTCAAAGCCTTTTGGTTCGGACAAAACCTGCCCAAATAATCTATAAACTTCCCTAAAATCAACCTAGAGGCCTTAGTTTGATCAGATATCCAACATATGGTTTCCTTTTTATCAAATCAAAAGGAACAACCCGAAGAAGAGGTAATGTTTTCACCACCCTTTTTCAAGTTCCTTTCTTCTTCAACTTCTTCTTCTTTGTTATTCCCTTCCCAAATAATAACTCCAGTATCTTTTATTTACTATGATGTTATTATAAATATGGAACAACCAAATTAATTATTTTATCCATCCCTTGAATGACATGTCACCATACGTGCGTATGTACGGCCTTCCGTCTCCATGTCGTGGTGTAATTGTTATTCAATATATTATTTTTTAGATAGGTATAATAATGATGTATAATTCATGTAAATAATAAATATAACATGTTAATGATTCTGTATATATTATATACCATCCAATTATATCTTATATTAATAACAAAAATATGATATTTTTGCTCATGCGTACGTATTACCGTCTATATGACACGATGAGATTCATTTCCAAGTTCACCATTCATCAAAGATTATAAAAAATATATATTACTAATAAGTATGTAATATATGACATTATAATTCTACTGGAGATATATATATTTATATATATAAGTATTTATGTACTTACATATATCTTATTCACTTACTTCTGTTCAATACTATATGAAAATGGAAACAGCGTTTATGCGTAGGTACAGACTACCGTCTCCATAAACGGTGTTTTACATTTCATATATACATCTATTATAAATTTTTATATCCTAAATATATATGATAAATAAATCATTTTTTATATTCTGGAATTATTTGAATCATGATCTAAGTGATACAATCAAGAGTAACAAGTTAAAACACGTACGATAAAAAAGCGATTATTACCTGAAATATTAATATAACATGGAAATTATTATTAAATGGGTAGTATAAAGTCATAAATGAATAATGTATGATATCATAAATATTAATATGGTTCTGGTATTATTTAATAACATACTATAGTTTTCATACAGGAGTCTAAACGTACCCTTGACTAAATGAAAGTGCAAGGTAAGGGGGTTTCATCTCACTCCTTATTCCTGTGAGATTCATGCCATATTGCCACTATTACCTTTTGTGTGGTGTATATACTGACCATAATTGTATTCTTTGTGTAATTCACTTTAATTAATGTGTATTTACATATTCATTGTATGATACCTCTTTCATGGGTTTTATGTTTTGTATGTTACCAAATTGGTAAGGGTTGATTTCACAATCTCTTTATTATCCAAAGTTTTTTTACGTAAGTATCTACTGGGACATATTTATTATCCAAGTCAATGTTTTATGAATGAGTTTTCAAATGGATTATTTTAAGGTACTTTTTACTAAAACATCATTTCAAATGTTTTAAATATTTATTCCTCTAAATCTTTCTCATTAATGTCTATGTCTTCAAAATGGTTTTTAAGGATTTATTTATACGGACATGAATGTTTTTAAAATGTTAATTCCTTTCAAAAGATTCAAATAGGTATGGGACACTTTGATTCAAAATTTTCTTTAAATAACTTCTTTTCTAAATTGTGACACTTTTAAATGTTTTCATGAAAAGGGAGATTTCTCTCAATGAGTTTTACAAATCATTTTTATCCATGTCAACATCCTTGGATAAATTTTACACTTGTTTGAAGTTGACTTATTATGATACAAATCATCCATATTTTATTTAAGGTTTTGTGATATTTTTGACTGTGGATGAGTTATTTTTATGCCCTTAATGGTTTATGAATAATGTTTTGCATTTTGTAAGCTAGTTTTAATATGAACTTTTATGTTATATTTCATCCCCTTCTTAAGATGAATGTGTTGGAATAGTATGTTCTGGGTTGGGGACCGGTAAAAGTAAGCCCTCCGGGTTGGTGTCCGGTTATTAGAGGCACTCATGGTTGGAGTTCGGTTATTAGAGGTACTCCGGGTTGGTGTCCAGTTATTAGAGGCACTCCGGGTTGGTGTCCGATTATTAGAGGCACTCCGGGTTAGTGTACGGTTACTAGAGGCACTCAATGTTGGGTTCTGGTTACAGTTTTCCCCTAGGTCTTGGCACGAGGCCTTGACAAAGAAATTAAATTTCATAATTATGCATTCCATCATTATGAAAGTGGTTAGTGATATTTCATTTGATTATTCAACTAGTATAATGTCCATGTGAATTGGTAAATGGGATTATTTCATTTTATTTCTCCCATATTATGCTGAAGTTCAAATTTAAAAGGCTTTTGTATTAGTTATACATTGCCTTAAATGTTTATACTTATTTATGAAAGTTTCTGCTGTATTTTTATCCTTACTGAGCATCTAAGCTCACCCTTTTCTATGTTTTATTTTTCCCAAGATTCCAAGAAGTGTATTGTGACTGATATGTAGGGTTAAGCCAAGGGAATAATGGCATTCACAAAGATTATTTATGTTGTTTTTTTATGTCTTAAAGTGAAATGTAACATTCATGTATGTAATCTATTTTCCAAGATGGCTAAACTAATTAGTCCTTCGGGACTTGATTCCTTGTAATCATGCCAATGTATTAAAATAATGCACCGACTCTGGGTAACTAGGGTCGGGGCGTTACACTAAATATATATAAGGATGATTAAGATAATATTTTTCATAGTATGGTCAATATATAAGTCTCAATGTGGTGTAGTGAAGTGAAGAATGATGTTTCAATTATTAATTGCGGTGAGAGGCACTTTTGAAATTGAAAAAAATAATTCGACTATTCTAGAGACAAATAATTCCAAATGATCATTAATTGAATCCTATTATATTAATAATATAAATTAAACCAATCCATAAAATTTTGAAAGGTTTTAGTTTTATTTGAAAACAAATTTTTTGTTTATCCCCTTAATTAACACATATTTACATTAAACATGGTAAAATATTTTTCATTATTAAAAGGATATAATTTTACATATAAGGTAAGTTTGGAATAATAAATTTGTATGGGATGAAATATTATATCATATATTATCCCCTTGGTAATTATTATATATTTTTATTATTTTTGAAATATTTAACAAGTTATTATCTTAATAAAATATCATTATTGCCAATTTTGACAATATTCATTACATTAATATGAATAGAATTATGAATAGAAATATAATTCAAAAATATTATTTTAACACATACCTAACATCTCATGATCATCTATAAAATCTTGAAACACCATAGATATATAAAATTATAATATTCATAATATTTTTAATAACAATTGTTTCTTTTTTCCATAAATTGAATAATTATTGTTTCAACATTGTGTAAGTATATAATGAAATTATTTAATTCCAAATCATTATAATTCAATTACCATAGTGATTCAAATTACTATAAGAAAAAAATTACTCTTAATATTTATTCATAAATAATGTTTTTCCTTATGTGAACATATAAATTATATTTAAAACTAAGAGAGTAAATATTTTTTCACTCCCTTTATTTTAAATAAAATATAAGTCATTCTCATGGAGAAGTGTCCATTAAACAACTAAAAATATTTAATTAGGTGATAATGTTAGAATTTTATTTATCCAATAATAACTAATATGTATAACGATAGCCTTATCACTTAACATTATTTGAATTGACACTATACACGACTTTGGTATAAGATCATTGTTTTTTCTTCAAATCCCAATTTTCAAAGAACTATTATTAATAAATATATGTTAATTTATAAAATATATTGTCTATGATTTAAAAAAAATTAATTATATAATTTTTTCACATAAATCAATAGATTTCGTTTTTTAAGAGAACATTTTTTGGAAGAATAAAATGAAATTACTATAAATTGATTGATTAATTAATATTTAATTTTATTTTTAGGGACATTGTATGTAATTAATGAACTAGTTAATCATAATCATATACTCCACTTCTGTAACACCCCAAGATTTCATAGTGTGTTATTTATTCAAAATAATTCAATAACTTGCACTATACGCAACACTGAGTTCAAACGCACCATGACTTACCAAACAAGCCGTTTAAAAGAGGTTATGAAAATTATTAACTAAATATTAAACTTTATATAAACCTTATAATTTTAGAATCCATATTATGAGTTTCATAGACATAATGTAAGAACAAATTCATTTTCTGTATTGCACTTTTACAAACTTTTAAGTGAACCCTTTTTAAATCCAATATTTTAAAATTTTATATATTCAATTTGACTAAATAAATATAATTTCTAGAATGGGGAAATCAAAAAAAAAATTACAATGAAATATCCCAAGCTTCCACGGTACGTTTCCCTTTGAATAATGCATTGACGTGCATTGTATGCAACTTCGAGATTAAAACACACCACAACCAATCAAACTAGCCGTTATGGATAGTAATACCTACTTTTTGAAATTGTATAAAATTTATCTTTCTAAATGGACTTCATTTTTGGATTCTTAATATCGAAATTATATTAGGGTGAAATTTTGGTACTTTTCGGATAACTTTCATATTTTGATGAATAGTGAAAATTAAAAAATTTTAATTAAAAACAACTTTTTTTAATCAAAATAATTAATAGTGATAAATTATTAATTTGAGTGGTTTTAAATTATATTTAGAATATATTTTTACCATTTAATACAATGTTGGTCATTTTATTTAATTTAACCAGACATAAACAAGTGTCAATCTTTTGATATATATTATTTCTTAAAAACATGCTATTTGTTGTAACAGTGAGAATTAATTATAAAATTAAATAATGCAAATTATATTTTTTGAATTTTTTAAAATAGAAATCATTTTTAAATTCGGAATATCAATTATAACTTAGGGTGAAATTTTGGCATTATTCTGAAAAACATCAATT
Organism: Viscum album; assembly: GCA_963277665.1. NCBI lineage: Eukaryota > Viridiplantae > Streptophyta > Magnoliopsida > Santalales > Viscaceae > Viscum > Viscum album. The sequence continues at coordinate 502,446,276 of OY728135.1, read as the reverse complement.
TTTGATGAATAGTGAAACTACTAAGCGGTAGTTAAAAAAACTGAATTTTTCATAAAACTTAATTTTACCTCTTCAGTGATTGGAATTTCGAAAATCCCAGAGACACGGTTAATATCAAGGAGTAAAATGTGGTTCAATGAGATGAAAATAATTTTTGGTGAATAGTAACTTTTTACTTTTATTTACACGGTTAAAAGTAAATAGGGTAATTATGGGTAAAAATGATATTAATATTACCCTAAAACATGTCCTAATTCTATTGGACAGGTGTATCTCGACAGAAAACAACCTTAGGAATAAAATATTATCATTTATGTCCACTTTTATTGGATTAGGACATTTATCATTATTTAATTTAAAGAAGAGTTAAAAGAGTTAAAATAAATGTTTATTTACTAAAGCATTTGTAATATAGGGTTATACATAAGATAAATTCGATTTTAAATATTCATTAGAAATATAAAAAGATTTCATACATAATTATATTTTATTTATAATTTTTAGACATTAAATAATTTAATTTATTTATGACACAATGATGATGTAGTAATTACCATAATAGTGAACAATTAAAATAATTGATATTATAAATACCCAAATAAATATAATTTGAGACTTTTCAGGAATTAAACTACTTTTCTAGGATAATCTGACATATTAGGATTTATTTAATTTACGTTTTTTGAACTAATCATTCTGTTATGATTTTTACAAAAATCAATTATTGAATAGTGTCAAAATTGACATAAAAGAGTTTTTAAAACAAATATTATATTATTAATTGATATTAAATTCCTAAAAATCTAAAGATAGGCCAAGAGGCTTATATCATGATAGTTTTTTCATTAATAGACCACTTGGGGGTCTCTTGGATGTATATAGTAAGTTTATTAACCATATAATATAAAAATACAAAGAGACATTTTAAAAGTGAAACTAATTAACTAAGAGTTAATACATAATGATAAGGTTAATATAGTAACCCAAACCTGTATAAATTCTATTGGTTGAGTATTTTTCGACCTATACCCACCTTAACCTTTAAATAATCAACTTTGGAGCAATTTGAAACCGAATATGAATTTATTATAAAATAATATTTCTAACTTTTCCAAAGGTTCCCCTCACCCCTCTTATAAAAGGGCACTCTCCCTTCTCATTAACTTACACCTTCAAAGACTTTTGACTCGGCCAAACTCTGCCCAAATACTCTCTCAACATCCCTCACTTCATCCTAGAGGCCTTACTTTAGTCAGAAATCCATCCTAAGAGCCCTTTTGATCAAATCAAAAGGAAGAACCCGAAGAAGAGGTAACGTTTTCACCACCTTTTTTCAAATTCATTTCTTCTTCCACTTCTTCCTTCTTTGTTATTACCATTCTAAAATAATAACTCCAGTATATTATATATACTGTGATGTTATTATAAATATGGTACAACCAAATTCAGTATTCTGTCCATCCTTTGAATAACATGTCACCATACGTGCGTACGTACGTCTTACCATCTCCACGTCGTGGTGTAATTGTAATTAAATAAATTATTATTTTGATGGGTATAATAATGATGTGTAACTCATGTAAATAGTAAATATAACATGATAATGATTCTGTATATATTTCAAACAATCCAATTATATATTATTTTAATATCAAAAGAACGATATTGTCGCTCGTGCGTACGTACAGACTACCTTCTCCACGAACGTGATGAGATTCATTCTCCATCATATCCATTCAAGTATAATTATCATTGGATGATTTAAAAATAATTTTTAAGGACATGATATCATTATGGATATGAATAAGATAAAACCTATCCATAACAATCACGGCTTATGTAACAAAACATTTAAAAGAAAACGAGTAAGTTAACACCTGAAACGACGATAATTCTAAGATATTATTAACAAAGTAATGTTTAAAGATCATATATGATATAAAATTAATGTATATGATTCTTGAATAATTTAATAAAAATTATTTCACCATTACATAGGAGGTTAACCTACCCCCAACCAAGGAAATGTAAAAGGTAACGTTTTATTTCGCAATCTCTTCATTATCTGAGGTTGTTTATATGTAATAATCTACTGGGATCTCTTTATCATCCACATACATGTTTCTTAAAAATGAATTTCAAAACATTTTTACTATTTACAATAATATTGGTTAAATTCATTTATACCCTTGTTTGACTTTTTATAATTGGTTTATAAATGAATCTTTCTTTCGTTTTCCAAACAAGGTGCTTTTTTCATTTTCGACAGAATTAAGATAAGAATGTTTTTTTAACTTATACGGCGGGTGTGGCTATTTTCCGCCGTTATAAAAACGTCGAAGTTTCCCTTACAATGTTATAAGAATATTTTCAAATAAAATGTTTTATTTTTTAAATATACGACTCTTAAATGATTTCAAAATAGAAAGGGAAATTTCTCTAAAAAGAGTTTTGATTTCATCTATGTCAACATCCTTTGATGGATTTTATGCTTATTTGAAGTTGATTTACTATGAAACAAAACTTCTATAATGTATTGAAGGTTTTGTGATATTTTTGACTGTGGATGTGTTATTTTTATACCATTCATGGTTTATGGATGAAGTATTTACATTTCGTATGATAGTGTTAATACGAATGTTTATGTTATGTTTAAACGTTTTCATATGGGAATGCATTGGACTTAATATGTGACGGGTGGAGCCCACTATAGCTCCTCGATGCATCGGTAGATCTCATGAGATAAACTATTGTCTTGGCACAAGGCCTTGACAAAATATTGTTTGTAGTCTTCGTACGAGGCCTTGGCTATGTGGTCATGATAGTCTGGCATTATGCATTCCATCATAATTAAAGTGGTTATTGATATTGCATGTGATTATTAGATTATTTGAATATCAATGTGAATAAGTAAATGAAATTATTTCATTTTATTTTTGCCATACTATGTTGAAGATCAAGTTTAAAAGGATTTTGTTTTAGTTATACATTGTCTTAAAAGTTTATTCTTATTTATGAATGTTTCCGCTATATTGTTATCCTTACTGGGAATTTGAGCTCACCCCTTTTCAATGTTTTATTTTTCCCAGGATGTGAAGAAGTAAATTATGAATGACCTGTAGGGATATTATGAGGGGATAATAGTGTGGACTATGGAGACAATATGATGTTGTTGTAGTTTTTCACTTTATGATGTAATGAAAACTTTATGAATATATCTAGTGTTTCCAAGGCTACTAAACCAATTGGTCTTTCGAGATTTGATCTTTCTTATGATCATGCCAATGTTATGTAATAATGCACCGACTCTGGGTAACTGGGGTCAGGGCGTTATAGTTGGTATCAGAGGAAGTTTAGTACAAAACTTGGAAGCTAGATTTAAATAATCACTGATTAGAGAACATAGACCTATGATGGATTTTGAGGATTAGTATAGAAGAACTTCCTAGAATTTTGGTATTGTAGAGATTTTGTGAGTATTCCGAGCAATACATCCCTCTCTGGATACGAGCAGGTAGAGTCGGCTCTGGCACAGATGTACCTAGGGGTAAAACACGAAAACACCGATTTGAGCTAGACTCGAACGGGAACTGGTGCACGACAATAGGCCTTACTGCACTCTTGGTTACGACACTCCCGGGGGATATGCTTAGGATAACTCTTATTTTCTTTACAAATTATTATGAAGGGTTTATGAGTATATAATTCCTCAACTAAAACATTTTTATGATTGTGGATTGTATCCATATACTATTTAATTTATGTTATGTTTTTTACAAGTTTGGGATTAGGTATTGTTATTCATAAACTAATATAGTGTATGCCATTGTTTAGAAATGGCGCCCAGTAGAAGGAATGAGAACTCCAATAATGCACATGATCCAAAGAGAAAGAAGGATCATATCTTTCATGGTCTTAAGATAGAATTTATAAGAGAAATAGTCTCCCATGTATTATCATCATATGAAGAAATAATATCATGTGTTGATAAGATAAGTAAAGAGTTTACTGAGTCCTATGGCTTTTATGGGAAGCATGAGAAGAAAAGGATGGAAGAGGGAAAGATAGATAAAGGGAAGAGGGAAAAGAAGAATTTTCTCATATGTGATAACTGTGGGAAGAAACACCCTAGAACTTTCCTGAATGGAATGTGAGTATGTTATAAGTGTGGAGGAAAAGGGCACAAAGTAAGTGAATGCAAGGGTAAGAAAATGGTTTCAAATGCACAATGCTTCATTTGTAAGGAGTTTGGACACTACGCGAACCTATGTCCCAGTCATCAGACTATGCCGCAAATGATGCTATTGGATAATAATCAAGTTATGATACTACCACAAATGAAGAGGAATGATTAGAGTTCTTATGTTGATTATGTCATTTGAGTGTTGTATCAACAATGTACTTGTTATAATAATTATGGAGTATATACGGATTGTACTGCAGTACTATTTCATTAAGGACTTGAGATTGTGTGGAACAAAGAAAAGTGACTCAATAGAAGGTTAAATTTTTGGAGAATATATGGTTGAGAGAATTATAAACCATAATTTGGTTCTGATACCGAGGTAGTGATTTTAGAATAATACATGATTGATTTGGATAAATTATATTGTATATTCTTGACTACCTTGAAACTGATTAATGATTTGTATATTCCATCATTGTTGGGGATTACAACATTTTTGGGATTGAAGGAGTATATCTGTTATTCTTTAAGGAATAAGGGATCATGAATGTAATCAATAAGGTTTTATGGTAATTCAGGATGTTGCACTGTTTTAAAAGAATAAATGATGAAGGTTTTCACATGATATTACGTGGAAAAAAGGATCTTCATTGTGTTTACCTTCCTTAAAACTTTTGGACTTAAGTATTTGGATAGTTCTAGTTTGGATTATTTTGGATTGCCATAAAAGGACAACCCAGAGGTCGGGCGGCAACCCGTCGCGTCCGGCAAGGCCGCGAGACTTGAACCGACAACCAAAGGGTGACAAGGGTGTATCACCTACCAATGACCCACGTGATGTCCTGGATTGAATAATGTCGTTTTATTTAATGATATTGCTAGATTAATTATAAATTCTTTTTTTAACCCTATATGAATAGGATAAATAGAATATTATTTTTAAGTTCTACTATCTTTTAGAGTGAAAGATGAGTTTGTGGTAGAACGTAGTTAAAGGATGATACTCTACTTGTCAAGTATATATTTTTCTATTTATCTTATTCAATGAAGAAATTAATTCTTATACTGTAGTGAAGGGATCTTAAAACAAAAAAATGTGTTATCCTAATACCATATGTTTTGCTGAACCGACGGTATTTTAAATCATCATAGATTGATGAATTTAAGGCCCTCAATTTTACACTTGTTTGTGATTGATGACCTCAATCAGTACCTATAAATATTTACATTTTTCCTCCAGTAATATGTCTCTAATTGCCACCAATGTTCTCCGAATAGATATCATAATTTGGTGGTGATCCTTTCATTTCTCTTTTCCTCTTATTAAGACTAAATTTTTTAACCCAATTTCCGATGTGGGTTTTCCCACAAAGATATGTCTATATTCAACCCTTTATTTTTGAAGAACAATTTCAAATTGCGAGGACGCAATTTATTGAAGGATGGGAGAATGTAACACCCCAAGATTTCATAGTGTGTTATTTCTTCAAAATAATTCAATAACTTGCACTACACGCAACACCGAGTTCAAACGCACCATGACTTACCAAACAAGCCGTTTAAAAGAGGTTATGAATAGTTTTAACTAAATATTAAACTTTATATAATCCTTATAATTTTAGAATCCATATTATGTGTTTTTTAAACATAATGTAAGAACAAATTCATTTTCTGTATTGCACTTTTACAAACTTTTAATAGTGAACCCTTTTTAAATCCCATATTTTAAACTTTCATATATTCAATTTGACTAAATAAATTTTATATTTATAATGGGGACATCAAAAAAAATTTACAATGAAACATCCCCGGCTTCCACGGTACGTTTCCCTTTGAATAATGCAATGGCGTACATTGTACGCATCTTCGAGATTAAAACACACCACAACCAATCAAACTAGCCGTTATGGATAGTAATACCTAATTTTTGAAATTTTATAAATTTTATCTTTCTAAATGCAATTCATTTTCAGATTCCTAATATCTAAATTAGCTTAGGGTGAAATTTTGGTACTTTTCGGATAACTTTCATATTTTGATGAATAGTTAAATTACTAAAGTTTAATAAAAAACAACTTTTTTTAATCGAAATAATTAATAGTGATAAATTATTAATTTTAGTGGTTTTAAAGTATATTTAGAATATATTTCTACCATTTAAAACAATGTTGGTCATTGGATGTAATTTCATCAGACATAAAGAAGTGACAATCTTTTGATATATATTGTTTCTTAAAAACACGCTATTTGTTGTAACAGCGGGAATTAATTATAAAATTAATTAATGAAACTTATATGTTTGTAATTTTGTAAAATATACATCATTTTTAAATTCAGAATATCAATTATATCTTAGGGTGAAATTTTGGCATTATTCTGAAAAACTTCAATTTTTGATGAATAGTGAAACTACTAAGTGGTAGTTAAAAAAAATGATTTTTTCATAAAACATAATTTTACCGCTTCTGTGATTGGAATTTCAAAAATCCTAGAGACACGGTTAATATCAAAGAGTAAAATGTGGTTCAATGAGATGAAAATAATTTTTGGTGAATAGTAACTTTTTACTTTTATTTACACAGATAAAAGTAAATAGGGTAATTAAGGGTAAAAATGATATTAATATTACCCTAACACATGTAATAATTCTATTAGACAAGTGTATATTGACAAAAAACAAACTTAGGAATAAAATATTATCATTTAGGTCCACTTGGATTAGATTAGGACATTTATTATTATATAATTCAAAGAAGAGTTAAAAGAGTTAAAGTCAATGTTTATTTACTAAAACATTTTTAATATAGGGTTATACATAAGATAAATTCGATTGTAAATATTCATTATAAATATAAAACGATTTCGTCCATAATGATATTTTATTTATAATTTTTAGACATTAAATACTTTAATTTATTTATGACGCAATGATGACATAATAATTACCATAATAGTTAAAAATTAAACTAATTGATATTATAAATACCCAAATAAATATAATTTGAGACTTTTAATGAATTATACTAATTTTCTAGGATAATATGACATATTATTATTGATTTAATTTACTTTTTTTTGACCTAAACATTATGTTATGAGTTTCACAAAAATCAATTATTGAATAGTGTCAAAATTGACATAAAAGAGTTTTTAAAACAAGTATTATATTATTAATTGATATTAAATTCCTAAAAATATAAGGTTCGGCCAAGGGACTTATATCATGGTTTTTTTATCCTTAATGCACCACTTGGAGGTCTCTTGGATGTATATAGTATGTTTATTAGCCATATAATATAAAAATACAAAGAGACATTGTAAAAGTGAAACAAATTAACTAAGAGTTAATACTTAATAATAAGGTTAATATAGTAACCCAACCTGTCTTAATTCTACTGGTTGAGTGGTTTTAGACCTATCCCCACCTTAACCTTTAAATAATAAACTTTAGAGCCATTATAAACCGAATATGAATTTATTATAAAATAATATTTCTAGCTTTTCCAAAGGTGCCCCTCACCCCTCTTATAAAAGGTCACTCTCCCTTCTCATTAACTCACACCTTAAAAGCCTTTTGGCTCGGCCAAAATCTGCCCAAATAATCTCTCAACATCCCCCACTTCATCCTAGAGGCCTTCCTTTAGTCAGAAATCCATCCTAAGAGCCCTTTTGATCAAATAAAAAGGAAGAACCCGAAGAAGAGGTAATGTTTTCACCACCCCTTTCCAAATTCATTTCTTCTTCCACTTCTTCCTTCTTTGTTATTACCATTATAAAATAATAACTCCAGTATCTTATATATAATGTGATGTTATTATAAATATGGTACAACCATATTCTGTATTCTATCCATCCTTTGAATAACATGTCACCATACGTGCGTACGTACGGCTTACCGTCTCCAAGTCGTGGTGTAATTGTTATTCAATAAATTATTATTTGGATGAGTATAATAATGATGTGTACCTCATGTAAATAATAAATATAACATGATAATGATTCTGTATAAATGTTATACCATCCAATTATATTTTATTTTAATATCAAAAGAATGATATTGGCGCTCGTGCATACGTACAGACTACAGTCTCCATGAATGCGATGAGATTCATTCTCCATCATATCCATTCAAGTAAAATTATCATTTGATGATTTAAAACTAAAGTTTAAGGACTTGATATCATTCTGGATATGAATAAGATACAACCTATCCATAAAAAACATGGTTATGTAACAAAACATATAAAATAAAACAAGTAAGTTAACACCTGGAACGACGATAATTCTAAGATATTATTAACAAAGAAATGTTAAAAGATCATATATGATATCATATTAATTTATATGATTCTTGAATAATTTAATAAAAATTATTTTACCATTACACAGGAGGTTAACCTACCCCTAACCAAGGAAAAGTAAAAGGTAAGGGTTAATTTCGAAATCTCTTCATTATCCGAGGTTGATTATATGTAATAATCTACTGGGATCTCTTTATCATCCACATACAGGTTTCTTAAAAATGAATTTCAAAACATTTTTACTATTTACAAGAATATGGGTTAAAGTCATTTATACCCTTGTTTGACTTTTTATAAGTGGTTTATAAAGGAATCTTTCTGTCATTTTCCAAACAAGGTGCTTTTAACCTTTTCGACAGAATTAAGATAAGAATGTTTTTTTAACTTATACGACGGGTGCAGCTATTTTCCGCCGTTATAAAATCATCGAAGTTTCCCTTACAAGCTTATAAGAATATTTTCAAAGAAAATGTTTTATTTTATAATTATATGACTCTTAAATGAGTTCAAAAATAGAAAGAGAAATTTCTCTAAAAAGAGTTTGGATTTAATCTATGTCAACATCCTTTGATGGATTTTACGCTTATTTGAAGTTGATTTATTATGAAACAAAACTTCTATATTGTATTGAAGGTTTTCTGATATTTTTTACCGTGGATGTGTTATTTTTATACCATTCAGGGTTTATGGATGAAGTATTTACATTTCGTATGCTAGTTTTAATACGAATGTTTATGTTATGTTTAAACCTTTTCATATGGGAATGCATTGGACTTAATATGTGACGGGTGGAGCCCGCGATAGCTCCTCGATGCATCAGTAGGTCTCATGAGACAAACTAGTGTCTTGGCATAAGGCCTTGACAAAATATTATTTTTAGTCTTGGCACGAGGCCTTGGCTATGTGGTTATGATAGTCTGACATTATGCATTCCATCATTATGAAAGTGGTTATTGATATTGCATGTGATTATTCGATTAGTAGAATATCCATGTGAATAAGTAAATGAAATTATTTCATTTTATTTTTGCCATACTATGTTGATTTTCAAGTTTAAAAGGCTTTTGTTTTAGTTATACATTTCCTTAAATGTTTATTCTTATTTATGAAAGTTTCTGCTATATTGTTATTCTTACTGGGCATTTGAGATCACCCCTTTTCTATGTTTTATTTTTCCCAGGATGTGAAGAAGTAAATTATGAATGACCTGTTGGGATATTATGAGGGGATAATAGTGTGGACTATGGAGACTATATGATGTTGTTATAGTTTTTCACTTTATGATGTAATGAAAACTTTGTGAATATATCTAGTGTTTCCAAGGCTACTAAACCAATCGGTCTATCGATATTTGATCTTTCTTATGATCATGCCAATGTTATGTAATAATGCACCGACTCTGGGTAAATGGGGTCAGGGCGTTACAACTTCAATAGCTAGGTAAAAATATTAAATATTAATTTTTTAAATATTATATCACGGTTCGCTTACACTTGAGGTTTCATGTAATATAGACTGTTGAAGAAGTTAAACATACTTTAATGAAATCATTCAAAAAATCTATGGGTGTTACATTTTCTACCCATCACTTAATAAATTTCATCCTCAATATTTTTTCATGGTAATAATTTTTTTTTCATTTGAAAATTACTTTTTGAAAACCCACATCATAAAAAATCTTAATAAGAAATCCTCCTGAAGAAGAGTGAAAGGGAATTATGATGGTAATCTAGAATATAAAATAGCTAGGTTTCCCAATTGGATAAAATATGTTGGAATAGAAATCATGGATATGGAACCAAAATCATACACCCAATGAATGATAGATATTTATAGATATTATGGTAACGAAAAGGTTAATCCTCACAAAACTATAAATCTATGATGGTTAAAAAGGAAATTTATTTCTTGGTAAAAATCATAAATAGTTAACATTTTAATTTAAATTTAATTTTTTGAAGTAGATGGATTCTTTTAAAATTTAGAATCAACAATAATGAAAATAAGATTTCACGATTTATTAATATGTCACAAATATCATATCATCTTTTGGTTATGAATTGATCAATTTCCTCCTGATCTCTTACTCTAGGAAATTCAATTTTGAGAGGATTTATTCATTCCTAAAGAACATTCAATATAATAATAAGATTCATTAGTCATTACCTTAATCTCTAAATATTTACCAATACCAAATTGGTTAGTTCATGATATGATAAATAATATTTCATCCTGAAGATAAAATATCCCAATATTAAATTTAATTCATGCCGTATGTATTTAACCATACAAACATCTTTAATATTACTAACCATATTCAAAACCCACACATAATTTGATCCCATATGCCTAAAAATATAAATAAAAATAATTTTAAATACTCATAATGTCAGGTACATAAATGTACATACTTTATCCTATATTCACCAAGGTAAACTAATCATTTCTCAAAAGTTCAGAACCATATAGTCTTCTAAAATATAATTAACCAGTTATTATTTAATTAAGCACTTATTATAGCCAAAAATAGATCCATTGGTTTTTTGGGTTCATCATTGTATTGATATATAAAATATTATCTTCTTATTCCAAAAATATAAATGGAATATATGTTTGTTGAGCTAATCAATTATTTGAATCATGTAAGTATATATAAAAGGATAATATTTTCTTAGGTCATATTCGCATAAATATCAAAATACAATTCTGTATTATATAGTAGAGCATATGTGTTCCCTAACTATAATTATTCCCTTAATCTATTTTAATTACATAATAATTCCCTTTTTCAATTGCCGTTATAGGTTATTTTGGTTTAATATATTCAATAACACTTATATTAGAGAATAAATTCACATATCTCCAAAAATGTATTCATTTATAGCACTAAAAAGTGAGTGGTACATTTTTTTGAGCAACATATCCATTAATTTCATTGAATGTAAACTTTACATCAATAAATCATTATTTTACATAGTTTATATGATTTACACACATGATACATTTTCATTTTCCTATCATACAATCCCCTAAATAATCCCAACCACATTTTTTGAATGTAAGAGGTTGAAACATTTTCTACCCACCATGTGAAAATAGAGATTCTATGAAGCCACATCATCCTTTTCTGACCACAATAACATTGAGGGTTTCCATATTCCATTTATCATTTCATTTTACAATAAATTATTTATCCCTACATTCCAATGTCCCTTATGGATAATTCATTAGAGGACTTGGATTCATTGAAATTTAGAATTGATCACGTTTTAATTCACGGATAATGATTAAACCTATATCATACCATGTAATAATTGCAATTTTTATCATAGGTAAAAATGTATTCATCCTCTTTAAATGTAAGAAAATAAAACTCTAATTTTTACATAGAAAACATGGTATTTTCTTACTAAAAAGTATTCTCATAAACAAATTCCATACCATAGAGAAAAGTTCATCCTTCTTGTATTTCAAATAATATTCTTCTACTGATCCGATTTCCCTTTAAAATGAAAAATAGTTATGAAACATTTTACTCGGTGTATGGAATGAATAATGAAAGAAATATTTTTCCATGAATTTGACATATTTCATAGAAACTAGTGGATCAGAAGGCCCACAGAAGGATGGTGGGTTTTTATCATAAACGAAAAAAATGTATACCTCCTTGGTGCATTCAAAAGATTGACATGATCATTGTTTCCAACAATACCATGAGAGAGTTTAGTGAGAAGATTAATATGATATTTCATCCCAACACATAATACATTTCATTTTCATGAGAATGGTTGTCTTATTGGCCATCACATTCATTGTTCAAAAGATTTAGTCTTGTTCCAGCCATAATGTAAAACAAAAAATAATATTGTGACTAATTATATCAATGTGAAAACCCATATAATTAGGAAAAATCAGTCACTGGATATTCAAATCTAGAAAAATTATTTTTAATCTAGGAAACCTTCGGATTAATCAAGTTTTTCTACTATAAAAAAATTAATGATCTTATCAAATTATTAGACCTATCTCTAAGGTTCTTAATGATGTTTTCCCACTCATGTTTACAATAATTAACTAAACCTTGTTTTGATACCTACTAAAATAAACCAAACATTCATATATAATTAATAAATCTATATATTGTAATATTAATTGTATAAAATTTTCATACACACTAAAATTCTATTGGTATAATGACTATGGAGTCTTGGAGACATAAAAAACTGGTTCATAAATGATGTATATCATCTACCACTATGTTCTTCATAACCCAAACCTTTCATAGACACATCATATATAAAATAATTCTTCAAAACCCGGTGAATATAAACATTATAAAGGGTGAGATGAGATACTCAGTACGAGTAATTAGATACCAGTAATCACAGATGAACAATTTGATCATGGGGTTGTGAGAATATAAACATAACATTTGAAATCTATACCCTATATATCATAGACCACAATCTTGAGTCATGGAATAAATATCAGTATCTCATAAAACATGAATCATAATTGAATCAAGTAACATAGTCTATGTGATCATAATATGTAAATAATTCATATAAACTTTCAATTCATATATTATTATAACATTTTGAACACACATAAATTGAAACACATTCTCACATTAAGCTATGTTCATGAAATCACTCCCAATAATAAACTTATAGAAATCAAGCCCGGAGTAGAGATAATATTTTTTAATTTAATAATAGGTTCACACATTAATGTATGTAAATGAAATAGGGATATACATATAATCTTATGAACATGAAAATAGGGTCAACGAATAAAATTGTGAACATGAAATCAAGATCACATACAAAAATATTTACCTCACAAGTCATCGATATTAACACAATGGATGAGAAGGAGATATAGGTCCCACCCATAATATAATGAAAATCACACTTATGGGTTCCAAAATACCATTAAACATTCATCATCTCATAACTCATTAAACGAAATGAATTTGATAAATACTCCATCAAATCACACCATATAAAAGAGGATACATGTTTTATCAATGAAATATAATTATAAATAGAAACCATCAAGAAACATTTTTATGGTATCCTTGGATCATATACACACTATAAATTATGTATCATTAAATTATATTACAGTACAAGAAAAACATTACCGTTTATGATCCATTTGAATTATTCTTGAGGTATATAAATATTATATTCTAAAATTATTTACCTTTCTAAAAAGATAAAAAATTATAAATGAAATTATTTAATTTGAAAATTATCATTTTAAAATATTAAAAAATAAATTAAATAAGGATAAATGACATAGGTAATGGTACTCATGGCTTATATGTTATGAAAAACATTCCTTTAATATTTTTTTGGAAAAGTCATAATGTACCTCTTAAAAAATGGAAAACATATTTTGTCAAACCATTTAGTAAAAAGTATGAAATATATTACAATTGTTTTAAAAAATTATAGGATAATATTAATTACCTTTTGGAAAAAAATTCCAAACATGGACATATAAGATAAATATCCCCCTTTAGGGACTTATATATAAAAATCATTAATAATTATGAGATTGTGAAATAAACCCTTACCTCAATTCTTTCTTTTACTCATTCACATCAAAAACAAATTTATTATTAATATGGATTTATTAAAAATATATGTAATAACCATATATATATTAGACCATTTATTATTTATTTATAACACTTTATCAACCCATTAATAATAATTTGTTATTAAAATCACTGTTCTAGATGATTGCTACTTCTTTTTTCATGGATGTTTCAATTAGATAGTTCCAGTCCATATAAAATGATAACGGTCCCATAATTTATTGAATATTAATCATGGTATAAAAATAATATATAATAATTATATAGATATTTATTATCATTCATAAAAATTAAAGATGAGAAAATGTGTTACAATATTCACTAAGATGGTAGACTGTACGTACACGTGAACACAATTTCAATTATTCAATAAATGTAATGAAATAAAGGTAAATAATAATTCACCTTTCAAAAACAATTACTTCATCATATATTTAATATATATTCATAAAATTAATCCTTACAACCATAAATGTTGAATATAAATGAAAAACATTGCATCACATCATGGATATGGTAGTCCATATGTTCAAATGAGGGACATGATTATTTCCTATAAGATTGGATGAAAAGATCATAGATATGCTATTATAATTATTTAAGAATAATTATATTAGAATTATCATTGATAAAAAATAAAACAATCATAATTACCATCCATAAAATATGATGAATAAAAATGAATTATATCACTATGTGAAGATGGTACTGCATACATACGCACAAGTGATAATATCACTTCTTATTTCATTGAAAGGATGGAAGATAAAAGTGTTTTAAAAATCATAATTGTTTTTTGTAAGAGTTTCTAAATCAATAGTTGATTAATTTATTACCCACTACATATTCCTGTTAAAAATCATTAAATAAAATGCCATAATTTAATTAAAACAACATGGTTAATAAAAATAGCTGATCAATATATCTTCTGATCCTTTAAAATATGCCTCATAGATTTATTAGTACATAGTTAAAATAATATAAAATTTAGTATAAAATTTTTAATCAAATTATGTAAAAAAATTATAAAAATACTAATTAACATTTACTATAAAAGTATTGGTTTCATTTTTATTTTAAAAAAATATCATTTTAATGAATAGAAATGAAAAAATCAAAAAAAAAACAGTGGAAATTAAAATAGGAGGACTAGTCTCAATCAAATTCATAATCCTCTCCACTTGGAAATCACATTATTTCACGTATATTATATAAATATAATCTCAATCAATGACCAAGAATTGGAATAAAGGCAACAAGTACAAGCTATCCAGGCCATACAGGGACATCTTCCACAATAACCATGGGAATAAAATAATCAAACACCACAGAAGGACCTCTTCCACAAAATTGTAGGTAAACAAATGTCATGAGAGTGAATAAGATAGCTTGTATCTTCTAGTTTAAGTTCATGAGAAATTGTGAAATTAAAAAAATAGGGTAAACCACACATTGATAGAAATTAAATAATACAAATATAAATAGTAGGTATAAAGATAAAGAGAATGAAGTGTTGGTGGATATATTTCCCTCTATAATCTTGAGAGTCCATAGATGTGTCTTGGAGTTGAACTAGAGTCATAATTTGGAAAATAACATTAAAATATAGAAACATTAACACTCCTTTATCTCCTGGTATAATAAAATAGTATATAGTTGGGTGTGGGAAATAATTCTTCATGTGGGGGTCTTTATAATGTGGCACACTTGATTACATGCTTGATCTATGACCGATTTCATGCATTCACTTAATAATCATGCATAAGGGGGTGACTTGTTTGAATATATATTACTACAGAATGGAGAGACCATTCAAGGAACAATAAAATAGGTATTCTGCATCCTCATACACTACTCTAACAAACTCATTAATGGTCCATAATTTTTTGTAATAATACTAAATAAAATATTTCTCATCATTAAATCGTATAATAATTTCATTAGAAATATTTAATTCAAAAATCCAAGAATAGAAATGGTGAGTCATCCAGGTGAAAAATCATGTATAATGGCGAGTCATACCAATGGTGAGTAAGGGTAGTAGAGCGTTATCTAGCAGTAGGTCATCCTTAGTAATGTCTCATCATAGTGGTGACTCATATCAATAGTGACTGATTTGACATTAGATCATCTTAATAGGTGACTCATATCAGTGGTAACACATATTAATGGTCACTGATCTGAAATTAGGTCAAATTCATTGGTGAATAATTACCAATGGTAGGCAAGGTCTAGATATGGCTCTATAATGATAACAATTAATTTTTTGTGGTGAGTTAGGTCTGTTGGTGAATCATTCATAATAGTGATGATTTTTCAATGGTGAGACAATCCTGGTTGTCACTCATCCTCAACTGTGATTATTTTCTTGTGGTGAATCTGCCACAACAATGAGCCCATTCAACATATAGAAAAATTTCCCCAAACATTCATATATAATAAAATTCTATCATAAAATAGTGAATCTATTTTACATCAAATTAACTAGATTTTGGATCATTAAAATAAGGGGGATAAAATATATCCACTGTTTTGATGATAAAAAATCCGAAAACTTTATACACCTTTTATATAAGAAAAATTTGTTTTAACATATATATTCTCAACACATTGAAAATATAATGTATGTTTTTGAACATAGATTTCAATATAAAAGCGATCCAACAATTTATGGAAAAAATAATATCATTTTTATTTAATAATGACGTTTTGAAAGGTATAGATTAAATACATATACAGTCAAGGGTATAAAATCAGGTAATAATATTTAATGATGTCATCTAGGATATAATAAAAAGGAAAGGAAAAAAAAAACTGAAGTAGGTATCAAAGGATAACATAATCATAAATAAATTCAATAATCAGTTAGAAAATTTGGAAATTATAAAAAATTGAAATTAAAAAAAAGAAAATAAATGATGAAAAATATGAATAAAAGGTGATTTTCAATTTTGGTACACAATTGACTGTATTACAACCAAAAAATAGATAAAAAAACTCAAAATGAAGACACTATTTAATGAAATCCTTAAGTAAACACACATCAACATGAGTGGTAGGAATAATTGGTTCTTTTAGCTTGTATGCAGTAGAGGGAATAAATGCAAAGGCTCAGGATAAGGTACCTATGGTGGAGGCTATATGGACTAAAATCATAGTGGTAGGGATTGATGTAGCAAGTGAAATGTCATTGGTGATCATTGAGAAAGTCTGCTGAACTTTTTCTTTGGGAGATAAAATCAAAGGCTGCAACTGAGTAAACATATGTGTGTTGGGATCCCATGTAATATCTTTTCTAAAATAACTAGGAGTAGTTTCTGGAGGAATTATATGAAAAGTCACTAGTATGGACGCATATGATGCCTCTGTAGTCCCATAATCATGTTGAAAAGGCTTCATCATATTGATAAAGTCCATAATAATATGAATCACTACTTCCTAGAATTGAAGAAATCATACTTATCCTCTTGTAAGAATTTAGGAACATGTGTCACTTCTTTTAACTGAGAGATCATCTCATTGAAGGCTCTGGTAATAGTTGGAAACTAATGGTTCTTAGTAAGAAACATGAAGTGAGAGTTATGTTATTCCATACTATAAATTCTTGATTAGTAATATTTTACAGCTTTGGTAGGTATCTCTCGATCAGCTCAAACATAATTTAGTCACTCCCAGACTATCTTGTGAACATGGTCACTCTTATGATTAATCTGCATCAAACTGTAATGTGTAATATCTAGAACATCACCACAAATAGCATGAAGAATCTATCTAACAAATGATCTGATAAATTCAAATTCTAATAGAGGAGGTGGAGAATTAGAATTAGTGGCTATTAATATTATGTCTCATAATTTCTATATAATTTTTTTAGTTATATGGAATTATTTCGAGATGGAAAAATCCGACGGAGTGTGATTCCGTGGCCCGGAGTGCCCATAATGATCCGTCAAAGTTTTGTTAAGCTTTATTTAGCACGCGTAAACAGTTTTCCTGAAAAATATGAACAACTCTTAAACGGTTGCCTAGATCAGAAATCTGAGGGCACCATTGCGTTCGGGGTGGTGGGTTTACACTAGGCACGAATTGTTTTTCTAAGCGTTGGTGTGCTTTGAGAAAACTCAAAACTAGCATAACCATAAATAAAATAATTAAATAAAGTTATTTTATTTTTCAAATGATTATAACACAAAAACAGTAACTCAGATTGAAAATTTGATACCACCCTTGAACTCATGAGGGTACGCTTCCCATTATATGTAACTAACATTGGCTAACGCGGGCCACCAGTGAATGTTATTTTTTTCCCATAAATAAAATAATTAAGTTGCTATTATTTAATTGTAAATTTTATAAAATATAAACGGTAAATCGGATTGAAAATCATCGAGTACAATTGGGTTCATTGTGGTGTGTTCTACTTAGGTGGAGCCTAACCTCTATTAGTGTGGGTCGAGGGAGAACATTAATAATTTATTGTACATTTTTCTGGTACGGCTAGTAAATGTGTGTGTTGCATTTTCTACTATTTAACCGTTGCTCAGATTACAAATCTGAGGGTACTGTTGAATCCACTTCACTAGGATTCTCTTATGGGAGGATGTACTTTGACTATTGTAGGTCTGATGAAAAATTTATGTTTTGTGAATTTTTAAAATAATTTAAATAATATATTTTTATTATTTTATTTCATATCCTACAACAGACAAGCAAAGGGGTGGGGCCAACGATGTTTCATGATAATAAATGGCTTGATCGGCCAACCCTAATTAATGACATTGTTGGAGAATTATGAATCTTCCTAATTGAGGAGCTGTATTAAACTCAAACATCGTTACTTACAATCCCCCTCTCCAATATATATGGAGTTTGGGGGGGGGGTATCTGTACATCGTTTCCAAGAAAAGAAATGATGAAGGATCACCGTGACACAGAACCCTTAGAGAATGAAGGTTATCCTAGAGGGAGGAGACGGGTGACACCGAACAAAGAATCAAAGGATGACGTGTGAGTTCCGTCATTGGGAACCGTTTTTGGAAATAAATAACACGACGCACATTCATGTCACAAATTCTCTCAAACGGGTTATGAGGTAGTGGTTATTTTGATTGTGCTTTTTTGATTCCCTCTTAACAATTCCTGAAATTATATGTAGAACATGGGTCATCCGACTAATGGGTTGATTCGTGATTCATTTGTTTTTTGGGGGATGTTAAGGGGTATCCTTGTGGGGTTTGTCTGTTGTTAAATACAAGGAATTGTTAAACCCAATTTATCCTCCCTTGCATCATGAATTAATGTGGAGGGTGTGGGCCTAATGAACCCAGCCTAAACCCTCCATAACTATGTTACCCTTGAACTTTCCAAGGAAGACCGTAGGCACAACGACACCAACCAGCTATGAAGGAGGCAACATGCCAACACACGCCGCTAGAGGAGGCCGCGAAATGATGTCACAAAGGAAATCAGAGCGACCGGTACCGGCTTTCCATGGAAGAGGTGAGGCGTGCCATCGCACACCATCGGTGTGCAAAGTGGCCACATCATGACATCCACGGTAGTCAGAGAAGGTTGTCGGCTCTTTGGACGACCGTGGAAGGGAAGGATGGTGCACCATCCCACCTCCCTGGTGAGCAGGAGACCGTAGATGAAACCATAGTGGAGGAGTCGAAAGACGTGCCTCTGGTGGGTTCTATGGCGAACAGGTGGTGCCGACATGGTGTCATCGCTTCAATGGCCGAATAGCCTCTGTCTGTTCAGGTTCTTGGGGGAGTGGCTCTCCCGAGCTGCCTGGCAGAAGCACTGTGGGTCGTGCCCTAGTGGGCCACGCCTCCCCTTTGCAGGCGACCCTATACGAGTCGGGATGCCCTTCTGGTCCAACCCTTTTTGCAGGTAGGGACAAGTACGCAGAGGCCCTGCCTAGACTGGGTTGGGCTGTGTTGGTCTGACCGGGTCAAACCAGACCAGGGCCCAACTGGGTCCAGAAACACTTAAAGGGCCTTACCTCGAGAACCAAACGTCTGTTTGATGAACGGTTTACGGAATTGGGATCCTTGGAGAGAGACGATCATTTTGAATATCTCTATGAGATTTTTGAAGAAACATGTAGTATGGTCGTCTTAGATTACACATGAATCCAACTAGGCCCTCGGCCCTAAATTTCCAATAATGTACATACCGGGCATCCGGTTGTCATGTCGTCTATTGCGTTAGAACCCTTGTGACATGACATATCACTGGGTTGCTTCTATGTGAGAGTTTGTGATAGTTGAAATACGAATGATGGCTTGGGGAGCAGTTGTCCCGCGTTCGCTATGTATGGAACCTTACAATTGGCTAAGACCTGACAACTGCTAACTTTTCGACTTAGAGTGAATTGATGAACATGATACGTAAAGGGGAGGAGTAACTCAGTAGGCCACGGTGGGGAGTGGTCATGTTATGCGATGGGGAGGAGTACCAGAACATGCCACGGTGGGGGAGAGGCTCTGTGTGACTCGGTAGAAAAACAATACCCAATTGGTTGGAGTATATCAGTAGTTCAAGGTTAGTGGGAAGCACCTATGTGTGACTTTACAGGCCCACTATACTCGATAGAAGAGGAGTTCTCCAACAGCTGAGAGGTTCAATGTTGTGACTGGGAATGTTACCAATTCTTAGGCCTAGAGAATTTGTGCCTTTCTATCAGTATTCTTATCAATCCTACATGGATCAACATAATAATCCAATATCTCTATCATGTATACCATGTTTGAGTTAAGGATTTGTTTGAACTAAGTCTTTTACCTTCGTGGTATTATCTTCGTGGAGTTATGTGAGTGGTACTTTTACCTTCATGGTGTTACCTTTCTGGTATACCTCCCTCATGTATCAGATGAGTATATCTTGATAACATAGTTATATTTTTGGGAATATAACTAAGTAGAGTTGATGTCTTGATTTGGGGAGATAATTTTGTGGAACTTTAGGAGACCTAAGGGGTCTCAGGGACCATACTGAGTATTTTTATACTCACACCTACAGGGGATTCGTCTACACCATGTTGGGTCTTGTGTAGACAACGTAGGACATTGATCGAGGTTGAGAAAACTAGGAATAGATGGTTCTTGGAGGTGGACCATTTGGTGTGATGCGATGCACGGACTACTGATTATGAGTTGTACCTACACTTCAGGTAGGATCTAGGGTGGACCGTATGATGTGACGCGACGCAGGGACAACTAATCGTGAGCTATACCTACCCTTCAGGTAGGATTTATGGTGGACATTCTAGGTGCTACTTTTCACCTTTTTAGTTGTTTTGTACATTTTATTTGTACTTGTACTTTTCCAATTAGAGTTATATTCCGACCCCTTTTCTATTAGGACTCTATTAATACAATAGTTTACATCATAGTTGCTTATTTTTTTGTTCCCATACCATGTTTTTATATAGTTTTAAAGGCAATGAAATCTCATTTTAGTTAATATGCCTTTCGGTTCTAGTCACCAGCGCATGTCCAATGGAAGGTGGGCTTGGGGTAGTCACGACATTGGCACTAGGGGACGGGTTGTGACAAATTGATATCATAAGAGTTTAGTTCTACCTGAGAACTATGACTCTTACATTTTTTGTGTGGAAATAGTGTTAAGTGTTAGGAGTGTGGTTTTCAGTTTGGGGATTCCAGTGTTTGTGCAGCGGCTGTCGTATCCATATAATAGGACCCTGAATCCTGGGTTCTGACTCAGTACATAGAAAAAATGATTGGGTGTGTTTTTTAAAAGTTTTTCTTGTGATTTCATTAGAGTCAAATCACCAGGTATAACTTAATGACCATAGCGTACCTGTTCCTTATCAGGATATCGCCGCATAGACATCCATCAAGGATTTGCAAGAGGGTACATGATGATGGCCCACTGAGGGATGATACCTCAGTGTAGGGCCCTCTTACAGTGTTAGCACCTTTGGGTGGTGCACCAGTATCACCACCACACATTGGAAATCAGATGCCACCAGCCCCACCAGAAGAAGATTCACACCGACTGTGCATGTTTCAAGAGTTCTAGTGGTAAAGGCCACTGAATTTTCGAGGAGAGTCAGATTCCCAGATAGCTGGAGACTGGATGGAGGAAGTGGATAGCGTTTTGCACCTAGTTGGGACACCAGATGAGTATATGGTTTTCCTAAATACTATTACTTTATAGTATATGACAATGACGATGGTCCATAAGGTAAAGAGGCTTCGATTCATGTATCTTTGGCTATGATAGTACCATCGGGTAGTCAGTCAGCTATATCACTGTCGTTGGTCAGCAGTTACAACTGATGGAACCGGTAGAAGTCACATGTATCAAATGTTCCTTACATGTGTTTTAGCATCAGATACCCCTTATGTTCCATGGATATCATGACCCACAAGCAGCTAAGGATTAGCTTGAATAGTTAGCCGAGTTTCCATCTAGACGTGGATTCATTCGATCATATGGCGGTCTTGGTAGAGAGCCTGCTATGTGGCTCCGCAGGATCATGACAGGGTTTAGGTTACCCTGATCTTGAAAAGAGGTGACTTTTTTGTGTAAAATCTTGAGAAACTTCCTCAGAGAAGGGGGTCTCTTGCCTTAAATAGATAATGGATGATATTTCTCTAGAGCTTCTACAACTTCAGCTGGACGACATGTCATTGGCTGAATATTCATCGAGGCATATCGACCATACCAGGTACTCAATGAATATAGTACGATCAGTACATCAGGGCTCCGACCTAAGAGATATGTGTGTTTATGGAGATCCAAGCCATCACTATTCCTCTATGCCTTCCTACTTATGGTAGGGTTACAAATTGAACTTCTATGGTTGAATGTTCATTGGAAGAGCGAATGAAACTAGTGAATGTAAGTAGTGTGAAATCAAGAATCAAATGCCATTCTCGGAGACCTGGTGATGTAAAATGTTTTCGGAAGAGAATGTGACAGGGACAGATGAATCTGTAGGGAAACAGACATAGAAAGAGAGCTAGGAGAGGAGAATGATGTGGTGTACATTTTGACATGTTACAACCCGCCCCCATATGTTGTCCCCACTAGGATCAGGAAGCTAGAGGACTTGGGAAGAGAGTAGATACATGTAGGAAAGGAGTAGACCCAAGGGATCTAGAAATGATTCTATGAATGATCTTTGTCTCCTACTAGATGTCATATTAATATAAATAGGTACCAATCATTCTTTCCATCCATGAATCTTTTCTAAGACAAATAGATTCTGGTTAAACTATTGAATTGAACCTCACATCTAGAGTTACCTTTGGAAGGAGACTCTATAATCACACTTACGCCGATGATGTGATCTGAACCTAGAGGTGAGAGTTTCAGTTGGAACATCTTGGTAACAGTTTTGAGGCCCTACGACATTAATTAGTGTATGGACTAGAAATCCAGAGTTCATACTAAGATTGTCTGTATTTGGAATAATGGTTGTTGTTTCTCTACAACGTTGGAATGAGGTTTTCCGTGGTTGGTGAATAACGAAACCCAGGAAGCACAGGATAAACTCATGCATAGGAGGGTTCAGCCGATCGCTCTTGAGTCGGCCAGACATACCCTCATCCTAGAAGAAGTTTTGAGGATTATTTTCTCTACAAGAGTGGAAGCGTGTGGTGACATCTTCTCAAATGATGTTTCTAGGATTCTATCCCTGAAGGGAGAGAGAATTCTTCTTTGGATGGGTATTATCGGAGATTTGTGCCTGTCTTTTCTAGAGTTGTGGAACTCTTTTCAGCTTTGAATATGATGAGAAAACTCTTCGTATGGGTGGACATATGCCATCAGAGTTTCCAGGAGCTGAGGTAGAGACTGACGAGTTCCCCCATATTGAGGCTACTATAAGAGGGCGTTGGGTATGTAGTATACTATAACGCATCAGGGACGAGATATTGGTGTGTCCTGATGCAGGAGAGAGCTAAAATCACTTCTGTCTCACGATAGATGAGACAAAATGAGGAAAACTGCGCTACCCATGACCTGGAGTTAGCAGTAGTGGTCTTTGCGATGAATATGTTGTTGGATTACTAGATGTGAGAATGGTTTAATGTTTTATTTGATCACAAGAGTCTCAGGTGTGTCTTCTCACAAAAGGACCTCAACTTGAGACATCGAAGATGCCTATAGTTCATCTTGTACTATTACCATTAGATAATCTATACTCCTGGGAAGGGAAACATGATAACAGACACCTTCAGCAGGAGGTCTATTCTACAACTGTTGAGTGAGGCATCAGAGCAACTAAAAGCACTGTGGATATCATTCATGGATAAAGATGGAACAGATTACCTCCAGTCTATGAATCTCACTCTTTCAAATCTTCATCAAATTCGGGGGAGGGGCGGTGTTCACAGGTTGAGACCTTGACTGCGAGACACGACATGGTTAGATATCATTAGAACAGTCTCCTGAAGGATTCTATGAAGGCGGGGAGCACATCATACTCTTCAGAAGATGCACTATGGTACTAATGATGTTTTGGGAAGAGGTGTTGAGGGATATCCATACACCCCATTTAACGGTAAATCCTGGAGTGGTGAAGATGTACCAAGACCTCCAACGTTAGTACTAATGGCTCAGGATGAAGGAAGTTGTGGAAGATTTTGATTCACGATGCATCACTTGATAGAAATTGAATACTACATAGAGCTGGAAAATTTTTTATGCCAATATGAAGAGGAAAACCATGACTTCCTATGGGTCTCACATAGATGAGGTTTGTGTAGATTTGGTCGGGGCGACAAGTGAACTTTGAAGTTCATTGGACCTTTCTATATTCTTAGCAGCATGGGCGTGGTGGCATACTATCTATCTACTTCCCCAAAAATGCACCATGTGCATAATGGTTTTCATGTGTCACAGGTGAAGAGATGCGTGAATGATCCATCACACGTTATCAACTAGGGAGAGTTAAACTTTGACAATGGGGAGACATTTACAGAGTTCCCAGTGGAGTTTGAGGATCAAAAAAATCAGGACCTTTGCAGGTGTTCAATACCTCTGGTGCGCATTCACTGATAGCATGAGAACCTCTAAGAGAGAACATGGGAGAAGGAGGCTCAAATTATTGCTCAGTACACTCATTTTTTGGTTTTTCCTTTCTTTTGGATTTCAGAGACGTAAATACCTAGGGGGGTAGAATTTAATGTCCTAGAATATCCACATTTTATTTTTATTTATAACGAATTATTTTGAGACATAAAAATCTGATGGCATCGGATTCCAAGGCCCGACATTCCCATAATAATCTGTCGATGTTTTTTTAGCTTTAATTAGCATGCATAAGTAGTTTTCCAAAAAAGGTAGAATAACTCTTAAACGGTTATCCAGATCAAAAATCTGAGGGCACCATTGCATTCAGGATGACATGTTTACCCTAAGGTGACTAATATTTAGTTGGAACATGCCTCTTGTGAGAAAACCTGAAAATGACATAACCGTAAATAAAATAATGAAATAAAGATATTTTATTTTTCAAATTCTTATAAATGACAAATTGTAAATTAGATTGAAAATATGAGACCACCACTGAACTCGTGAGGGTATGCTTTCTATAGGATGATACTAACATTATCCAACGTAGGGCACCTATGAATGTTTGTTTTTGGCGGTATATAAAATAATTAAGTAGCAATTATTTTATTGTAAAATCCATAATCTCAAAACAGTAACTCATATTGAAAATCAAATATTACTATTGGGGTCATTGGTGTGTGTTATCCATTGGCATATCCAATCCTCGGCCGACACGGGTCAAGGGTGAATGTTAATAATTTATTGATCATTTTTTAGGTACATTCAGTAAATGTGTGAGCAACATTTTCTATCTTTTGATCCATTTCTTGGATTAAAAATCTGAGGGCACTAACCACAGTAGATCTGGAGAAAAAATTTATGTTTTGAGACATTTTAAAAGAAATGAAATAAAAAAAATTATTATTTTATATTATATCCTCCTACAGAAAAACAGATGGGTGGGGCAAGCAATGTGTTAGGACAATAAATGTATTGATCAACCAAACCTATGTAACAACATCATTAGGGAATTAGGATGTTTCCTAATTGATGATCACCATTAAAATACAACATTGTTACATACCCTCCCACTCTCTTATATATATGGATCTTGGTGATGGGTATCGGCACAACTTCTCCATGAAATGAAGTGATGAATGAGTGTCGCGATGCCAAACCCTTTGAGGATAGATCCAATCCTATAGGGAGGTGATAGGTGACACCAAGACACAAACCAATGGGTAAAGTGTGAGTGTTTTCATTGGGAACCAGCTGCAGAAATGAAGAACATGCTCTACATTCAAGCCATTGATTCTCTCCAATGGGTTACAAGGTAGGGGTTATTTCGTTTGGGATTTTTTTATTTCCTTTTCCCTGGTATTGAAATTATACAAAGAATGCAGGTAAACTGACTAACTTGTTGATCCGCGATTCATTCATTTTGCAAGAGGTTGTTATAGTGTATCCTTGTGGGGTTTGATTGTTGTTTAATACAAGGAATAGTTAAACCCATTTTACCCTCCCTTTGATCATGAGATTCCATGGAGGGCGCATGCCAAACGAACCCAACCTGAACCCTCTGTAACATAGTTACCCTTGCGCCTTTTTTGTATGACTTCTAGTACTGCACACCAACCCGCTATGAAGGAGGCGACATGCCAATGTACTCCGCTGGAGGATGTTGAGGCATGAAGCTATAATGAACATTAGAGCGGCCAACACCTGCCGTCTGGGGAGGAGGTGGGGCGCGTCATCATGCTCCCCCGATGTGAAAAGGGTCCGGGACTCATCATCCATGACAGTTGGAGTATATATCTACCATAATAATCCTATGGTTAAATTATGGACCATTTGGAGCCATAAGGAACTGATTAGTACAATAATATTATTTTATTTAAGGTATTGTTAAAATTTTCACATTCATACATTAATAAGAATAATTTTTTTAATGTTGGATTCCCAAGAAGATAAATTCGAATACATATATTTCTATGAAATATAGTAAACATAACATCATAGTAGTGTTGTATTTTTAATTTTTTTCAAAAAATAAATTTATTAAATAATTAAAAAAATATTGATGTAGTATTTATTTTATCAAAGGAAATAACAAATAAATGTTATTAAAAATATTATAATAAATATAATTTGGGATAATTAATTTTTCCAATGACATTTATAGATTCTCTTGATCCCATTGGAATATAATAAAATATTTTTTTCGAGGATAACACCTTATCTTTATATTTCTAAAAACCAAAGAAATTAATTGATTCAAAATTTACAGAATTGATATTTTGTTAAAATAATGTTTTATAAAACTATTTAAAGAGAATAAAACAAATTTAAAAATATATAATAATTATTATATGTTCTGAAAAGTTATCAATTATTCATTTATTTTATAATTGAAATAAAATAAATAAATATTTCAACCTTTTAACATGGAAACATATGTTCTCTTAATTAAAATTTAATAGAATAAATAATTGTCAATTAAATTGATTAATTTTAATTTATATAAAAAATTTCATAATTGAATTGGTTGATGATACTTTAATATTATCATATATTATTTTTGAATATATATCATTTTGGAGGTATGTGGATTGATTTTTAAATTATTATAAATTAATTGTTTCAGAAATTCCCAAAGGGCCCCTCACCCCAATCAAAAAAGTACACCTCCTCACTCATTTATCCACAACATATTAAGCCTAAAAGTTCATGTATACCATACCAATATATCTTATAAACTTTTATATAAATATTATATAGGTCATTATATTCTTAATAGGCCAAATATAGTGCTCTAATAAGAGAACTAGAGGAGGCACGTCAAAGAAGAGGTAATATCATTTACCAATTATTTCAATCTTCTTTCCTCTTCTACATCCACCTAATGAGTGTTTTCATTATAAAGTAATAACTCGAGTAGAAATTATATACTGATAGGTTATTATTATATTGAATAAAACGATATTCCTCCCTTTACCCCTCCTATGAAACATGAAACCACCACACGTGCGTACGTGTGACTTACCGTCTCCACGACGTGGTGTACACTGTTTTTCTCCACCACATTTCTTGTATGCATATAATGATGTAAGTAATGAATATATATGATTATTATAACACGATATTGATTCATAAATATATTATTACATGAAAATAAATTCCATTTATGGGAATAATATAATCACTCATGCATACATTCACCTAACAGATTCCACGACATGATGAGATTTATTCTCCACATTAACCATTAAAAAATGATTATAAGGTATATATAATAAATAATAATTAAATATATGACCTAATAATGTTACTAGATATTCAGAAAAGTATATGTCATTTAATTTCTTCCATTCAATTCAATAAACAATAATAAATAACGTTATTGCGTACGTATGGCCTATCGTCTCCAAAAAAAGATGTATTCCATTTAATTTAAATATAATATATATATATATATATATTCATATACAGAATATATATGATATATAAATCATGATATAAATTATAGAATTATTTAAATAATGATTTATCTAATAAAATCCACAATAACAAATGTAAACAATGAAGATAAATAAAATGATTATTACCAACCATTTTTCATTAACATGGAATTGATAAAAAATTGGGTAATATAATGTCATAAATGAATCATATATGATATAATAGAAATTATTATGGTAATGTTACCAGTAAATAATATGTTTAATCCCACTATACAGGAGTTTTTGACACATTTGAAAGAAATCAAACCTAAGGTAATGGATAATTTTGCAATCTCATTGTTATCCTAGATTATTTATTCATACGTATTTACTAAGGTATATTTACCATTCACGTCCATGTTATCGAAATATAAAATTGTATTGATGATAATCTATTATCTATTTAATTAAATTTTACACATTGGTGAAGTTTATTAAATTGTATGGAAGGAATCATTCTTTCATTTTCCATACGAGGATCTTTCTGACTTTTCTAGAAAGAGTATGGGAATAATGTTTTTTATTTTATATGACATGAATTTATTTTTACAATTACATGTTCTAACAGCCCAGGAAAAGTGAGACATTAAAGGATAAATGTTAATACCCATTTCAACAAGGAGAAACTTACTTTTGGAGAGTCGACCTGATTAGAAAAACATAATTAAGCATGCTTGGCATGTAGTTGTAATCAAGATGGGTGACCTTCTGGGATGTTTCTCAGGGTGTGTGGGTGAGGCCAAAGCACACTGAAAGAACATGTGTTGTCCTAGGGGGACAATCATTAGTCTGATAAGAGTCCCAAGTGAGTAATAGAATATGGTGTTCTATGATGGAGTCCAAGGTATTACAGGGGACTCATGGGGTCAGATGAAAAGGTTCACGACCCGGGGAGGTGGGTTGTGAAAAAATGGTGTTAGAGCCAATACTCAGCTGGAAGTACATAGACACTACCTGGGTTTGAGGCTTGGGGTCCACATCGAGGGAGTGGTGCTTTAAATGGGTGGATAATGTAACATCCCTAGAAAAGTGAGACTTAAAAGGCTAAATGTTACTACAAATGTCAACAAAGTGCACCTTTTTTTAGAGCCTACCTGATTAGAACTCCATAGATAAGCATGCTTGGGCTGCAGTATTAATCTGGATGTCTGGCCTTCTGGGATGTTTATCAGGGTTTGTGTGAGTGAGGAAAAAACACACATGAAAGAACATGTGTTTTCCTGTGGGGACAATCATTATTCTGATATGTGACCCTAGTGATTAATAGCTTATGTTGTGTTTTGAAGGAAACCAAGGTATAATAGAGGACCCATGGAGTCAGAATAAAATGATCATGGCCCGGGGAGGTGGGTCATGACACATGCAGTCTTATTTTAATTAATATTCCTCTGCATTCTTTCAAGATTACTTTCAAATAAATTATTTTCATTTAAAATTGCGTAGAATTTTGAGAAAAAAACGTTTTTGAAAAATTAAAGATATTTACCTCAGGAATTAATTCATGTGTTTTATCAAATATTATATTCAATCTAAGATGACATAGGGTTGGTTTTATTTTCCTATTATTACATTGATTTGATTGTTAATATTAAAATATTATTTTTATGAAATCCATTTATTTTATATGGATTATGGTGGAATAATGTTTAAGAAATAGTTTTTATTTCATGGGTTACGCTATGTTGAATGATTTATGTTTTTTTGGAACATGTAAGAATGAATTCATTTTGAGATGGGTGGGACCAATATCTCTCTCCAATGAATTGGATAAATAGTTATATCTCATGAGAAAGACATGACTGATATTTCTTGTAAATCCAGTTCAGTAATGTAGGGCTGGAACGACATGTAAACCTAGTTCAGAAATGCATGGGTGGAATGGAAAGTAAACCCAGTTTGGTAAAGGACTTCGTCCACTATGATGTTCTTGAATGAAATTCCTTTGCTACTATGGAAATGATATTATGTGATTATTTATTTTCCACCACAATCTGCATTTTTTATTATAAGAGGAGATACCAAAAGAAAACAAGACTTTGAGTAGAGACACAAACATTTTTGGGTGGTCTAAAATAGTGGAGAACAGGTTGTCCTTCCCTAATCAATCCGACCACGTCCGATTCAATTTGAATAATACTATGAAAACAAACAACATTGTTACCTTGATCTACCACCATCAAGAGTGAAAAGTAATCCCCAACATTATTAATTTCACACCATGTATGAGAAAGATGTATATTATTGATTCCAATCTAACTCTTACATTTTCTAATAATGTATCTAATTGGCCAAGGGGTAGAAATCTTTCCATTCATCGAGTCATGTATGATCTTTGAATTAGTTTCAATATGAGAAATATATATATTTCTGCAAAAACACAAGATGACCACCATGTGAATTACCTTAGATTCATCTTGAACGGAACTACCTCTCCCATAAAACCCAGAAATGGAAAGCAGTATTCGTCCACTCCCTTCACACAGAACACTACCACCCCGAATAAAGCAGTATTCGTCCACTCCCTTCACACAGAACACTACAATATATGATTATAATAACATGATATTTATTCTTAAATAGAGTACTCCATGCAAATAAATGCTATTTCTGAGAATAATATCATCGTTTATGCATACATACGACATACTATCTCCATGACACAATGCGATTTATTCTCCACATTAACCATTAATGAATGATTATATGGTATATATAATAAATAATCATTAAATATATGACCTAATAATTCTACCCAATTTATGTATATATATATATATATATTTCATTTACGTTCTTCCAGTCAATTCAAGAAAGAAAAAGAAACATCGTTCAACCATACGTACCACATACTGTCTCCTAGAACAGTGTATTCTATTTCATTTATATGTCAATTTTATAAATTTATATAATGATAATATATAATATTTAAATTATATTTTATATTTTTGAAGTAATTAAATAAGGATATATGTAATTAGATCAGGAATAACAAGTTAAAAAGCAAACAATGAATAAAACGATTGTTACCAAAAATGTTACATCAACATGGAATTGATAGATAAAAGCTTAATATAAATTCATAAATGAATCATATATGATATCATAGATATTATTATGGTTATTTTAAAATTAAATAATATTTTTAGACCCACTATATAAGTGTTTTGGACAGATATGGAAGAAATCAGACCTATGGTAAGTGATAATTTTACAATCTTATTATTATCCAAGATTATTTATTAATAAGTATTTACAAGGGTAAATTTTTCATTCCTGTCCACATTAAGTAAATATATAATAATATTTATATTATTAATTTTTTTTAAAAATCAATTTTTCCATTGGTGAATTTTTTTAAATATTATGGAAGGAATCTTTCTTTCATTTTTCATAAGAGGTACTTCTGGACTTTTCTAGAACGAGTACAAGAATAATGTTTTTTATCGTATACACATGAATGTATTTTTACAGTTTAATAATTAATTATTACCACAAACAATCCTCTACATTATTTAAATATCATTTTCAAATAAATTCTATTCTTTTTAAATTTCGTTGCATTTTTAGAAAAGAAAACATTTTTAAAAAATAAAAACTATTTTCCTCAGGAATTATGTTCAGGTGTTTTATCAAAATTTATTTTCCATCTATGATGAAATAGGTTTGTGTTTATAGCCACATTATTAATTTTATTTGATAGTTTTAAGGTGGAATTATTTTTATGAAATATATTTATTTTATATGTATTATTATGGAATGAAGTTTAAAAAACCATTTTATTTAATGGTTTATAATATTATGAATGATTTATGTTTTTGTGAAAAATGTAATAATAATTTTATTATGTGATTGGTGGGACTTATATCTCCCTAAAATTATTTTGGTAAAGATTTATATCTCATTATATGGAATGAATATAATGATAAATAAATTTGGTTCAGTAATATAGGGCTGGAAGAAAAAGTAATTCAGATTCAGTAATGCATAGTTAGAGTGGAAAGTAAACGATGTTCAGTAAAGGACTATGTCCACTATTATGGTCTTAGAAGAGAAGACTTTGATACCATGGAAATCATATAATGTTTTTATTTATTGTAAAAAATACCATGTTCTATGCCAATGCTATTTTATCATGGTTAATGATCTTTATGATTTATGCCTTAGGTGATACAAAGATTTACATCATGACTGACAATTATGATATTATAAATTTAGGCTCATGTTTTGACAGTATTAGCTTTATATTTTGTTATATATTCATTATGTTTACCATTAATGATCATTTTAGATCACCCTTTTTATGTTTTAATTTCCCCATGATATAAGGAAATGTTATTGGTAGAAAAAAAGTGATGTTCATTATGGGAGATGTTGAATATATTACATCATGTTAGAATATTATGTTCCAAGTTTCTAATGGAACTAAACTAATACAATCATTGGGAGTCTATTTGTATAAAGTATTATGAAACACCCTGAGATTTTATGATACGTTTTCATTTAAATTTATTTGATGTCATGTGTTTTATGCTACACCAAGATTATCTGGTGCTATACGCAACACCGTATTAGCTTGCAGTATACACAACACTATTTTTGGATTGTGGTACACACAATTTCAAGTTAATTTGATAGAAGTCATTCTACGCAACATTGAGTGTGTATATATATATATATATTAAATGTATAATTTAAATATGGTTGTAATCTGTTATATGAAGCAACAAATGAGTCTTGCACAACCACAACCCTGACTTGGCTTTCATTACACGCAATCACGACCTTCCTCGATAGTATGTGTAGTATGCAATACCGTGTTTCACTAAACAACAATATATTGTTATAATATTATTATGGACTAGCCGTTATGAATTGTATTAAATACATTTTTAATTTTGTAACATTATTATTTATCTTAAACATTTTATAGAAAATGGTATGAGAACAAATTCAATTTTTCGTGTAAAATAAATATTTTTCAAAAAATGTAGTTTTGACGCCTTTTGACGGCGCACCCACATTAAATCTAGTTTTTGAAATTTTTATAAGTTCAAATTGACAAAATAAAATTGTTCCTTGGAATCAAGATATATTAATTTAATTTGGATAAAATTTTCAGATTATTCTGATAACTTTCATATTTTGATGAATAGTAAAAACACGCTATATTTTAAATAAAAACAACATTTTTCATCGCAATAATTTATATGGATAGATTATATTTTTAATTGGTTTTGAAGTGTAATTAGAATATATTTTTACCATTTAATCCAATTCTGGTCATTGGAATTAATTTCACTTTGAAATTGGACATAAACAAGTGATGATCTTTTCATAGTTATTGTTTCTTAAAAACACGATATTTGTTTTGATAACGGGAATTACATTTAAAATTAATTAATTCCACTTCTATGTTATGAATTTCAAAAAATATAAATCATTTTTGAATTTGGAATATCATATATAGCTTAGGCTGAAGTTTTGGTATTTTTCTGAAAAACATAAATTTTTGATGAATAGTGAAAACACTTAATTTTTGGTTAAAACTGACTTTTTTTTGATATAATCATTTATTTTATTTATATATTTTTAGGTCAAAATATATACATAATACTTATATATGTTCAATGAAATTCATTGGAATAATTTTATAATAATTTTAGTTTTATAAAAATTGTATTGAACTTTTCACCGTCTTTTACCCACCTTCTAGGAGCTTTTTCAATTGTTCATAAAACAAAATTTTACCAATTCATTGAGATGAATTTCAAAAATCTAAGAGACGTGGTTAATATCAAGGAGTAAAATGTGGTTCAATTAGATAAAAATAATTTTTGGTGAATAGTAACTGTTTACTTTTATTTACCACGGTTAAAGGTAAATAGTGTAATTCATGGTTAAAAGAATATTATAATAATTCAAAATTACCATGAAACATGTCCAAACCCTATTGGATAAGTAATGAAAAACCATTGGCATCCTTGGGTCTATTTTGGGACCCCATGGAGCCACTTATGAAAGACAATGACACATTAGATCAATTAATTTAATGTAAAGAGAAAATTGGCATTAACAAAAATACTTTAGTAATTAATTTTTATAAGTGGATATATAAATTATCATTTCGACTATAAATATTAATTGGAAATATAAAAATATTTCTTACATGTTGTAGTTTTTTTTATAATTTATAGAAATCAAATATATTAAATTATTTAAGAAACAATAATGATGTAGTATTTACCTCATTAATAAATGATTTAAATAAATAAGATTATAATGATTAAAATATTATCCAAAACATGTCCAATTCTGATTGGATGATTTTATTTCGACCATGAGTCATACTATATTCATCTTTAATTATTTTGGGACCTTTTGAAACTGAAGATAAGTTTATAATAAAATAATATTTCCACACCTTCCAAAAGAGCCCCTCCTCTCCCTTATAAAAGGAGACCACTTCTATGAAATTTATCACACCTCTCAAGCCATTTGGATCGACCAAAATCTGCCCAAATACGCTCCCTACATCCCTCTCCTCCCCATAGAAGCCTTACATTAGGTAGAAGGCACTTCAATAAGTTTTTTTGGTTCAAACCAAAGGAAGTTACCCAAATTAAAGGTAATAGTTTCTCTTAAGTTGTTTTCTTTTATTCTACTTCTCCAACCCCTAAACTCTTTTTAATCATTTATTTTGTGACAAAACCAGTATACTAAAAATACTAGGCTGTTGTTATGAGAATTATTAGAACTAAACTAACACACACCTCCATCTAAAGGATGAATAACATAATGTTTCTATGATGGCAAACTAATGCCTCACGAAACGATGATTGTTCGATTTTCTCTTACCGCCTCTCATAGTGGCCATTATGATGGCACTGTATTTATATATGATATATATTATGATTTTTATTTTCTTATTCTTCTTTACTTCCCAATTAAATCATGCCTTTATGGTTTCCATAGTTGGTAAATACGATAGTCTCATTTGAGGAAGTGCGGAATACCGCCCCCTCAAAGTGATGTGATTCGTTAATGCCTTATTTGGGATGTATGAAGGATGGAGTTAATGATATTATATATGATATTATACTAGAATTATAATATACCTATTCCATTAAAATAATAAATAGAAATGAAAATAGCGTTCATGCATACGTACGGTTTACCGTCTCCATTAACAGTGCATTTCATTTCTTACCTCCTTATGTTATGTACTATTATAAATACATGTATATGATGGAAATATAATAAATATATATGATATATAAATCATGATTTAAATTATGGAATTAATTATATCAGGATATAATTAATAATCACATCATGAACAACAAGTCCAAACACGTACGATAAATAAGACGATTTTACCCAAAACGTTGCGTTAACATGGGATTTATAAAAGAATGGATAATATAAAGTCATAAGTGAACCATATATGATATCATAACAATGAATTTGATTCTATAATAAGTCAATGACATTATTTAAATCATTATATAGGAGGTTCGGATTTGTACAAAGCAAATCGGACCTAAGGTAAGGGATAACCTTTCCAATCTCGTTCTTATCCGAGATTGTTTATTTGTAAGTATTTGCTGGGGGTTATTGTTATCATCCAAGTACATGTTTTCTAAAAGTGTTTTTATGCATGTTTAATGTCCTTTTTACCCATTTGGTCTTTTACTACATGGTATCTAAGGAATCTTTCTTTTGTTAACGTTACGAGGTACTTTTTTACTTTTCTGACAAAAGTACAAGGAGAATGTTTTTTAACTTATACGGCATGAAAGGATGTTTACAGTTTTATAAAGCCTTATTTTCATGAAGCTTACTCCAAAAGATTTCATGACTATTTTAAACAAAATATTTCTCTTTTAAAATTGCATAACGTTTTGTGAAAAGAAAATTATTTTGAAGAAGAAAGGATATTTTCATCAAGAATTCATTTCAAGTATTTTATCAAAACCATTTTCCATCTAAGATGAAATTATTTTAAATGTGTATGTTTCAAGTATAATGAATCTATGATTTAAATGGTTTCACTTTTCTTATGATGAAATGAAATCCATTTGTTTTATATGGATTATGTTATGATGGGATGATATTTATGAAACCCAATTTATTCTTTGGGTTTTGATGAATGATTTATGATTGTTTTGTGGAACACGTAAGAATGATTTCAATATGATATGGGTGGGGCCTATATCTCCCTCCAAAACATTGGTTAAATTTTTTTATCTCATGAGATAGACATGGCTGGTATAGCATGTAAATCCGGTTCAGTAATACAGGGCTGGAATGGCAAGTAAACCTGGTTCAGTAAGGGACTTTGTCCACTAAGATGGTCTTGGAAGCAATGCCTTGGATACTATTGAAATCATATCATGTGGTTAATGTTTTCCACAATTACTTGTTTATTACCATGATATTTTATCATGATTGATGTTCCATTATGATCTATGCCTTATGTACTTCCATGTTTTATTTTATTGCTCATGATTTTGATGTTTAAACATTATGTTCATGTTTTTAAGTGCAAATGTATATGGTTTGTTTTATTTTCTCCATGCTTACCCTTACTGAGAATTTGAACTCACTCTTCTTATGTTTTCATTTCCCCCGAGATTAAAAGAAATATTTTAGGTAAAGAAACAAAAAGGGGAAGATCTTTATGGGATAATTTTAAGATCTTTCACCATGATTAGAATACTATATTCCAAGTATCCAAAGACACTAAAATACTACAGTCCATGTGTGTCTATTTTTGTTATGTATTAAGTATTCTGCAAAACTAATGTAATTTCCATGTACGTCAAGCTTCGGGTCTCTACAGTTGGTATTAGAGGAAAGGTTTAGTTAACCATTGGAAATTAGGATGTGAAAACATTAGTGAGATCCCTGGAGATATTTCTAAGGTTTGTATAGGGATGTCCCTAAGGTTATGTATAATTATAGGTTATAGTCCTAGAATTATGTTAAAGATCTTAGAATTATACCTAAGATGTTAGTTATTGAAGTTACTCCCCCTTTATTATGTTTTTTACATATCATGATTTTTTACTCTCACACTATTCTTTTTGGGTTTTAGAAAATGGTTGGAAACAAGAAGATTCACAGTAATAGAGAATATGATGGACAATGGAATGATATTCTTCATGATCAAGCAATTGAAATGGGATTTGGAAGGTGAAACATCGTTATTATGCCTAATCAGCAATCTCATAATATGATAAATAATCTCCTCTTTGGTAAGTTTCCTGACTCAGCTAATAAGAGAAAGATGGAGTTTAATAATGACCATAGAGGAAATAAAACTCAATTTCCCTCATGTAGGTCATGTGGGAAGATGCATCACAGAGAATGTTTCAAAGGAACTGGACGATGCTTTGGGTATGGAAAAGAAGGACACAAAGATAGTAATTGTAATGGAAATGGTTCAGTTAACACCATGGGCATGGATAATGGTATTTCTCAGACATCAACAATGGTTAAGTGTTTTAAATTTGGAATGTACGGGCATTATGAAAACCAATTCCATAAGGGAAAATATCATAAAGAGAATCAGCATGGTCATAAGGGTAGTATTTATGTGGATGATGATGAAGAGACTACAAATGATATGTGAGATGAATGAATTGTTGAAGCTCGGTCAATGGTTTAAGAAGGTAGTGGAATGATTAGATGTTTATCAAGAGTAATGTTGTATAAGTAATCTCATGGTACAATGGAATGAAGATACATAAAAGGATTGTTACACTATTTACTTTCCTTATGTTTGTAAAGTGTATGATGAATGGTACCAGTAACCATGAAAGGTTATTCAGATATTTCTGGAAAGCACGTAATATGCGCATAAAAAAGTGATAAGGATATAATGAAATGTTTGATAGTATTAATGAGCTCATGGATTATATAAGGACAATGTGATATTATGGTTTGAGTATAAAGAATTTTTGGGATTTTTGTATGTGGAAATAGTTAACTTTTGACAGAATTCATATTTTCACTAAGGTTCAATGGGTATTCATTTTTCAATAAAATAAATGATTAAGGTATTCAAATGATTGGAATGTGATCAACAAGATGTAAGAGGAATAAATGATGGAATTCACATGCTCGGTAGATGACATTTCTAGCAATTGATTTCTTTATACTATAAGCTTGGACAGAAGTATTTTGGATAAGTCTAATGATTTGAAATGGATTATGTTGGACATAAGTTAGTATTGTTTAAAGCTAGAAATGTTTTCTATATTATTGATGGAAAGTCATAATGAAGTAATTTTAGAAAAAGTACAACCTGCAGGACGGGCGACAACCCGTCACGTCGGACAAGGCTGTGGGAATAGAACCCACAACCGAAGTGTGACAGGCCTTTATAACCTAACACTGGCCTACAGGAAGTCCCTGGTTAGAAGAAATTAGTTTTATTTTATTAAGAAATATGATAGTTGAAGTATAAGTCCATTTTTGGAATCATATACGATTAACCTCACCACATATAGACTTATGTATATAACTTTTGCTAACCTTATGTTTGAGATAGATGGAATGACCTATCATTCTATCGCATGATCTGCTAACACTTCATGGAAAACAAATTCAACTTCATTTCTTTAAGAGATGATGTGGAAATTTTTCAAGACATGAACAACAATTAGATTATACCAAAATCAAGTAAGAATTTATTTTAATTCAAAAATTCTTCAACATTAGGGAAATTATCCTGAAAGCCAAAAATGTTTTCCTAGAACTCTAATATTTGATGAATCAGATGTTATCTTAGATCATCACAAATCTATGACTTTGTGATTGTTGGCTTTTTCATAGCCCTCTTCTCTACCACTCTCCATCAGAACATGATGGTTATATTTCTCTTCCATATCCATATTTTCACCTATGTTCTTCTATGTGGAAACCCAGTGCTGAGTTGATTTGGGTAACCATTATGATTCTTACTTTAATTTTTAAAATTAGGTTTTTGTATTCCCTTTTTACGATGTGGGTTTCTATTAAAGAAACTTTCAAGTATTAAACCATTTATAACCCCGACGAATTTCGAGGGAGAAATTCATTTTAAGGGGGTATAATGTAACACCCCAAGAGTTTATGATAAGTATTCTTTTTAATTTATTTGATGTCATGTGTTTTATTCTACACCAAAATTATCTGGTTCTATATGCAACACCGTATTAGCTTGTAGTATACACAACACTATTCTTGGATTGTGTTACACACAATTTAATGTTTGTTTGATAGTAGTCATTCTACGCAACATTAAGTGTGTATATATATGTATTTTCAATGAATAAAAGAAATATGGTTGGATTCTGTTATACGAAGAAATAGAGGAGTCTTGCACAACACGAAACCCTGACTTGGCTTTCATTACATGCAATCATGACCTTCCTCGATAGCGTGTGTAGTACGCAATACCGGGTTTCACTAAACAGGGATATATTGTTATAATATTATTATGGAATAACCGTTATAAATTTTATTAACTAAATTTTTAATTTTATAACATTATTATTAATCTTACACATTTTCTAGAACATGGTAATAGAAAAAAATAAAATTTTCGAGTAAAATAAATATTTTTCAAAAAATGTAGTTTTGCCGCCTTTTGATGGCGCACCCACATTAAATCTAGTTTTTGACTTGTTTATAAGTTCAATTTGACAAAATAAAATTCTTACTTTGAATAAGGATATACTAATTTAATTTGGACAAATTTTTCATATTATTCTGATAAATTTCATATTTTGATGAAAAGTAAAAATACGCTATATTTTAATTAAAAACAAATTTTTTCATCGAAATAATTTATATGGCTATATTATCATTTTAATTGTTTTTAAAGTGTAATTAGAATATATTTTTACCATTTAATCTAATGTTGCTCATTGGAATTAATTTCACTTTGAAATTGGACATAAACAAGTGATGATATTTTGATAGTTATTGTTTCTTAAAAACACGCTATTTGTTTTGATAACGGGAATTACTTTTAAAATTAATTAATGCCACTTCTATGTTATGAATTTGAAAAAATAGACATAATTTTTAAATTCGGAATATCAAATATAGATTAGGATGAATTTTTGGTATTTTTCTGAAAAACATCAATTTTTTTATAAATAGTAAAAACACTGATTTATTGGTTAAATCCGACTTTTTATTTAAATAATAATTTATTTGGTTTAAATTTTTTTAGGTAAAAATAGTTACATAATACGTATATAAGTTCAATGAAATTAAATGGAATCATTTTATAATAATTTTAGATTTATAAAAATTGTATTGAACTTTTCACCGTCTTTTGCCCACCTCCTAGGAGCTTTTGTACTTGTTCATAAAACATAATTTTACCACTTCTCTGAGTTGATTTTTGAAAATCAGAGAGACATGGTTAATATCAAGAAGTAAAATGTGGTTCAGTTAGATAAAAATAATTTTTTTAATAGTAACTTTTTACTTTTATTTACCACGGTTAAAGGTAAATTGAGTAATTCAAGTTTAAAAAAATATTATAATAATTCAAAATTACCATAACACATGTCCAAACCTTATTGGATGAGTAATGGAAGACCATGGGAATCTGTGGGTTGATTTGGGGAGCCCATGAAGCCACTTATGAAAGACAATGACACATTAGATTAATTAATTTTATGTAAAGACAAAATTGGCATTAACAAAGATATTTTCGTAATTAATTTTTTTAAGGGGATATATATATTATCTTTTCGACTATAAATATTAATTTTAAATATAAAACGATTTCCTACATGTTTGAAGTTTTTTTATAATTTTTAAAAATCAAATAAAATAAATTATTTATGACACAATAATGATGCAGTATTTATCTCATTAATAAATGATTTAAATAAATAAGATTATAATGATTAAAATATTATCCAAAATATGTCCAATTCTGATTGGATGATTTTATTTCGACCATGAGTCATATTATCTTCATCTTTAAATATTTTGTGACCTTTTAAACCGAAGATATGTTTATAATAAAATAATATTTCCAGACTTTCCAAAAGAGCCCCTCCTCTCCCTTATAAAAAAAGACCACTTCTATGCAACTCCTCACACCTCTCAAGCCTTTTGGATCATCAAAACGTAGACCAAATAAGCTCCCTAAATACCATTACTCCACCTAGAAGCCTTACATTAGGCATAAGGTACTTCACAAAGACTTTTTGGTTCAAACCAATGGAAGTTACCCAAAATAAAGGTAATAGTTTCTCTTAAGTTGTTTTCTTTTATTCTACTTCTCCAACCCCTAAAATCTTTTTAATCCTTTATTTTGTGACAGAAAAAGTATCCTCAAAATACTAGTATGTTGTTATGAGAAGGATTAGAATTACACTTAAACACACCTCCATCTAATGGATGAAGAACATAATGTTTCTATGATGTCAAACTAACGCGTCACGAAACGATGATTGTTCGATTTTCTCCTACCACCTCTCATGGTGGAAATTATGATGGAACTGTATTTATATATGATATATATTATGTTTATGATTTACTTATTCTACTTTAATTTACAATTATATCAAGAATATATGGTTTACATAGTTAGTAAATACAATAATCTCATTTGAGGAAGTGCGGACTACAGCCCCCTCAAAGTGATGTGATTCGTTAATGCCTTATGTGGGATTTATAAAGGATGGAGTAAATGATATTATATATGATATTATACTAGAATTATAATATAACTCTTCCATTATAATGATAAATATAAATTAAAGTAGCATTCGTTTGTACATACGGTTTACCATCTCCATGAACGGTGGATTTCATTTCTTACCTCCATATGTTATGTACTATTATAAATACATGTATATAATGGATATATAATGAATATATATAATATATAAATAGTTATTTACATTATGGAAGTAATTAAATCACGATATAAGTAATAATAACATCAATAACAACATGTCCAAACACGTACGATAAATAAGATGATTTTACCCAAAACGTTGCATTAACATGGGATTTACAAAAGAACGGGAAATATAAAGTCATAAGTGAACCATATATGATATCATAACAATGAATATGATTCTGTAATAAGTCAACGACATTATTTAAATCGTTATACACGATGTTCAGATACGTATGAAGCATATCAGAGCTACGGAAAGGGATAAACTTTCCCATCTCCTTCTTATCTGAGATTGTTTATTCGTAAGTATTTGATGGGGTTATTGTTATCATACAAGTCCATGTTTTATAAAAGTTTTTTATATATGTGTAATGTCCTTTTTACCCATTTTGTCTTTTAATATATGGTATGTAAGGAATCTTTATTTTGTTTACGTTACGAGGTACTTTTTGACTTTTCCGACAAAAGTACGAGGAGAAGGTTTTTTAACTTATACGGCATGAAAGAATTTTTATGGTTTTATAAAGCCTTATTTTCATGAAGATTCCTCCAAAATATTTCATCACTATTTTAAACAAAATCATTTTATTTTAAAATTGAATAAATTTTTGTGAAAATAAATTGATTTTGAAGAAGAAAGGATATATTTATCATGAATTCTTTAAGTATTTTATCAAAACCATTTTCCATCTAAGAAAACATTATTTCAAATGTTTATGTTTCAAGTATAATATATCTATGATTTACATGGTTTCACTTTTCTTATGATGAAATGAAATCCATTTGTTTTATATGGATTATGTTATGATGTGAAGATTTTTATGAAACCCAATTTCTTCTTTGGGTTTTGATGAATGATTTATGATTGTTTTGTTGGAAAAGTAAGAATGATTTAAATATGAGATGGGTGGGACATATATCTCCCTCCAATGCATTGGGTAAATATTTATATCTCATGAGATAGACATGTCTGGAAGGGAAATTTAATCTGGTTCTGTAATACAAGGCTGGAATGGCAAGTAAACCCGATTCAGTAAGGGTCTTTGTCCACTAAGATGGTCTTGGCAGCAATGCCTTGGATACTATGGAAATCATATGATGTGATTAATGTTTTAACACAATTACATGTTTTATTACCATGCTATTTTATCATGATTGATGTTCCATTATGATCTATGACTTGTGTACATCCATGTTTTATGACATTACTCAAGATTTTGATATTTAAACTTTATGTTCATGTTTTTAAGTTCAAATGTATATGGTTTGTTTTATTTTCTCAATGCTTACCCTTACTGAGCATTTGAGCTCACCCTTCTTATGTTTTCTTTTCCCCCAGGATTAAAAGAATGATTTTAGGTAAAGAAACAAAAAGGGTAAGATCTTTATGGGAGATGTTGAAGATCTTTCACTACGATTAAAAGATTGGTTTCCAAGTTTCAAAAGACACTAAACTATTATGGTCCTTGTGTGTCTGTTTTTGTTATGTATTAAGTATTTAGCAAAAGTAATGTCCTGTCCATGTACATCAAGCTTCTGGTCTCTACATATTATGTATTATGAAAAATAAATTTAATGTCTATGTATGGCAATATTTGGCCATTAGAGGCATATCCTCACATACCCAAGATATCCTTCCCATTCATCAAGAGTTGGGCCCCACAACATGATATAAGACACAATAGCAGGAATAAATATCACAAGATCAATAACTGCATGGTCAATATCCACCTACTCATAAATTATAGTACCATCAACTACACACATAACAAGGTCTCCATCAATAGGATAAACATGGTGAATAACTAGGCTAGGGGATTCCTCCCCCTCAACATAGGATTTGAAATCATCTCTAATAGCTCTATCAACATCATGGAGTAATCTCGGTCTCTCCACAAACCTAGAATAACCTGGAAAATAGAGATAAAAAAACATCCCAAGGAATATCATGTTCATCATTCCTATCACGGTTAATATTACCATAACTTACATCTTCGTCAGCATTTCCCATGCCTTTTCCATCTCCATATTACTTACTATTTTCTTATTCTTCA
This sequence comes from Viscum album, assembly GCA_963277665.1. Classification (NCBI taxonomy): domain Eukaryota; kingdom Viridiplantae; phylum Streptophyta; class Magnoliopsida; order Santalales; family Viscaceae; genus Viscum; species Viscum album. The sequence goes on along the minus strand of OY728135.1, from coordinate 502,401,675 downwards.
TATTTACCATTTTCATCATAATTATCATAATCATAATCATCATATTCTTATTATTTATCACCAATATCATCATCCATTTAATTTACATTTTCATCAACATATCACTCAATAACATCATTAGAAACATTAGATTCCTCCACTAACCTTCTTTCACAAAAGGGAGTATCATTAACATGGAGAGATCATAGAGGGCTAGGCTTGACAAAATTGTTAACTAGGATTTTATGAAGGCCGTGATCACTACCTTTATCATATAAAAACTCTATATACACACTAATTGATGTAGAAGGATCTACTTATCCTCATATGAGTACAGAACCACTTTATCTAGCTATAACCTATTATCCACAAGATTCCTTCGTCCTGTTGGGTGATCAAAAGAGTTTAAATCCTAATCATTTTTACCAATATTTTAAATCCATTTCTTTTTCCAAGAGTTCCAATAAATTTCCTTTATCTTGAATAGAAAACAACTTTATAACCATTTATCATGATTCTAAAAAATTCATTATATCTTCCAATGTTAAACTCCATATAATTATAAAACTAATGCACTTACCTATGATAGAATAGCCTCAAATTGTTTTAGAACCACTCTACCTATCTCTGGTCTTCCATTACTCTAATCACGAATGATCTAATTATCATCGAACACTCAATATTCACTTATTAATTTGGAACTACTATTTATTATGAAAGATATCGATTTCACAGCTCAATAGATATGGGAATAGATTTTGATCTTTTGTCATTGAAGTAAATGACATTATGGGAGACGAAACTGCTACTCACTTAACTCAAGAAATTTCAAACAGGGTTGAAGGCTTGGATGAGGTCGATGGAAGGATAATAACTGTAAAAGGAATGGTTATGGATATGTTAAAAACAACAGTGCACATGGGAGATAGAATAATTATTAGAATAAGTGACAAATTAATAACAATTAGGGAATCTAAAATTGAAAACAAAAAATTTCAATGGACAGTAAATTAGATAAATAACCCATAAATAAATATAATCCACATTGACTTAAATTTAAATAGTGGGTTATTTGCAATGGTGGGAATTCCAATGATGGGTTTCTATAATAGTGGGAAAAATACAAAAGTAGGTAAACTAAAATAGTTGGTAAAAAACAATGGTGTGTAAAAAAAGGTTGGTTAAACTCCAACTATGGGTAAACTCCAACGGTGGGTAAACTCCAATAGTGGGTAAACTCCAATGGTTGGTAAAATCCATGTGTAGGTCATCATAATATTTATATTAATTAAAATTAACCTTGATTAATTCCTATTTGACATAGTTCATTCTCCAAGAATTCAATGGTTAGTAAAAATTTCTGTATGATGATGCTCAATTCCAATTTATTCAAGAGTAGTATCTCCCTTTTGAAAATGATTTTCCAAAAAGTGATTTATTGCATTAATGTGTTTTGTTATAGAGTTAGATAAAATATTTTTATAAATATTTATAGCACCTTTGATTTAAAAATATTTAGTTTTATCTTAGGAATGATATCCATAGTAAAAAAAGTGTGATATTTTCAGAACAATTGAACACATCTGCTACCTACAACTATATAGTCACCTTCAGAAGTAGATATTACAATATTTTTTTTTCATACTACACAAATAAAGTAGATATTTTACCAAAGTGTGTAATTATCTAGAGACTATCTTCATAAGAAACATTGAAGCACTAGAAATCCATTTGAATAACTAACTTGGTCAAATTCCTGTTCTCTATGCCAAAAAAATTGTAAACTGGGAGTATACATGAGGTATTTAAAAATAAATTTTATAACAAGTACGTGTGTCTCTTTTGGGATTGATTGAAATGACGCACACACACACACATACACAATAAACACAATTTTATGTTGGATAGAATTTTGGTAGATAAGTATTCCAATCATACTACTAAAACCCCACCTTATGTAGCTTAGAGTCGGTGGATAGTTTATTAAAATGGCCAAAATACTAGATATCACATCACCAAGTATAGACAATATATGTATAATTTATGAAATGAGATACATAATTGATTCCATTATTAAATTATTCAAAAAATAAACTAATAACATAATAAAGGAAAAAAATTAGTTCCTTGTTACTTATTCAATGATTTCATATTCAAAACATGGAGATAGAAATAAAAATAATGGATAGATCAAATTATTAGTAATAGTGACATATATAGGTAATATGTTTCAATAATAAATGAATAATAATAAAAGAAAAATAATCAATATAGCATGGTGAAAAACTGAAAAACCCACACCATAAATACAATGACCATTTAAATTTATCCATTGGGTTTCATCATAGTAAAAATCATCTAGATAAAGATAACTTAATGTCGAATGAAGAAAACGATTAATTTTGGGATTTAATGTATCCAAAACATGAACCATCATACCATCAAGTTGAATTGATTATATGGGGAAAACCAATCTAATTTTATTTGGAAAATAATATAAAGGTTTCGTCACAAGATATTTTTTCCCTCTAGGCATGTCAATGCATTGAGTGCAATAATGGGTCCCACCTATCACTGTATCTCCAAAGAATCATTCATACATTGAATCAATTAACGAAAAATATGAATTATTAGAATATCTATATTGATTATATGATTCACAGAATGTTTTTTAAATATATAAAAATAACTTCAAATGAGACCGTTGAATTTTTTTGGAGGAAAATAAATTTTAAACATTGCAATCTGTCCCATACCACATTGAAACATTTATTTCATAATCCCAATGAAGAATAAAATAAAAAAACCTATAATATCATGATAATAATAAGACTCATTCTATGATATATCAAGTGAAGTAACATCAAAACAAGGAAGGAATAAGTGGTGAACAAGGCATATATCTTACAGAAGTAAACATTCGATGAAAAAAACACTTTTTTACATTGGAAAGTAGAGTTATTTAAAAATAATAATTTTAATAATATATAAATATTTTAATAATTTAAATACAAAAAATAGTTATGGATAATGAAATTATAATTTATGCACAAATTATGTCCAACTGAAGTGAAAACATGTACAAAGTGTTTTTATGACACTTTAGAAATGATCATTTTTAGTCCAGTTTAAGGGAAATATTAAATAGTATTTAAAATATAAAAAAAATAAATGTTTGTATAAATCTAGAAAAAAAAAATTTTGTTTTTAGATATAAAATGATATATTTTATATGAGGATCAATATCTTAAAGAAGACCAGATATGGTACATGAAAATGGGTATGAAATTGGGATGTTCCCTTAAACAGAGCTAGCATAACTAAATTAATTTAGAATAAAACCATATAAAACATGTATTTACCATAAAATAAAGAATAATTGGGATGGGTAAATATATTTGGAGAACACAGATAGAAGTTTGGATGAGAACATAAAAAAATTAAATATTTTATTTTGGTGAAGTTAGAGAAAGCATATCTTTAAGGAAAAATGGGGGTTCAGGAGGAATCTGTTAAAACATTATAATCATTTGAATCATATGAAAAAATATTTAAAATATTGAAATGGAACATTGAATACCATGTTGATAAATTATATCATTTTTGTGACATAAAAATTAATTATAAATACACATTATGTTATACATAATTGGTGAATAAGGCATATCTCACCAAAATAATGGTGAGATGAGAAAACCCTTATGTGAAGTCCGAATGCATTCTGCACTTGATCTTAATGTCATGGATAATGAAATTAAATTATTTAATTTATACATTAAAAACCATATATTGTTTTATTTAGATTATTATAATCATATTAGATACATTTATATCCTTTTTGATGAGTTATGTTACATAATTCTATCACCAAGGAGCGTTCGTTTCCATGTTTTTCAAGATCGGTTTACCTGTATACATGTATGAGAAATCATGTAAAAAGAAATTAATTGTCTATAGTAGATATTATATGTTATTAATGAACTTATATATAAATAAATGGTAATATATTTTATTTTTAAATATATTATATGGATAAATAATTTTATTAAAATTATGTGATAATTATTTCGATTAGTGTGGCACATTTTCAACCATCATGAACTAGTTTTGTATTATTTAATAACATTATGTATATATAATAGTTAAATAATCTCAAATAAGTTATAATAAATTTATTATAGTCTTTATTAACCATAATAATGGTTTTTGACCATATTTGTCCAAATTATTGAAAAATGAAAACTCATCATCCAAAAAGGCGGTAAATATTCACATCACAGATGATGTATTAATTTTTAGAATAAAATCGGAATTATATGAGGTTTAATGATATATTTTACACTAAAATAACAAAAATAAAATATATAAATTTTAATGGATACATAATATAAGTTTTTCAATTTAGTCAAGGATAGAATAATGATAAAAGAAATTAAAAGAAATTGAATGGGAATGAAAAATGATTTACCTCTTGGAATCTTCTCCTTGAGAACCTCCTTAATGAAAATGATTTTGGTATTTTATTATAACAATGGTCTCTTTAAAATGAGGTATGGGTTTGGTAAATGTTTTGGGAATTATTTAGATATGATCCAAGGCTTTGGTGAGGTGAGGAGAAGATTTGGTGATGGGTAGTATTTATAATGGAAGAGAGGGGTGTTTTTTGATTATTCTGATAATTATATCATTATTTTTGATAAAGACATGAAATAATGATAACTACATGATTTAATATAGTAATTAGGTCATGTGTGTTAAAAAGGGTTCTTAGATCATCCATGTATCATCTATGAAACAATAATTCAAGTATTTTTCTTATACTGTTAATAACGGTATTTCACTATTCACAAAAAAACATCTACTATTTTAGAAAAATCAAAGAAAATCAGCGTAACCATTTTATAATGTGTTGAATTTAAAAATAAACTCCATTTTATGAAAATAAAATTCTTAATATAGAAATTTCAATTTCTTATTAACATCAAAATTTATTCAAAAAATAATGATTTGAAATTCTATATGGTTTGATAACATTTTGAAAATTTAATTATGGTCTCATATAATTATATTAAAAAAAAAGAAAATATAATATTAAATTAGGAATCTATTTTGTGAAAATAAACATTAATTGAAATCATTATATTAATTATAAAAGTTTAAATAAACATTTACAATTTACAAAAATAAAAATAATTAATTTATCAATTTTACACATTTATATTCTTATTCCATGATATAAATTCAATATATTATCATTAATATGATTCATATATTATAGATATACTTTCAGAGGTGACGTTACTATTTTATTTGTCATATTACTATTCAAAATGGTTACATTATCAATCCAATGGTCACAGTACTATTCATAAAAAATAATGGTTATCAGAAAAATACAAAAAAAATTACCAATTTTTTTTTGATATTAATATTGAAAAAATAATGATTATTTTTTAAAATATTATTTATATATGTTTCAAAATTTTGTTTTAAAAAATTTGCGCCATAAAATGGATATATAATTGGTTTTTTTTAAAAAAATATATATTTTAGAATAAAAATTGGTTTTATTCTAAAATAAAGCCTAACAAACTTATTGAATGAGTTAAATAAATTTTATTAAATATATAACATAAGAATTTTTTCAATATCTTTCAATAATTTTGGATTAATTTAAAAAATTTCATGTTTGGGAAAAAATAGTTTTTTGTAAATATACATCCTTCTAGTTCAATCGGTTTTCCATTCAAATTAATTGGTCACGAATTAATTAGTTTTATAAACTTCTGTAAAACTTATTTACATAATAACATCCATTACAACCATTATCAACTTCTTTAATCATAATATTTAGTAATTCTAAATCACTTATGCTATCAAAGAAGCTAAATTTAGAAGAGACATACCTAAAATCTTGGGATGTTACATTCTCCCCTCCTGAAAAAAATTTCATCATTGTAATTTGAAATTTAACTAAAAAAATTAATAGATGATACTATATATTTCCTTTGTTGGAAACCCACATATAAAATAGTGTTAATAAAATATTATCTGAATAATAGGGAATGTAAAAATCAAATGTCACAAAAAAACTAGGAATTCGAATATGATAATATTAATGAAAAATGATAATATGGATATAGAAGAATAATTTAACCATCATGTACGGTTGGAAAGTGATATATGAAATGGTTATTTTTTACTTTAACCACATAATAACTTCAAATCTTTGGATTGGTTAAAATTCCATTGATTTCATATAAATAAAGGTACAGAAATAACATTTTTGTTTTAAAATAAGTTTTTTCTAGAGTTGAAGGATTATTGTAATATCCAAATAATCACATGAAAAATTAAACACAATAGATCAATTTTTATTTCATAATAATAATCTCATCATTTCACTGTTCTTTGATATATTTCCATATCATCCCCTACACCTGGAAATGAATGATCAAGATGAAATTTTCACACCTGAAGCACATTAATCGAATCTTATGGTCTTCAATTACATTCTATAAACATTAAAGGTTTATTGAAACCTGACTTTTAGTACATTTTATCAATGGAAAATAATTTCCCATGTTTTAATAAATCATTCCATATTTATTTAACATTAAGACACTTCTAAAACTTTTCCTTTGACATTCAACATCAAAATAATTAGAAGGTAGGACACTAAATTTCCAAAATCAACTAAACATAATATCTCACAAAAAATTTAAATCCTATTATGAAAAACTAAATATATGAATATATTATTATACTTTTAACCAAGATTAAAACAATCATGCTTCCAATATTAAAATCATAGGTTGTGGAATATATTTCTTAAATGAAAACATGTAATAAACCATGAAAAGATAGCACAAACCATCAAATCACTATCATATTTATTCATCACCAAAAATTTCACATTAAAATAATTTTATCATTGCAATATAATAATAATGAAAATATTAAGGGTTATCTTTCCCTCAACCATGTATAATACCAAATATTCCAATCGGTACAAAATCAATTTATTTTGGTACCATTCAACATATTATTTAAAATCCATAAATAATAAGAACAAAAGTACACTCATTATATATTTCATGATTATTATAACTATAATATCATAAATTAATTATTCAATCTAATAAAATGGATGTATTTATCATATCCTTATATCTGAGGTAGTAGTATAAGCTTGACCATAATCCATTATCTTTTTCGGGGGTGTTTTTATTTTACGCTTGATACATTTTTGTGAGTAGTGTATAATCTCTTTATAGTGGAATTATTAAACATTAGAAACCTTTTTTTACCATTTCAATAATATTAGTGGTAGAATTTATCTCTGAACAGGTAGAAAACTCACATTCCTTTTAAAAAAGTACTAGGTTGTTTCTTTCCACAATTATCACATGTGGGAAAATAATTATTTTTCTTGTTTCTTTTATCAATATATTACTTTATAGTAATCTTGTTATCATGATTCCCTTAAAATACATAATACATATAGAATTATTTCAATATTTCATTATCATATAATTTTATTTCATCATATGATGATAAAGTTTAGGATACATGTTCTCTTTGAAATACTAGTGTAAGACCATAAAAGACATGATCCCTATTATTCATAGGGTCTTGTGAATTTACTATGTTCCCATTTCATCCACTAGGATCCATTTCTATATAATTGATACTCTAAATTAGGTTATGAATCAAAATTAATTATTTAAAACATTGAAAACACTTAAAATAAAATATGTTTTTTATGGATAAACAATCTCATAATCATAAACATGATTTATTTGGGGATAAATTAATTTTTTAATCCTATATAATGGTTTGAAAATAGAATGTGAATTATCAATATCATATCCCCAATAAGTGTCAAACCGGATGAATATTAGGCCCAATGTTTGCATACCAAGTTCTACAGAATAAGGCATGTCGTAACATATTAGAGTTGTTAACCCTATATACATCTATTCCAGAACCACATCCACATATATTATCCAAACATGAATGTATTTCATAGTATAAACACATAATATCTACTATAAAAATAATCTAGGATATTATTTTATACATATCCGTAAATTCTATCTTATGTTTATATTCCTTATACATTGTCTTCTAAATATAGTTCTCATGGGTTCTACTAAACCGGTTCTATTACCAACTGTAGTAATCCCGACCTTAGTTTCCTAGAGTCAGTTTTCATATTATTACAATGATATATATATTATAGATCTCATCACACTATATTGAATAATTTAGTAGTATTTAAGAATCTAAAAACATATATGGTTAGATTATTATATTTTAAAAAATAAATATCAAACATATCAAAAGTAAATAAACTGCTTCATTGTTACTTACTCAATTATTTTATCTTCAAAACCTGGGGAAGGAAAACAAATAAATGGGTGAGCTCAAATTCCTTGTAAGGGTTAAATATAGATGATAATGAATTAATATTATCTGAATCATAATATCATAGGCAAAATAAAAATGGAATTGTGAAAACCTGAAAGACATAGGTCATTAATAAACATTGAATAAAAATACTCCCCTATAATTTTTCATAGTAAAAATACTCTGGATAATGATAACGGAATGTTGAATGTAGAAAATGAATAATTATTTGAAATCATGTATATATCACATGATCTATCATACAATCAATGCGGTTTAAGTGTTTGTGTAAAAACCTATCTGATTCGATATAGAAACTAACATGAATTGTTTGTCGAAAACTAGTTGGTCTCATGATACCTCTTGATGCATCGAAAGGATCTATCCTGCCCCACCCATCCCTTTAATTCCAAAGTATTATTCATAAATTTATTCAATTAATGAACAATATCACTTCTCACAATATCATTAATGAGTACCAAATTCAAGAAATTATATGACATTAATAATGATACACGTAAATGAGACCATTTAATTAAATTTATGTAAAATAATCTTTTAACATTCCCATGTGTCCCATTCAAAATTATAACATTTAAATCATATTCCATATGATGGATTAAAATTAAATGAAACATAGAACATCATGATAATAATGAGACATGAGATATTATATATAAATGTCAATACATACACTATAGACAGGGAATAACTGGTATACAAGGAATATATTTCACATATGTAAAAATGAGACCAGAAACCCCCTTTTTTAATTTGTATAGAAGTGTTATTTTGGAAAATAATTTTTATTTTTGTATAATCATATTGTTAAAATTTATACCCAAAAAATAAAATGGTATGGAACATGAAATTATATTCTAGTAACAAATGATGTCCAACTGATGATAAACATGTAAAAATATTTTTAATGAAACATTTGTAATGATAATCGTTAATGTTATTTAAAGAAAAAATTAAATTGTCATTAAAATATGAATGGAATAGCTATTTGTATAAAACAAAAAATTAGAAAAAATATTTCTTCATTTTAATATGGGTTATTATAGAAAAATATTGGTATCAAAAAATAGATTACGAATTGTACTAGAAAAAGGGTGTGAAATTTGGTTGTTCCTTTAAATTGAGCCTACTTAACAAAATTAAATGAAAATAAAACATTATAAAAAATGTATTTATTGTGAAAGAAAAAACTATTGAGATGGGTAAATATATTTCGATCATAAAAATGAAATTTTGGAAAATTATTTAAGTATATTTAATAATTAAAATTGAGTTAATAAAGAGAAAGTGTAACCGAAGGAAAAATGGACGTTTGGAAAGAATCCCATACCATTTGGTAATAAATCAAATAATATGACCAAATATTAATTATAATAAAATAAAACACATAATATCATGATTAAAAAGTAAATCATGATATGATACATAAAAGGTATGTATAAATAAACCACTGAAAATGTAATATCGTTGAATATGGCATATCTCTCCGAAATAATGGTGAGAGGATAAGACCCTATCATTATGTCCAAAAGTGTTATGAACCTCAACATAACATTCTAAATAATCAGATTAAATCATTTAATTAACTAAATTTTAAAATTTTCTTAAATTTCTTAATTTTATATGATTTTACAATGTTTTTATGTTTTTTATGAGTTATATGATACAATTTTATCGCCCGAGAGCGTTCATTTCTTGGGTTTTCATAATCGGTTTACACGTATATATATATATGGAAAATCAGGTAAATTGATGATAGTTTCCTCTAATTGAAATTATATGATATTAATGAAATTATAGAATATTTAATGTTTATATATTTCATTCATTTATATGTCATGATGATGAGTTATTAGAAAAAAATTTAATGATAATTGTTTTGATTGATTTGGCATTTTTTTCGACAATCATGAAAATAGTTTTGTCTTATGAATCGACATTAAATATATAAAATGGTTCAAGAATCATAAATTTGTTTTAAAATTATATTATAGTATGGTTTAACCATAAAAATCATTTTATTACTACCCTTTAAGTCTTAATTGAAAAACAAGTACTCATCATCCACGATGGTGGTAAATCATCACCGCACAAATGATGTTTTCATTATTAGAATAAATAGGGGAAGTAAGGGATTTTATGATGAAGTTTTTATTAAAATAATAAAATTATAATATATATAATATAATGGACTAATGAAGTTACTTTTTAAAAAAATTATATGGATATAATTAAAATAAAATAAAATAAAACAAATTAAAAGGGAATGAAAATGGACTTACCATATGAACTCCTATCCCTGAGAACCTCATTAATGAAATTGATTTTAGTTTTTTTTCATAAAAAGGATTCCAAAAAATGGGGGACTTTTGAGATGTGTTTTTGTTAGAAATAGGAAAATCTCCAATGCTTTGCTGGTGTGAGGAGAATATACGGTTAGGGTTGGCATTAAAGTGGAGGAGATGGGTGTTTTTTGATTATTCTAATCAATATTTTATTATTTTGGTTGAAGGAATGAAATAATGATAATACTATTACAAAATAAGTAATTTATATCATATTTTTTGATTCAATAGTTCTTACAAAATCCATACGTCATTTATGATTTCATAATTAATTTATTTATCTAAAACTGCAAATTACTGTATTTCAATATTAACAATAAATTAAACTATTTTGGAAAAATTATTAAAATCCACCATAACCATTTTTTAATAAATAAAATCTAAAAATGAAATAAATTATATGAAAATTATTTGATAAACATGATAAATTAAATTTTAAATTAAAATCATCCTTTATTTGGATAACAAAAATTTAAAAATTATAACTGGTTTTAAAACAATTTGAGAAATTAATCAAGGTGTCTCAAAATATATAATAACCACAAGAAAAAAATATTAATTGAATTATATATTTTATGAAATTATATATTCTTCTAAATCATTATATTAATTATAAAATTGTAATTAAAAAATAATGTTTCACAAAAATAAAAATAATTAATTTGTCATAACTGGAAAATTTATTTTCTTATTCCATTATATAAATTTATTATATTTTCATTCATAGGAATACTAAATATTACTTACACATTAATAGGTGAAGTTACTTTTCTATTGGATATATAACTATTCTTAATGGTCACTTTATTATTCCAACAGTCATATTATAATTAATCTAAAATTATTGTTATCAGAAAAATACCAAAAACATTACCAAACTAAAATTTTCTAGTAGGATTTTAAAAATAGTGTTCATTATTATCAAATATAATTTATAAAATTTTCACAATTTAGTTTTCAAATATGTGGTCCTAGAAAATTTGGAAAAATTGATTTTTTAAAATATAGATTTTATGCCTAAAATTGGTTTTATTATTATATTATTCCAATAAATAATATTTAATGAATTTAAAAAATTTCATTGAATATTTAACATTTAAATTTCATAAATACCTCTAACAAATTAATGATTAATTTATAATATTTCATTATTGGAATAACATATTTTATAAAAATACATCGTTTACGTTATATTGGTTTTCAATTCTATTTATTTGTTAACCAATAAATCAATTTTATAAACATTTATAATCAAAATTTACGTAATCTCATTCATTCCTACCATTCCCAACATCTTAATCCATAATATTTAATTATTTTATAAGCATGTATGCTTATAAAGAAGTTAATTTGAAAGAGACATACCATAAAATCATGGGGTGTTACATTCTTCAATCCTTCCAAAAATTTAGTCCTCACAATTTAAATTTGAATTTAAAAAATTAAAGGATGAAAAAATAAAAATTACATTGTGTGAAACAGTCTTCTAATATATGGTTAATAATATATTCCAAAAATAACAAGGAAAGAGAAAAGGAATGGTCACCATAAAACTATGAATTTGAATTGGATAACATTAGTGAAAAGTATAAATATGGGAAAAGAAGAATAATATAACAGTAATTTTATCATTTAGAGTGATTGAGAACATGAATATTAGAATATTAACCATCACAAAAATATAAATCTTGTGATTGGTTAAATGTCCATTGATTTCTCATAAATAAAATAAAGATGATAACATGTTTGATGAATTGTTTTTAGAGTTGAGAGAATCTATAATATCTAGATAAGATCTTGAGAAATGAAACTTAATTAACTTCATTGTCATAGGGATAATATCATACTTTTTTGTTCTTTGATCAATATTTACATCAATCCCTATACATATAAATGAATGATTAAGATGAAATTTTGACGCCTGAAGAACTTTTAACCAATCATATGGTCCTTAAGTCATTCATTTGACATATAAATGTTTTCTGAACCATGATGGTTATCACATGTTATCATTTCAAAATAATTTTCAATGTTAAACATGATTTATTCCCCAATTATATAATTTTATGACACATTTAAAACATTTCTCCCCACTTTTAATGACAAAAAAATATAATGTAGCTCAAAAAATTTCCACAATCAACTTAACATGTGATTTATAAAAATAATGTAGATCTTATTATAAAATAATAAATATATTAATAGCTTAGTATCAATTAAAAAATTATGAAAACATTCATGATTCCAAGAGTAAAATCATATGTTCTCAAATACATTCCTTAAATCCAAACATGTAATAAACATTACATTCATAGAACAAAGCATCAAATCACTAACTAATTTCTTAGTCAATAATAGTTTTCCATAAAATTACCTTTATCATTATTATATCAACCTCATAAACATAGTAGGGGTAATATTCCCTACAATAGTGTATTTTTTCAAATTTTCCACATGAAACGGTATCACTTCCTTTGGTTCCATTAATTAAATAAGAAGATAATGGGTAGAATCCTTATATATTTAATGATTATTATAACCAGAATATCAAGACATAAATATTTAATCCAAATACATATATATATATAAATAATTTCAATTTATTTTATTTAGGTTCATAAGTTTGATCATGATCCTTTATATTATTTTAGTGGATATTTACTTGATGCTTGAGAAATTGATTTTTGGGGGTTTTTATCTCCTTGCAGTTGAATAATTTTAAATTGGATAAAATTTTAGTACCCTTGAAATCAGAGGAATGGTGGGATTTCTCTCCACACATTTATTAAATTTCCATTCCTTTTAAAAAAGTACCAAGGTGTTTCTTCTCCACAATTATAAAATGTGTGGAAATAATTATTTCTATTATATTCTTTATCTATATTTTTGTGGCAGTACTCATGTTCTCGTGCTTTCCTCCAAGTCCATAATACTTATAGAATTTTTTTGTGTCTCTTTAAAATATGATATTATTTCCAAATTTTATGAGAATGTTTTGAAGTCTTTTTTACTTTGAAAGATTGGTATAAGACCGTAAAACTTAATATTATTCTTACTATTTGGATCGTGTGAATTGATGGTGTTAAAACTTCTTCATCTAGAAAACATTTATAAATATTGGAATAAATTAAATTAGGTTATTAATAATAATGAATAATTTAATATATGGAAAACACGTCATATATATATAAATGTTTATGCTTAGATAATCTCATAATTAGAAAGACGATTTCTTTGGGGACATATTTACTTTTGAATCACTCATAATGGTTTCTAAATGGAAAAATAATTATCTTCATCATATCCCATGGTATTGTAAAAAAATTAATAAAGTAAGGCCTATTTTCATGTAATATGTTACACTTAGTTTGACAAGACAATCCTTATTGTGGTTTTAACCACTCATTTCATCTCTTCCAGAATAACGTCCACTTGTAGTATCTATATAGGGATGAAGTTCATGGAAGACCAACTAAATTACTACCTTACCAAATTTATAGGACATTATTCTTTTCTTATAATTAGATTCTATCATAGCCTTATGTTACCAAATTTGATTTTCTAAATCATGTTCCCAATGATTTTACCAAACTTGTTCTGATACCAACTCTAAGAACATTGACCCTAGTAGCCCAAAGTTGTTAGTCCTTTTATTACAATGAAATAGATACTAGAGATAACATCACCAAGGAATAATAATTTTATTATTCCTTAAAAACTAGATACATACATGCTTCTATTTTTACATTGGAAATAAATAAATATAGAACATATCAATGGGAAATAACATAATTCATTTTAAATTATTCAAATATTCCATATTCAAAAAATGGAGAGGGAAAAAATGTTTGAGATCAGATGCGCTATAGGGGTTATATATAGTGAAATGATGATTAAATTAGAAGTGAATAATAATAACTTAGGAATAATCAATATGTCATGGTGAATAACTGAGAAACACACACCATCAATATAGTGGGAATGATAATACATCCCTATATTTTTTAGTAGTGAAAACAATCTTAGTAATGATAAATGAATATTAAATATCGAAAACAATTAATTTTTTGATGTCATTTATATGGAACATGAGAAATAATACCTTGAATACAATATAAGATTATGTGTAAAAACCCATCTGATTATTTCTATAAACTGGATGGAGTGGTTTTTCAAAAATAGTTTTGCCTCACGAGACCTTCTAATGCATTGAGGGGCTATAAGTAGACCCACCCATCACTTCCTGACAAAATCCTTCTTCAAAAATAAATTTAATTAATGAAAAATGTGACTTATCAAAATATTTATAATTAGTTAAAGTTTCAACAAATGACATTGACATAGAAAATTATACTTTTATATGTGTCCATTGAAACAAACTTGTGGTAAATTATCCTTGAACATTCTAATGTGTCCCATAGCACATTGAAAATTTTAAATCATATTTTCAATGAAAGAATAAAATTAGAATAATATTATAATATTATGTTAATAATAAATCTTCTGATATGATATATCAATTTTACTATATAAACCACATATAAAGAATAAGTGGTTAACAAGTAATATATCAAAAATAATTAAAAATGTGATGAGAAAACCCATTTTTTAGTTTGATAAGAAGTGCTATTTTGGAAAATCATTTGTATTTGTCATATAATCAGATTTTAAAATTTTAAATACTAGAAAAAAAGGAAGAATAATGAAATTATATTTGAGGAATAAATGATGTATAACTGAAGTGAAAACATGTAAAAAGTGTTTTTTAAAAACATAATAAATGAGCCGCTTTAGTGTGGTTCAATGAAAAATATATAATGATCATTAAAATGGATAAGGAATTATAGTTTTTATTTAACCAAAAATGAAAAATATGGTTTTCATGATATATTGATTAATTGTTTAAAAATATTGGTATATTGAAAATTATTATGTATGGTAATTCAAAATGGGTAATAAATTGGGATTTTCCCACAAATCGATCTTTTTTAATAGAAATAATTGAAACTGAATCATTATAAAATATGTATTTCCAATAAAAGAAAGTAAAATTGTTTATGGTAAATATAATTGGATCATACATGTAGAATTTTGGAAGATTACATAATTAAAATAATTAATAATTACATTTGTGTAAAGAGAGAGAATGCGTAACCTGAAGGAAAACATTGAGGTTTAGAAGGAATCCCTTACCACATTGTAATAAATCAAATTTTATGGCAAAAAATTAATAATACTAAATTAAAAATTTAATACCATGATTATTTACTAAATAATGAGATGAGAAAATAAATGGAAGAATACATACACAACATATAATATGTAATTGGTGAAGAAGGAATATATCATTGAAATAAAAGTGAGATGAGAAAACCATTACCTAATGCCAGAATATGTTCTATACATGATAATAATATCCTAGATAATTAGATTAAATTGAATAATTAATTAACTAATTAAATTTTATTTACTTATTTAATTTATTATAACATTATTATGTACATTTTGGTATTTTTTGATGATTTATATGATTCAATTTGATCATTCAGGACCATTTGTTTCCTGGGATATCAGGACCACTTTACTTATATACAAGTTTGGAATGTAAAATGAGAATAGTTTTATAGAATAAAAATTTTATTTTATTAACGATATTCCAGAATATTATGTGGTTATATATTTCATTAATTTATAAGGTTGGAGGATAAATTAGTTGATAAAATGTAAGTGATAATCAATTAGATTAATTTGGAAATTTTTCGTTAATCAAGAACTAGTTTTGTTTTATGAAATAATATTATGTATATAATCTAGTTAGAAAATATTAAAAATATTATTATCTATTTTAAAAGTAAAAATTTTTTTATGGACATCCTTGGACATGGAATTGAAAAAAAAACTCATCTCCCATAAAGGTGGTAAATCATCACCTCACAGATGATGTTTTCATTTTTAGAATAAAACAAGGAAGAGAAGGGGATTGATGAATTATTTTACATTAGCATATTAAAATTGAAATAAATATAATATACTAGAGACATAATTTTTTACTATGTAGAATAGTTATTGAATTAATAACAAGAAAATAAATTAAAATAAATTAAAACAGAATGAAAAAGGATTTACCTCTTGAATTCCTCTAATTGAGTACCTCCTTAAGAAAACTAATTTTGGTATTATGTGGAGACCAAGGGCCAGTAAATTTAAGGGATATGTTTGGGAAGGATTTTGTGATGATATTGGATATGATTCAAGGCTTTGGTGGTGTGAGGATAATATGTGGTTATTGAGGTATTTATATTCGAGGAGACGGGTGTTTTTTATTATTTTAATCATTATTTTATTATTTTTGGTCAATACATTAAATAGTGATGATTCGATCCAAGCATATAGTAACTTCTGAATTCGAATTCAAAAAAATTGTTCTTACATCATCCATACATAAAATATGGCCAAATAATTCATGTATTCAACTTATACTGTAAATTACCATATTTCACTATTCACCAAATAATAAACTATTTTAGAAAATTCCCATTAGTTATCCCTAACCAATTTTAAAAATGTAGAATTAAAAAATGAACTCCGTTTTATGAAACTATTTTTTTCAATGATAGAAATGTTTTTTTAATTAAAATCATTATTTATTTGAAAAATATTGATTTTAAAATTATATGTAATTTTATAACACCTTAAAAAATAATCACAGTCTCCAAAAATATATTATAATCAGATGAAAAGAAAATATAAATTTATGAATATATTTTAGGAATATAAATATGCTTTTATATGATTTTATTAATTACAATACAGTAAATATGCATTTACATTTTACAAAAATACCAATAATTAATTTATCACTTTAACACATTATTTTACTTATTTCTTGATTTAAATTTAGTATATTTTCATTTTTGATATAACATTATTTTATTAATTCATTTATATTTTATGTTAAAATAATATTATATATATTTCTATTCTTAATGGTCTCATTATTATTTCAACAGTCACATTACTATTCATAAAAAGGATAGAGATTTGAAAAATAACAAAAGAATTATAAAAGTAAATTTAGATATTATGATTAAAAAATATTATTTATTATTCCATATATAATTTATAAAGGTATCAAAATTTGTTATTAAAAGAAGAGAACTATGAAAAAGATGTAAAATATTCATTTTTGAAAAATATAGCATTTATACTTAAATTTTGTTTTATTTTTATATTAAGAATATTAAAATTATTGTATAAATTTAAAAACATTTTATTGAATGCATAACATATAAATTCTGAAAATATCCTTATGTAATTAATGATTAATTTATAAAATGTTACTATTGAAATAATAATTTTTTTATAAATATAAAACCATTATGATCAATTGGATTCCATTTATAATTAATTAGTAACTAATGAATTAATTTTTTAAGAAAATGTAGTCATGATTTACATAAAATAATTTATTCTTGGAATTCCAAAGAACATAAATTATAATATTTAATCATTTCATAAGCTCATACTCTATCAAAGAATTTAAATTTAAAAAATACATACCATACATTTTTGGGTTGTTACAATACCTTTATAACATGTCTGATAGATTAATTTTCCAGTTTCAATAGAATCCAACTTACAGGTGGTACTCATTGGAATTACTGTACTTTTAGATCTTTCCAAACCAAAATGTTATAAAAGGTCTTCAATCTATTTTCTATTTTTTAGATAAATATTTATTTAATTTAAAAAATTTAAAAATAAAGAAATTTGGTTCACGCATGAAACTAATATAAAATTCATTTTTCATCATTTTGGAAAAGTCAACAGACATCTAATTTTAAGAATTTCCTAATATAATATCATATATTTTGATTTGAACAAATAAAACATCTTTGTTAATATTTCTTTTATTAAAATTTTATGATAAAAAATAACTTTTAAAAAACCATTATAAATATGAAAAGAGATAATCATATAATACCAAGCTCAATGATATTGTTTTAAAATATAAAATTAATTTTTAATTTTTAATTTTTTTTGGAAAATATGGAATTTGAAAACAAGGGGGTTGTTCAACAAAAGAATCCTCTACTATATACCAAATCAAGAATTCATTTTTTCACCCAATTGATATATATTGAAATATAAATGTTCTATATAGGCTTGATGTATTTTAGTGGATTCATATCTTGATATATGTGGGAAGGTTTCCTCCTTGTCGA
This sequence comes from Viscum album, assembly GCA_963277665.1. Lineage (NCBI taxonomy): Eukaryota > Viridiplantae > Streptophyta > Magnoliopsida > Santalales > Viscaceae > Viscum > Viscum album. The sequence goes on along the minus strand of OY728135.1, from coordinate 502,382,693 downwards.
TACACTCGTTCTGACTATAACCTTGTATAACAATTCTATCCTTATTTTTTACTATTGTTATAGATTTATCCAACTTGTTTCTAAGATCCCATTGAGTTCTGATAATCATGGTTTATTTTGGTCTATCAAAATGATACCAAAATTATTTTCTTTAAAATTGATTATGATTACTAGCAATGACATTACACAGAATTCATTATTGATTGAATCACTAATGTTATTTAGTTCTAGCTATGACGAGAAAGCATAATGTTCAATCTAGATTCCTAGAGAATATGTAGTTTGTGTTCCTCTTTTTATGTCTCCAAATATCATATATAATATATGGTATTTAATAGTCCTAAAAAATCCTAAAAAACAAGGGATGGTCACCACAAGGTCATCTATTGGTTTTAGAATTTTTCCAAAATGGATGATTTCTCAACATCTTTTATAGTAGTGTTTAAAGGTTTTTTATTTATGATTAAAAGTGATAAATAACTCTCATGGTTTTCTAAAATAATCGTAGTTTCCTGAGGATCTATCTAATAAAACATGAAATAGAAATAATTTTTCCCGATTCTTTGTTGTTTTATTAAAAACACTATAGGATTTACTTGAAGTTCAATAACCAATGAAAATTTCGTCATCACTTTTAGAGTAAAACTTTTCCAAATTATCCTTAGTCATAATAATAATGACTTTCCAACCAAAAACATTAAAAAATTAACATTAGTTTTTCTATTACTCTAATGATAATAAGGTATTTTTGACATAGTTCTTATTAAAACTCTATTAGTTATACAACAAGTTGAATTTATATCATACTCACAAGTGTAGAATGGTAAGTCATATTCATTAATAATTATTTGAGATACATCTGGATTTTTCTTATTTATTCCATATAAAACTACATTTTCCTAGGGTTCTTAGGATTAGATATGTTATGGTTATAATCATTTTGGGATAAAATATAAACAATGTATTGATTTTAAAACTCATGTCAGTGTCCACTTATTAAGGAATTAATTCTAAGTACATATAGGTGTTCTGTAGATCCAACATACACTGTAAAATAAAAAAATATTCCCCTTTTTAGCTAGAAAATAACCAATTATTCCTAGAAATGTAATCTATATGTACATGGACATGGTTATTCAAATTTAAACTAGATACCCTAGATGGTCTAATCAATTCCATGAGAACCAACTGACAAATTTGATATGTTGAAACTTATCTCTTTAATTTAAATGATATTTTTTGATGTTTCCCTTTTTGACAGGTGTTTCAGAATTTATAATTTGGGAATTCATGTTTGTATAGATCCTTAACTAACCATTTGATAGTAATATTTCTATATTGATTAATATTATATTGGAATAATATCTCATTCAAAATATAATATTACTTAATAAAGGATCTTAATAAAGAAACATTTTGTTGAATGAAATAATAAACATTAAGAGAATACAAATTTTCATATAAAAATATAAAAACTAAAGAACATTGAGAATAAAAATCAATACAATATTTTTTTCAAATATCTAATAAAAAACATAAATAAATTACTTTGATATTCTTAATAGATTGTATTATTAACACCTAACAAAAAGAACTTTTGAAATTAAAACTGTGTTAGTGTTACCAATTGTCTAAAGGATAATTATTTTTCTATTAGCATTGTCACCAAATGTGATATCTCTACCATCAACCTTTATTAGGTTTTTGATACATGAGTAATATCCTATAATATTTCTACAATATTCATTGTTATGATTCCATACAATTATACTTGATCTATTCAATAATGTTCTCTACAAAAAACATTATACAAAAAATAAATTTGGTACACAAATATTTTTGGGTCAAAAAATGTTAGTAATTAAATATTTATGAAACCACAATATATTGATTGATTTACTATATAAAGATGGTGAAACAGTGAAACAAAAAAATAATTAGGCCCACTTTAATTATAAATACATATATAATTTCCAGAAATATATTTTTGAAAAAAAATTCTATTCAATTATGCTTTCTCCTAGATGGTAACCTATACTAGTAATTTACATAGGTGTAATTTTCATACATAGAATTTGAGTGAGAGTTTTTATACCAATAGTTAATCTCTCTTGGCCTTTCATTAAATTATCATTTAAATATTTCAGTTTAGTATTTTCTTTTAATAATTTAGAAGTCTCTTCTCTCTCTATAATAAAACCAGATTTAACACTAGCGTATAAAAAGTGCAATTTATATAGAAATTATTTTTTGTATTTATGACAATTTAATGTATCTTCAAGAATATTAAAACATTCAAATAATTTCCTTTTAAAATATCAAAATCATTTTTTATTCTCAATAATGATTAGAATTATGCACAAAAGTGATAATAGGCCCATCATATATGTTTTTCATGACACACACATTTTATCTGTCGAGATTTTCATTGTCTATGTCAATAGAGATGTCCTTAAAGGTACATTAGGTGGATTTCAGGGATTTATTATATTTCGTATCCTTATGATCTTAATGGGAAACAGGTACTTAAATCAGATACCTAAAGTCTAAAATCAGTTTTATAAAAAAATGTTTATTCCATAATTAATTTAAAGAATCATTTTTGTTTATAAAATATTAGACTAACTGAGATGAATTTGATAATTTTATTTTTTGAAGAAAATAAAACCTAATTTTATATTTTTATAAAATATAATTTTTTTTAATAAACCAAGGAATATTGTATAAGAATTTATGGATGAATTATTAATTCCAAATAAATTTATTTAAATAAAAAATGAAAAATAATGGCATGGGAAATTTTTATAAATGTCAGATATTTGATTGTTCCTTTAAAACTATTATTTGTAAATAAATAAGGTATATTATATTTTAAATAAAAAATTTTCATATGTTTTTGGGTAAAATAACCGTACATATTCAAACCATCATATAGATTTTAGGTTAGAATGAATTTATGATAATTTTCTAAAATAAAAAATTTCATCAATAATAAAAAATATAGTTTTAGGGTCTCAGTATATTTTATGACATCATATTTCAATCATAATGATATACCAATTATTTAAAGAAAATCCATGAACTAAATCATTTGATTTTATTAATATTATTTATTTTAATTTATTTAAAAAAATTTATAATCTATAAGTGACTTTCCAACGTATTAAAATGAATGTTTTATTTTTAAAAACATTATTTTATTTAATAGTCTATTTTTCCCTTCCAAAAGAAGAATTAAATTATGAACTTCAGTTCTGGTGGATTAAAATAGCAACAAATGTGACCGAAATATCTGAAAACTATGAGAAATAAAATTGAATAAGACAATGGTTTTACATATTTCATAGCCTAGATTTCCAAGGACTATATTTGGAAATTATTAAAAAGAGCCACCACTTTTTTTATAAATAACTTTACATTTTCCAATGTATATTCATTTCTAATCCATCCTGCATAATTTTCTAGATATTTTCTTCCTAATTAGTACCCAAAGGAACCCTCAATACCAAAAGGTTCTATTCAAGATGTTTTAGGAACAAATATTAAAGGTATGGGAATAATCATTATTTTCTCTTCAATTCAAGAACTTATTTTGGAATATGAATTCCAAATGTTATGGTTAATCTCTTTTATTGCCTTTTTATCACATCATTATTACCAAATATTATTTTATCAATGGGATATCCTTTTCCACTCTAATTTTACACTTTTTAAAAAAAATATTTTATACCCGCAATAATGCCAAATTTTCTCCATAAACATTCTCTCTCTAATTATGAAGTCCTCTTTTAATTTATTTTTGTGAATACTCAAACCTTTTTATTTTCTAGTGGTTTTCACATAGATTAAAAATTATTTATTTTATTTTGGTAAATAAACATAATTTTTCCTCATTCTGTATTCATGGGTTAAGAATGATGTTATGATCATGTCTTTAATCACTTTTTCATGTAAATAAATATGATAAGTGATATGTTGTTTTTTATATAAAAGTTATTAATGAAATTATTTATCATGATCTATGCAGATGACATGAAATTATAAAATTATAAGGGTGTTCCCTGATATCACATCGATGCATTGGGTAAATAATATTATCTCTAGAGATTTCATGTTTTATGATACCTTAATGAATAAGCTTTGTAATTTTCATTTATTACTCTTTGGTGATAAACATTAGTGAGATGATTATAAATGTATAATTTAAATGTTATAAAATCATTTCAATGTTATAAACCATGTAATTATTTATGATATGTCTCATTTCTCTTTACAATTCCATAATGACATTCCTCATGTTCCTAATGACATTCCTTATGATCAAAAGTAAACTATTTCCCATTATTATTCACTTATTGGGCATCATGCTCACCCATTTCCTTTGATGTATTTACAAAGGGTATGATATTTTGTAAATTTAACTATGGATGATCCCTTTAAGAATCCATTCAAGTATATTAGAAGAATGTTTATGTTATCATGTCTTATGTTACATATTTTCAAGAAACTAAACCTTAAAAGAACATATTTTTAGTTCCATGTAATGAAATATTTATGTAATTAAAAGGCATCATACAATTGATTGTATTAATGGATGGTTTAGATTTTTTTTGGAAATTTGTAATTAATTTTTTTTTGAAGAACCTTTGTGATAGATCTAAATATTGGAAAACATACTATTTTTGAGGAAGTATTAAGTAAGTGGTTTTCGAGTGAAGAAATTGTTGAGTCAATAAGGTTTTCATTATGACTTTTCCATTCCTTCTTGTTTTGAAAATCACAAACACCTTATACTTAAGAAAATATTATTTTTACCCCCATAATAAAAATTTACTTCATTAAGGAAATTTAACTTAAACTAGATTTTCTTATACATAGCAATATTATTCTTAATCTCAAAAACCGGATTCATAACCAAATTTCCGGAGCCATATAATGAAAATATTTGGAGCATTCTGTTTTTAGGATACGAATTCTGGATGTGATCTATAATATAGTTCTAATCCAAATTCTGGACTTCGAACTCTAAAGTAGTTCGACTCTAAACTTTTTAATAGTTCGACTCCGAACTATTAAGAAGTACGACTCCGAACTTTTAAGCAGTTGGACTCTGAACTCTTAAGTAGTTTGACTCCGAACTCTTAAGTAGTTCGACTCCGAACTTTTTAAAAGTTCGACTCCGAACTCTTAAGTAGTTCAACTCCGAACTCTTAAGTAGCTCGACTCCGAACCTTTAAGCAGTTCGACTCCGAACTCTTAAGAAGTTCGACTCCAAACTCTACAGGTTCAGAATTCAATCCCTAGTGAAACCAGACTCCGAATTCCTATAAAACAGAATTCGAACATTTCTTAAAATGGACTCTGAACTTCATTTTGATTAGACTCTGAACTTTTGACTTATTTACACTCCGAACTATTGATTAGCTTTTACTCACAAATGCTTTTTTTCAAAATGATGTTGTGCATTCAGTTATACATAGTTTGTTATAAAACAATGTCATCTATTATATTTCTAATTAACCGTTGGTTGAGTTACATGTGTACAGGTCCCTCCGAGTTTCATGGAAAATATGACTGTTGGAAGATGGAGATGACCGTTGGAAATTTTCCTAAAAATATGAGCTTATTTGAAAGAGCTCCATATACACACACAGAGAAGTTGATCGATCTAGAGACCACACACTTCTAAGGTGATTTCTAGAGATAGAAATCTTTTCATGCCTTGCGCGTACTGAACCGCTCGTTCAGTTTTTGCTTTGTGTGACTCCGAATGTTGGTGATGACATTTGAGGACTTCTGGGGATAGGAAGATAGAGGTTCCAACTACCTTGAAGTTGAGGGCTTCCTTGTTGAGGAAGACAGAGGTGGCCAACTACCTTGAAGTTGAGGGCTTTCGGGGATAACAAGATAGAGACTCCGATCTTCGTATCGAGGGCTTACCCTGGTGTGGGTAAGACAGACTTTCTTGAAAGTATAAATCAAGGGACCTTTATCCAAGGTTGTTGGATACCCTTCTCTTTGGTTTAAAAGACTTATATCTTGTTACTTGTAGTTTTACTACTTGATTGTTTCTACTGCATTTTGTATTATAAGGAAATTATAACTTTCTTATCCTTCCTTACTTATACTCTATTCCATTTAGATTCTATACGCTTTAAGGTAGAATCTCATATTGTAATCTTTTGTTAAGTTTCGATTTCCAGAACCATATTTCCAGAACCTACTTTCGGAATCTCTTTTCAAGTTTTCATTTGGTATTAGAGGTGTTGTGAATTTGCTTAGTTTAAACTTTGTTAAACTTAGCTCTTTCCTTTGCTTAAAGGAAAACATAGTTATTCGTATCTAACTTTAAAGGTTCCAAAGGAATTTTTAAAGTGTACAATTCACCCTCCCTCTTGTATATTGAGAATCTACATCATTATTTAGATCCTACAATTGGTATCAGAGCAGGTCTCTGAAATACTTATACTCACGAATGAGTCTTTCTTTCTCTTTTTCTTTATTCTTCACAATTGCTTATTCAGAACTTTGTCATTCAGAACTTTTTCATTCATAACTTTGTCATTCAGAACATTGTCATTCAGAACTTCGTGATTCCGAACTATTCATTCCGAACTATTCATTCCAAACTTTGTCATTCCGAAATTTCTCATTCCGAACTTTGTTATTACGAACTTTTTCTACTAACAAGTTTGTGTGCAAAAGGTTGTTTTAAGTATGGTAGGAGTCAATGTTGGTTCCATTGATAATATAAATCCTACAAGACCACCAATCTTTGATGGTAATGATTATTAGTACTGGAGAGATCGAATGAAGACTTTTGGTATCAATACTGGAGTGGACAACTTTGTTATGATTTCTGGTGATTATAAAATTCCTGATTAGGAAGTAAGAACTTTCACTAACCAGGAAAAGCAAGAGTATCAACTCAATTATAAGGTACTCAATACTTTACTTTGTTCAATGAATAGAAATATATATATACAAATTTCTTCTTGTGAAGTAGCTAATTGTAATTGGAAGATGTTAGAGGTTATACACTTTGGAACTTCTAAAGTAATCGAGACTAGGAGAGCTATGATTAGAGCTGAATATCTTGGCTTCAATTTTCCGTATGGTGAACCAATTTGTAATGTTCAACAGAGATTTATGACTATCGTCAACATCTTTCAGTCTGTGGGAGAAAAAGGGTTAGATGATGAAGCAATTGTGGATAAGATAATTGATATTATGCCCAATGAGTGGGAATCTAAAAGAACTGCTATAGATGAGAACATTAAGGTCACTCAAATTTCTCTTGATGAGTTATTCAGAACTCTTCTCCAACATGAGACCAGAATGAAGAGAGATGCTGACAATATCAAAAATAAAAATGGAAACGGTACTGTTGATTTTATAACAACATCAAATTATATGAAAGCTAAGACTCCTGATAAAGTAACCAGATCCAAGTCTAAGAATATGGTAGTTCAATAATATTATAGTGAGAGTGAAATATCTGAAAGTGAGTTAGAAAATCTTGCTTGAAGGATGAACAAGATAGTTTTCCAGAGAAATTTCCAATCCAAGTATAAGAAAAAGGACAAGAAAGATAAAAAAGATGGAGAAGTTACTTGTTATGAATGAAAGAGAGCTGGACATATTAAACCAGATTTCCCTTAGCTCAAAAAGAAAGAAAGGAAAGAAAGGCATTCAGACAGGAACAGAAAGAAGTATTATAAAGCCAAAGCTAAGAATGTTCTGAAAGCTAGTGACACCTGGAGTGCCAGTGGTGGTGATTCTTCAAATGAATCTTCAGAATAGAAGAATATTGGTCTTATAGCCAGATTACCTATTGATAATTATTGTTTTATGGATATGGTACGAAATGCTGAATAATTGACCAATGTTTCTTTAAATTCTAATAATAGTAAGTATTATAACTCTTCTGATGAAGAATCCTCTTCTGATGAAGAAAATACTTTACCTACTTATGAAGAAGTCTCTAGGTTTGATGAACTTCTTGAAATTGAGAATTCCAAACTCAATAAAAAACTTGATAAGGAAAACTCTAGGATTTCTATTCTTACGAAAGAGATATCATATCTTTCTATAGATTGTGATAGGAAAAAGATGATTTTTAATGTATTTCAAAAAATCTTGAGGAAGTAAGATCTGAGAAGAACAAACTTTCTAAAGAGTTAGAAAAAGTAATTTCTAAAAAAAATGTTTTCGAGCCTAGATCTAGTTCTAAAATTAATGATTTTGAGGATAAAAACTTGGTTATAAAAATCAAGTCTGAAATTTTTTCCTTAAAGAAGTGTTTATCAATCTTTACCCATGGTAAAGAAAATTTTGATAAAATGTATTCTCAAATATGACCTTTAAGAAATAAATCCGGATTTGGTTTTACCCATGCGAAACCAATTTTTAGTAACAATTATTTTGTTCCTAAAAGTGCCCCATTTTGTACTAAGTGTCAATGTGGTGGTCAATGGGAAAAGAATTGTTCCTTGAACAAAACCCAATCCTTAGGATTTCACAAAGCTTACTTTTCCAAGAAGATGTGAGTACCTAAAATTTTGTTATCTAGTAATCTCAGATCCAAACAAGTTTGGATTCCGAAAGTCTAATTTTATTCTTGATTTCAGGAAAATAAAGAGAGTACCAGCAACAATACGTGGTACATTGATAGTGGATGTTCCCGGAACATGACTGGTAACAAAATCTATTTTGAAAAGATTATCAAAACGAAAGGAGGAAAGGTAACTTTCGGAGACAATGCTATGGGAGAGATTGTTGGTATTGGTAATATTGTTCTTTTAGGAAAAACAATGATTTCAAATGTTCTTTTTGTTAAGGGTCTTAAGCACAACCTCATTAGCAAAAGTCAGTTATGTGATGAAGGGTACCTTGTGAATTTTAGGAATGATAAGTGCTTAGTTCACAATTCCAAGGAATAATTTATTCTCTCAGCAAATAGGCAAGAGAATGTTTACACTTTGAACCTAGAAGACCTCAGGTGTCAATATTTACCTTGTGTAAGTGCAATGGAAGATCATTCCTGGTTATGGCATAGAAGAATAGGTCACTGTAACCTTAGAAACCTATGTAAACTCTCTAAGAAGAAACTAGTTAAGGATCTACCAGATCTTAGATTTGATTCTTCTAAAGCTTGTGATCCTTGTCAATATGGAAAGCAACATAAATCTAGTTTTAAATCAATCGGTGAAGTCTCAACAACTGATGCATTATAGTTAGTACACATGGATATTTTTGGTCCAACCCAAACTGGAAGTATTGGAGGCAAATACTATGTGTTTGTTCTAGTTGATGATTACACTAGATTTACTTGGGTTTATTTTCTAGCAAAGAAATCTGAAACTTTTTCTTCTTTCAAATGTTTTATAGCTCAAGTTAAAAATGAGAAAAACCTTCCATTGAAAACTATTCATAGTGATCATGGAGGAGAATTTCAAAATTCTGATTTTGAAACTTTTTGTAGTAGAAAAGGTATTACTCACAATTTTTCAGCACCAAGAACTCCTCAACAAAATGGTGTAGTTGACATAAGAAATAGAATTCTTCAAGAGATAACTAGAAAAATGTTGAGTGAATATTCTATAGCTAGACATTTCTGGGCTGAAGCTGTAAGTACTACTTTCTATACTACAAATCGAGTTTTAATTAGACCTTTTCTTAATAATACTCTTTATGAGTTGTGGAATGGTAGAAAACCAAGACTATCCTACTTCAAGGTATTTGGTTTCAAATTATTCATTTTTAATACTAAAGATAACTTACATAAATTCACACCAAAATCTGATGATGGAATTTTCTTAGGATATTCCACAATAACTAAGGCTTATAGAGTTTTTAATTAAAATACTTGTACTGTTGAAGAAACAGTGCAAGAAAAATTTGATGAGTCTGACCCTTTTGTTTTTAAACATTTCCAGCCTACATACTCGGATGTGTTTTAAAAACTGATTGTCAACCTTTGATAGAAGAACCTTCTGATAAGGAAAATGTTCAAGAAGATACTTCTGAAACATTTACCCCAGAATACTTTCTACCCTATGTTGATGAACAGGTTTTACAAAACCCAAATCATGTGTTTCTTAAGAATCATCCCAGTGATAGTATCATTGGTGATGTAAATAAACCTATAAGGACTAGAAGTTCCTTAAGAAATGAAATAGAACATCTAGCATTTCTTTCCCAATTAGAACCCAAAATCACTGATGAAGCTTTAGGTGATGATGATTGGATCAAAGAAATGCAAGATGAACTAAATGAATTCGAAAGGAACAAAGTCTGGACCTTGGTTGAAAGACCTAAGGAAACTTCTGTTATTGGAGTAAAATGGGTTTTCAGAAATAAATGTGATGAAAATGGAGTCATATTAAGAAATAAAGCGAGACTTGTTGCTAAAGCTTATAATCAGTAAGAGGGAATAGACTATGAGGAAACCTATGCTCTAGTAGCTAGACTTGAATCTATCCATATTCTACTTGACTTCACAGAATTGTTTAATTTCAAACTTTTCCAAATGGATGTGAAATGTGACTTTCTTAACGGTTATGTCAATGAAGAAGTTTTTGTTGAACAACATCCTGGATTTGAAGATACAAAACATCCAGATCATGTTTTTAGACTTACCAAAGCTTTTTATGGTCTTAAACAAGCCCCACGAGCCTGGTATGATAAAATCACTGGATGTTTTCTTCAAAATAACTATGTTAAGGGAAATGCAGATCCAACCCTTTTTATAAAGAAAGATAAGAAAAATGTTTTGATTGTTCAAATTTATGTTGATGACATCATATTTGGTTCAACTCAGCAATCTTTAACCGACTCCTTTGCAAGTCTAATGAAATCTGAGTTTGAAATGAGTATGATGGGTGAGTTAAAATTTTTCCATGGTTTTCAAATTTCTCAAAAACCAGAAGGAACCTACATATCTCAACATAAGTATATTAAATATCTTCTCAAAAGGTATGGTTATGACAATACTATGAGTATAAGTACTCCTGTTGGTACCTCAAATTCTTCAGATCTTGATGAAGCTGGGAAACCATTAGATCAAACATCTTTTAGAGATATGATAGAAAGTTTACTTTACTTAACAGCTAGTCGACCAGACATAATGTTCTTAGTATTCTTATGTGCAAGATATCAATCCAATCCTAAGGAATATCACTTAAAGGCAGTAAAAAAAATCGCTACCTTAAGGGAACCATGGATCTAGGATTATTTTATACTTCTGGAAGTGATTTTGTTCTAAAAATATTTTCTGATGCTGAATTTGGTGGATGTAGAATGGATAGAAAAAGTACATCCAGAACTTGTCATTTCATAGGATATTCATTAGTTTCTTGGTCCTACAAGAAGCAACATTCTGTAGCACTCTCCACTGCTGAAGCTGAATATGTAGCAGTTGGAAGTTGTTGTGCTCAAGTATTGTGGATGCAACACACACTCACAGATTACGGTTTGAGTTTTACGAAAACTCAAATTTTGTGTGATAACACAAGTGTCATTGCCTTAAGTAAGAACCATGCACATCACTCTCGTGCAAAACACATAGATATTAGGCATCCCATTCTTAGGGATCACACATAAAAAGGAGATATTATTCTTCAGTTTATCGGAACACAAGATCAACTTGCTGATATCTTCACAAAATATTTACCCTCTGATAGATTTGAATATATTAAACAAAAGTTAGGTATGATAACCGTAAGGTAATCATTCTTCATTGACTTCTTGTTGAACAATTCTCCTAACAGTAATAAACTCCTTTTCATATGGGGAGTACATCTTTTAAATTTGTTTTAAACTTTTCGTAACTATGATTTCTAGAATGGAAATTTCCGGAACTGAAATTTTTCGGAATGGAAATTTTTCATACTGAAAACTTCCAGAAAGGAATTTTTGTACTAATAATTTTCGGAATGGAGATTTTCGGAATGGGGTTTTTGTAACGAGGATTTTCATATTGGAACTTTCGTAATGATGTTTTTTTTCCTTCAAGAAGAATATTACCAATTTCGAATAATATTTCTTTTCAATCCATAAGTTATGATTTTCCTACATATAGTTTTGTAATCAAATTTTGCTTGCTGGTATCTTTCTTTTTTAGTTCGGATTCTAGTTTTTCCTCAAATCCGAATGTTTTATTTAAAAAACCTCAAAAGATCGGAGTCAATTTTTTTCCTTGCGGAATTATTCTCAACCGTCACATCAGATCAAAGTATTTTCAACCATTGGATTATTTTTGGAATACTAATGGTCAAATTAATTGCCTATAAAAAGGGGATCCTGAGACTCGACCCACATCGGTTTTCCAAGATATTTCATCTCGAAGCTTTGCTGATCCACTTAAGGCCGGTTCCGAACCTTGTGAAGCCAATTCGAATCCTACAGTTTATTTCATTCTGAATGTCTGTTGAAGCAACCTCTCAAGATATGTCAACTATAAAACCAATTTCAAAGTGGTTAGATTACAGGGAAAGGTTAGTTCATCCGGATTTTTATAAGCTTGATTCTCTTATATCAAAGAATATTAGACCGAATAGATGGGAAGATGTATGCACAGCTAAGTCAGATAAACAGGATCCGGTTTATACTGACTTGTTGATAGAGTTTTATGAGTCTGTTTCCTTCCTGGTGGAAGATGGCAGAGAAAGGTTTTCTATTAAGTCTTATGGGAAGACTTATAAACTTTCTTACACAAAGGCATCAAGCCTGGTTGGTATATCATATGAGGGAGAAGCAGAATTCTATTCTCACAAACTTCCTGATGTGAAAGGAAGTTTCAATAAGGAGAAGGCACTGAAGTGTCTTGGGCTTAAGGATGATTCAAAAACTAAGATTTCTCGGCTCACTCCGAATAATAGAATACTTCCACTATGGGTTCATGGTTTTCTGGTTCCGAGAAGAAGAGATAAAGTCAATCTGAAGAAGAGTGACATCTATGTTTTAGATTTTTTGGTAAATCTAAGAAAGATAAATCTGATAAGGCATGTTTTGGTTACGATCAAGAATATCAAAGAAGGAAATATGAGAGCTCAGATTATGATGTTTCTTGCCTTACTGTCTAAGTTGATTGTTCGATGCTTAGAATTGTTCAAAGTTTCCTGCAAATCAATGATCCGGAATTGCAAGCTCATTCTTTTCAGTGATGATACGCTTAAGAGAATAAAGATGGGATTTTCTAGTGAATCTGGAGAATTTAACCCCCTATCCATGGAAGAATTTGAAACAGCTAAAAAAGAATCTCCAGAAGCTTCAAAAAAGCAATGGAAGAAGAGAATGTATAAGGAAGTAGTTACTGATGAAGAAGTTCCTCAGCCTAAGGAAACTGAATCTGCACCAGCTAAGCCGAACAAGCTGAAAATCTATACAGATGAAGTAGCAGCAAAGTGGAGGAAAGATAACTAAATGAGGAAGGAAGGGGATCCTCATTTCAGATTGGACCCTGCTGAGGCTAAGGCATTAAAAGAAAAATCTGTTGAGGAGCTAGAAAGGCAAGCGAAGGAAAAGAAGTTGAGAAAGAAGACGTCTAAAGCTGAACTAGTGCAATCTTTGCTAAAAGATACAGATTTAGCTTCCGAAATGCTTCTAGTTCCGGAAATTTTCAGTGTTGAACCTTCTTTACCAGAAACTCCAGTGAAAAACTATGTCACTCCGGAAAAGGACAAGGGTAAAGTAATAGTTGTAGAATCGAAGAAAGAAGTTGATGAAGCAGCAGAGGAAGAAGAAGAAGAAGAAGAGGAGAGTGAATATCTAGATACCTTGATCAAGCAAGTACAGGTCTACAAAGATAAGGCTGAATCCACAAAGATAGTTACCTCGGGAAATGGAGATGAGGAAGCTAGCAAGCAAAATCCAGAAGAAGAAGAAGAAGCGAATGAGCTGTTTGATGAAGAAGAATCCCATGAGAGGAACTTTCTTGAGGAAGCACAAGAAAGACAGAAACCAGATGAGGATCAGATTGTTCATGTTTCTGAATCTGAGGAAGTATCTCTAAATGTGCAATCCATTCCGAAATCTGATAAAGGGAAGAAAAATTTAATGGAGACACCTATTAAAGATATCATCAGAGAGAAAGAGGTTAGAAGTACCTACAGAAGGAAGCTGATGCCAGTTGAAGAAGAGTAATCTCAAAAAGAAGTTTCTGATTCGGAATCATCATCCCACAGGCATGATTTTGAGGATCAATCTCTGAGAAAGTTAGTGGACCCAATTTCAATTCTTCCAACAATAGATTCTAGATGCTAGTTTTTGCAACAATCTATGAATAAAAAATCAGATTCTTTATCCATGGTAATGGATATGTTTGTTAAGTTGGAAGCTGAACAGAAAATTTTTCTGATCGATTATGACATGCATAGGAAGTCCTGTAGTAAAGTTATGAAGTGGTCTAAGAGAGTTGATGAAGATTTAGTTCACATTGAGAATTTTCAGGCTGAAGTTCAAAATTCCTTTGAAATGGAGGATAAAAAGGGTAATGAGATTTCTGAGAATTTAACCCAGGAGAAAAATTTCCGGAATCAACAGGTCAGGGATCTGAATGGGAAGCTTAACTCAGTATCTCAAAATTGGAAAACTGAAAGAGATTTTCAGATTGAGTTTCAACAGAAGATGGAAAAGCAAGATGAGTTGTTGAAGTTGCAAAAAGAAGCCTTGGAGGATCTGGCAGAGGCTTTAAAATCTCAAGAAGAAAAGGTAAAATCCTTGGAGAGGCAACAATAGGAAGATCAAAGAGACTTGAAGAAACTCAAAGCCTTGTTGAAGCAGCTCATTCTGAAGGAAAAGGAAGACAAATGAATCCACTCCAATCTTTTTTTGTAGTTGTCTTTCCTTGAATTTTTTCCCCAACTCTAATGAAATGGTTATCTAGTTGGTTTGTATCTTGTTATATACTAATGTTTCAGGTAGTATACGTTGTTTTCAATTCCCATCAATTCTTTTGGAAAATCACAAAGGGGGAGAAGGAAAAAAGAACTATTCCTAAGGAGGAGAAAGGAAATATTTCTAAGAGAAATATCCTTAAAGAAAGGGGGAGTTTCCCACTACGAAGTTTTTTTCCATTATAAGAATAATGAAAACTCTTCTCCAGAAACCGAAAATACAATCCTTAGAGTTTCAATGCCTAAGGGGTAGTTAGTTGTATTCACTTCTATCTATGAACAAGGGAGATACGTTTTAATTTTCAAAGTCTAATGAAAATTTTCAAAATCCTTATATACTTTTTCAAAAGGATGTTTGTGATTTCCAAAAAGGGGGAGATTGTTGAGTCAATAAGGTTTTCCTTATGACTTTTCCATTCCTTCTTGTTTTGAAAATCACAAACACCTTATACTTAAGCAAATATTATTTTTACCCCCATAAGGAAAATTTACTTCTTTAAGGAAATTTACCTTAACCTAGATTTTCTTATACATATCAATATTATTATTAATCTCAAAAACCGGATTCATAACCAAATTTCCAGAGCCATATAATGAAAAGATTTGGATCATTCTGTTTTTAGGATCCGAATTCTGGATGTGATCTGTAATGTAGTTCTAATCTAAATTCTGGACTCTGAACTCTACAGTAGTTCGACTCCGAACATTTTAATAGTTCGACTCCGATCTCTTAAGAAGTAAGACTCTGAAATTTTAAGCAGTTGGACTCTGAACTCTTAAGTAGTTCGACTCGGAACTCTTAAGTAGTTCAACTCTGAACTTTTTAAAAGATTTTCTCCAAACTCTTAAGTAGTTTGACTCCGAACTCCTAAGTAGCTCGACTCCGAACTTTTAAGCAGTTCGACTCCGAACTCTTAAGAAGTTCGACTCTGAAATCTACAGGTTTAGAATCCGATCCCTGGTGAAACCAGACTCCGAATTCCTATAAAACAGAATTAAAAAATTTCTTAACATAGACTCCGAACTTCATTTTGATTATACTCAAAACTTTTGACTTACTTACACTCTGAACTATTGATTAGATTTTACTCACAAATGCTTTGTTTCAAAACGATGTCGTGCATTCAATTATACATAGTTTGTTATAAAACGATGTCGTCTATTCTGTTTCTAATTAACCGTTGGTTTAGTTACACGTGTACAGGTCCCTCCATGTTTCATGGAAAATATGACCGTTGGAAGAGGCAGCTGACCATTGGATATTTTCCTATAAATAGGAGCTTATTTGAAAGAGCTCCATATAAACACACAGAGAAGTTGATCGATCTAGAGACCACACGCTGCTAAGATGATTTCTAGAGAGAGAATTCTTTTCATGCCTTATGCGTACTGAACCGCTCGTTCAGTTTTTTGCATTGTGCGACTTCGAATGTTGGTGATTACATTTGAGGACTTCCGGGGATATGAAGACAGAGGTGTCGACTACTTTGAAGTTGAGGGATTCCTTGTTGAGGAAGACAGAGGTGGCCAACTACCATGAAGTTGAGGGCTTGCGGGGATATCAAGACAGAGACTTCGATCTTCGTATCGAGGGCTTACCCTGGTGTGGGTAAGACAGACTTACTTGAAAGTATAAATCAAGGGACCTTTATCCAAGGTTGTTGGATACCCTTCTCTTTGGGTTAAAAGACTTATATCTTGTTACTTGTAGTTTTACTACTTGATTGTTTCCGCTGCATTTTGTATTATAAGGAAAGTATAACTTTCTTATACTTCCTTACTTATACTCTGATCTATTTAGATTCTATACGCTTTAAGGTAGAATCTCATATTGTAATCTTTTGTTAAGTTTCGATTTCTGGAACCATATTTCCAGAACCTACTTTTAGAATCTCTTTTAAAGTTTTCATTTGGTATTATAGGTTTTGTGAATTTGCTTAGTTTAAACTTTGTTAAACTTAGCTCTTTCCTTTGCTTAAAGGAAAACATAGTTATTCGAAACTAACTTTAAAGGTTCAAAGGAATTTTTAAAGTGTTAAATTCACCCCCCCTCTTGTATATTGAGCATCTACATCATTATTTCGATCCTACAGAAATTAGTGTCTACATATGGACAAGTGTATGCGGATCAAGAATAGATGTACATATGGGTAACACCTAAAAACAAAACATGGATCTATAATTAATCATGGGAATCTGCAGAAAAACAGACCTTGTTGTACTTTTGGATTGAAACTCCTGGGGAAATGTGTGGTTAATCAAAAGATAATTATGAACCATTATGAATGATTTATAGAAAATATAATTTTTATTAGATGATGTTAAGAAAATATTAAATAATTGTAATTTATGAAATAAATACATTTTTGAATTATAATATTTATAAGAGTATCATGTTTTTCACTAAGGTATTATTCTTTTATTGATATGGTGGAAATAAGAGGATAAATATAAATGATGCGTGAAATTGATAATTCACGGATAATGATCCAATATAATATTTAATAGAAATTCTCACGAGGATGATGAATCAAATAAATTGAGTTAGGAATAATAAATTGATTCATGTCGATATACCATATTTACCTGGATGTGAACAACTTTCCATTGATTCCTTTATGTGTCACTAACCACCTTCATTTAGTGGATTTAATGACCCATTGGTTGTTGGACAATGGAAATGATATAAAGAAAATATCCTTTCAATGATAAGTAGTTTGGGGTAAAATAAATTCACCTTGGTTGTAGACCACATAGAAGGAGAAACTGAATAGGTGTGGAAGAGAATTAAAAACATGTATCCATGAAACAAGATCGATGCAATGTAGTTGGATGAGATCAAGGGAATCTTCTTCAACAAATTTTTTCCTCTTTCTATGTGACTGAAAATGGGGATGGAATTCCTTGAAATGAATCATAAGTAAAATTAATGGATTGGAATCTATGATATAGACATTAAAAGAAATTCTCGATACACCTCTAACATTGTAATGTATCCTAAGGTAAATTCTAGTAGAGTTTTTGGTCGATTAATACCCCACATGTGGAGGAATATAGAAAACAGATACTATAAATGCTTTGATGACTTAGTGAGAAGTGCTATGATGGTTTAATTGGAATTTGGTTAGATTCAATGGTGACATATGTTGAATTAAAAGTAGAGCAGAATGAAGGAAAACATAGGGAAGAAAATTGATCATGGTAGATGAGGAATGAATGTGAAACATACTACGTGCTATATATAGGGGAATAATCATTCAAGTAACTACTTAGATGGGAGTGGAAAATGTTACATGTTTGTAAAAATAACCCTATAACTCAAAAATATCATGGGGAGATGAGTCCTCAACTTCACAAAACTAATTAAAAAGGGAATATGATATAAAACAAACTCGTAGTATAATGCTTAATGTGTCGACATCTTGGTCACATTGATAACTACTATCTAAATAAGTAAATAATGGAGGGTAACCACTATTAATCAAAACATAGGCCATGTGATCCATTTCATGCACTTTATGTCATGTGGGATGGAGTAAATGCTCCAAATATGTGGTGGATGGAACAATAATTTTTCTATCAGATATAGAAATCATGTTTTCTGATTCTAGTTCTATGCATTCCATTCTATCATCAAATTTTGAAAATAATATAGAATCAATACCTATACTATTTAAACTATTGTTATCAACAAATTATTCTGAAGAAATTAACCTAAAATCAAAAGTACATAGAAATTATATTGTTTACTTTTGTGTGTACAATCTCATCCCATATCTAATTTTTAATCCCAAGGTGGAATTCAACACTATACGTGGGATGAACTACCTCTCAATAAATAATTATAAGATTAATAGTAAAATTATGGATATTTCATTATTCATTAATCCATAACTTATATTAATCTTTGAAAGAGATATATCCCAGAAATATAATTTCTAGAAGCACATCACATGGAATTATTTATTGAGATTATCAGTAAATAGAAAAAAGTAAATGATAGTATAATGTAACAGAATTTCCCCATCATTCAGGAATACATTGACATTTTTAATAAGGAATTACCTATACCTCCCCCATAATGGGAGGTAGACATCACCATTGAAATAATTTCTAGATCCAACTTCATATCAAAGATCACATATAGAGTGTAAAATATAAAGTTATAAGAATTAATGAAACAACTTCATGATATTTTGGAGAATTGATTTATTTGACCTAAAGTGTCTCATTGGGGTGCACCTTTTCAATTTGGGAAGATGAAGGAAAGTTCAATATGAATATTCATTGATTATAGTGAACTTAATGATATCATAATAAATAATATGTATACTCCCTCAAGGATTGATTATTTAATTTACTAGCATTATGGCGATCAATTGTTTTCCATGATTGACCTCCGATATGAGTATAATAATTTTAGGGTAAAGAAAGATGATATTCTAAAGACTATGAAAAAGAATGACATAATTGAAGAAACTAATAACTCAAAATTCACTATACTTTATCGAAGAACTTAAATGTATAGGGAACATTATGATCATTGTTAGTGGTTTAACATTAGAAGGGATATTGATGACTACACTGTGTGGTGCTTGGTATGTCAGTAGGTGAAAATAGAGTGACAATTTCCAAAAGGGTTATTGAATGAACTATCCATAATGACAAGTAAGTGGAACAATATTACTATGATCATTATCAATGGTCTTCCAGGAACATCCAATTTAAAAAATATGTTATGGGTTATAGTGGATCGACACACCGAGCCTTCCAATTTTATCGCTATTCAATAGGGCTGTCTTCTTGATATACATTCCATGATATAATTAAAAGTATTGGTGGTGTTGCATGTGGTGCCTATTTTTATACTTTTTTATCATGATACATGGTTCATATCTAAATTATGGGGAAGTATCCCAAATTATCAGAATATATAATTGAATTTCAATAAGCCCTATCAATCTAATATCTATGCAGGGAGTCGTTAGTTCCCTATGGCTCTATGCAAAATCAAATTTATAAAAACACAACAATGCTACTTGATTAATTAAGATGATGTAAATTAGATGATCAATATCAATCCATAGGGAGTGTGAAATTAGTTTTCATAGAATTTAATAATATAAAATTTTATTAATTTTGATAAATAATTGATAAGAGTTTAGATTTATATTATTTTAGAAAATAATTGATTAAAACAAAGTGAATTATATTGATTTGGATTTAAGGATATTTTGAAAGGTGTTAGGTTCTTGTAATTGAAGGGATTAGGTGTTATTGAATTTTTAAATATATTATGATTATTTCATGGTTGTTTTTGTAGTTGATAAAAGGTAGATGTAGTGGTCATTGTATCTCCTCCTTAACGTGACAATTTCCAATTTCCATTTTTCCAGTAATTTTGGGTGTTTCCAAATTAAGTTCATCTCGATAAAATATTTAAACCTAATTTCACCTATTGTTGACAATGATTACTTTTACATTTGGGTTATCCATTGAAAAATTTGAAATTTCCATTTTGTTTAAATTGTCAATGGTTATGATAAAATAAAAATATAGGGATTGGAAGTTGAAGAATAAATTTCACAAACAAAATACATGTATAGTAGAAATGAATAAAATCCAACACAGATTCCCCCTTCCATTTAAATAACCCTAGTACATGGAGGGTATACCCCCTCATCCTTGAATTGAGAGATTTAGAGGGATGAATAAATGAAAATAATTGCATAATTCTTAATGAGATGAATTAAGGAGGGCGCTGCGCAATGCAACTTCTTGCTTTATAGTTTCCCTGAATCAGAATTCCACAAATTATCCACCTAGATCCTCAATATATAGGAGATGAATGTTTATTTCTAGGCCACATATAGGATGTGTAATGAGGTTGGGTTTTGTGTAACCCATATCCTATCTGACCTCTATGATTTTTGAATCTATTTGAATCTACCATGAATCGCTTTTTAAAATTTTGACCATTGACTAATTTCATGACATGTAATGGGGTATCATGACATATAACATTAAATCATTATATCACATGAATCACGTTGTACTTATTACCCAAAAATAAATCACGAAAAATTTCATGTCATGTAATGTACCTACATGATATATGTATTTCTTTAACATCATGTATCAACTTCTTGACTTGTCTCGCTAGTTGAATTCTTCTCCAGTGAAGTCATGACGTGTAATTGAATTACATGATGTGTAATTATGTTCTATCCATTTTTCTATCTTTAAACATCCACAAAAATCCATTCTCATGAATTTTTTCTTCAATAACCGCATGAAGTATCTTTTTCTTGAATTTTCACATCTTTTCATTATATTTAAAATATTCATTGTTTCCATCCATCAAAAAAAATCATCACAAATTGGCATGAATATTCAATTAAATAAACACCAAAATATTCTAAAACACACTAAAATGTTACTATGAAATACAATTATGACACCCTAATCTGATGGCCAATCTAAAAAGACTATTCAAACACTCGAGGAAATACTGGGAAGTTGATAAATGGAATTTAAAGTTTTATGTGATCTATATCCCCCATTAATTGAGATCTCATACAAAAAACAACTTCTACACGAGTATTCAAATGGTACCCTATAATTATCTATATGATAATTGATATAGAAAACCAACATTTTTTGCCTAAGTTGTTGAGAGAATGACTCTTGAGAATGATATTATAAAATATATAAATGAAAAGGTTCATGTCATCCAAAAACATATAAAGGATCCATAGAGTTAGAAAAAGAGCTATACTAATAACGATTGGAGTGACATGGAGTTTGATGTTGGGGATAATTTTTTTCTTTGGATATCACTATGGAAGATATTAAAGGGATTTGGATGGAAAGGGAGGCTTAGCCCAAGGTACATTGTCCCATTTTAAATCCTTGATCACATTAGAGTCATGGTCTATCATCTTGAACATCCAACAAATATAGCTCATGATCATGATTTATTGTACAAATTTTTCTTTAAAAAGTATAGACATGATCCCTCACATGTACTGAATTTAGTTGTTGTACAACTAAAAAATGGAATCTCCTATGAGGAGAATATGGTAGTGATCTTGTCCATAGATAAAAGGATGTGTAAAAAAATCAAACCCACTTCATCAAAGACTTATGGAGGAAACAAAAATGTAATTATATGAAATGTGAAAAAGAAGAGTCACTGAGACAGAAGTACCATCACCTTTTTCAACTGTGAAGTTGATATAAAAATTAAGGGAAAAAATTTCCGAAGGGTGGAAGGATGTAACAACATGAAATTTATTAAATGATATTTTTTTCATGAATAAAATTTTATGGAATATTATATAATTTTGAGATAGAAAAAAAATTTATGAGATACAAAAGTTTATAATATCATTAACAATGATCATTAAATTTGTAAACTATGAAAATAATTAAAATACCAAACATTAGTGATGGAAAAAATATAAAATAAAACAAATAAAATTAGAATGTATGGATCAAAACATTTAAATAGGGTAATATCACCCATATAAAATTCAACAGAAATTAAAAAAATATTAGTAAAAAAATCAAAATAATAGGATTTAAAAATAAAACCATAAGAGAAATTATATTGAATATTGACTGAAATATTGAAGTGGTATTTATAGGGTATAAAAAGGAAATATGATCCTTGGGATATGATGGTTATATGACTATTGGTCAAAAGAGAATTGGTTAGTATCACCATTTTTCAATATGAACATTGGAAACTATACCCCTCGTTGATAATTGTACTATTATAATTAGTGTTAATAAGTAGTTATGAAAAATGATAAATGATACAGATAGGAGAATTGATGACCTCAACTTTTAGTGTCATACCATTTGAAGCAAAATTGGATGTGCTAAGGAGGGAGGTAGAGTCACTGGGGATCACCATTGATTAATACCATTATGAGATTCAAAATGTCAATCTTGAATGAAATCATATATGGGATAATTTCATGTTATTAGAGTGTACATCTCGGTTGATATTAACCAATTCCCCCATGAAACTACCACCATCGCAAACCTCACCCTTTATGTGTACATGAGAGTAATAAGATGTTACATTTCCAGAACATTGTATTTTAATTTATAAATTATTTTGCATAAATAAAATATTTATTCCATCAATTCATTTTAATTATTATTTTTATTAATATAATATACATATATTTGAGTTGAATTTGATAATTTTGATTTTAGGATTAAAATAGAACATACTTTTTATATAGAATATATAAAATTTTTATAATAAACCATGGTATTATAAATATTGTTTATTTTAATGAATTTTTTTAAAAAAATAATATTTAAATATAAAATATAGAAATAATTTTAGAAAGGAATAATAATTTTTTTATAATTGTCATAAATTTGATTTTCCTGGAAAAATATTTTTGTCATTTAAAATATATTTTTATATTTAAAAGTTAATATTATAATTTTTAGATAATTATTACGACAATGTAATAATCATTTTTGAAATTTGCATGTTGAAATTTGTTTATAGTAAATTGATGTTTTTTTAAAATTGTTTATTTTGTTCTGTTAATATTAAAAAATATAGTTGTATGGTTTCTTTATATTTTATGAAATCATATTTAAGTAGTAATTATTTAATAATTAATTAAACACAATCCAAGACCTAAATCATGTTATTTTATTAATATTATTTATTATAATATATGTAATCAATTTTTATAACAAAAAGTGACTATCCAAAGTCTGAAATGAAATGTTTGTTTTTTAAAAACATTAAATTCTAGAATCATTACTTTTAAATGGGAAAATAAGTTTTTAAAAATTGATGTTTGGTTCTAGTGGATTTAAATTAAATAAAACGTGACCCAAATGTCGAAACCCATGTGAAAAAAGGGGTAAGCCAATGGTTTTTCATGTTTCCCAACCTACATTTTCAAGGCCTATATTTGGAAATTATAAAACATGTTCTCCACGTTTTCAATAATTACCCACCTATTTATCCATACCCATTAACACCCAATCGATCCTCTATGATTTTTACTCCCTTGGAGTCCCTTATGGTTTCCTTAATCCCCCCATGTTCATATTCCTATTCTTTTAGGAACAAGTCATCAATTTATGGAAATTCTATTTATGTTCTCTTCAATTCAAGAACCTCTTTTTTATGAATCATATAAATGTTGTGTTTAATATATTTTTAACCCTTTAATCATAAAATTATTGAAATTTAATTTTTTATTAATCGTATATGATTGTCCATTCTCATTTTAGCTTCTTATAAAACCATGTTTTATACCTAGAATGCAGCTGAAATTACTCCCAAAAATTCATCAGTCTACATAAGATATTCAATTTTATTTTATTTTGGATAATACACATTCCTATTTATTTACATGGGATATTTACCTAGATTAATAAATTATTTTTTAATAATCACAATTCCATTTTCATGTGTTAAAAATGATGTTATGATAATGTATTTAAGATCTTTGGTATGCCATATTTTTTCAAAATAAACCTGTTCATTACACTACATGGGTTATTAGTAAAAATATTAATTATGATCTATGTGGATCATGTGAAATTATGGAATACGAAGGGTTTTCTCATGTAGTGCTATATTTCATTGTGTAAAGAATTTATTCTCTCTGGATGACAAGTTTTACAATACCTTGGTGAATAACCTTGGTAATTTTCATTTACAACAACTTGGCGATAATCCTTAGTGATATGATTACCAATGGGTAATTTAATTGTTTTAGACACATTTCCATGTTATAAATCTTCTACGTTTAATTATGACACTAATCATGTTCCCTTTTTTCATTCCATAATGATTTTCGTCATGTTTTTATTGATATTCCTCATGTTCTTATTGTTATTCTTCATGATCACTAGTAAACTATTTCCCTATCTTATTACCATAATGGGACATATACTCATCCATTTACCATATAATATATCCCTAGGTTAAGAGATACAGTAAATGTAACCTTGAATATTAATTTCATGTTTATTAGAAGAATGTTTTATGTTTTCATGTATTATTATTTTTTGATTTCAAAGAAAATAAATAATAATGATCATGTTTTTTTCTCAATGTAATGAATGTTTTATGTAATAAAAAGAAAGGATGTCGTAATCCACAAATTATGTCAGGTATAAATATAATAGCTACAAGATCTCCAAGACATATAGGGAAATCATCCACAATAACCATTCGAATAAAACAATCTCAAGATACACAAGGACCTCTTCCACACCACCGTGGGTAGTCAAATGTTAAGACAGTGAGGAAGATATCTTTTATATTCTATTTAAATTATAGGAGACCATGTGTTCATAATAAACAATGTAAACTAGACACTAATTGAAATTAATTATAAAGAACATAAAGAGAATGTATAAATATGTAGATAATGTAGTCTTGCACGATCTGATGTGCTCTAAAAGCATGAGTCTTATTAGATGTGGTTTAAGTGGTGATTAAGTGGTGTATATGAAAATCAAAGTAAAATAGACCATCATAATATCTCATTTTTCTATTTATGTGGGTGGTTTAAAATGTATATTATTGTTTAGTATTCTATAGTTGAGTATATGAATTAATACATAATCCAAATATCTTCTTTAAATGGAAGACTTGATCATTTATTTTGACTCGGACAACATGCATTAATTAATTACATCATCTTGTGAATGAGAGTGAATTATATAAATATATGTTAGTTTCGAATGGGGATACCTTTCATGAAAAAATCATCTGTGTATTCTAAATCATCATTCTAATCACTCATAAACACTTTAATTTCTGGAGCAATAGTTTATTAATATTCATTGAATTATTCATAAAAATTAATTTATATAATAAATATATTAGTAATAACTAATTAAAAATTCCAAAATTAGTGATGGGGATAAATCATGGTGGTGAATCATGTCTGATGATGAGACATGCCAATGGTGAGTGAGGATTGATGTAAGTCATCTGGCAGTAGGCTATCCTCGGCAGTGACTCAACATTGTGATAATGCTTCTCAATAGTTACTCTTCTGAGGGTATTTCATCTACAGTTCTGACTCATGTGATGGTTATCTCTCTTCTATAGTGTATCTTTTCTAGCATTATGTTATGTATGGAGGTGGCTTTGCTATGACGGTCGATAAAATCTTGATGGGAGTTAGGGATGAATGTTACTCATTCTTGTTTGTCACTCTATTATAGGAGTAGGACATTCATAGATGTGTCTCATCCTCAGTGGTTATTCTTCTTTATATATTAATAATCCTCAATGGTATGTATTTTGTACAATTACAAAAATTCTCACATGCTTCCTTATATTATAAAATGCTGTCATAAAATTGTTAAACCATTAAACATATAATTGAACGGATTTGTTACAATTAATGCAAGGAGGGAAAAATAGTATTTTATAATATTAAGGATACTGATGATTTTGTTTTTATAATAAATGTCATATATTTAAAAGATCAAATTAAATGTAAAAATATAAAGTGATCAATTTGAGAAATTACCTCTTATTCAAAATGTCTCCTTTAGTTATATTTTAATGGGATCTACGATTGTATTTTGAGCATGAAAACAAAAACTAAAATGACTCTAGGTAAGTATATACAAGAATTTACAAGAGTATGGTCATTCTATAAGGCTCATTCTGGTGTAATGATGTTGAGGAGGAGGAATCCTCTTATAATTTAGGTGAGGGACACTTTTCGGATTTCCCAAAAAATATAAAATAATATGACTATTTTAGAGAAAAAAGGTTCCCAATGGTAATTATTTCAATCCTAGGGCAGGATATGGATTAAATAACCTAAAATAAATAGTTTTTTATTTTTTATGAGCTTTTTTAAGACATATCATTATATTTAACCCCTTAATTAACCTGTTTAAACATCAAATACGGTAACATGTTTTTTGCACATATAAGGTTGTAATTTTACATATAAGTTAACCATTGGGTCATCAATTTATATGATATAACATTTTATACTATATATTATCCTTAGTATACCTTTTAAAAAAATTAAATATAATATTATTCTTTTAAAATATCCTTATTATCAATTTTAAAATTATTTATTTTATTGGAATTAATAGAACAAAAAAATTATAATTAGAAAAATATTATTAAAAATATTAAATATTTCTTGGTCATCTATAATGTTCTCAGATCACCATAATAAAATCATATTGTAGTAATTTTAATATTTTTAATATAATTTACATAATTTTTCCATAAATTGAATAATTTCTGTATCGGTGAGGTGTAATTATTTAAGGTAACTATTTATTTACTAAAAATTATAACTTAATTAACCAATTCAAAAAAAATAATTAAGTAAATAATTAATATTAACAATTTTTCAGAAAGTTATTTTTTCTGTTGGTCCATTAATATATTATATTTGAAACATAGAGACTGTCATTTTTTTCTTCATTTGGTTTGAATAATTTAAATCATTTTCATTGAAATGAATTTTTTAAAAACAAAATATTATATCCTATGATGATAAGAATAGAATTTAATGCAAAAAATAATAATTATGATGAATAATTAACGACTTATCCCATAGTTTTAAAATAGATTTACATGATGTACACTTTATTGAGGTAATAAATCTTACAATGTTTAATATTCATTTTGATAAAAAATGAAGGGGTCCTATTTGTAAAATTTGACCCCCATGATTCTATATATAGAATCAGTTTTTAAAATTTAAAATTGTATATGTTTCATTAAATATATTTAATGTAATTGTTTAAACCAGGATATAAAACTATTTTTAGAAAAATTCATTTTGATGATGAAAAATGTACTTATTCCAAAACCATGTTTAGTTATTACTAAAATTATGTTAATTAGATTATAAATAATTGAGTAAGACGTATTTTTATTTTATATAATATTAAAATCACAATGATACTATATATGAAATAAAAATAAGATTTTTATAAAAATATGAATTTCTCACTATTGAATAATAAATCATCGTTTTCAAAAAAATACCAAAATTTCACTCCAATATAATTTGGATATATCGATTTTAAAAATGAAATTAATTTAATAAAACATATCTTATAAAATTTCAATAACATAATTATAATATTTTCTCACAAAATGTGATAAAAATTTATTTTTTATGAAAACATAATTTTGAAGAAAAAAATGACATTACTAAAAAAATGAGATATTAATTACCAATAATATACATTGATTGGGGTCATTATATATAATTAATATGGTAGTTAATACTATTAATAAAATCGATATTAATTTTTCGATAATAACATTTAATAATACTATTTAAATATAATATCATGAATCACGTAAACTAGCAGTTGCCTGTAACACAAGCTATCGAACAAACTTAATAAATTTGAAAGAAAAATTTAATAAAATCAATAAGTTCAACATATTTCATCCTAATTATATAAATCCAACTATCCATATCTTTTTGTTTGAACCTTATTTGATATATTTTTGAAACACTTTTTATGATAGTTTTTTATGATTCTGTGTATAGACATGATTTCCCTATACAGAGAAAACCTAAATTGCCTAGTGAATGAAATCACCCTCTATATCAGAAAACAATCTTTGATTCTATACTGGTGTAATGAGGTGGATGACTCTATATAGATATAATTATCTTAAGATTTAATATTATCTCTCTATCATAAAGCATATCGAGCTCAAATTATGAAGACTAAGGAAAATATAATTCATGATGACATGCCATTTGTTATGGAATCTACTAAGGTGTTTTCTGAAGAATTTCATAGTCCTCCAGCAAGTTGTGAGGTTGATTTCTCAATCAAGAATATACAAGGAAAATTTCCAATATCCAAGACTCTATTAAAAATTTCCATTTTTGAATTCTAGGAGCTTGAGGAGAATCTAATGTAGAATATAGGTAAAGGGAATATATGACCATGTAACTCACCGTGGGGTGGAACAGTCCTATTAATCATAAATATGGATGAGTAAATGTGACTTTGTATTGATTATCCTAAGAAAAACAAGACCATTATATATAAAAATTATCATCTTCCATGGATTAATGAATTTTTCAATCAGCTATGTAGAGCATATTACCTCACTATGTTGGATCTCCAGTTAGGATATTATCATGTAAAGGTGAAGAATGAGGATATCCCCAGGGCATATTGTTTTTAAATGTACATAAACTATGAGATCAGAGTGAATCTATTTAAACTCTCTAATTGTTAAAAAAATATGGACATGATAAATACAGACAATAAGGATTACATTAAAATATTTATTTGTTACTTTCCATAAAATATTATTATCTACCCAAAAATAATGGAAGATCATGAGGATCATTGAAATTATGTAATGAATACTTTACATAAGTATAATTATGCCAATAACGATTACTTTAAAATATTTATTTGTCACCTTCCATAAAATCTTATCATCTGCCCAAAAATAATGTAAGTCCATGAGGATCATTGAAATTATATAAGGAATACTTTCATAAGGATAATTTATTTTTTATGTATAGTAAATTTTATTTTTTGATGGATATAAAATCATTCTTTTGTAATTTTATCACCCGAAAATTGATATATATGGATCATTTAAAAATTAATCCATCGAAGGATGTCCTAGAAAAATATATTTAAAGAAAATATATAGTTTTCCTAGAATATCTAGATACTATAATTGATTTTTAAGAAACTTCTCACGTTTTTCAATACCTCTAACCAATCCAAATCTAAAGGGATTCTATTTTTTATGGACTAAAGAATGAAAAGTGAGATTTAATGAATTGTATAAGATGTTAATTAATGCACCGACTCTCACATTAACCACAAGTGGGGAATGATCTTTGATCTATCATGATTCATCAAAAACAACATGGGTTTCATACTGATGAAATATATAATTGTGATAGCATATTATTCCAAAAAATTATTGATCAATGAGAGTAACTACCAATCACATTATCTATAATTTATTTTAGCAATCAGTAAAATTATTATATTTTGACATTATATCTATTAGAAGAAGTGTGACATATATACTAATCATAAAATATGCAAGTATGTATTCACAAAAAAGGATCACCAAATCTTCCAATGAAGGTGGTTAGAGATGATAAAGGATTATTATTATTTAATACAATACCATATTCGAAAGGTTAACACAGTTCTAGATTCCATGAGTAGAAAGGGACCCACAACCATATCCATGATGTCGATTTCATGGGATGAAATCTTCATAGGCATTAAAAGGATGGATATGGTAATAATAAAATAAAAATTAATATTAATATTCTCATTTATATTCGCAAAAATATTTTATTGAGAGGATCGTGGAGACCCATACATATGATAAGGGGCTATAGAAAAAGGTAGGGAATATTATGGAGTAGATGTTTTTTTAATATGGAGTAATAAGGTATGGAACTCGGATATATGTCCATAAAAACCATATATAAGGAGGGACATATATATATTAATTTTTGGTTATCCTTATCCATTAATGCAAAACAAATAGGATTTAAATATATCTAAATAAAAACATTAGGTTTGATAATACGAAGAGAATGATTTTAGAATTTGAATCTTAAGTCATGGTATACAAATAAGTTCAGAATGAAAGATATAATTCAATGGATATGATGGAACCAATTTCTATATAAGTATTGAAATTTGAATAAATAACCACATATCTCATCATATAACTCCCTAGGACACCTAAATTCAATAATTTCATCAGGGTTGTAGTTGAACACATTAAAAATTTAATACCTTTAATTTCTATCAAGGAATATGATTCCTTTGACCAGATCAATTTGATATATATAAATGAAATGATAAGAATGCATGGAGTACCACTATCCATTGTACCATAATAAGATATGAGTAATTTGATAAGGTTTTAGAGAATCCTTCAACAAGTGTGGGATATAGAGCTGAGTTTTAGTAGTTTTTATCATAGAAATGTGGATATCCATTCTGAAGAAACTCTTTAGACTCTTTAAGAGATGTTTCAATAACATTGAATGGATTTAAAAGTTTATTGGGACCATCTCCTTCTCCTAGTTGATTAATTATATAACAACAATTTCTATTCTATAATTCATATGACAGCTTATGAGCATCTCAATGAGAATAGAATTCAAAATCTAACTTTCTGGGATGAAGTATAAGAGTGAATGAATATTGGAAGTATTATTTTCTAGAAGATGATATGGGAGGTTTATAACATTTAGCATTGTCTAAAATACACAAAATGTTTATAGAAAATCTATTAATATAACCATTGATGGGATCTAGAGTTTGAGGATAGAGAAAAAGTGTTCTTTTTTATATCACCATGGAAGAAATTCTTTAGGTTTGGGATGAAGGGGTGGCATATTCCATGATACATCAGCCTTTATGGGATCCCTAATTCTATCGGAGTGGTGGCCTATTGACTAGAACTCCTATTGAACATATCTCGTGAATGGGATGTGTTCCATGTATCCCTCTCAGGAAGTACACACTAGACCCTCAAATATAGAGAATCGTGATGTGTTTCCATTTTAGAATGATATATAATTTTAGGCGTACAAAATGATGATCTTATATTTTAGAGAGAAATATCAATGAAACAAGGCAACCTACATAGTCAATGTTGTGTGGTGGAACCACAAGATATAAGATAAACATAGGAACTAGAGTAGGTGATGAAACAAAAGTCCTCTAATTATTTTTATTGTAGTGGGTGAAAATTTTAATAGTGAAATTTCTGATCAGTGAATTATATAATGTCCCAAAATATTATAAATGAAATTTTGTTTGGAATAAATAAATTCCCATTAAGTAATGTAGTCATATAAAACTGATGAACTACATTGGCTATTTTGGGTAGTTATATTATTTTGGATTCAAATGACTATAAAGAATCAAAATAATATAGTTTTATCTATTTTAGTGTGAGAGTTAGGATAATTATGTATATTTTATGTGATGATAAAATCCAATTGACACATATAGATGACGTGATAGACTCGCCGAGTTGGATCATACCATATGAGTCCCATTTATTGGAGATTCCGAGGTAGAGAGAATCAATGGGAATTTCTATTAACAAATCATAATTTGATATTCAACAACTATGAAAAGTGAAATTAATTTATGGGGGTTGTTCCAGCTTAAGGATATCTTGACCCAAACCATGTTTCTTGAAACACCAAAAGAAAGTGTATTAAACATACACCTTGCCTTTAGGTAATACGTTTGTGTAAAAAGATGTTATGTATCATGACCATAATAGTATAAATTTTAATATATTTAATTTCTTAAAAATAATTATTATATTTTCCATTTATTATTATTACTTTATAGTTGATTAAATTATTATTTTGAGATAATTCTAGTATTTTATACGATGAAAAAAAATATAATTTTTAGGAAATAAAAATAATGTATCAAAACATAAATTTTGATGGAATCATGTATTTTTAGAATAAATTTTATTTTAATAAAAAATCACATAAAATAATATTATTTAAATAAAAATAATATTATTGTTTTATGAATTCAAATGAAATTTTTTTGAGGGTCATAAAATATTGTCATTGTAAAAACCTTTATTTGTCTTCAAGTTGATATTTTTAATTTTAATGTATAAATTTTCTTATACAAATAAATATTTTGATGAAATAAATATTGTTTTTTAATTAAAAAACTAAATATCTTGTAATGGTGAAATTTTCAAAAATTTATAAGTCAATTGAATTTATGGGTAAAAATGTAATACAATATAAAAAAACTATATGTATTACGACATCATAAAATTCTAGAAGTAATGTAATAAACACTCTAATGTTTTTTTACCTCTAATTTTTTTTCTCTTTAAAATAATTAATTTATGCTATTATATTAATTTTATAAACCCTTAAAAATACTCTAAAACTTATATTATTTTAAATGTTTTTAAAATCAATTGTTTACAAACATGAATCACATCCAAACCACCAGGGTCTTTATTTTAATGATATAAGTTATTATCATCATAAATTAACCAAACGAACTCCACTTATAATGATTCCAAGAGAAAAACATGGGACGAGTTTTTCATTTCATTTTTTTAATAAATATTCAAAAATAATTGTATAGAAATTATAATGAATCCCCTACACTTTTTATATACAAACACACAAAACCTATCAATAATCCTCATTCAAAACCCTTTGAGCATAGAGTTATTCTTCCTTTATATCTCTATAATCTGGTAAAGGTGTTCCCATGTTCTTAAGCTGATCCTCCCATGATTTTAGAAGTTCCCTCAAAAGGGGGGGATCCGAACCTTCTCTATTTTTTCCAAGAACTGTATTTATAGTATTCCTTTTAATTTCCCATTTATAATGTTGAATTATTTTTTTACACATAACTCCTAATTCAATTATGATTTAAAAGTGATGAGATACCTCTTTAACTATCACTAAACCCTTCCATGAATCATTTCGAACACCCATCATATTGTCAAAAATTATACCTAGATTTTCTATACCAAACATTTTTATTGGATTCCCATCCCAATTTATTGTCTTGTTTATTCACCTATATTTAACTAGGTTTCATTTATTGAGATTTTCCATATACATATCCCACAATACATAATTTTAGGATTGAAATAGAAAAAATAAATTATGGAACCACAACCGTTCTTTGCAAGAAATGATGTTTTTGTGTGTTTATTTTCAATGCTTATTTTATGTTTAGAATGATTTCTTGGAAACGAATCTTACAGTTCAAGAAGAAATCCGTACGAAAGATGTTATCCTTTCCCAATGTTTGGAAAAAAGGTTGCGTTCAAAATTGTAGGAGTTATGGAAAATTGAACGTAAGGAATGATTCAGGATCAGAACATCTAAAAATAGTAAAGTAATGTGTTGCACGAAATATTTGGAGTTGTGTGTGGAAAATAGTTCATGTGGGAAAAGTATTGCGCAATGAATTAGAGTTTTTTCACGACACGGTAGAGTTTAACAATGGGGGTCAAAGATGCCTATAAATAATAAGTGACCTGGCTCATTTAGTATGGATTAAGAAATAGAAAATATCAGAGTTATGATGCATGTAAAAGATGCGTAAAAAGGGAGTTTCACGCAAATGTTGTAGTTTTGTAGAGAGGTTGTAGTTGCACAAAAAAGATGAAGTTGCGTGTAAAAGATGATGTTGCGCGTAAATGATGAAGTTTCATGTAGAAGTTCGTGTTGTGCATAAAGGGAGTAGTTTAATGAATGATTCTATACACAAAAATTAAATACTGCACAGAAGTAAGATCTTTCCCACAAAGGGTAGGTGTTGCGTGCACTTGTCTGTGAAAGCTGATTGCATGTATTGATTATCTAGTTCGGTGGATTAGTTCATTCAAGTGAATTAATTTAGGGATTCAATGAAATCGGTGTGTTTTGTTGACCATTGACAAATTAATCAACACAAATCTATTTTAGATACCTTTATGTGGATAAAATGTGTTTGACATCTCTCATGCCAGTGATCCTGGGGGAGTCGACGGAAGTGATCTGAGGGACGAAATAATATTTCCCTGAACCTTTGTAATGGAAGTCTGTCTGGAACAGAGTGTTTGTGAGTGAACCATCTAATCCATAAACTGGTTATGATTAGTGGATTTTTGTATGACTTACTCACTATCGGCGTATGCTTTTTAGATGAAGCCCTTAGTGGTGAACTAAGTAAAAGTGTATTATGGTCTCCATGCATGCTATTTCATTATTTCATTTCTCTTCAGTCATGCAGATTTAAAAAGTTCATACCAACATGGGAGTAAGATCCTTATTTTAAAAGAAACATTTCACACCTTGATTCACCCCTCCCCTCTAAGGGTGTCCTGGGGGCCTACAAAAAATACTTGGTTTATATGATCTTTGTGGTAAACATATGTATTTATATGTTATGACTGTGATGGGTGGTCCCATAATTACCCATTCATCATATGTTTTGGGTAATTTTTTTATCTCACATGATATAATGTAAGGTTCATGGGATGTTATAATTAAAACACTATGTTATTATGTCTCAACGGTTAGAACTGCCTAATATTTATGATTCCATGTTTTTATATGATATCAAAATTCTGATTTAGCCTTTATGTTATCATTTTATAACATTTTTTAAATTAATTTTAATAATTGTCACACTACTCATGTTACCTTTGTATTTAAATTTACTCACATGTAATATTTTCATCATGATATTCTATAATTTTACCCTTACTAGGATTTATATCTCACCTCATTCTCAACAAAATCCCCATGTTATCCCATGCAGTTTTAGATGATCATTGAAATCCAAAGGAATGTTGTGGTTTATTAGTTTATATCATTATATTTATAATTTAGTTTGTTATTCTATATACCTAATTACCCAAAAACACTAGGACTAAAGATATTTTGGGGTTGTATAACGTGTATCCTTATATAATATATCTTAATATATTTTTTATTAAAATATTTGGGTTATCATACATTTCTTATAAACTCAATCCACACCATCACTTGTAAAACCACGATAGGGTCCATACAAATCACAAAAGACAAAAACACATGTCAATATAATGTATCACATTTTATCTTCCTATTCTTATGTAGTTTAGTTGAATGTCTTCCATAACATCCCTTATTCTTGAGCATGGGTGTTATCACACGAATTATATTTTCCATGTTAAATTTTTTTAGTAACCATATATAATCGATTTCCCTTTTATACATGGGTGAGCTCAAGAATTCAAAAAAATATGGTTTTCATAAATTACATCATTAATAATAAATATATGTCTCCCAACAGTTATTATTTTTTGAATGGAATGCAAAATTGATTTTCATTTATAAAATATCACAAATAATTAAAAATATATGATTACTCCAAATTACAATTAATTTCAGCCTAAAAGATACATTTTGTTTGTTATTTTTGTCCCTAATATCCAACCATTAGATGTATATATCATGAAATAACCCCACATACATTTTAAGAAGGTATATAATTAATTACCCCCAACCTAAAAAAAGGTATTAATTTTTTTATTCTATGAGGAAATAAATAATGGACATCCTTTGGATGTATATTGCACTGAGAATGGATAAAAACCCAAACACATAACACCGTTTTTATTATCCATAAACCATATCACCAAAACCTAAAACATCAAAAAGGGAATAATTTTCCAAAATCAAGAACATGGGAAAAATAAGAAAAGAAGAGATGAATCACCTTATAATTTACAACACTCAAAATCTAGATGTCAAGAATTAAACACCACAAGGAGGGGGTGAAAGGACTCTTAAATGTTTTTTGTGGTGTTTTTCAAGGATCGAGAGAAAATATTAGAGGAAAATATGGATTCAAGTGGATCTAATGATTACAGGTAATCTAATAATTATAACACAGCTATGAGACATCCCATATTATTCCACAATGTTATGATATAGAGATGATTCCAAAGTGCATGGAAGAAGACCACACCACAATAAGAATTGTAATATATATACATATATATGAAACATGGAAGAGTCTATTACATAGATATTATATATTTAGAGTGGGAAGATAAATATAGAACTACAATTTCTTTGAACACCGTGTTTAACGATAATCTGCGCACCACAACCGTGATCCTCATTACCGTGACACTAAAATCAATAGAAACAAAAAAATTACTCCAATAAAACTCCTTGATTTATAGTATAATACCATATATGACTATGATAGAAAATAATGATCCCCAAACCATCACATACTATGGGACTACACTACAGCTGATCACATCATTCCACAGAAAACAAATTTACAACAAAACATAAGCCTCAACATTGCAAAACTCTTCCCCATCCAAAATTTTAACTACAAATCCCCATCCACTCTTTAAATACATCATTAATTATCCCATATACCACCAGTAACTAAAACATGGAAATTAAAGGGTTTTTAAAATCTTGACAACTACATAAAGGGTGAAAAATAAACTGAGAAAATTTCTAATTTTTTTTGTTTTGATTGTTTCAATTAATGTGGGAGAAACCTCTAAGGTGAATAAATATATATTAAGTTTCATTCGGAGTACCCATTTTTATTTTGTTAAACTTTCAATTTTTTTGAAGTGTTTTGTGATTTTAAAAGGGAGTGTTTTGAGTTATATACTCATATCTTTTACCCATTTTGGAAGTAAATATATATTTTATTTGTCATTTATCTAACTTGATTAGTTGTTAAAGATAATATGTTTATACATATAAAATATCATGTAACTTAAACTCTAGAAGAAATAATAATTATTGTAAAAAATTAGTGATATAAACTTTTGTTTTAAACACCAACCATCATATTTAAGATCCTTATTGTGATTATTGATTAACTAATTATAATATGAATAAGAATGTTATATTCATTCATTGATTTTGGAGTTGTCTCCAAAACAATTATAACTTATTCCAGGATGTAAACATCATTCCATTATATTTTCAAAAAATTCCCTCTACATGTAGGGTCAGACATAAAAAATCATAAGAATAACTATTGCTAAGAATTCTGAATATTTATGTTGGTGTTAAATATTTGTAATTTCTTTTAAAATATCATTTATATTATTAGATTGATATTTTTATTTAATGATTTTTTTCTAAGAGATACCATTTTTTGATGATATATTAATAATGCTCTATATATTTAATTTTTAATAGTCTTTTTATAGATCAAATATTATATAGGTATTTTCAGGATTACAAGGGGGAGTAATTAAAAATTATCTATATTCGAGGATTATGAAGAAGGTAAATCTAAGCATAGGTACATATGATTCATAGAAGTGAGTTTCTTCTATGATACTTAGTAATGGGATTTTCAAAATATGATGATATAATTTTTGTTTTGATATAAAATAAAAGATAAGTTATAGTAGTTTCGAAGTCATGGATACCTTCAATCCAATTTAAAGATCAAACTTTTACTTTGGTTTAAAATTACAGCCATAATATATCCTTTAATAGAGTATTTAATTTTCCAATAAAGTAATAGATTTTTTATAACCATCCACAATTTTTATTTCTGAATTACCATTGTATTCATTGTTGAATAACCATTGGACCCATTAATGAAGAATTACTAATTTATTTATTTATTTTTCATTATATTACTATTATTAGGATTTCCTAACATTCTGAATCAAATATTTCTATTATGATAACTATATTTCATTCAGTCTGTATTTCCTATCTATTAACCATTTTTAACAATGATAAGTATTTCATAAATCAAATCAATAAAAATAATGGGATTGGTTGAAATTTTAATGTTTGTTTTAAAACAATATATCAACACCCCTACTATATATTCCCTAACATAAATAATTTGGACAACCAAATCATTCTTTTATATACACCATAGGTAAAATATTACAAGTTTTTCTACTAGAAATCTAAAATAGTTATTAATAGTGATGGTTTCACATTTTTGGAAAATGAATAAGAAACAAAGAATACAATCATTAGGGATCATGTATATAATGTTATCATTTCAAAACCTATCGAATAGAATAAAAAAAAGATCTATTATAATATGAAATGATTATATTCTTAGTAATTAATATTGATAATTGAGATCTATCGAGGCAATTTAAAGGATATGAAAACAATTTGATTTAGAGAAAATAGTCAGGGATAATGAAAAAATCTTTCAAAATAATATTTAAGGTCTCGTAAATTGGTTATACTATCCTTTTATAAAAAATTAAAACCTAGATATTTGATTATTATTCCTAACATAATGTGTTGATTTAGTTCATAAATGAAGAAATTTGGTAGAATTAAAATAATGAAAAATGTTAATTTATTCCCACACACAATACAAATAATGAGATTAATGCGAAATGGGTTTTCTGAAATAATTATAATGTGGATGGATATATGTCCTTAAAAATGAAAGAATTGTATGTAAGGGATACTTAATAGTTGAAGGTGTTGGAATTGATGAATTTTTT
This sequence comes from Viscum album, assembly GCA_963277665.1. Lineage (NCBI taxonomy): Eukaryota > Viridiplantae > Streptophyta > Magnoliopsida > Santalales > Viscaceae > Viscum > Viscum album. The sequence goes on along the minus strand of OY728135.1, from coordinate 502,343,750 downwards.
CCCAAGTATAAATTAGAGGGTCCATAAGAATATGCTTTTCCAAAATAGTTTAGATAATCATTAACATATTTCAAATAGATGTTAAATCAGCTTCTACAAATGGTGTACTAGATGATGAGAAGTGTACATAGAACAACATAAAGGCTTTATTCATGATTCATATGGATGTAGAGTACATAACATAAAAAGTCTCTCTATATTTTGATAAATTCTATAAGATATTGGTATCAAAAGCATGATGAAAAGCGTAATGGTATAGTATTACAGAAATAGAATTGGATTGAACCATTTATGTAAATAATAATGACACCATATCACACATTGTGATTGTGTGTGTCAATGATAAAATTTTTCTATAATATGGGAATTATTTTATGTTCTGTTATCAATGTTGATGAAATAAATTTTTGAGATGCCTATACTGTGAGAAATATGGGTTTTCTATGGATTTCAAATTTTCCCAGAAGATGATTTTTTTAATATTATCAATAAGTCATGACAAATGTTGAAATGAAGGATGTTATAGGGGTATCCAACTCATTGAAGTGGGATAAATCATTGAAATAATGGTGAAGGGAATATTTTTAATGAGATGTATTTTAAATTCCTTAGAAGAAGAGTTAAATATATTATATCAAAAATAATATATATTGTGTCTATGGTCACACATTTTTTGAGGTTTCGATTCAATAAAAAGGAATGAAATATATTATATATAAATAGGATCTTGATATATTTATCAGATAATTACCATTCTTGTTTGTTGTAAAATAATACATTTAATATGGATCTAAAAGGTTATTCTAATGAAGACTGGGTAAGAGCTATAGATGACATAAACTACAATTCGAGTGGAAAATATTTTTATTGAAAAAATATATGTTTTATGGAATTTATGAAATACAACCTCAGTTACAATAATATAGATATATTTTGAATACATATTTGAATAAATAACAATGAAAAAGATGATATGGATGGAGGAATAATTCTTTAATGTAAGTATTGAAGTTGGTTATTCTTTAATTATAAACAATAACAAAAAACGTTTCATTAATGTATATTAATATTTTTTGGAACAGTTTTGGAAAAGAATGATTGAAAATTCATTTCATTTTATTAATGATATAGTTAATAATGGAATTATGAGACAGTAATTTTTTCCTTCTTAGGAATAGTCGATAAATATTCTTACAAAAAATATCACTGTAGAATATGATAAGACACATAGGTGGTAAATAGGAGTGAATACACCATCAAAATGGAATATTAATTTTTTGACCTTCCTCTTCAACTATTTCATGATCAAGATCCTTTGGAGATCATATTTGATGGAGTATAAAGTTATTCCCTTTATTTTTGAGTTTTTTTATATCTTTGACATGTTTTTTTATATATGTGTATGTGAAATCCATTACTCTTTGTTATTTTCTACAAACATATTTTTGACAGGGTTGGGACGAGTAAATTCATGAACATCATTGATTGTAAATTTAATAACTATTGTTTTATAGAAAATTTTACCCCACATATTCCTAATGAGGATTGATTCATGATTTCATTTATAAAAAAAATTTATTCTCATTCCAAAAAATCTCTCGTAGTTTATTATAAAGAAGATGGAAATATGATTATAGTTATGAAAAAAATACAAAGGGGGGGATTTGATGAACCCTCTTGAGAATGATGTTATATATATTTTTTATAAATACACGTTACGTGTAAGGATTATAAACACTACCTCATGATGTTTAAAGGTACTTATATAGTGTGTGTACTTCTTACAATAGATATAAAAAGTTGACGGTTTCCAATCATGTGAAGAAGAACTCCCTGACATCATGGTGTAATCTATATAAGCATGGAGGTAAGATTAATTTGGGAAATGTGAAATTAATTATCATTACTATTTACATGAGTATTGTAATTCTTAATCATTAATATTTTATATAATAATAAATACTTGATCTTAATGCTTCATCATCACAAGGCTTTAACAAATTTTGAATATTTTAACAATCATCAAAAAGAAAAGTAAGGATTCCAAATATTATATTTTAAAGAAAATAAATGATTAAATAACTCAGATTATAAATGAGTGATGTTCCTAATTGGTTTAAACTCATTATCAAACACATGTTCATGGTCTAAGATCAGAAAAAATGTGATGAACTAAATGAATAAGATTTTTTGTTGGGGGAGTTTCATGATATACTTTGATATTCCACTTTATTTATTCCTATGTGGAGATATCATGATAAATATGTACAATATTCTTAGATTTAGTTTTAAAATAATATTAATATCTAAATAATTTACATATCATGGAGAACCAAGCTACGTATTTAGGCTGTTTAATTAGATGAATTGAATGAGTCAATTTAACCAACTATAAAAAGAGAGGTTTGCATAACTGAATATTGAAACATTATTATTGAAATATTAAGAGCATAAAAACTATAAATTACGTTATAGAAATAAGTGGGAGTATTTTAAGAAAAATAAAGGATACACTAATGTGTCAAATTTGTAGAATAAACTCTAACAACATCGTCTAATGATTACTATTAAAGGTTGTGTAAGATGATCATCAACATGATCAATGTAGGATTTATTCACAAGATCATCATTCCCCAAATGATAATTCAATTTGACCAATCTAGGGTTCTAACCAATCACCACACTTTTATCTTACATCTAGTACATGAAATATATCAGTTGGATTATAGCATTATGTGTAATATATCACGTAACCAATTATTAATAGAAATTATTATTTCCTAATAAGCTACGTAATTATAATTTTTTTATAAAATCATATCTTGAAATTAATGATTTATTTCAATGCATTATAGTTCAATAAGATTAACATAGTTTTTGATATTGATATCACATCATCTAAAATATATTTTATAACTTATATTTTAAATATTATATTCTTAATTGAATCTTTAATATCATATATAGAAATTATTATTTATATTTTAATGATTTACAATTATGATCCCATGAATATATTTAATGTATTATTCTATAATGGGAATATACTCATTTTTCGAAACCATTTATCCATTGAAAAGAAGAATAATGTTTATATACATAATATAAATAATGTTTTATGTGAATATTTTATTGAGGGGTGAGCTTGTTTTAATTTGACAATTCGACCTATGATTCTTAGAGTGATGAATTATTTTCAGCACCTTTATTGGAACATGAAGAATATATTGTTAATAATTTATTTCATACATTTATCTATTTCAGTTATGATTAAACTAATTTATTTATTGTTATCATAACTTGGTGTAATTTTTCTTGTGTCATGCTAAAATTTCTATAATTAAATGTTTTAAGAAAGAATGAAACACATATTATTTAAAGATGATTGGGCCAAAGATGTATGGAGGTCCATTGGATTCTTCACCACTCTCCCATCCAATGTCCTATGTGATGTTCCATTCATGGAGAAATGGTTTTAGGTGATGATTTATTATAGAATGGAAAGAACGTAATGATCTATTATCATGAGTGTAGGTTTTGGTGTTTATGGAAATCTTGATACAAGGCCAGATTTGAGGAGTCCTCTCCACAAGTATATCTATTATTATGAGAATTAAGAGCCTACTGGTTGATATGGTCACACATATTTGGAACTAGTGGGTGGAAATTACTATTATTATACTTCAATAAATATATTCCTCAACCCATCAATCCACTCCTATATCATAGGATCATTGGATACGATGGATCCCTCTAGCTTCTGGCCTCAAGATTAATACTAATGGATCTTGTAAATCAGGAGACATTCAAGGAGGAGGAGTGGTACCTGATACAAGGGGTAGTGTTCTTTTGGCCCTCACAATGTACTATGGCAGCGACACATCAATTTAATAAGAGGTTACTTTTGTTCGTACTAGACTAAAACATTTCAACTAGAAGAATAAGGTACTTACTAAAGTGGAAATGGATTCTATTATTATACACGACATCCTTTATATAAAAGGCACCATCCCACTGTTGGTTTCATTCTTTATCACGAAATATAAGACCCTTCTCAAAAATGATATCTAGGTCACACACATAGGTCACATGGGGAATAAGTGAGTGGATCATCTTGCATCTTTGGAAAATCATGGGTCCAATGTCACCTTCTTTACCATAATTACTTCCCTTAAACATAATGTTGTTAATTTCATATGTGGTAATTGACTTTGTATCCACTAAATTAGGCTTACCATGGACTGGGCACAAATTGTTCCATTTCTTCCCTTAGTTTTCCCTTATTTCATTTAACTTTGTTAATGAATAAGATCTAATGATATTGATTGATGGTGTTATACTAACTTTGTTTTTCTTCAAGTATAAAAGTATGTTCATGATTATCAGTAAATTAAAATAAGAATATTATAGGTTACACCTTCAAAACGTAAGGTAGTAAACCTAGTTATACATGTACGTCTAAAAATAAGTCTTGGTTTTACCACTAATTAAAATAAATCGAGGTACTTAATTGACCATTTAAAATTTTAATAATTTTAGTTTGTGTATCTTGGTGTGAAATATTCATGAAATTTTAATTATATTGTGACCTTTTTTAGAATCTAACCCCTTATAGTATTACTCACCCAATGATGAGAAATAGGCTTTGGAGATAATGAGCATATGATCACCAAGATATCACCTATAATAAAAACAATTCACTTATTTAAATAATATTTATTTTTATTTTTGTTTTAAGAAACATTATCACATCATAAACAAATCATTTTTAAAGGGAAAATCCACCCCTCATGATATTCTATCCATACAGCTTCTATTGAGACCTAAAAATGGAAACTACTGTGAGGATTAATTGATTTATAATTTCATGATAATGTTATCTAATTTCATTATAACATTCCACGTCACATTTTATATCCCATTGATGTATTAGTAAATATTTTTCTTCTATAATTAATATATATGAAAGTCTCTTATAATGTAAATTTAACATACTTTTGAATAGTAGATTCCACAAAAATCACCTCCTTAGAGTATGTTAGAAATAAATAATTTTTTTATATAATTTTTATCAAAAAATAAAATATATTTCTAGATATATACATATTTTACTCTTATTTCATATTTAATTTTTCTCATCTTAAAATTTATTAGAATTTCCATAGAGTACCTCTAACATTAATAAGATAGAGTAGTATCGTTCTATAATGAAATCCTGGAGATGTATAGATAATATTCATTAAATTATAATTTAGTGGCTTTATACATTCATCTTTAAAGATATATAAGATCCTTGAAAATCATGTTTTATATAATTACATGACAGGATGAAATCTTATCTTGAATTGCACAATTGGTGATCTCTAGGATGGAGTATTATATGGACAACCCTTACAATAATAATTATATATGTTTTATATATTGTGGTACACATTTATCATTGATCATACTTATTAGTTATTAAACATGTGGTCATTGTTAATGTATACCACGATTCACATCATAGATGTGTGATGAAAATTATAACACATATTTTCATGATAATGTAGATTACGTTAGGTGTGTTATTAGTAGAATGATAATAATTATAAGTTCAATAAAATAGATCCCCAATGTAAAATATTAATTTATCTATGTACCTTTAATTGATTTGGATGTATTAGAAAAAATAACATGTCCACTATAATTTCAATAAGGTTCATTTTGGTATGAACCAAATTGGTAGATTAATAATTAATAGTAAAGAAACATATTAATGGTTATAGAATAACATTCCTATGAAATTTTTCATTACAATAAATTTACCATACTTTATGGGGACCATTATAAAGTTATAGATACTTCTTTTACTGAATGGGTAAGTCTTCATTCTATTGTGATTGAGGCCAAGAGGGTCACACTCTAAGTGTATATAAAGGCTCATTAGATTTAGTTTAATCTATGTGTTATAATATAATCAATGATAATTTAATGTAATTTCATATTGATTGTAATCTTAAAAATATTTATTCATGATAATAAAAAGTGAGTTGGATTTTATCAATGATGATATTAATATGTGATCCATGAAAATATTAGTGAATAAAATCTATTTTATTGAATGATCCTAACTATTTTATATTTCAAGGCTTTATAAATTAAGGGTAAAACATGGTCAGTGTTAACAGTTCATGGTATCTATTATATATCACCTAAAATAATTAATTACTTATTTTGAAATTTTATATTACTTCCCCATGTAATATAAAATAATGTAAATAAATAAATATACCTTTTTATGTGAAATTTGGCCATTATTTATTTTAAATTAATAGAATGGAAAATAATGTAATAAAATTTATTTTAACCAAAATTTATAAGTAAAAGTATATAATAATATTTTTATTAGAGAATAAAACATATAATTTTCATACCATGCTCAAGAGGGGGAATTATAGAGGTTCTCCATATATTTTCTAATTTTAAATAGAGATGAACAAAAAAGATATTACTTGCTGATTGACACTAGATTTTGTAAGTAACATGGTTTATTTATGTTTACACGTAAAGTATCATGATTTATTACAATTTAATTATAAAGATTGTGTGGATATCAAAAGTGTTACTCTACTTTCATTTCATAAATTATGGAAACTGTCCACAATTAGAATAAAATGAATTAAAATGATCCTTTGTGACATGTTTTCATTTATAATTGACTATATTTTATGTTTTATTACCCTATAAATGTATTAATGTATTATTAACCTAGATATTACATTAATCTTGTGATTTGGATAGAAATATTTTAAATGGGAACACCACCGTTTGGTTTTATTTCCCTCAGGTCCTTTACATGGTACCTGAGAAAATATACTAATTTATTTTTGTATTTGAGGTTATGTTTGAGAAAGAATCATTGTATTTATAGCATTGTGTAATACTATCATTTTCAATGGATTCATTAACCCTCAACGTTTTTATTTATGTATTCAACAGGTTTCCGTGAGTACAATAAGATGTTTTGAAAAAAAATATTTTTTATGTAAATGGATTAAACATAACATTTTCTATAATATAATGTAAAATTGTGAAACTAACTACATAATTTTGTTTAATGTTTTATTGACACATTTTACATGTATGGTAAGGATTCCAATTTTTAATATTATGTATAATTAATATTAAATATTGAATATTGTAATAAAATGTAATAGAATGTATCTGAGTTATGAATTGAGGTAATCTTAAGAGAGAATTTCAATAATCCCAATCTTCCCTTTTTTTGATTTGATGGTAAAAAATTTAAATTCATGATATATTGATTATATAATATGATTTTATATCATAATTTGAGGAAAATTATATATTTATTAAAAAACATAGAATATGTTTGTAATGAAATATTTTAGAGAATTGTTTAGAGAATTTTGATATAAATTTGAATGACGTTAAATAAATAAGAATTAGTTTTCAATAGATTTACATTAATCTTGTTTATTAGGAAAAAATCAATCAAGAGTGAAATAAAGATGAATTTATTTATGGATAATATGATATTAAATATATAACTTTCATTGTATGACATATTTAATTAACGTTTTATAACATTCATGTTTTAGTTGTGGTTTAAAACATACATTTTTGTGATCATTGAGATAATGTGATGTTACTAATAATATTTAGTTAATTTTAGAAACACACACATGATATATATCCAAATAAAACTTTTGTGGATAATTGTTCTTGTTATATAATGATTGAGAATTTTATTTCATGTCCTTAAAAGGATGGGTGTGTTTTTGGATTTCAATAAATTGATGAATTGATAGGTTTGATACCACACAAACCTACCTATAAGATATGGTCTGGCTCTACATGTTGAAAACTTCTATCCATACCCAATTAACATGAATGTATGGAAGTTTTTATTGTCATATTTATCTATTGTGGAGTAAATTAGCATATTCTAAGCCACAAATCATGAGTTATTCTATCACATAAATATATATTGATGACATTAATCTGGGATGTATCGTGGAAAAACCTGAAGGGTATGTGGGGGGTAGGGAAAAATTATTCCCTAGTATTTGTTTGTAGGAAGGGGTATGTGGTGAAAAATATATGGATGTGTTTGGGAACCAAATGTTACAATAGGCTCATTTCAATCTCCCATATTCAATGAGACAATTTTATGAATAGTGTAAATATATTTGTTATCCCATTTTAATTAAATAGTACAAAATGGGCCTCAATTACTTATATTGATATTCCTCAAGTTAACCACTGATGAAACACAATCACTAATAATGTATAACTTCCAATGTGTTGGTTTTTAATCCCCACATCATTGACATACTTTACTTTTTAATAATGGTAAGAATAATTGGAAAATATATAAAATGTTATATTTAAATATTGATATCATTTTATGATGGTAATCTAATGACTTACATTATATAGTAGTGACAAAAATTATTATTTTATATAGTATTTTTTCTATGATAAAATGGATTGATAAATATAGAGTTTAAATAATCAATTTAGTGACAAAACATAAGTGAATTATTATAAAAAATAATATTGCATTAATTTATGGATATTTAGAGGACTTGAATAAAGATAAATACATCATGGAATGAATTATTTTTTAACGGATTGGGCCTTTTATGATAGCATGAAATTCTCAAGAAGTATATTATAACATTAGATAAATATTTTACATATTTATGAATTTTTTAAAATAATTTAGAAAATAACAGTGAATGTCATGTTAGGTGTAATTAGATGTATAAAAATATAATTTTGTAATTTATTAAAAAAGATGAAAATAAAGAGGAAAATTAAGATGATTCGAACTTATGAGAGACAATAAAAATGTATAATTGATATTTAGAGTAATGTTATTTTTAAAAATATGATGGGTATTTTATTATCTTATCCTGAGTTATTGGAAATTTTTTGAAATGATATAGATATCTTATTATGTAAATTGGTACTGAATATGTGAATCGTAATATTAATGAGAAGATGAATTTGACTGATTATAAAGATGTAATCTTGTGATCATATAGTACTGTATTGGAAAAGATATGAATAACTAGTTTATGATATATGATTTCTATTATGATATAATGGAATTTTTATTTGAAACATGTCAACTAAGGTCATAGATTTCTTAAGATAACAATGAAAATAAAACTTTTCAAGGGTTTGTGAATAATATGATGATAATTTGGATCACTAATAATATATTGATATGTTTATATGATGTTTATATTGATATTCTTGCAATTCTAATATCTTCAATATGATAATATAATTATTGAATATAACTATACTTATCTTAATCAGCTAATTATATAAAAAATCATGGAGAGTTTTTTAATAAGGTTATGGATTATTATTTGGGTGATTCCAATTGTAAAATATATTTATAATTTTTCATAAATTGAAATTTTATATGGTTATTCAATTTATATTATATGTATTATGTAAACAAGTGGTTTTAAAATATCAATAATGATGGTAAACTAAAGTTACTTTTTTCTCACTCACACAGAAAAATTTGATAAAGTCAAATACATATATTTTAGAATTTATAATTTTCTTACCCGTTTTATAGTCTAGAAATTGTTGATGGAATCCAAATATATCTAAGGGGTTTTAGTATAGAAAACCCTTATATAAAGAGAATATATGAAATAAATATAAACCAATATGGATCTGTTATATTTATATGTATTGAAATGATTATAATTAATTAATAACCAAGTACATATTCCTCTATTGATTTAAATATGTCTAAGATCTTAAAGAATATATACATAATGATCACTGAGTAGTGGGAAACAGAATCATTCCTCCTAGGGAATCCCTATGCAACAAAATATTCCAATTCTATTGAGGGTCCCCTATTTATCTTTATTTTCTATAACTGTGACATTAAATATAGTGAGAGAGAGATCACAATAGATTTTGATTCAAGGATAATTTTATTATAGGAATTCCACAAACCATATCTAGAATTGGTCTCTTTATATTGGAATCAAGGACACATCTCAATACAAAAAAATGCTTCATTAATACATAATAAATAATGCTAAGGTTAAAAACCATTTTAACCTATAACTAGGTATAAGAAGATGTTTAAATCCTCAAAACCTTTATATATCCTCATTAAAACTCCTCCAAATTATCACTTTATTAAAATCAACTAAACATGATATATTCAAGTGGGATAGGAATGATTTAATACATGTTATTTCAATGAATATAAGATTTTATTCCTTATATCATGATTTAGAGATATTCCTCATTATATGAGGTACCCTCAAAAGAATAAAAAATGACAAAAAAACCTTTGTTGGTCATTACATTAGTGAACATTTTAAAAAATAGCCCACTCTTACTAAATCCATATAGTGTCAGTCCACTGTGATGGGTAACATAATTTGTAAAAATTTGCGAAACTATATCAAAACTATTTTATCAATATCTTAAAAATATAAATATTGAAAAGTAATAATTATTTTTTAAACACATCATACATCATATCTAAAACATCTTTTGTATTTCCCCAGAAACCATTTTGGAGTAGCATTAACTGTTTTTTAAAAATAATTCATAAAAAGATAATATCAACTCAAAAAATTTAAAAATGTGATACCAAAAGTCACCATAGTGTTGAAAACAATTTTGATTTCCCAAATCAATAATTTAAATAAAATACCATCTTGTAGAAAAATGTCAATGCTACCCATTTTACAAACAAAGCATGCATTACCTTTATCCAAGAAATATACCATCATACATGTATCCAAAAACATTATCATATTAAAGTATGAATAATCATATATTTAAAAAATACACTACATAATGTGACCACATAATATAAATAATTTCAATTCCATTTATCCTATTCCTACATTCTTAACTCCCTAGGTAAAAGATGAAAATAAGGATAAAAAATGATCAGGTCATTTAACTATGTGGAAGATAACATAATATATACCATGAACAAATATAAATACATTTCATAGATAAATTATCTAGGTATGAAAAGGGAACATATAATATATGTAATACCTAAAAATGATTTGATGCCTGAATCTGTATTTTTTTCCATGTCTTGTATTTTTTTATAGTTTTAGATATTTTAATGTATTAGAGAGAATACCTATTTATACGAAGCGTAATATGAGCGATTCGACACATTAAATTATAGAATATTGGGATTATTAGCTTGGAACATGATTAGATCATAGTTAATTACAACCATTCACCAAACCATGTTGAGGGTGCGGGGTCTAATAGTTTTGTTTTCTTGGTTAGTGCACGATCCCTTAAACCAAGAGTGTTTCCAAAAAAAACATGAAACATTAAAAACTATAAATATAGCTATAATTTCCATGGATTATTTACTATACTATAAATCATAGTTGTCTGATGTTGGGTTCCCCAGAAAACAGTAATCGCATGTTGGAGGATAGTTCAGAAAATCTTGTAACTAAATTGTGAAGTCTACCTGGTAACTTAAATTTATTGAAATTATGATATTTACCATTTCTTTTTTAACTCACAAAATACTACTTTATTCACCACATTCAACAAGGTATGTACTATTAAAAATGGAATCCTCCTTCATTTTTCATTTTTTTAGTTTCTCCGAAAATACCTGATATTTCAAGTAAAATTATTTTTAGGATTGACTTAGAAACAAGTATATCTCTAATTAATTTAAATTTTTAGTTTGATTTTATAATATTTTAGTTTTACATTTGTTGTGTCAGTTTTAAATATCTTTCATGGTTTTTTCTGGTTTTTAAATTCCACTAATTTGACCACGCAGTAGAGGCCAATACATGATGGGGATACTTTTATGTGACAAAGGGAGGTTGTATATGAACTACCCCTTAACATATCATTATTTTGAATTGAATTTTGTGTATGGTCATATAAAAATACTGTGTGATTGATGTGAAACGTAAAATCAATTTTAATATGATCCTTTAATAGTGGAAACTAATGATTTGGTCCTTGAAGAACATTGAATGGATGGTAGAACCCAATGTACGAAAACTAATATTTCTGTTTCGTTATTTTAAATTAATGGGAAATTAATTGTTTGCCTTAGGGGTTACTAGGAATAAATAATGAACATGTTAGAGGTTTTGAGTTTATCAATTATGTGATAATTAATATAATTTGTAAGGGTGATGTGTCTAAAAATAAATTTGATCACTAAAATAATTTAAAAGGATTATTGTGCAGTTAAGATGGATAATATGGATCTATTAATAATCAATTTTAACTTGTTCTTGTCTCTTGTTATGGAGTATTTACCCGATATTTCCAAATTATGTCTAATTTTTATCTTATGGGTAAGGGACTACCCTTCAGTTACAAATGTGTAGTCCTTATTTTCTGTTGTGCAGTGCTGACACCTAATATTCAAATGAATTATTCTAGATTCCTGTATAGATTATCTAAACCATATATTTAAGTGATTGATTATTTTTAGGTTGTATTGTTTCTTCAATCATATTTAGATAATATAACTTATTTCTTGGTGAGAAGTTTCTCCCCATTTTATTGACGATATGCCAAGTTTCTTATAGGGGAGTACTTATCTAGAGTTTTATATGATATGAATAATTTCATTGTGTGTTCTAGATTATATGAACATTTTACTTGTGGGGAGTCTATATTCATGGTTATATAAAATATAACATGTTTCCTGGTATTGTGATTTTCTGGATATTCATGAATACATGTTTTATTTCCATATCGAGTGTGTACACACCCTCATGTTAGGACTGATTATCCCTAGTTCAGAGCCATCCGACACTATGAGAAGTTGGTTTAATTGACCCCAGGTGTAAAATTAGAAATTAAAGATCAATGATAGTTATGTATTATCCAAAATTATATCAATGAAATTTCCCTAATGATTATATGGTTTGGTCATATTTTGTATAATAATATTATATAAATCACAAGAACCAGATGATAGAACCAAAACCATTTTATTTTATTAATATGAACATTAAATAAATAGAATAAATAATTTCATAAGAATTTAAAGTATTAGGATGAGGTAAGATATTATAAAATATGATAACTAAAATATGAAAATTTATATATGATCGATGCCCTAGAATATATTCACTATCAAAAAACACTATAGAAATGAAAAAAATATTAGCAATGTAATATTAATTATGAAAATGAAAATGTATATATACTTGAGAAAAAATATAAGTGCATGAAAAAATAAATAAATATATTCTATTTATATAATGTAGGGAACCCATATGACCCTTACAAATCTAACAGTCGTAATAATAATATGACTATTTGAATAACAATCAGACAGATGAAATAGTATCGATACTATTAAGTATAGGAACGTAATGATTAGAATAATATCCTCAACTATAGATGTATAAAATATTTTTTTTGGTATATTATAAAATTAATGAATGACATGTTTTTATCATTATACATGTAGATAACTGTTTTAAAAACGATAAATTATGTTTTTTTTATTTTTATAGAACATAGTTTTTTTTTAATTTTTATATCAGATATAATGTTTTCGAATAAAATTTATTTTCATGAAATTATAATAAGTTAATTATATTAATAATTAATTTTCACGAGATAATAAATATTTTTCTAATGGTTTAGAAAAATTATCACAATATTAATATTAATGTTTCTTCAAATAATTAATTTAATTAATTATTTAATTTGATATAATTAGAAAATTATTTTTATAAAATTGATTTAAATTTTTTAATCGAAATATCAATAAACAGTTTTTGTGAATTTTTGGTACTATTCCCAAATACTAGAATATTTTGTGAGTACATAAATACTGATATTTAATATTTTAAGTTAAATACAAGCTTAACTGTATATGTGGGTATGTGGAAAACAATTATTTTTAACTCACATGCACTGTTTAATATATATATATATATATATAATATTCATCCATATTGGTAGTATTGGGAAATGAAATATACTAATGAATATATTATTCAAATAATACCCATATCCACCCCTTATAAATACTACCATTATAACCCCATCCCCTGACATATTATAACACGCTTCCCATAATAAATATTATAAAAATTATCTCCCAATATCACTACGATTTCTATAAAATATTTATTCCCACTAAAATACCAATCTATTGTTCCTTAAGTGGAAGCCTTAGAGGATACATCCAGAGACTAAGGTAATAACCTCAACCGAACCTCTTAATTTTTCATCCACTTTAACATCAAAAAATATTCATCGAACAAGTTATATTAACTATAGTATCATATATATAAAATAATTTTATTATGTTAATTAAACATATATCATCCATTAACTTCTTCGCCCTTAACATTATAAAAATGAAAACATTGTATTCAATATGGATTGTTTATCTCTATCACAAATAATGCACATGATTTTCCTCCACTACCTTAATAGAATGTTATTGTAGTAATATAATGGTTAAATATGCTGATAACTAACGAGATCAAAACTTCTCATACATATATATTACATCCTTATATAAAATTATTCAGTAAATAACATAAATATCAACACCTTAATCATCTATGGAATGTAATAATAATAATGGGCGAGGTTAGATAAATATTAAGGGTAAATAAGGGAGATATCAATATATTCTGAACATATGTGTATGATAACATGAAAATTTAATTTGAAAACCAAGCCCTACATATCATAGATCAAATAATTGATTCTAGAATAACAAATGGAATTTCATAAGTTACTAATAATAATTATATCCACAAAAATAGGCCATGATAACACAATATTGTCTTATTACATAGAATTTTGGAAGACACAAAATAATAAAAATGATTCTGTCAATGATACCCACCAAAACATTCATAATTTGTTATTCTCTAGATAACCACCACGGCCGTTTCATTTGGAATGGAATAACCTCTTATGTTCACTTTTTTAGGCTTAAGATATCCTCTTTCATACCCACTCAGGACAAAGAAAAATAATTATTAACCAATTCATTTGAAAGAGACATATGACCTATCTGTCAGATAATTAAAATCATTCATTTGTGTTCCACATGATAATAAAACTATCATTATATTATAACCATATTCTATACAACTAGAAATACATATAATATTTTAGAAATCATATTCATTGAAAATAAACATAAAAAATTATAAAGGAACATTTTAATATCATTTAAAACATTTCATGAGTAGAGTATACTTTCCAATTTGAAAAAAATGATTTTCAAAAAATATAAAACATTTTCAATATCATTTTATTGGATAATAACCATTAAAACGAATAAATGATTATTTAAACATTGAGTGGTCATTACAGGGGGAAATACTATATACAAGAAAAACATATATTCCTTTCATATTTCCAATAAAATACTTACATGCCATGTTTTGAAAATAATAAAATGATAAATAGGAATTTTTTTCCAAAAAAATTAAAAAAAGGGTAAAAATTAATTTAATATATCCTAGAGGAAACATTACAACACTTCATAAAATATTTTTAGAAAATAGTGATAAGGAAGAAAAGGTGATTTTAAAAGAATAATTAAATAAAATGGGTTTTCTTCTAAAAATTCTATCTGAATTACGATCACATGTAACAACCAAAACTGTTATAAGTAAAATTTATCAATTCGATTTAATTTATTATATTATTACATAATATGTTTATAAAAAACACATGAAATTATTTGGTTTTATCATATTAAATTTAAATCACTTTTAGGTATCTCCATCATTGATAATATAACCGTTGAAAAATGGTAATATCATTAGTATAAATATAGGTGTTTGACAAATAAAATTGGCATAGGCAAAAGAAGTGATGACCTTGAATAGTAGGATCATACCCTATGAATCTCAATTACATGAGATTCCAAGTGAGATAAAATTACTAGTATTTTCTCTTGAACAATCCCATGATATAACATGACAACTTGAGGAAGAGAAAAACTATTTACATAAGAACATCTAGCTTTTAGACTATGACCCAAACCATGTCCAGTGAACCACCCCACGAGAGTCTCATTATCACACACTATACTCATAGGGTGTTTATAAGTGTATTAATGGGATTTTTATCACAAACCTAGTAAAATGTTTATGTACATGTTTTTTCATATGATAGTGAATATATTTTTATCCTATTATTGTTACATTATAAATGATTTTTATTTTTATTAAGAAAATTATTTTTAGAAATATTCAAATTCAATTAAAGAATTTATTTGTATGAGTAAACTGTATTTTAAAATAAAAAATATTTTATTAAAATATTATTTTTAAATATTTATTTCATATATAAATGATGGTATATTATTTATGAATTGAAATGTAATTTTTATAAGGGTTTGATGAATGTAATTTTCTATAAAATGTAGAATTTATCAATAAACTAGGATTATTATTTAGAATGCGTAAATTCACATATTTTTATTTTTTTTACATAAAATGGATATTATTTTATGAATTATACTGTTGAAATTATCCAACAGTTATTTTTTTCATAATTTTCTGAAATAGTATAATTTTTTTTGTAAAAATTAAATATATTATAAATATACGGTGTGTATTATGACTAAATAATGACCAAAAGGGAATCAATAAATACTATAAATGGTATATATAACAAATATATTTTTTCTATAAACAATAATGATATATTCACTCTATTTAATAAATTTTATAAAACCGTTATGAATCCTCCAAAACTATAAATATATTTTAGGTTTTTAAAATCATTTATTTGTGAGTAAAACTCACTTCCCCATAAGAAAGGGTATTATTTTTTAATGTTAAAACCTTGGAATCATCAAATAATAATATCCACCCTAATTTTTCAGAATTAATGGGAAAAAAAGGGAATTATTTTGGTTTGGTTATTTTTTTATATAGTGTCTAAAACCTTTGTTTGAAAAATATTAATGAAATCCATTCTCTCTTAATTTATAAACCCACCTAATATCCCACTTCAATACACTCTAAATCCTTCAAGAAAGTAATTATTCTTCCAACTACTCTTTTTATTCCACCAAAGTTACCCTCAAGCTATCATGGAGCTCCTCCCAAGTATTTGAAGCCACACACTAAATCAAGGGATCCATTACTTCTCATAACTATTAAATATTTTTTATTATTTAATGCCATCAATTATCATTTACTAATGGATTATTATGACATTAAATGTCCCTATTACAATCCATATTATGAAAAAATTATTATTGTGCCCATTATCTATCATAAGAACATTTAATTAATTTTTATGTGACGTTGTTTTGTTACTGAAATTTAACGGCGATCTTCCATACCAAAAAAATTGGGATGTCAATACCCAACCCATTGCCTTTCTATGGTGTTCACATTTAAACACTTATACTTATTTGACACAGGACATATATTTATGAATTAAAAACTCCTTGATTTTGGATTACATTATGATGAGGAATGAATCCATGTTGTATGATCTATGTGGCACACATCAGCATGAGAATAAAATGAATGTGACAATTGCTCCCAGAATATTATAGCGCTCCAAAGAAGTTAGTAATGTTTAGTCTCATGAGACATAATTTTGGGATATGGATTGAACAAAATTATTTTATGGGAAATTTTCCATAATAATGTTTTCGATGTTATCCTTGGACGATTTTTATGAGGCACTACTTTAAGAAGTTGTAACATATCCTATTTTATAATGATATATCATGTATTATAGTCTATGTTTATGATTCTAACCCATTTTATAATTCACTGATATGCCTACTCTATATCATTTATTACTCACTAAATTTTTTTCATTTTTTATTTCCATTTTTTTGGTTTTATATATCACCTTCTTATTATGTATGCCCCTAGGTTATCCCATTGATTTTTAAGTGCATGCATGATAAATATGTTTTCAGTAAAGATGAGGTTTTTCCAATTATAAATTGTAATGAAATATACCTAATTCAAATATACAATATTATTTTTTATCTTTTGGGTTTTATTTATTGTAATCTTATATAAAAAATATTTTATTAATGTTCAGTAAAGTGTAGGGTTTTCATCGTTGGTATTAATAGAGAGGTTTATTTATATTTGGGATTTTAATTAGAAATATCTAGTAAAATCAACAGGGGTAATACTAACTAAATGAAAACATCCATAAATGTTTTTAAGTATAGAGTAACTGCTTTATAATAAAAATACATACCAATTAGGATACTATAAATCGACGTGGTTCATGCACAAATGTACATAGAGGTAACAACTCTATCAATGTGCATTTGGCCTAAATCAATGCATCCATGTACATAACAATGGTCCATACAATGCACCAGGTTTGAATCTCCTAGAAGATATGATTTGTTAAAATCAAAATCTCATTATGAACTACTATCATGGGAATAAAAATTTCCATATAAATAATTATAGAAAATTGATTTTACATAATATAGAGTAAATTTTAGAAATTTATATGTTTCAAAAATAAAAGTATGTTATATGCTATCACATTAATTTCATTAAATTCCTATTTA
Source organism: Viscum album (assembly GCA_963277665.1). Taxonomy (NCBI): domain Eukaryota; kingdom Viridiplantae; phylum Streptophyta; class Magnoliopsida; order Santalales; family Viscaceae; genus Viscum; species Viscum album. The sequence continues at coordinate 502,325,179 of OY728135.1, read as the reverse complement.
TGTGGATAATATTTTAAAAATAGTCATCCATAATTTTCATTTTTTTAGAAAATGCCTAAAAATCAAAGGAATTAGGTTATAAATCAATGTGAAGGTAAATGTGATGACTACCCCAACAAGATTCCCAACTCGATGTGAGATAGAATCGTGATCTTTAGGACAAATCACTCTCACTTGACACAGGTTATAAATAATAACCTAGATCAGGTGGGGTATCTGAATTACACTACTGTAGAACAAATTGAATTTATGTTTTTTATGTTATGAATGCCTCCAACCATTAATGGATCATCTGATCCCTTATTAGTGGGAAAAATGATCAACTCCATTGATAAGATCTTGTACATCCATCATTATTCCAAACAATAGACGGTTATACTATATATTTGTAGTATGAAGGGATTTGATGTTCATTGTTCTATATTGATCAAGAATATGAAGCCTATGTAATAGATTCAAATGTTGGGGTTTGCTGATTTTTGAATAATGTTTTTTTATAAATAATTTTCTCACACCCTCCAACATAAAATGGATATGTGTTTCCATTACCTCATGAAAAAATATAATGAATATATCAAGGACTATGATGGAAACATAAAAAGAAGTTCACTTTACCCATCCAACAGTGTTGTTACTCCTGAATACAAGGTTTACCTTTTCATTAATAGGGTAAAACCACATTTATGAACATCCATAGTGATTTGAGACCGTGATTGAATTGAAGAAATTCTATGATGTTCCCTCAATGATAAAATACATATTATGAAAGATGAAGGGTATCAATTAGATAAAAAATATGAAGTGGAGTATAATTATCATATTCCGATTGAAATAAATAATTACTCCAAAATATTTCAATTACCCACTTTTCAAAGGTGTGAAAAAAAAGAACCATAGAAATTACCTTCGTGGGATGATGAAATTTTTTAGGCATGGGAGGGAAGTGTACATAGCTGATGATTGATGATAGGAGCATCCCACTAATTCTATGGAAGAAAATAAATTCTCATGTAAACCCCCATAAAATTATTCCTTATGTAAACTATAAGAATATGAGGGACTTTTCAAACCAAAGGACTATTCAAAGTGTTATCTATGACAACCTCCATGATATAATGGTTGATATTTTCCCTTAAAATAGCAGATTTGGACCCCAAAAATGATGTGGTGACATGTATTCTTTATATTAATTCAAGAATAAAAAAATAACATTTTTATTATGTCATTACGCATTCTTTAATAACATTAATTCTTAATATAAATTTTAAAACACCGCCACAAATCATGGATGTAGAGCTATCGGTGAAAACAACAAGTGGAGAAATAATTACTTCCCATGTATATAACACAAACCATGTCAAAATTGGTTTCATGATGTTCTCTGGGATCCATTTCATAATTTGTTTATATAATTTGATTCCATTCTGAGAAGGATTGTATTTACCTATATAGTGCCAACATAAATTACAATAAGAAATAAATAACTCTATGTTTCTATAATTGTCCTTCAATTTCATACATGTGTAAAGAGGAGGATGAATCAACTTTGTCCCCATCATCCCAAGAATGGATATTATTACCATATAAGAAAGTGTATCTATGTAAAATTATTGACTAAAAGGAAATAAAAAACCTTGAATGCTTTTCCATTGTGAAGGAATGCCCTAATATGTTTCTCAAGGAATTTTCTAGTCTTTCTCTAAGAATATAGGTTCAATTTTATATAATTCTCATAATTGGGGTGTTTCCATTATCCAAGACTTAGTATATAATGGATGTTGTATAAATTTTTGAGCTGAAGAAACAAATATAAGAGAATTTTGATAATGATTCAAACGCCTATGTGCTTCCCCATGGGGTGCACCAGCCCTCTTTGTCAAGAAGTAGGATATGTTAATCTTGATTTGCATAGATTATCATGAGAGTAACAAGATTATGATAAAGAAAAGTACCCTCCACCACATCTTGGTTATTTGTTATATTATCTACATTGTTAAAAATACATATCAAAGGTGGATCTTTGGTTGGGATATTATCATGTATGGGAGAACAAGGAAGATATTCCTAATATCACATTTCATATAAGTTACATTCACTATGTGTTCATATTTATTCAATTCATACTCATTAATACTCCAAAACAATTTAGGTACATAATGAATATTTTTTTAGATATTAACTAAAAATAATTTGTAATTTATAAATATCAAATATTAATATACTCCAAAACAACAGATTGGAATGAGGATCATTTTATCACTATGCTAAAGACCCAACAAAAGGTGATGATTTATTTAATGTATAACAAATGTCAGTTCTGGATGAAGGAGTCTCTTTCATGGGGAATATTATCACTAGCAATGGGATATATTTATACCCTTAAACAATAGAATAAATTCAATTATTTCAAATTGGATCATTAGGATAAATATCTTTAGATTTCTTTGGAGAACTGGTTATTTTTTTATTTTTTGGGAAATATCTTACAATGGTCAAACCTTAATACCAATAATACTCGATAAGGAGTAAAATTTGATTATAACTATTAATGTGAAGAAATATTAAAGGATGTGAAAAAGAGGGTTTTCACTAGAAATGTTCTTACACTACCCCCATGTAGATAACATTTTGTAGTAACGAGTGATGCTTCAAAGAAGGGATTGGAAAACGTGTTAATAAAAATTACCAAGTGATAGCCTATGATTCAAGTTAATTGAATGTTGATTAACAGAACTACCCAAAAAGTGATCTAGAGTTGGCTGCAATTATCATCACAATGAAAATCAAAAATCAATATATATGTGGGGAAAACTGTGAAATATTACAGATCACAAAAGCCTCAAGTATAAATTCAATTTGAAAGTTATTAATATGTGGAAAAGAAAATGGTTAGAGAATATCATGGAATTTAACTAATCAATCCACTACCATCATACTAATTTGAATAAAGTGGAAGACACTTTTAGTAGAAAAGATAATTTTTTATTATTTATGCTAATTTATAGGGATACTATATTCATATATTTTGAAAGGATGGAAATGTGAATCATAATTTGAGGACTATCATCAGTCCATTCACAATTTATTGCTCAACCATATCTTTTTGAAAGTTTAATGGTTTCTTAAAGAGGTGATGTGAGATTTTTGTAGTAATTGGAAACTATATGATATGGGATATCTTTGGATTTTAATGTTAATGATGATGTAGTAGTTAGATTTGGGTAACATATATCTGTAATTAAAATCATGATCTAAAGAAGGATATGATAGATGATGTACATAGTTCATCATTACATGTCTATAATAGAATCATGAAGATGTGTAATTATCTCTAAGAGTGATATTTTGAGTAAATATATGAAGTAGGTTAAAAAATAATATTCCAAAAAATTCATTATATGTCAGACACTAAAGGAAGAAAAAAAAAATCTAAGGGATGATGCAACCATTAACCATAACAACAAGGAACTGGGAAAATATCACCATATAATTTTTTACCAAACATCCAAATAAATACCTAGGAAACAATGATATAAGGGTTTTTTGGATTATTATTCAAATATATTTCACTTTATAACAATTATAGATGAATTTTCCTTGGATCAACTGGAATGGATATACATCATAGAAGTGGTAATGTTTCATGGTGTACTACTATTTATTCTGTCCAATCAAGATCTAAGAATCACCCCCATGTTCTGGAAAAGTCATCAATTTGATCTAAAAACTGAGTAGAACATCAGTATGACTTATCACCCTCATACTGATGGCCAATATGAGGGGACTAACTAGACGCATGGGGACATTTTTTGAGCAAGGTAAATTTTCATCAAAGGATGATGAGATCAACATATTCCTCTATGCTAGTTCTCTTACAACAATTGTTACCACTCAAGTATCCAAATCCCTTCCTAAACAGATTATTATGGGAAAAGATAAATAAATCATGCAAGTTGGGATGTTTTTGCAGAACAATAACTAAACGACCATGAAATGGTGGTGTAAATGGTGGAAAAGGTTAAAACCATTCATCTTCAAATAAAGGATACATAGAGTTGAAAGATAATCTATGCTAATAATCGCCAACGATACCAAGTTTTCCATGATAGATACATGGTAGTAATATGAATATCTCTATTGGATAAATGTGATATGATTAGAAAAAAAATGAAAATCATAGTCTAAGATACATCATCCCCTTAAAGATCCTTAATCGCATCCGAGCGATGGAATACTGACACGCACTCCCACCATACCTATCTCAAGTAAATGAAAAATTCAAGGATCTCTATGGGGGAAGTACATACCAATCCCCTAAAAAGTTATAAATATAGAGGTATTACCATTGATGTATGAAAATTACTATGATGAGATGTCGTCGAAGATATTTCATAGTAGATAAAAGTTTCTACGAAATAAGGAAATGCACCTGGAATTTTTTTTTGGTGAAACCAATAGTTTGAAGATGAAATGTTGAAACTGGAAGAGCTGAGGGAAAAATGTTTCCCTCGTCAATTTTAATGTGGGAAAAGAAAATTTTGATGATGAAATTTCTTAAGTGTGGAAGATTGTAATGACCCTAACTTTTATAAATAAAAGTTTCCCTTTTGTTTTAAATTTAATGTCATATTACATAATATGGAAATTTTGATGATGAAATTTCTTAATACAATATTTAATTTTTACCTGAATATTTTACAATCTCATAAAAATATGAATAATTAACTATTCGATAATTTAGAAACTCTAATTCAAAAAATATTATTCATTTTATCAAACCAAATAATTATTCATATTTTTATGAGATTGTAAAATGTTCAGGTAAAAATTAAATAATGTATCAATATATTGTGTGTATTAAGGCATCCAAATGAGCCAAAAGTGATTTAAAAAAATACTTTTAAAGATATTAATGTTCAAATCTATTTTTTATATTTAAAATATAGAGATTTAAAGGTTATTATATTAATTTTATAAATCCATTATGAATCATCACAAACCATTAATATATTTTAACATTATTAAATCATTTAATTAAGAGTATGTCTAGCCTATAAATATGTAATGGAATTATTTATTATGTTCATCCTTCGACTCGTTAAATAAGGAAATGAACTACCATTTTTTTGAAACCATTGGAAAAAATTATAGGATGATTTTGTACTTCAGTTATTTTATTATATAGTGTCTAAAACCTATTCATTAGAAATATATAGAAAATCCCCTCTTATTTACTATATAAACCCACCCAAGATACCACATCTATTCAAAAAATATAATTGTAGGAAATCGTTACTATGCCTTCCCCTCTATAGAGTCATCACAAGGCTCACCAAAGATCTGACGAAGCTCCTCCCAAGCATTTGGAGTTACACACTCATGTAAGGGATCCACACTTTCTCTTCTTTATTAAATTTTCTATGTAATATTATGCCTTATATTTAAAAATTATAATATATTTATATGACATCCCATTTCCCTATTAATGACTATATGATTAAAAAATTGCGAGAGACAAATGTTTCTCTCATGAATATATTTTATGAATTTTTAAGTGACTCTATTATGCTGTTGAAATTTAACGGTGATTTTCTTGCCCAAAATAAATGTGTAGTGAAAACTATACCAATTTCCTATCAAACCTTCTCAAAATTAAACACTTATAACTCTCTTAAATCTAACATATATTTATGTATTTCAATCCACTTGATCATAGAATAAATTATGATGACTAATGAATCCATGTTGTTTGATATATATGGAAAAATTATGCATGATAATGAAATGAATGTGGTAGGTGAACCCAAAATTATATAACGATTCAATACATTGGTTAATGTTTAGTCTCATGGGACATAATTTTAGGATAGGGGTGAACTTCATTCATTTATGGGACATTATTCATCCTGTTGTCTTGGAAAATTATCTTGAACAATGTTTATGATGTCGTGTTTAGGATGACTCCACTTATACTATGTTGTCTGTAAATATCATGTCTAGTTGTTAAAATTTATGATTCACAATGATTTTATTCTCCATTAATATTAGTATCATATTACCAATTTTTTTATCTCCATTGTATACAATGTATATTTCCCTTATTGGGATTTATAGATTAACCCTTTCATATGTATGTCCCAAGGTTATCCCTTGAGTTTTTATGTGTGAGGATGTAAAGGAAGTGTTAAACAATATCAATTTTTTCATTTATTTAATTTGTAATTTAATGTACCAAATTCCCAAAAAATTATAATTCTCGATCATCTAGGCCGTATTAAATGAAATATTTTATAATAAATAATCTATTAATGTGAAAAAATATTTGGGTTGAAGTTGTAAATGCAATGAGGAAAATGAAGTGAAAAAGTGTATTATCAGGACATTCCTAGAAGATAAGAAAATTATTTTGATTAAAGATATATATATGAAAATATTTTATAATTTAAAGTATAATAATCAACAATCATGATGAACAATTAGATTGTAACAACAAACACTTATGAATTTGGTAACTTTTAAATAATAATCCCCAAGAATGCATACAAGCAAAAGAAAAAAAATATATATCATGAATTTAATGATGGTAATTATATAAAATAAAAAATTGGATTTATATAAACTAAATAAATGTAGATAGTCATATAACATAATGTAAGTCACAAATAAAGTAAATTAAGCATAAAATACATTAGCTTAACAATCGTCATACTTCGTACTCGTTAAAAAAATTTCTATAATAGACAGGATTATTATAAAAATATTAAAGAACCATAATTATATTTATAATAAAATATATGATTTTATTATCCCTTTTATTAGTAGTTTATTAACAATTTAGTGTTAAAATAACATTTCAGACAATAGTTTGTTTATTTTTCATGAATGATTAGATTTAGTAATTTCGGCATTTTAACTTTTATAATGGTTTAATTATATCCCGATTTTTACCATAATATAAATATTATATATATTTATTATATAATTAATTGTATTTTTCCATAAATTTTTTAGAAATAAATGAACTACACTATTCACGCGAATGGTAGGTCGTATGTACGCAAGAACATTGATTCATTTTTTCTAAAGGATAAAACTAATGTAATTTAAATAATATATTACCATTTAAAAAATAAAATTTTCAACATTAATTTTATGTATACACTTTAAATTTACCCATATTACCTTACATTCAAATAGACATTGACGAAAAAATGACTTTACTTTGTGAGGCAGTAGTCTGTAGAAGACACTTGTGATGTTAACATATAAACTATTGATAGAACGTAATTAAAAACATGGGAAATAATAATTAAATAAGTATAATTATGATAAAAGTATCCTAAATATTCATGTAATCTATACTTATTACAGTCAATGTAAAATAGAAATGAAAAACACATCAAATAGGGTCGTGAGGTGGTAGTAAACTATTCACATGAACGATACTATTATTTTCAAACTAGATTGGAGGAAAGATGTTATATATTGTAGTGTATATAAATATTTATAATAATAAAATAAATATAATATTTAAATATTAAATCAATAATTTTATCTAGGAATGATAAGTGGTGATGGAAAATTAATAATGTCTGTTCGTGAGGCCGTCGTCGGTCGTGCACATAAATGATGATCTCATTTACCACTTGATTGAAGTGAAGTTGGATTTGGGTTATTAAAACAAAATAATAATTTTTCATTATATTTGATATATTATTATTATTAATTTATCATATTTGGAAGATATTTTTAAGAGTTAGAAGAATATGTAAAAAATGCATAGTTAAAACTGTTTAAAGAAAATATATTTATATTTAATCTAAAGCCATTATATATTGGATTTATGACTTAAAAATACCTCTAAGATGTGTGAATGTAATTATCTATTATATTTTAGAATTTTTTTATGAACCAATGGTTTTTGGAAGTGTGAAGATTAGAGAAGAGGGGTGTCCTTTTATAATTGGCAGAGATGACCCAATTGGAATTTTTGATATGATTATAGTGTACCAACATTTTATACATACCAAAATGCATAAAATATTCCATTAACATTATAAATAGGTGATTAGGTCTATATATGGTTGAAAATGGGTGATATAAATGTTTCTAGGGCATTTTAACCATAATCGTTTTAGTTTTACAATTGATAAACCAACTTTTACATTCACATCTGTAATATTTTTTTACAATTTTAATTATTCATTTTGAATTAAAGATATTTGATCTTATAATATAATATAAATTATATGGATTAAAAAAAAGGATTTCTTAGAAATTACTTTCACGGAAGTTCAAAAATGTAATTTCCAATTAATCACACCGATGAAACAAGAATGTTTTTTCTTAAAGGGAAAATGTTCAATAGTATAAAAAAAATTTTAAAAAATAAATATTGAATTTCTTCCAATGACTTATGTTGTATTAGTAAATATTTTTTTCTTGTAATTTTACTTGTAAAAAACATTTTAACTCAAATCTTACAATATAAATTCTTTAAATGAAATGACATTTATAAATAAAAGCGTGTATTTTTATTATCGACTAAAAAATTAATCTGTTCAAAAAAACCTTAAAATTTACTGTCAGATAAATTTGACATGATGAATTTAAAAACTATGTTTATTTTTTGGAAACTTATTTTATAATAGTGTTAAAATTTAATTTCAAAATAGTTTTGTAAAATGTGAAAAAAATATTTTTATAAAAATAATAGTTTTAAGCATAAAATTGGATTAATTTTCATCCTATATCTAGAAAATACATTATATGAATGATAAACATTGGATTTAATATAATATACATATATTTAATTAATTTATTTCATCATAAGTGATTTTTTTAATTAATTGAGGAAGCATGTGTTTGTGAATAAAAAATTAGTTCTTTATAAAAATATTTCCTGTATTTTAAAATGATTCAAATTTTCATTTATAAATATTCATTCACGAATGAATTAATTATATATATGTGTGTGGTTGTGTGTGTGAAACATATATGTTAATAAATTATTTATTCATATTTATACCTCCTATTAAAATTACATGGTGATAAAAATCATATAAAATAATAATATTTTAAAAGTATCTAGTGTTTCATTAAAATTCATTTTTGAATATTTATCATTCTATCAAAGAAATATAAATTAAATGAAAAAAATAATTAATAAAATATCAGGGTACTACATTTGTTCCCACATAAAAAACAATTTGTCATCAGAATTTGAACATGTTCTAAAAAGTCAAGTGTTGGGAATTTGAAAATTGATTTTTGTAAAACCCACATCATAAAAGAGTCAATAAAACATCCACATTAAAATAAAGGTAAAGATAAATATATTTTTCTTCTTAAATAAAACTTTACTATGTTTCCAAATATAACAAATTTATTAGGAAGTGATGATATGGACATAGAAGAAAATTAATTTCCATATTTCACTGATCATAAGAAAGTGAATGATCATGGGTATGATAAAGACCACAAACCATACACTTTTTAGGAGTAAATAATATATTTATTCAAAAAAATTAATGTAATAAGAAAAAATTGGTTTCATACAATCATTTTTTTAGTTATAAGGGAATTTATATTATCATGATCTAGAACACTAGAAAATATAATCCATTTCATTCCATTTAAAATGGAAAGTATTCCCCTTTGGTTGTGATTTTATCAATTTCTACTTAATCTCTTAATCCAAGAAATAAAGGCTAATTTTTCATTCTTAGAGCTCTAACATATCACAAGGTCCAAAATAAAATGAAAATTCATTCCTTCAACATCAATTTATCATACAAAATGTTTACAACATGTTATCCAATATGATCAAATCATCATATAATGGAATAAAACATTATTATCTAAAATCTTATACAATTTTAAATGGATACCATTTCATAATTTGTTAACAATATGACCTTTAACATTAATAAACCAATTATAATTAAGTATCTTTATATGTCAACATCTCCATTATGTTAATGCATCATTCAATTATTCTTCAGAAACAAAGTAATAACAGTAATTTCCATAAAATGATACATGAATACATAACTATATCAAAAACTATACTCTATACAAATTCTATAAATAAAATAAATGAAGAATATATTTTATAAATTATAACATGATTAAACTCTATTACATATAATTTAAACGAATTCATTAACAAATAACTAATCAATTACATGGTTATCAATTATATCCCATTTAATTTATCCATACCAATCATTTATCCATCCCAACTAAATATCATAATCTCACAATTAGAATCTTATTAATGGTTACCTTTCCCTTAATATTAATTTTACATAAAATATCATCCTTCCAAGAAATAACTTTTATATTTTATTAGTACCGATCATTATATTATAGACAATCCTTAACAAAAAAAATCATTCTAAATAATCCTTAAATATTTCATGATTCATATATCAATATTTATGAATTCCAATACATATAAAATTTAATAATGCAACTTAATTGTTTAACTATTTAGTATACTTCACAATATTATTCCTTAAAACATATTTCCTAAAATATAAAATTTGAATCAGGATTTCAAAATCATCAACCTAAATCTAATCATATTTCTTCTTTTTAAAATAACCATCATTATTACAATAACCCAATGCTTTTATATTTCATTCTTAATATCTTCTTCATCATCTGTATAAACATAAATTTTAAAACCATTCAAATTTTATTTTGATCTTTATCTTGAGGAAATTTATTTGCATAATTATTATAAATTCCACATTTAAATCATTCTACCATTTATGTTAACATTGAAATACTTAATTCACCTCTATTTCATTAACCAAAATTTTATATTTTTTCATAAATTACAAACGTTGTGTCCTTGTTTTGGACACTCAAAATATCTTCATATTCCTCTAAAAATTGTTGTGGGTTCTTCTTCCCACATTATTGATATAAAATAAACTATGTATTCCTTCCCTCAAGGTATCTATAACCCGATCTTTAAGAAAAACTCTATTATTCTCCTCTATGGTGTGTTTGAGAGTTAGTTAAATGGAAAATAGTTTGTAATATATCATGATAACTGATTAAAAATAATAATAATAATTCACCCCAGTAAAAATCCCATTTGGTTTCTCAAAAATATATATTCCATCACATTCAATTCTATCCTATTTTATCTTGGTTCATTCCTTTGATAAAATCAATGAATCGTATTGTAGGAAACAATAATCATTGTGGGAGACCACATAATCATGAGAAAAGATTTTTAGGATTTATAAATCATTACACAATCTTTTTATATTCTGAATCATTTGGATTATCCTAGGACACTCATGGTCATCACCTATATAAATCTATCACAATGGTTTGTAAAAATTTATTGAATTTAAAAACAATATCCCATGGGAGTGTCAAACTAGGTGTCTAGAAAGTCTCAATTTCTTCATTAGGTGATGACTAATTCTTGATCAATGCACCCTTTTAGAGTTATTACCGCCATTTAATACGATATAAAAGCAATATATACTTTTAGTATCCTAAACTGAATGAAATTTCATGTAAATTAATCACTCTATCCATCAATAGAATTCATGGAAATATTCCAAACCTTTGAATTATTATTTGAGAAATCATTATACATATCCTTAGGTGTATCCATAGGTTTATCTTAAGAAATAGAAATATGTATTTCAGTTTATTTTTCTTGTCCTATCATCCAATGGATAACTAAACTTGTTAATGATACAAACTATAGAGACCCAAAATTCCCATATATAAATATTACCTCATAGTAGATATATATTAATAAAATAAAATAATGATATACTTCATAATAATTTAGGTCTATTTTCTCTAGAATCATATATGAATTAATGTCATGTTTAAAGAATAACCATGTTGTCTCCCACCAAGTTCATCATCACTAACACCCTTCTTAGTAATATCATATATAATAACATTAATCATAACATGGTATAATTAAACAAAATAAATGATGACCTTATATGATCATTAATGATAAAATATATATACCAATATATCATGAGAATAATGGCATGAGATCATGATTATAACATTTGAGTACCATACATAGCATGTCATAGATCATAATATTCATTCATTTAATACATATGTGATGTTTAAAATACATCAATAATAATTGAAACAAATAACATAGGTCATAAAAACATACAATTTTCATAAGATATAGAGTGGTGGAAAACACATAAGCATATAGAAACTTATGTCAAGGCTATTCATTAGGACATTAATAACATGATAGGATTTGTATAACCACCCATGTAATTTCTTTGAGCATGAAATAAACTATTTTCTACCATTTCCCTTGGACTTAAATAACATATTATGTACCCTTGGAGATCATAGAACTATTAACAATAAGAAATTCATTAGGAGGATATAGTGGTCCCACAAATCATATAATGAAAATCAAATATATGTGTGGCACAAAATCATAAAACATTCCTTCTATCATAAACCATGAAAATAAATGGGGTCAACAAAATAATATATCATATAATAAATTGTGAAATGGAAATTCATTTCATAAACATCATGCCATAAAAAACCTACTAGATAATGAAAAAATGTGGTACAATTGGATCACACACCCATTAAATATTAATTATCATAAACATATTTTATCTTATATGGGAAAATACATTTTAAAAAAATCACATGAAACACTTTTTTTTGGAAAATACCCTTTTATTGAAAATAAATTTTTTAAAACATGAATGTAATAAAATATTACTTAAATCATATTAAATGAAAATAATATTGAAAAATAATAATGGAATCCATACAAATCATTTAAAAAATTTCCTTCATAATATTTTGTTTTAAAATAATCTTTCTAATGATTGAAAATTCATAAAATATTTAAAAAATGGTGTTATTTTAAAATAACCATGATTTTTTTTTAAAATATTGAAAATATTACAACATTTATATTGAAAAACAACCTTTACACATTGAAAAACTAATTTCTTAAACATAAAAAATTTAGAATATAATTTGTTTAAAAACATTGATGATTATAAAGAAAGAAGTAAAAATATTAAGTGTTAATGATGGTGATAAATTTCATACATTTTAAAATAAATATTCATTTCATGTATTTAGTAAAATCCAAATGTGCCTTGTTTGGAAAACAACTAATGATTCTATTTTTTTAAATATTCAAAAAAGTGTGAAAATGATTATTATCAATCCAATAGGAAAAGTTATAACATTTTTTAAATGATTTTATAACATATGAATTTGAAATAATTTTTTTTATACTGAAGAGGGAAATAACCTAAATTTTATTTAAAAACATTTTATATGGAATAAAGAGTTCATAAAAAAGGGAAAATGAATGGAAAATATGTATTTCTATTTCATAATTAAAGGATAAAAATAATATTGAGTTTATTTTGCTAGGGATCAATGGTGTTGTGATCAAAATAATAATAATAATAAATCCCAATGAACAATGAAATCATAACATAAAAAAATTACACATTATGTATCTTTTGAATCATAATCCCAATTAAATAAAAAATAAAACCCTTAATTATCATGAATATATATAGATTCATTTCATAACATGTTAATGGGTATGCATATAAACCTAATAAAATAATAAAGGTTTATAAAATAATGTATGTCCCAAAGAAGAAAAATTGGTACAAAATTCTATTACCATTGGACTTGAATTTCTTAATTTACATCAGAACCAACATTAAAATAAATATGCATTTAATATAAATATATTATATAACAATAATTTTATATATCAATCCATATATGATTTTCTAATGACCTATTATTACATTTTTATTAACAACTACTATCCAACACGTGCATTTGTATGACATAATCAATAAATTACCCATATAAGCACTCTTGAATCCAATTTTTTTTATAGAAATTAAAAATCATTTTTAGAAAAGACAATTGAGATAGATATATCATTATCACTAATTAGTATTTGAACTCGGTATCTGGGAGAATAAATATTGAAGTCAAATAAACATGAAATTTATGTAAATGATGGCATAAATTGATATATTTGAAATACACCTTTTCCTTACTATTCTTGATAGTATTAAGAAATATTTACTATAAAGAATATTGATTCTGAAAATAAAATTATGATCAATAAATGTTTGTACTGATAAATAATTAGTAATTTGGTATTATAGAGACTATTTATGAATTGAATATCATATATGTAATATTAATTTAGAAATAATTTGTTTTTATATTTTTTATGCCCTGAAAAATAAAAATAGTTTAGTTTTATTGGTTGGTAAAAATAAATTAATTGAAGGGAAAATATGTTTTCATATTGAAAATTGTAACGTAAATTTTATATATTTTGTTTTGTAAATGATTATGTAATAACCCCTTAATGAATTTTGTTTTTATAGAACATGGATGAAGAGGCCATTTAGTCTATGTGTACACATATTGAAATTGTTGAATATCAAAATAAATAGTGAAGAATGAATGTATACATCCAAGGGCTATAATATTTTTTAGGAATCATTGAAAAAAATTACCTCACCAAAACACATCATTGATATAAATCATTCCGGACCAATATAAACGCTTATATAATGAATGTGAATAAGAGTATATATATATATATTTGTTTTCTAAAAATTATAAGACTTGTAATTGAAATATATTAAAAAGATGATATTCAAAATAAATTATCGATATATAAAATACTTAGGGTGTCCAATTCCTTCCAAAAGAGAGATTGTATTTTTTGGATTTAGTTCTCCATAATTTTTCAATATTTTAATCTATCTCTAGAAATATTGAAAATGTTTATGATACAAATATTGGATACTATAAATTTTCTATGATTTTTTATTAAACATTTCAATAAATGTATACAATACAAATAGATTTCATAAGAATAAATTTGATTCGTAATTCAATAAATAATTTTTTGTGGTAGAACTGATGCAATGAAATTTTCATCAAACCGGGTGCAAGTGGAAGGGTTATTGAGAACAACATATCTGGTGGTGGAGGAAAAAACTAATGCAATGAACCTACACCAATAGAAAATTAATAGTCTATGTTATTAATACCTAATCATAATATGACTGGATACTTTTTATATACAATGAATATTTTATTCAATGTAGATAATATTTTAGTAGGATATCATCTTAAAAAAAATTCTATAATGCTTAAAGTATAAGCATCAACCATTATTAAAATTATCTACCTCATTTTAATCAAACACCACATAATCGTTTCTGTAATTCAAAAACATTTATTGACCCGTGTATGAAAAATTAAATTATATCAGGTCATATAAATTGATAGACCTCCTTCATCATCTAAATATCAATATCCTATAGGAAACTCTTTACAAACTACTTCCTTAAAAAATAACTATGATTAAACATTAATAAGTACACATATATTAACATAAAAAACATGGACCAATATAAATCCCATGAACATTTAAATACCTAGATACCATTAATATGATAGTTTTGTGAAAACATTACTGTATATTTAAATAAGATTCAGTATCACATAAATCCATAAATAAACAACAGTGTAATTAAATAATAATCACTTATCCTTGTACCTATAATAAAATTAAGTCATTACATATCTTATGGAAAACATCCTCTATATATCCAATAAGAATATCATATCCACAACTCATATCCTACTACTTCACTAGAAAAGAAAAGAGATTAAAGATTACATAGTACATATAAAAGTATATCATATGAAACTTAGTCCCTTAAAAATAAAATGAACATTAAAATACCTCAAAAACATCAATACCATGATTTTGTTTAACCATAGTTGTTTTTTATATAATATTTACTAGAACTTAAATCCACAAATAAAAAATATTTTTATTTAGAAAACATTGTGTTTTTTTAAAAAAAATTACATGTGTGATGGAATTTGTTAACATGTTTTATTATATATCTTTACCATGAAAATAATTAATTAACTTACTTAAAATAACCTAATACAATGTGTTATTTAAAATTTATTAATGTAAGGACCATGATGATATTAATTAGTTATATTTTTATATTTTTAAATAATTATGGATTAAATCATCTTACAACACATACCAATATTGTGCATTTATATTGAATTGATTTAAAATATGAACGTGCTAGAAGAATCCACAACACAACCTATGCCTTCACGCGTCACTGCCCTTGAATTTTAGTAACATAGGGTGATGATGATTATTTTTTTATTAATAATAAAATTATATATGAAAAAAATGTATTAATTATGGTAATTATTTAGGATACAAATGAATAACCCAGATCATCAAATGAATAAATTCAAGTGGATTGAATATTTTGCATCATGATGTATCATCTAACTCCAAAACTTGATAAGGTGTTAGTCATCAAATAGAAAATTCTAATTATAGAACCATGGATCCCATATGATAATGAAAATATAGGATGACGAATATTAATGATAATATGAAAATATACATTCATACATCTATTTCATGATATCAAAAGATCCAATCATAATGAGGTAATGATGTAAACTTTAATGCGAGACCACACAAATTATGATGCGGCAATAAAATGATATATATTAGAAAGAATAATTATGACCACTGATGGAAAGAGGATCGTTTTATAACCTGAGATACACATATAATATCACAATAGAATCCACAAATAAACTATAGGGTAAATATTTGAAATAGTTATATGTTAATGATGTAAACCATTATTAGTGTCTAATAAAGATATATTGTTTGTGTGTCCAACGAATTTTTAAATATGGGATGTCAATAATCTAGATTGAATGCCAAATTAAAATATTTTTAATATTTGTAATGGATAATATATTATGGTCTTTACTACATAAATTCGTTATCCCATATGTTCATAATGAATCAAAATAAGGAAAAACAACAACATTAAAAAGGAATTGAAAAAAATAACAGTGCTGATAAATCATTAATGAGTTAATTATAATGAATAATATTTCAATGATTTTAAATGTCCCAAATCCATGAATTATAAATAATAATATGAATTTAGTGACAAAGATGAAGTGAAATAGGCTCATGACATGGAGGTAGACTAGTGATGAAATAAGAAGCAGTTGGGATCTCTTCCCTAACTGGATGTGGCTGAAGCATCACATACTGTTTTGGTGTTTCTCCTCCTCCTCCTCTATTACATATATCCATGCTATTCCAAGATGAATAATTACAATGAAATCAACATTTTAATGTTTATTTAGAATTATAATCATTACACAATATAGGTTGGGTGTAGTAAATTGTCAAATAATAACCTTAGTTTTGTTATAGAATATGAAATTAACATACCAGGTGAATTTAATATGAATATATATAATTAATATATAAATAAATATATATGAATATATATATATATACCACAAATTTATTATTATATGCACAAAAAAACAACGGGAATGATATTTTTATAATGGTTAATTTTCAAAGAGTGTTTGTTCACATCCAAGGGTGATAGTCTAGATGAACCTGTACTCAATGAGAATATGTTTATGAGTCTATGGAAAAAATAATACTAAAAAATAATATGTAGTGAAATTTGTAATGATGTTATATCCAAAATGTATCAAAACTACAATGTTGGTCAATTTTTACAAAATGTTGTTATGTTCCATCAAAAACATAATTCGTACTATATTCATTTTAAACTAATGAAAATTATTCAATGTTTTTTGAATATTTGATTAGGAGTCTCTAATGTGATGTATTAATATATGAACAATAGAAGTTAGTTCAATATATTAAACTCATGTGATGATAACATAAATACAAAAGTTAAAAACATTATAAAAAATCTCAAATACTTATTAATATGATATCATTGAATTTTTATAAATTATAACAGTGATTTTACATAATGGGTAACAATAAAGAACAATTTTCATGTAATATACCTAACAGAAGATGTTGAACATAGTAATGATAAATTAAGTATCACACAATGATTCATTATAATTGATGTCAGGCAAAAATTTTATCTGGATGTAAAAATAATTAATGTGACTAGTATATAATACATGATTCCATTGAAAATTATTTATATATGAACATAATGTGAAAATTATTATGTGTATGCATTACTCTGGTAGACCTATTAAAATGATTTTAGTTAGGTTCCAATGGGGTGAGAACTACAACTCCATTACTAAAAAATAGACTAGCCAATCAATTTTCAGTATTTTATAAACATCATATTATATACAAAAAGAAATACTATCTCAACGACAAATGTATTGGTATGTACATTGAATAGAATTTATGTTATGAAAATCATTTGGTTAGACCATTGAATATATAAAAAATTCATTTTCATTTTCAGTACTATATATTTTATGTACTAAGAAATATACTAAAAAATACAAGTTCATTTTATTATTCCTTGTGGCATATTTAAAGTACCAAAATCCAATTTGAAATCCATAATTTTGTTATCTGAAAATAAAAAATCATTGTATATAAACCATCTTGTTGGACAAACCAATCAATTTTCATAATAATGTCTCGGTAAATTCAATGTACTGAAAATGAACATTCATTTTATTTATCACCATTAGTGTGTAGCCTTTATTGTTTTGATCCAACCTCTATTGATCACACATAGGTTATATATATGTTTTTTCGGTCATACATTACCTTAGAAAAGGCGTAGTCCCAGTCTAAAATGCCCAGTCCTCCAAATTTATTAACAAAAAAGAGAGAACAAGTATAATGGTTCAAAACGATGCAACATGCCCAACAAAACTAAAAGGATTCATATTCCTCACTAGTAACAACATCTGAAGCCACCTCCGAATCAACTGATTCCCACTCAGATTTCGAATTATATGAATTGATCATTTTGACGTACTTCTCCCTTAGTCACAGTTCCTATGAACTCAATGGCTCCCAAGACAACAGTTGTATGACCCACCCCACTTCGGATCCATCTCTTTCCATTTAGAAGCCTTGAAAGATGATCTGGTAGACATCGTATTTGGCATGTTAGAGTAATCCTTTCGTGGCATCCTCTTTGGTAGATCGATTAAAGTACCCATATTATCATTTCTTTTCATCATCCCATTCTTGAGTATATCACTATAAGATGTCTTGACATGGATGTTGGGATAGTTTTCTTTATTCTAATTAGATACATCCACCCACTTACTTGGTAACTCCAATAATCCATTCTCCTTCTGAGGATTATCAGGCACTATACCAGGTCTCACCTGAGAAGATTTCCTATTATTGTCTATCAATGCCATGCATTGACCATGATCCAATAGGAAATTCTCCTTCCGCAACCCTGGATGCTCATGGGGTAACTCATTGTGCCCCATAGCTTCCTGTCCATCCGGAACCATCTCCCTAGATGCTTCATTTTCTGAACCACCCTACTCGGTCATTAGGAATTCAATATTATTATCAACCGCAATACCTGGGACCCCTTTCATGACAACCATCAAACCCCTGGAATCCATTCCCACTCCACCATTGCAACCATCAGTAGAGGGGACTTGATGAACCACAACATCCCCATTTTAAATATCTATATTCACGTTGCCCACTACTACCCCTGCCCCTACAACAGAGACCACAACCAAATCATAGTATAGCCTTCTGAAGACCTTAACCATAGTCAGATTAGAGGGTGTATCTATGTTCTGCTTCATAGGCCCATGTACATCCTATTGAGAAGGACCATCATCATGGTCATGAGGCTCATGAACTCCTGGAGGCACAGGAACATGAGCCGCAGAGTCAGACTCCCTCGTATCTTCAATATATTCCTCTAGTCTAGCACAAGTATGAGAGATTTTACCACAACATCCCTTCTCCCCATCACGGGCTAAGACTCCACTAGAAAGTTTCAATACACTCTTATCACGATGACACATCGGAGCTAGATGCCCCAAACGACCACAACTCATGCAGAAAGGGAGTCAGGATTCAAAGAAGACCAATTGATTCCACCATAGCACACCATCAATCTCGACAGAGATAGAGTAAATCGGTGCTTTAGACACATCAATATCAACTAATATCCTATGAGAAATTGGATGGTGGAGAGAGCGGGTGCGAGAGTCCCTGTATAAAAATTTACTAATCATATTTCTGATCAGATGTAGTATCCCCAAATTTTGAAAAGGCAGTGGAAGAAATGGAAGGGTGATCCAAATCACCATCGTTGGGGGATCACGATGTATATCAAACCAAAAAGACCAACAGAAAAGAAAAAAGTGAGAGCATTCCACCAAACATGGGGCAGAGGACCAGGCATAAATCATATCATCTTTATTTCTAAAGCATATTTGAAAATGCCTCAATCAAGAATCCCGAACACTGCTTTTTCAAGTAGCTTCTAGGAAGATAAAACATACCTGTCAAACAATGAAACTGGGGGATGATTCCTTCCAAGGAGATCAACCAAAGTCCGATCCAGCAGTGACAAAACCATTTCGAACTCTAGCCCAGAAATCGGAACAGAAATCACACTATTGACCAGCTGCAGAACTATAGGGAAAATCTCGATCTCCAGATGATCAGGTGGGAAGGAGGGATCAGAAACTAGATAAGAGGAGTGATGAAGGGATCCTGGAAGACGATGAGAGCCATCATCCCCCCTCAAAGTCCGAGGAAAAGGGATGGGCGACCGTGTCGAACTCATCCACTATGCCATCAGTGGACGAGGGGCGAAGGTCCAAACCAGGTCAGAATCCATTTCTTATAATAAAAATGATCATGCTAGTTCCAGGCCTACCAACATGAACAATATAAACCAATTTATTATATTTTTTCATTAATTGTTTTTGATAACATAAAATAAGAAATACCATGTTTTTATACTAACCTCAATTAAATGAAATTTTATACAAGACATTGTATCGAAAATTCTCCTTATAGTTCCAAAAAAATTCAACCTTGTCTCTATGTTTATATAGTTTTCTAGTTAGCACACCACCAAAATTTGTAATAAGAATAATATGGAATCTAAGTCTACATACAATATATAAGAAGTAAATTGAATATAATAGTAATATAGAAAGAAATAGAGGGATACAAAGTGAGTGATTGAGGTCCATAGGGAGTGGATCAATATATCAATGAATTTACAATGTTTAGAAACACCTAAAAACATAATGAATTATGTATAGAGGGTTACTCATATTAATTCCTTCAATGAAATAGGTCAAGAATATATGATGGGTCTTTGATTTGAAAAGAATAAAAAATTTATATTCTTTTCATTAACTATATATTTCTACTGTAATTTCATTTTAATGTAAAAAATTTTATAACCAAATTGTATGCTCACATATGATATAATATTAAGAAACTACAAAAAGGCCTCTTGAAACATGCATTTTTAATGTGTACATATACAAGAAATTATAGAATATGAAATCTGATGTCATGTTTCTATCTATACATTTTCTCTATAGATCCAACAATATATTATGTGTTAGTAAAAAAATATAACCAAACTAAATTTACTAAAGAACAAAAACAAGATTTTCATCTCAATGAACAAATACCCAAAAAGATAACATTTTTCATCCTTATATTTATGAGAAATATGATGAATGAATTCATTTGGATTGGGTGTTTTTTCATTGAACACTGGAATTTAAATAAATATCAAGAGTAAAAGATGGAGTTTCAACACTCCCCACTAAAAAAAAATCCAGTTTCATTGAAGGCTGATACTTCAAACCTGTCTTGATACCATAAAATGTAACCAAAAATACATTATGATGAAAATAACATATAACACCACATAAAATATTCATTTTTAGGTAACATTAAATCAATGGTCTATTAATACACATGATCTATTCTATTAAGGATGTATTTATAACAAATACGTTTATCATTCAAGTCAATAATGTGAAGAAAACGTTATACAAACTTAAAAAAATGGAAAATATAATTAATATATTATGTGGATTGATTAACTGAGAAGACAAATGATCCTATAAACAACTAAAAGAATTATAAACATAGAACAAATTTATTATGTAAATAGGAATGAACTAATATAAATGCAGTTATATTCTATTTAATAGATATTGGATGTAGAAAAAAATTTAAAAAAATTAAGAGTACAAACTATAAAGGATTGAAGGATAATAAATTAAATGAAATTATATCAGTAATGTGACCTATAATATTTGACTTCAAAATCAAATCATGAGATATTTAAAATGCTTCCATAACATTCATTCTAAACAAAATAAGTATGTGTGAAACATTATATGACTAGGTTATTGATCAATTTAAAAAAATATTTAACACATCAAATATTGTATATAACCTAGTAATTTGAATTTCAAATTACTGGGAATAAAATATGAAAAATATATTTAATATAAATTATCTCAACACTTTTATGGTATATAATATAAAATCATGCTAATTGAAAGCAGTTTTAACTACATATAAATTAAATGTGAAAAAATTGTATTTATGTTGAAAGTTGAATGTTACATAATGATTTTTTCTTAAAGGCACCCTATCATATCATCAGGAATTTGATACAGTAATAGACACAATGTATGGTAATCATTTTATTTTTGGCCAATTGAATACATAAAAAATGAAATGGTATAAATCAAAACATTGAATATTTGATATATATATATATATAAATAGATATAACATTATGAAACACAACAGAAAAAGTAAATAAATCTCAATGTATTATAATAATATATATTCAAAATTAATTACCAATAAGATTTTCTATTGTAACCCTTCTTCTAAATACTCACATTATGAGAGATAAAATGAAATCCAAATATTGTAAAATTTCCATAAATTGAAAATTATAAAAATACCAAACCATCATGGACTTAATTGGATAACCAACTATAGGCACATTTTAAATGTTGTGTTCCAAACCATTTTAAAATAAATTCATTGAAATAATGATAAAATTAAACATTTTTCAAAAAAGTGAAGATGTTATCAATAACATAAACTATAAGGACTCGGCCTTGAACCTTACTTAATATTGAATTAAATGAATAATTAACATTGAGGATCTTTTCAAGTTTAGAGTTTTAGAGAATTAAGACATAACTATTACATCTCACAAGATTACAAAGTAGAAACTTCAATTAAGTTTCCATAAAATAATAATTCTTAAAAATAAACATGTCTAGTTCCATGATTTAGATAGCATGACTTTCCCTTGATCCCATCCTTGACCCTATTCCACATTAAGTCCTGTGAAAAAAATATCAAAAAAAAACATGGGGTGAGCATAAAAATATCAGTAAGGGATACACAAGGAATGAAAACTATTAGTTTTTCAAAACAACAAGTAAACCATGTATTCTTTATCAATGCAATACTTTTCACCTTTATGGTGTAGTAAAAACTCTTCACTGAAATAAAAGATCATTACATACCCTTTTGTAACCAAAAGAATTACCATAAAACCCATATAAAGATCACATAACAAATATAGGAAACATGGGACATAAACATACTTAAATGGAATAACCATACGGTCAACTTCCACACATATCATTTAATTTAATAGCCATACGGCCGACTTCCATACCAAATTCATTGGAGGTTATAACATAACCACCCGTCAAATGTCTAAGTACCATTATAAAATCATAAGACATAAAACAAATATAATGGAAGGAAAATATTTCCACACTTTGATCACAATATACCACTTAAATATATTGACATAACAAATCCATTATAAAAAACCTTTTTCAATATCAAAATACATAAAAAAGTATATGGTATTTATTTCATTTTAAAAAAACATTACGGCTTGTTGAGGAAGTCAAAGAACAAATAATATTCGTGGCGGTGGAAAAGGTCGTTGTCAAAGCGTACGTTAAAAGAAACATTTCTATTTATCGTTTTGTAAAATGCTTCATAGAAAAAGATTCCTTTTGTATAAAATTAAATGTCAAAGTGGTTTATACACCGTATAAAAGAATGTTGTGTATAAAACAAAATATTTCTCAATGAACGGAGATTGAGACGAAGTCCCTTACCTCGGGTCCGACTTGACTCAATCATTCTTTAACGTCCTGAATAATAAACTTGAGTTAATTTCTACTTGCTTAAGAACCTTTTTCAAGTTCATTATTCCTTTTATATCACTTATTTCCATGTTATAAACATTATGTAATCATTTAAGTTAATAATGTTTTGTTTTGTCGATATTTGGTTCTTAAGTCGAAAGTGGACTTCTTATAATTACATGTTGTTCGTGTGGTCATAGGTTCATTTTATCCAGAATGATATTCATGATTTGGATATCATATATATCATTTATATCCAGATTTTCATGTAATTATAATATTACATAATCATTTATAGGTATGAAATGAAATTCACCATTCATGGAGACGGTAAGCCGTACGTACGCATGAATGCTACTTTCATTTCTATGTCATATTAATGGAATTAAAACTAAATGAGAGATATGTATATTTTAATTCCATAATTATATTAATAATTTATATGTAACATACATCATATATATCAATTATATATATGTACTTACAATAGTACATTACATTTGGGGATAAGAAATGAAATGCACCGTTCATGGAGACGGTAAGTCGTACGTACGCATTAACGCTACTTTCATTTCTATCTCATATTTTAATGGAAAGAAATAAAAATTATAAAGAGGTTTATTATAATTCCATTATAACATCATATATAATAACTCTAAATCCATCCTTTATACGTCCTACATATGACATTAACGAATCAAATCACTTTGACGGGCGGTAGTCCGCACTTCCTAAAATGAAATTATCGTGTTTACCCACAATGGAAACCATAAAGGTATGCCACAAATGAAAAATACATAAGCTTAAAGAAACAATAAACATATTATATATCATATATAAATATTGTTACATCTTAATGGACACCATTTAAGGTGTTAGAATAATATTGAACAATCATCGTTTTGTGAGGCAGAAATTCGCCATTCAGAGAAACAGTATGTTCTTTAACCATTAGATATAGGTGTGTGTAAGTGTAGCTCGAATTATTCTTATAACAACACCCTAGTATATTGAATATACTGGAGTTATTACAAAATAAATTAATAAAAAGTGTTTATGGGGTTGGAGAAGCAAAATAAAACAAAAGAACACAAGTGAAGGCATTACCATAAAAACGGGTAACTCTTTTTGATTGGAGTTCAAAGGCTTCCTTGGGAAGACTTCTGCCCAATGTAAGGATTATAGGAGTATGAGGGGGATGTGGAGAGACAAAAAGGGTAGATCTTGGCCGATCCAAAGGCTTGAGTGGTGTGGGAAAGGTGGTAGAGGTGGGGGACTTTTATAAGAGAAAAGGAGGGGCACTCTTGGAAAGTTTTAAAATATTACTTTATTATAAAATGATTTTCGGATTTTAAAGGTCCCAAAAGGATATAGTTTGAGTATAAGGTGATAAGGTTTCTAAATACACCCATAAAAAAGGTTTGTGACAATTTTACTTCTTAGATTGTACATTATCTTTTCATTTTATTTAAATCGTTAAATAATTAGGTAATCGCTGCATCAACACGGTGTCATAAATAATTTAATTTATTTAGTGTCTAAAACTTATAAAACAAATATCATGATGTAGGAAATATTTTTAGATTTCTAATTAATATATATAGTAAAAAATATTACTTGTATAACCCCTTATAAAAATTGTTTTAGTAAAACAACACATGTTTGTGACATTTTAATTTTTAGATTAAATAAAAAGGTATTAATGTCATTTTCCAACCAAAGTGGCTCCATGGGGTCCCCAAGATGACCCACGGATTGTCCTGTTCGGCCATGACATATCCAATGAGGGTAGGACATGTTTCTAGGACATTTCATATTATTAACACATTATTTTTACCTTAAATTACACTAATTACCTCTAATCACGATTAATAAACTTAAAAGTTACTATTCATCAAAAAATTATTCTAATCCCATTGAACCAAATTTTACTTCTTAATGACAACCATTTATGTCGGATTTTTGTAATTAAAATCATAGAAGTGGTAAAGTTTCATTTAAACAAAAAATCAGTTTCTTTAACTACCACTTAGTGGGTTCACTATTCATCGAAAATTGAAGTTTTTCAGAAAATTACCAAAAATTCAACCTAGGCTATATTTGATATTCCGAATTCAAAAATGATGTCTATTTTACAAAATTAAAAACATATAAGTTACATTAATTAATTTAATAATTAATTCCCGCTGTCAGAGAAAATAGCGTATTTTTATGATACAATAAGTATCAAAAGATTGACACTAGTTTATGTCCAATTTCAAGATGAAAGTAATTCCAACGACCAATATTGGATTAAATGGTAAAACTATATTCTAATTTCACATTGAAACAAATTCAAAAGATAATCTAATAATAAAAATAAATTAGATTAAAAATATATTATGAATTAAAATACAACATTTTTCACGATTCATTAAAAAATGAACATCATCGGAAAAATACCAAAAATTTACACAAAGTAAATATTAATGTCCCGATTCTAAAGAATAATTTTATTTTTTCAAATATAACACAAAAAATTGTCAAAAAGTGGATTTAAAAGAGGTTCGTCATTAAAAGGCGGTTAATCGACCTTTTATGGAATATTAGAATGTTTACGCTTAAAATTGGATTCATTCACATTTGTAATCCTCTAAAATTTATTGTAAAAAGTAAAAATATTTGAAAAACATATATAATCATTTTTTATTTAGTTCTGTTCATTCCCGCCATTACAACGGCTAGGCATTAACTACAATTTAAAATAATATTATTTTATTATTAGAGTGCAACGTAAGATTCCCAAGAAACTCGTTGTTGCGTATTGGTTACGCCATCGAGCATAGAATCCCCATTAAATTTATATTAATATTTTATTCACAATTATGGATAAATGTGAAAATATCATATTCTTTATTTACATGGAGAGTTACATCCTTCCCCCTTTTGGGAATTGCGTCCTCTCAATTTTAAAATTCAGCTTGGAAACTTCATTGAAAATGCCACGTCGGAACAAGAGTCAGTAAAACAATCACTTTAAAATAAAGAAAGATAAGTAAAAATGTCACCCAAGTTAACCCATACTAGGATTAAAAGTATGAAAATATGGAAATGGAGTAAAAAAACAAAGGGTCATGTTCTGATGGAGAGTGATAGTAAACATGTCTAGGAGAAAGTTAACCATAATAAAATCACAAACATGTGATTGGTTAAACGGTATTCGATTCCCCAATAGGAAATGTTAACAGAAAACATTTTTGGTTTTAAGTTACTCTTCATTGAGGAATTTATTTTTTGAGCTTAACTAAATCATAATGAAACATACTTACTTGTCACGTATACTTTCAAATTTTACTAGATTCCTTAATCAAACTCATATTTTCTCCAAAAGGCGAGTATTTAGGAAGACTTGTTCGCATTAAGAGTACTATAATAAACTTCATGAGAATCACCTAATCCAAAAAAGAGAACTATATACTTCCCATGTCTTTAGACTTTAACCAAAACAAAAAGCAAAATGGTTAGTACAAGATCAGATAATCCAGAAAAGGGTAACCCTTTATAAAAAGAAAATCTATTCTTAATCCCCAAAATTTGTCCAACAAAACCCAAAGTTCAACGAAGGCCATTCGATAAAAAATCTGTCCATAAAATTCTTCAAAGTCAAAAAAACTATGATTGAAACCCAAATATTTGATGGATTTAATCACACAGTCTTCCAAGGTACAAATTAACTTTTATCTTCAAATAACATCAGTTGCTCTTAAATTCTCATATTGAAAAGTAATTAACGTAATCACATATCCTCGATGATAGGTTAATAATTTCCATAGATAACCCACAATAAAATTACTCTTGATTCCCAAAACCATCTAACTAAAAATAATTAGTCAAACTAACTAGGGACTTCAGGTAGTCTAGTGGTAAGCAATAAATACCAGTCGCACTTTGTTTGTGGGTTCGATTCCCTCAGCTTTGTCCGACGCGATGGGTTGTCACATGGTCTGCATGTTTTCCTTTTTCCAAACTATATAATTCTCAAATAATTCCCCAAAAAGAGATAAAACATCAAAAATAACCATAAAATAATTTAACCTCAATTTTATCACATGCCCTTCACTTCCATCATAACATATAGTAACCCATAATTACCTCAAAAGTAAGGATCATATAAACCCAAATGGTTGTTTATAACTATGTCCACAAAAGAACAGAAAACTATTCCTTGAATAAAAGTTTCATATATCAAAAATCAAGATTATACATACTATAAAAAGTCTTCTAATGTAACCCCATCATAAAAAGAGACTTAATACTCTTAATAATTTCACCATAACTCTTGAAGCCCTTATATGTTGAATTCTTTCTCATTCAACATTTTTCATGATCCATTAACCATTCCTTTACAACTTATTCTAAAATACTTCTTTCCTACAAACAAAATCATGAATCATATCCTAAGATTCCAAAATAGGAAAACAAAAGTTATGATAGAATCCATACCTTTGATTGGTCATTGTCAGTTTCTTCATCCTCAATCGGAATGGAATTAGGTATTGGTAAATGAATATTTGTACGATCTTGGTGATTACATTCATGAAACTTCTTTATAGGACATGTGTTTGCATAATGAACATGCACACCAAATTTAAATCATTCTGCTGATCCCTCAGAAAGAACATCATTCCCTTTCCTCAAGTCAACTGGATGTGTCCTTTTTCCAAGGTAGGTTCTTGCTTTATGACCTTCATTTCCACATATATAGCATATTTCTGTCCCTTTGAAACATTTTCCTAGGTGTTTCTTTCTACATCTTTGACACATTGGTTTTTGAACACACTTACCTTGATGATTATTACCTACAGTTCCTAGGGATTTTTTTCTCACATATATGATGCCTTATAGAAATCACCAAGGTTTAGGTGGTCAATCATGACTACAAGTAGTTGGTTGAGAATAAACACAAGAGTTCTCATTGTATCTCCCATATCATTTAGTTTCTCACTCAGAAAACTGTCACAGTTTCCTTTACATCCACTATTACTTTGGTGCCTTCTAGATCCATCCATTTTCTAAGACCAAAAAGGTCAGTGTGAGTATATCCACAAAACCATCATGTACTAATGAGGAAGATAAACACTAAGATATACTTACTCGTTAACTTTATCTAAAAATAGGAATATTTCTGAAATCCAAACCATTATGGTAATGTCCCTTATGCTTAGAGAATACACTAACCTCTAAAGTTATCTAAACTGGCCTTTGATACCAACTATATGGCCCGACCTTAAACCTTACATAATATTGAAATAAATGAATAATTCAAATTAAGGATCTTTTCAGGTTTATAATTTTAGATAATTAGGATATACCTATTACATCTCACAAGATTACAAAGTAGAAACTTCTACTAAGTTTCCATAAAATAAAAACTCCTAAAAATAAACATGTCTAGTTCCATGTTTTAGATAGCATGACTTTCCCTTGATCCCATCCTTGACCATATTCCACATTAAGTCGTGTGAAAAACATTTCAAAAAAAACTTGGGCTGAGCATAAAAAGCTCAGTAAGGGATACACAAACAATGAAAACTATTAGTTTTTCAAAACAACAATTAAACCATGTATACTTTATCAAAGTAATACTTTTCACCTTTATGATGTAGTAAAAACTCTTCACTAAAATAAACGATCATTACTTACCCTTTTGTAACCAAAGGAATTACCATAAAACCCATATGAAGATCACATAACATATATAGGTAACTTGGGACATAAACATACTTAAATAGAATAACTATACGGTCAACTTCCACACATATCACATAATGGAATAGCCATACGGCTGACTTCCATACCCAATGCATTGGAGATTATAACGTAACCACCCATCAAATGTCCAAGTACCATTATAAAATCATAAGACATAAAACAAATATAATGGAATGAAAATATTTCCACACTTTGATCACAATATACCAATTAAATATATTGACATAACAAATACATTATAAAAAAACCCTTTTCAATACCAAAATACATAAAACAGTATATTGTTTTTATTTCATTTTAAAAAAACATTACGGCTTGTTGAGGAAGCCAAAGACCAAATAATACTCGCGGCGACGGAAAAGGTCATTGTCAACACGTACGTTAAAAGAAAAATTTCTTTTTGTCTTTTTGTAAAACGCTTCATAGAAAAAGATTCCTTTTGTATAAAAGTAAAAGTCAAAGTGGTTTATACACAGTAAAAAAGAACGTTCTGTATAAAACGAAATATGCCTCAATGAACGGAGATTGAGACGAAGTCCCTTACCTCGGGTCTGACTTGACTCGATCGTTCTTTAACGTCCTGAATAATAAACTTGAGTTAATTTCTACTTGCTTAAGAACCTTTTTCAAGTTCATTTTTCTTACATATCACTTATTGCCATCTTATAATCATTATGTAATCATTTAAGTTGATAATGTTTGTTTTTTCGATATTTGGTTCTTAAGTCGAAAGTGGACTTGTTATAATTACATGTTGTTCGTGTGGTCAGAGGTTCATTATATCCAGAATGATATTCATGATATGGATATCATATATATCATATATATCATATATATCCATCATTTTAATGTAATTATAATATCACATAATCATTTATAGGTAAGAAATGAAATCCACCGTTCATGGAGACGGTAAGCCGTACGTACGCATAAACGCTACTTTCATTTCTATGTCATATTAATGGAATTAAAACTAAATGAGAGATATGTATATTTTAATTCCAAAATTATATTAATCATTTATATGTAACATACATCATATATATCCATTATATATATGTACTTCTAATAGTAAATTTCATTTGTGGATAAGAAATAAAATGCACCGTTCATGGAGACGGTAAGCCGTACGTACGCATGAACTCTACTTTCATTTCTATCTCATAATATAATGGAAAGAAATAATAATTATTTAGACATATATTATAATTCTAGTATAACATCAGATATAATAACTTTAAATCCATCCTTTATATGTCCCACATATGGCATTAACGAATCAAATCACTTTCAGGGGCGGTAGTCCGCACTTCCTAAAATGAAATTATCGTGTTTACCCACAATGGGAACCATAAAGGTATGCCACAAATGAAAAATACATAAGATTAAGGAAAACATAAACGTATTATATATCATATATAAATATAGTGACATCTTAATGGAAACCTTTGAAGGTGTTAGAAGAATATTGAACAATCATCGTTTCGTGAGGCAGAAATTCGCCATTCACAGAAACAGTATGTTATTTAACCATTAGATGTAGGTGTGTGTAAGTGTAGCTCTAATTATTCTTATAACAACATCCTAGTATATTTAAGATACTGTAGTTGTTACAAAATAAATAAATAAAAAGATTTTAGGGGGTTGGAGAAGCAATATAATACAAAAGAACACAAGTGAAGACGTTACCTTAAAAACGGGTAACTCTTTTTGATTTGAGCTCAAAGGCTTCCTTGGGAATACTTCTGCCCAATGTAAGGCTTATAGGAGTAAGAGGAGGATTTGGAGAGACAAAAAGGGAAGAGCTTGGCCGAACCAAAGGCTTGAGATGTGTGGTTAAGGTGGTAGAGGTGAGGGCCTTTTATAAGAGAAAAGGAGGGGCACTCTTGGAAAGTTATAAAATATTACTTTATTATAAAATGATTTTCGGATTTTAAAGGTCCCAAAAGGATATATTTCTAGGATAAGGTGATAAGGTTTTGAAATACACCCATCCCAGAGTTTTTTCACATGTATTGGTCTTAGAGTTTACATTATTTTTTCATTTTATTTAAATCGTTAAATAACGAGGTAATCGCTGCATCATCATAGCGTCATAAATAATTTAATTTATTTAGTGTCTAAAAATAATAAAAAAAATATCATGATGTATGAAATTGTTTTAAAATTCTAATGAATATTTATAGTCAAAAATATGACTTCTATAATCCCATATAAAAATTGTTTTAGTAAAACAACACATGTTTGTGACATTTTAATTTTAACATTAAATAAAAAGGTATTAATGTCATTTTCCAACCAAAGTGTCTCCATGGGGACCCCAAGTTGACCTATGGATTGTCTTGGTCGGACATGAAACATCCAATTAGGGTAGGACATTTGTCTAAACCATTTCATATTATTAAAACATTATTTTTACCTTAAATTACACTAATTACCTCTAATCGCAATTAATAATCTTAAAAGTTACTATTCACCAAAAAATTATTTTAATCCCATTGAACCAAATTTTACTTCTTAATGAAAACTATATATGTTGTATTTTTGAAATTCAAATCACAGAAGTGGTAAAGATTCATTTAAACGAAAAATCAGTTTCTTTAACTACCAATTAGTGGTTTCACTATTCATCATAAATTAGAGTTTTTCAGAAAATTACCAAAAATTCACCCTAGGATATATTTGATATTAAAAATCCAAAAATGATGCCTATTTTATAAAATTCAGAACATATAAGTTACATTAATTAATTTAATAATTAATTCCCGCTGTCAGAGAAAATAGCGTGTTTTTATGAAACAATTAGTATCAAAAGATTGACACTAGTTTAAGTCCAATTTCAAGATGAAATTAATTCCAACCACCACTATTGGATTAAATGGTAAAAATATATTCTAAATTCACTTTGAAACCAATTCAAAAGATAATCTAATCATATAAATAAATTAGATTAAAAAGAGATTTTGAATTAAAATACAACATTTTTTTCTATTCATTAAAAAATGAACATTATCGGAAAAATACCAAAAATTTACACAAAGAAAATTTTGATGTCCCGATTCTAAAGAAGAATTTTATTTTGTCAAATATAACACATAAAATTGTCAAAAAGTGGATTTAAAAGAGGTTCGTCATCAAAAGGCTGTTAATCGACCTTTTAACGAATATTAGAATGTTTACGCTTAAAATTGGATTCATTCGCATTTTTAATCCTCTAACAGTTATTGTAAAAAGTAAAAATATTTGAAAAACATATATAATCATTTTTTAGTTAGTTCTATTCATTCCCGCCATTACAACGGCTAGGCGTTAACTACAATTTAAAATAATATTATTTTATTATTAGAGTGCAACGTAAGATTCCCAAGAAACTCGTTGTTGCGTATTGGGTACGCCAACGAGAATAGCATCCCCTTTAAAGTTATATTAATATATTATTCACAAATATGGATAAATATGAAAATGTCATATTCTTTATTTACCTGGGGTGTTACATAAACACGTAGTTTGAATCTCTTAATTAATCAATACATGAAAAAATAATATTTTTGTAATTATTTTGTTCACTCAACCAATATAGATACATAGAAAAATATGGATATAGAATTTTGAAATAGAAAAAAAACTAGCAAATCGATATATTAAATTTCAATAATGTCTTAAATTATTTGAAATAAATTGTTTCTCAATTTAACAAAATTTAATAAATTGTTTAAAGAAAATGGTTTCAAAATTACAAATTTAAAATTGCCTTTTTATTTATTCTTTTTAAATGTTTTTTAGATCCTCTGAAGTTGAATCATTTATAGTGAAGTATGATTTAACTTAATCTATTTCATCAACTCTGATATAAATTTGAAAAAATGAATATGCATAGATTGCAACATCGATAATATCCAAACAATCATGGTCTTCATTGTAAACCCCATTATAGAATAATTTTACTAGATGTGTTGCAGGTCCATCTTTAAATACCTTCATTACAATAATCATAAAATGAAAATTTTGATAAAGATGTAAAGACATTACCAAGGACATAAAATAAAATTTTTAATCTCTTAATTCATCATTGCATTAAAAAAATATATTTCTATAGATATTTTCTTCAATCAAAATTCATATATGCATATGAATGGAAAAATATTGTATGAATGGTTGAAAAGTTTAGAAAAATATATAAATAAAAATATAAAATTTCATAAATTTAATAAGCCATTTTAAATAAATTATTTCTACCAGAAAACCTAATTGTTGTATAATTTCCAGAATTTTTTTTTCATCCTAATTGTTTAAAAATTTCAAATTACATATTGACTATTCGATTTTTCTGGGGAATTGATTTCTATGATCTACTGATGTTGAAAAATAACTGGTGAAATATAATTTTGAATTATTCTAGTGAATTAACTCAGATATAATTTGATAATAAAATTGAACAGTTCATATGAAATTCAACACGAGTAAATTTTTATATCCCAAGATCATTTTATATTGAAATATCCTATGTTATCTCAAATATAAATCGTAGAAAAAAAAACTATATAATATATATATTACAATTTATTGAACTTATATATAGAAAACTACATTTTAAGTACCTCAAGGTTTATTATAGCTTATGTAAAAAAAATCATAGAACTGGTAATCAATTCATGGACACAATGAATGAATATAATAAAAAAATACAAATTCATGAATCATAAAAATATGGCTACAATATGATTGGTTCAACTACATGAAATGTCTAATGAACTTTCCAAACCATAACATCATCATCACACAAATTTTTATTCAATGAGAAAGAAGAATACACCCAAGGTCCAAAGAAGCTGGCTGAGACGAGGAAGACTAAGGCGGTCTAAAATGGTGAATACAAAGGGCGCATCCCTTAAGAATTATACTTATTATCAGTTTCAAACTATGAATGTTATTAAAAAAATAATCTCTCTAATTTAGGAATGTCAAGTGAGGCTAGAAAATCCACATCCTTGTTTCTCTCCCACTAGGTGTGGGATACCTTAAGGTCATTGTCAATAATACCATGACATTTTCAGATTACATATTCAATATACCAAGGCACAACTCCAAGACCCTAATGTGTGTTTTAAACAAGAATATAGTCATTTGAAACCTCCATGAGACTCAACCCCCTTTTCTAGAATACAATGAGACCAACCAGCAAGTCCTTAACCTTACCTATAAGTGATTTTCCATGGACCAAACATGTAGAGAAGTCCATGATGACCAATAAATTTGTGTCACAAAGACCACCCAACTATGCACGATACCCAAGAAACATGAAATTCACGTATTGAGTTTGAAGGTCCATGGAGGAGGGTACCATCAGAAACAATTAACAGAAATTGAGCTAGTGGTTGAAGGAGGATCCTGATGGGATAGAAAGAGTCGTTGCCGAGTAGGAGCCTCCCTCCAGGTGCTGAGGGAGCAGAACAAATATATGAATAGGTGTTTTTTTCATATAGTGATTTCCCACATTAAATAGGACACCTCATAATTAAGATAACTATTTCTTGCCTTCCTCAAGAACCAAAAACTATCATGTAAAACCAAGGAGTAATATTTTTTCTCCAGGCCCTAACAACCCGAGGCATAGAAACATCGAAAAAATGGACTGGTCCACCATTTTAGGTATTTAAAAGGTAGTTATAGTGCCAAAACACTCCCAAACCTCTCTAACCTAATATCTAAAAAACAAAAAATCCTATGAGCTTTACTTATTGTTCCTCTTGCCGTAGACACCTTGTGAAGCAATGATCACACCGCAACATTTGATATTCAAATCAGTGGGAAATGCTATGTTAAATATACTCCATGTAAAGAAGTTAAAATTCATGGGAATGGACCTATCCAATAGAAACTATCTCCATTATTCTGCACCAACCTGCATGGACGAGACATGATGATAATCCGTGGATGTGAAGGAGCCTGGGTAGGACAGTGTGAACACACACCGGTTGTGAGATGAGGTTAGGTTGATGGGTTGGAACACTTACAAATTATCCTTGAAATGAACTACAATGATAATAGATGGATAGATGATGGCCTCCCTAACGGATATGTTTTTGGCAGGGCAGCTCGGGTACCAAATAATCTCACAAAACCAATTATCATGCCATCAAGAGAGATCCCCTCTTCAGAAAATCCATCGAGGGTGAGGCCCGAGAGAATTAACAGGGTGGGGGGCATATCTCACTCCAAAAGGGAGTGGCGTGGCCACCCCGTGAAACCACATCCCCTACATAACAGGAATGCATGATCAACCCCCATAAATTTCACTTCTCCAACACTTCCCATGCCATATTCTCATGAATACATGAAATTTTGTCGATGAGACTTTGAACATTGATACCACCTTCACCGATGGGTCTCACTATCCTATGCCTAGAGACCCATTGCATTTTACCCTCGGAAAATGGGTCCTAGATGAAATCAAAAACAAATTTCATATTGATAATAACCCATTTGGGAACTTTAATAGTAAAGAGTGCATATAATATAGTTTCTAGGGGGGTGATATTAAACAACGCTATCCTACCATCAAAATACAGCTATTGATTATTCTAGTTAAGCACCTTCATCATGATTATAAAGAGAATGGAACCAAAATTTCAAATGCTTAAGGGATTTGGAGAGATAGGGTATACCAGGTATATCATGGGGATGTTACCTTATTTTAATTCCAAGATAATGAGTCAAATTAATAACAAGACAATCAAGAATAATTAGTATAAATGAAGAAAAAACTCTTACATTTGTTTATGCTCTGACCACTCCAAAAACAATTGGACACTAAATATTTCTATAGGCCACACACAGAGAATGTTGATGTTTTGATGATGAAGATAGAGTCATACAAAAATATAAGTTGTGAAACAATGGGGAATATCATCCTTTTTCAGAAGGGAAGAATCATGTCATTGCTTAAGTTTTAATGTATGAGGTGTCTGTGGACATCCTGAATGATGATAAAAATGAGCGGGGAGATATGATCCCTTTCCCAAAGACCGCCTGTTTCTTTGAAGAAACCAAATTTATTTTCACATGAGAGGTATCAATAGCTGGGATGAGATAAAGCATCAGAATATTATAGAAATATTTCCCGGGTATAGGCCCTTACCTACAAAAACCTTGTCGATGAAACTCTATTCCGCTTGATCATAGGCTTTATTCATATCAAGTTTGATCTCTTTGTTTGGGCCATTATTTATTATGTTGATATCCTTGATCATATAATGGGTCATGCTGATCACCCCTAGATAGAACTCCCTCTCAAAATGTCATGATATTTAATGGATATACAATTGGGGAGGTGGGTGGATATCCTCACATTAATGATTCATGCTTGAATTTTTTTTGGAATATTACATAAACTTATATAGATCAAAATATGTAGAGGGATCATAATATAAAAAATAAAAATATTATGAGTATTAAAAACACTCTATGTTGTTTGGATGTTTTGGAATAAAAAACATCTTAATTGAATTAAGATATCATGTAACTATAAATGACAGAATACAAATATCATATGGTAAGAGACAAATTGATATATGTTTATAGATAAAACACAGGATTCAGAAGGATTTCACTGCTTGGACAATGGAATTTATCATTAAAATCATGTCCTTAAAATTGAACACTATAACAGAAAATAGATGTATTATGAAATGAAATACATGCTATGGATTACATTAAAATAATTTTAATTGAACAAAGTCCCGATACAAAGAAAATAAAAACATACTTATCATATTCGACCAAGTAAAAAATATTATATCTTGAAATTGAAAATTAATAAATCAACTGTAAATTAAGTCAAAATAGTAGAAGTTAACATCAAAAAGTTAACATCAAATTTATTTGTATTTGATTCAAGAAAAACTTATACAAGAAGATAAAAAAAATTTATTTTATTTAATAAAATAATGAAAATGTAGAAAGTGAATATGGATTAAGATATAAAGGAAGAAAAATGAAAATGATTACTAATTAAAAGTATTCAATTCCTACAAAACGAACAAATAAATGTGAAAAAATTCATTTGGTGTTATGTTTATGAGATGGGTTTTATGAAATGATATAATTCAATTATATGTTTTTCATCAAAGTTCCCAATAGGGATGATTGTATCACTGAGTGGGTGATGGGTGAATCAGTGAAACTTTTTCATTCGGTTTCACTTAAATTGAAAAAACCTTTTTTTAATCAAAGATTATATTCCATGCTAAAAAAAACTCAAATAAACATCGAAAAAAATATATGTATTTAAAAGGTTCACCATTCAATAATAATAGCTACGTCCTTGTTATGTCTTCTAAATTATCCAATATATCACAATACACTAAAAACATCCCTAGATTACGACGAGTAGGATATTCAATTTCACTCTTGTAGTACAATGATGAAAATACAATAGTATGTGTCCACACCTTTAGCATAGATAGTGTAATATAGGGTTTGTTTAACAACCCATGTCACCTATTCTTATTTACAATTACACAAATTTATTTAATTGAATGAAAATTAGTCACATTTATACCCAGAAGGTAGTAATATCTTCCTAGATTTTGTTATTATGAACTCAGTCCAATTTTTCTAGGTATGATTTTCCTAATCTAAGACCTCCATGTTTGATTCTCCCCAATATGATTTTTTAGTCATAATTTCTTTTCATAATATGATATAAATGAATTATCACCTCTTCAATTCCTATGTACGAAAAAACTAAGTATACAAGATACCGAATATGTAAATCCTGAAGCCGATTAATCATCTATGATATGTTGATCAACTGAATACAATTGACACGCTAAATATGATGATCAATGAAATAAGAAAATCATTTAGTGTGATTATCCATTGAAAACAATGATATGTTCTTGTCTCTTATCCTACGTGTTCTTACCATCAATAATTTCATAAAAAATGATCAATACGGTTATATATTTCTCTAACTTAAAACCCATAGAATCTCTATCTACTATACTGAATAGTACCTACCATTAGAAACTACAATGTATTTCTTATTTTATAGGTGTCCCATGAATGACATTGCTAGGAATCCCAAAAATCTTTCAATATCACACAAATTCACCGATATTTCAATTTCCCTTGAAATATCGTGCGATTATTTACATCATCTACACTTCAATAGGAATCTCAAATTTTCTACAAAATTTAATAATCCTTAAAATTTTCATTTCAATGTGAGACTGATATCTATACAAGAGTCTGATCTCATGAATCAAATAGTCTCAAAATGACTGTTGAAAATGTTTCTCAAATCCAATTTTAATCAAAATCATTCATTATAATCATCAGTACCATTTTTCTAAATCATAATTTATCCAATACAAAGCACAATTTTAATTATAATAAATATATGAATAAATAGATACCACTTTAAAATTATGAATACAAATATCCATTTCAATGTTGTTATTCCCCTTGATAGTACGTCTAAAAACACATCCTTTTCTCTTGACCCACTTGAGAAAATAAACATCATTTTTTATTCTTATCTTGACTTATTTAGAAACATACAATGTAATTCAACGGTTTTAAATGGTTTATGACATTGTTGATCTCATTGTCTTCTAAATTTCCAATCATTCATTCTTAATAAGTTCCTTACCTAAATAAAATTCTATATATTGTGATTTTTCTGAGTACGATTGTCCTGGATATGCTCATTTCTAGGCATGATCATTCTAAGTAACATCTTTTTCATTCTGGCCATGAGTACAATCATCCTGGGTACAAAAATTTTTTATCCTTCAAATGGATGATCAGATTCTAAAGTGAGTACGCACCATCTCTTACTTGACTACCACCCTAATATAATAAATATAGATATGATTAATTTTCGATCAGAAACATATCTTCCTAATCTTCCACCTGGATACGATAAATTGGAAAACAATCAGTACCACATCTTCCTATCTTTCACCTGGATATGATTATTCTTGGTATAATCCAATTTCAATTGGAAGCATCTATTTTACTCCCCCTTTCTTCCATAATCTTTCATCATATGGTATTAATTCATCTAATTATATATATGAAATACGAACTAACAATGAATAGTCACATTTAATTTATCAGTTTCATAGAGTCGTTGATTAGTTATCAAAATGACTACATCACCCACATTGTATCTAAAGCTATGAAGATTACCATTTACTTCTAGCACGACATTTTAACTTTTAGTCAGACCCGATGTGAGTCAAATCAGAATCACATCTTCCCATTGAAATGGAAATTTACAGTGAATTTGATTCATTGGAAATCAAATACAAAGTGATGTGATTTCATTATCGTCACAAAGCACTTCCTGAAAACAAAATACAACATTCAACATCATGATTGACAGGGTCCTAACAATATTACCCTTTGGATTTTTTTCAACTATGTTTCATAAATCATTGAACTTTGTATCCTCACGAAATGGATTACATATTAATAAATATATTCCTATAAGATCTTACTAATTATAGGAAACACAAATTATTGACATCAAACCAATGATGACTGAGTAGTAATTATGATAACCTTAATATTTTTTCCTTCCTCAACACTTCTTCAACCTAAAATTTTCATCATCCTTCATGGAATACAAAAAAACCATTACTATAACAAATCCCATAACATGTTGGAATATTTGAACCCCAAAATAATGCTGAATTAAAAGTTTACCACCAACCCTCTACTTTCCACAATAGATTTAAGAAACAATACAATTATCCACCTTGACAATAAAATCCATTTGTATGATGAGAGTGTGGAAAGAAAGGAAAACCAAAAACTGGATGAGATTGTTGATGAACACCCATGTTTAACCTCAATTTATAAATGGATTCCTTTATTAAAGGTATTGTGTAAATGTTCGCAACCGATTTTGAGGTCGGAAAATACTGTAGCTTTAATTCATAATTCTTCAGACACCTATTTATTAAATGATATTTTATATCAGTATGTTTTGAATAATAATGTTATAAAATATACCTATGATATTTAGTTTTCTATGATTTCAAAACCAAAGAGAAAGGGTAACATCATTTCAAATATTAAATATTTTAATTGAGTTTTCATCCACATAAGATGAGTAGAGGAATGTGTGGAAACAACATACTCAACATTAGTTGTACTAAGAGTTATTGAATTCTACATATTCAAATGAAAACTAACACATTTCATTCCCAAAAATAACACTCCACCAGATGTATATCTTCTATCGTCAAAATTTCTTGCCCAATTAATATATGAATAAATAATTAAATCAATACTATCTAAGATGAAATACCTAATTCCACATTCTTTTGTGTTGATGATGTATCTTATTATTAATTTTCTCGAAATTATATGTGGTAATATTAGATAACTCTAAAATCTGGCATAGAATATAACAATATAAACAATGTCTGGTATAGATGAAGTCAACTAAAATAGGCTTCCAATTATCTCCCAATACATTTTCAAATCAACCTTACATTTTTCATCTTTACATTAATTTTTTCCCATAAAAATTGGTGTGCAAATAGGTTTTGAGTTATCCGTGACAAACATAAGGATATATATCATAACATACTTTTATTGGGAGAGAAAATTTTATTCTTTCTTTTGGATAACTTGTAACCCAAAAAATTATTTCCTTTCTCCCATTATGGAAATTTCAAATACATTATTAATTTTATCATAAAATCATTCACAAATTAGTTCATGATTCCCAGTAAAGATAATATCATCAATATAAACCCTTATAATGACTTAATAATATTTACTTTCTCTAATATAATGATAGATAATCCTATTCCTTTCATGACTCTCATCATTCATAAAAAATAACCAATTTGGAATACAATTCCCTTAGATCATGTTTAAACACAGAAAAAAACTTCTTCAATCTAAACCCATATCTTTCAACTATCCCAAAAATAATGCCTCAAGGTTATTCAATGTAATCTTCTTATGAATGATCACTATTTAGGAATGAATATTTAACATCGATTTGAATGAACATGTAGCCTCATTGTACAGAAATTGCAAGAATGATTAAAAAAATTTCCAATCAAACCACCAGAACAAAGGATTCATCAAAATGAATTACTTCAGTATATGAATACCCTTTCCAAAACAAACTTTCATTGTTTCTTATAACCTCTTCTTTTTTATTCATCTTTCTCAAGAAAACCATATTGGTGACATTAATTTTTTTTACTTCTATGATTGGGTACGGGTTCCCATGTATTATTATTTTCAATCTAATCCAATTATTTATTCATCTATTGAACCCATTATGGATACCAAAAATATTCATTCACATTATTCAGTTCCAATTTTCAATAAAGAGAAGTATGTGTTACATAATTTGTTTTTATTATGGTTTCAACCATTTGATGTTG
This sequence comes from Viscum album, assembly GCA_963277665.1. Taxonomy (NCBI): domain Eukaryota; kingdom Viridiplantae; phylum Streptophyta; class Magnoliopsida; order Santalales; family Viscaceae; genus Viscum; species Viscum album. Next base: position 502,282,910 of record OY728135.1, on the reverse strand, counting down.
ATCCCTATTTATATTTTTAGATTACACTTGTTTCATAATTCATTTAAATGATTTTCATGTATCTTCCTCATCATTATAAATTGTCGAGTCTATTTGTTCTTCTTCATACGGAATAAAATTGTTTATATCTTAATCAGAATTGATTTCTTCAACATCCCTACTTCTTTGTTAGCCTGATAATGATTCTATTTCTCTAAGATTTCAATCCCTTTAACATCAACTAAAACAACAGTTATTCCGATTTCTTTGTCGAAGAACCTATAACCTCTTCCATCCGGATGATATCTAAGACACATTCCATATTTTATTTTTTAATCAAACTTTGCAAAGTTTCTATCATTCTTATTTATAATTCATAGACTCATAAAAACCCAAATGTGTTTTAAAATAAGAGTATTCCATAAACAATTATTAAGGAATCACACCTGATTGAGGACTATTGAAATCAAGGTTCTCAATATTAATTTTATTACGTAAGTCAGGCCTTTAAAATTAATGTGAAAATTTTGTTCAATAAAAAATTTTATTCCCATATTATCCATGATTCAATTATTTCTCTCAGAAAACCCATTATTTGGTAAGTGTATGGGGAACAATACTCATGTGAAATTACATGATTCCTAAGATAGAATTAAAATTCATTACTTCTATATTCAATACCATTATCTGTTTGCAACTTATTCACATAATACTCACATTCCATTTCATATTTTCTTCTGAAACATTTAATCATTTTCAAGGAACCTGATAAATGTTTTACATACATGACACATGCATTGAAAGTAAAATCAATAATGAAATTAATGATGTACCTATCTTTGGTTGTTGACTGTTTTTTCATTAGACCATAAATATTAGGATGAATCAACTCTATGTGTTGTCTTGAAAAATCTCAACATTCTTATGAACGTCATTTGTAATCATTCCTTTCTCACAGATAGGGAAACACCAATATATTCATCTTGGAATGTAAATAATGTCTCAAACAATATCTCTTTTAGATAATTTTTTAATGTTTCTATGAAACAAATGTCGAAGAATTTTATAACAGAACTAATTATATTCAATTAAGATCATGTTACACGAGTTTTATATTTAACCCACCAAAAAAATTCCATTTTTCACATTGGAATCTTGTAATAATTTTCCCATATTCTTCACTATTTATAACAATCCCAAATTATTGTAAGATAACTTTATTACACTCATCAAAAAATTGATAAAAACTTATAAAATCGTGTTTCATCCATTAAACATTCAATTTTTTCTTGGATTTTATCTTTTCTATTTCAATGATGGATGACACAACATTTTTTATTTTTAAGTATTCATAATTTAAAAAATTCACAGTACCTTCTATAAAAGCATTCACATTTTTCAACATTTTTATCTCTCCTATAATGTGAGAAGAAAACCCAATATCATATATTGAAGGTCATTATCCCTTTGATGTTTTTAATTATTTTTACAAAACATGATATTTTTTTCCTTTATTTTCATTCATCACATTTGGATCATGAGTATTGTTATGAGTATTTGGTTTTTTCAGTAACAAAACAAGACATCATTTTAGAAGGCGTCTAGTTTATTTACATATTTTAAAAATTGTTTTCATGGACTGGAACTTATATTCAATCTTCATTCCACTCTTTACAGACTTCTAAATAGCATCATTATTAGTCTTATTATTTTGAGAGAATTCACACCCCCACAATATATTCATTTCATAACCTGTGGGACAATTTTAATTTTGTTCATTAAAAAAATAAACATTCCATGTGTCTGGATCCCCCTCAATACAAAAAAAATCCATAAATGTATATTTTCCCCTGAAACATAATTATTTATTTGAATAGTGAAAACATTTCCCAGCCACCTTATTCTATTTATATTCATCCTTATTAGAATCACATTTATTTTAAACTTTTCCATATTTTGGTTTCTTTAAGAATTATGAATTCCCTACATTGTTGGTCTTGGAAACATAAATTAATTACGAAACATTATTCTTTTAAACACCAATTACATCCTACCTTTCACAATTATAAGGTAACATTTATTGAACCTTATTAGGTTTATCATTACGAGAACATTCACAAAATTTAGTAGTAGTGTTCTAGAAACTTGTATTTCTCAATTCAAGGATAGATAACATCTATTGGAAGCATTCACATTCTTATTATTTTTATTCCAACATCACTTCGAGATGTTCATTATCATTCTTTTCTACATCTAGATATTTACTCGAATAATCAATCTATTTCGATAGATTATCTTTATTTTCACCAAAAAATTTTGGATTTATTATTGATTAACATTTGTATTCCAATTTGTATTCTTATCAATACATATAATCTTCTTTAGTCATTCCATTAAATTTTCATTCAAATAGAAATCATGTTGAGTTTCCTCTTTTTCTTTTTCAGAACTACTTATTCGAAATTCTTCATCATTCACTCTTCCATTAAAATTATATTCAATAAAATACTCAACTAAATATTTGGGTTCAACATCCCTACCTTATTATTATACATCTATATATAAGAATCATCTTCTTTTTTTGGAATTGAAGAATTTATTATTATTCCATATGAGATATAATATTACATTATCCCTCTTTTCCTTCCACATAATTATGGAATTTCTTTCTTCTTTTTCTTCCCTATCCTATTATTTATGTCTTCAATAATAATTTGTATCAATGTGACTAACTAATCCATATTTTAAACATTCTATGAGATGTTTCCCTTTGTATTTCCTTATTTTTTTCACATTTATAGTATAAAATGATAAAATATCATTGAGGTTTTTATATACCTCAATTTTAGAGTCAAATTAACCATATTCATCATAAATAAAAATTTCCATTTTTGTTCATTATTTTAATCTTTGGAAGACATTTCTCTATAATGTTTTTTTTCTCTTAATATCATTAGCTCTTATCATTTCATAAGTAATAATAATTGTATGAAAATCATAATGTGATAAAGTTTTTGGATATTTATCTTCTAATTGAGAATCATTGCCATCAAAACTTTCAGGTAGGATTGTCATTATATTTTCAACCATAGTAGAATCCTTTTACATTCACCAAGACATCTAATAGTACTCACAATTCCATTCAGCATGGTAAAGAAATCCCCGATAGATTCATGCTCACCCATCATCAAATCATTATATTTAAATCTCAATATTTGTTACTTTCTATTTGTCACTTTTTTTCAATTGTATATCTAATTTAATTTATCCTATATGCCTTTGGATGTTAAAATTACATTCACTCTTAGGGCTTCAAATTCAAGAAGTGATGATAATTTAACATTCTATCCCCTTACATCATTCCCCAGATTCCACTAATCAACATTTGTTAGAGGAGTTTTAAAATCAATTGGAGGAAACTCATATATTGTAGCTTCAAGAATATCATATCAAATAGATATAATATATGCAAATTCTCTATTTATCTATCTATATATGATAATAGTTTCCATAAAATATCATAATACTTATAATGTTCATAGAATTAAATTTTTTCATCAAAAAAGAATAAAAAAGGGATAAGTCTTATGATACCACTTGAAAGTTCCCAATGAGGATGATTGATTCGTAGTACATGTTCACTTGAAACTTGTATTTCTTCCTTTATGATTCAATTCGATTGAAACAACCTTATCATCCTATTAATGATTATATTCCGTACTGAAAAAACTCAAACACACATCCATAGGAACAAAAGTATTAACAAGGTTCACTATTCAATATGAATATCTACATCCATGGTATGGTTTGAAAATGATCCAATACCCCAAACCTCACTAGAAAACAATCCCTAGATTATAATGAGTTTGATATGCCATTTACCTCATGTAGTATATTGAATACAGTCAAAAAATATGTGTGAACTATCTAAGAACAATTTGGGTAATACAATGTTTTTGTAAAACTCATGTCACCTATGCTAATTTTTTATTAAAAAATACATTAAATTAAAATACAATTCTGCGCCATCATACCTAGAATATGGGAATAACTTCTTAAACATTGATATGAAAAAATATGGCTAGTTTAGCTAGTTATGGTTCTCCTAGTCTGATTCCTCCGAGTATGATTCTCCACAATATGATTCTTTCAGTCCGATTTTCATTTTAGAATATGATTAAAATGAATCGGCACCACATCAATTACTGAAAATGATAAAACCTATTACGATTCATCCTCAGTATGAGAAACCCAATATGGAAATCCTGAAGATGATAAATATAGCCCAATATGATGATCATCTGAATATAATTGAAACACTTAATATGATGATCAATTTAATTTGATAATCATTGAGTATCATTATCAGATCAATATATAGTTATAATCTTGTTACTTATCCTATGTCTTATTCTCAACAAAAACATCTTCAAAAAAGACCAATAAAATATCTTATTTCTCTCACAATAAACTCAAGGATTCTCTCTCTACTACAGTGAAAAATACAAACCATCATAAATTAAAATTTAATTTTCCTTTTATAGGTATCACACAAATGGATTTGGTGGGAATCCCAATAATAATTCATGCTAAGACAATTTCACACAAATTCCAATTTCCTATGAAATCATATGTGAATTTTATAACATAAACACTTCTTGAATCGTATTGATTCCAATACAATCTTCACAACTCTTTCACTATTTCATTTAAATTTTTATACCGATTTCAATATATGAATTCAATATTTTGAATATGATTGTCTCAAAACGGTTTTTGAAAACTATTCTCAGAATCTATTTGAATCAAAATATTTCATTTGAATCATCAGTCTAATTTTTTGTATTCATGGTTTCTTCAATACAATTCTCCATATAAATTAAATATTAAAAAACGATGAAATGGATACCACTTCTTAATACTGGATATGATAATTCTTTTAAATTTCAAGATCCCCCTTGATAGTACATCCAAAAAACTCCTTCTCCTTTTCTCAAGACCCACATGAGATACAAACCTACATCTTCTCTTCTTCTCATGACTTAGACAAAAAAATATAAATTAATTCAACTACATTGATATGGTTTACTACATTCTTGATCTCATTATGTTATTCTATTCTCATTAACTAGACTCATCAAATTCATTCTTTGAATAAAATTGTCTAGGGTATGAACTTTCTGAGTATTATTGGCCATGATACGCCCATTTCGAGGTATGATCAATCTATGTATGATATTTTTTTCTGATCCTGAGTATGATCATCTTGGGTACAAATTGTTTTTTATGCATCTGATTGATGATCAGAAGATATAGTGAATTGACACCATCTCTTACTGCCCTTCCACCTATATATGATAAATTTGGATACAAATCGTTTTCCATCGGCATCACCCCATTCTTCACTTCCATATAGATATGATAAATTTAAAAAAATTAATACTAACATGTTTTTTCATTCACCTAGTTAAGATTACTCTGGGTAAATCCCCATTCCAATTAGCATCATCTCTTTCACTCCCAATTTCCTCATGGAATCATTCAACACAAGTCCTTAATTCAACTGATGATTAATGTTAAATATGAACCAAAAAAGAGACTTCACATTAGATATACCAATTTCATGGAGACTATGATTCATCATAAAAATATTTATTCTCCTACATTTTTTTTAGTGTGATGATGATGAACATTCACATCCAGAAAGAAGTTTTAACATTCAGTTGGACCTGATGCACGACTTATAAAGATCACTTCTTCCAACCATCATGTTCTTATTATGATGGAATTTCACATATGATTCTTTTTAAATCAAATAAAAAATGTTGTGATTTCTTCTTCATCAAAAAAAACTTCATGATATCAAAAGACAACATTCACATTCATCATTATCTTGTTCTTAACATATCTTTTTTTTGTGGTATAAATAATTCTAAAATAAACACCTATGAATTCATCATAGTACACCATAGAAAAATAATGGATTATATAGTTAATTTAAAACATGTAATTATTAATCTTCTATTTTTACAGTTAGAATCATATGAAAAGTTATCTAAATGTTTCTGTGAATATACAACAAAATCTAACATCAATGTGTTTCTCATTCAAGGGAAATATTCATTTTATCATTAAAATAAACAAATGTATGGTTCATTGATTAAAATACATCAAATGAAGGACATATTAAAATACATCAAATCTGAAATGATAAAAAAATTAATAATATAATATATAAAATCCCACATTTCTGTGAAATAAAAAATTTCAAAATTTCCACATTTCAGAAATCATATGGATAGTTATTTGGAGAATACATACATTAGTGAACCTATCACACTGTAGAGATTTAGTTGTTAAATTTAATCCCAGAATATTGATTTTACATAATTTTTCATTCAAAAACACTACGGATGGTAATGTAGATATAAGAGAGATATCATTCCCATTATGATGACAAAGTCTCAATATTGTAAAGAAAATATAAATAATTTTATGGAATTCTACAAATTATTTGTAGTTTTGTAAATCCATTTTTGATGATTTAACAAAACATAGTGAGGAATTTATAAATTTTTCGATATGTTGTATGAATGGGAATAATTAATTTTTTTATTATTTTTATTGTTTAAAATTTTATATATTTGGAAACTCTAAACTAACTGGAATAACATGTTGAACAAATAATTAATATACATTGAATTTTGAAAAAAAATAATTATTAATCAATTCTTTGAAAAATGAAAAACACATGGCATAATATCTAGATGTACATAAACATGTCCAATAACGTCTACTTGATTGTGAATCTCAATAAAATGGAATTAAAATATTTAAATAAAAAATAATAAATAAATTTATTTTATATCTTAAATGATAAAAAAATAAATAAATATAATACATGAAATATAATATAGTAGTGAAGGAACATACAATTATTTAACAATAAAGATAATATTTTAAGAAATAAGACAAAAACATTTCAAGATACAAAATATAATAATAAATTGATAGAAATTATAATTTATAGTCATGGTAAGGAAATTACATTAAAATTAAGTATAATTATAGAATAATTAAGATAAATTATCTAAAGGATCTCGAAAAACACCATTCATTTACAGTGACTAAAACACTAAACCTAGAGAAATAAAAAATAGATGAGGAGAGTGTTAGTCAATATTTATTGAATCTATGGCTCAATGTGAGTCAGTTAAAAGGTAAATGGGGGAAGTTTATCTGAGACTATATATTATGAATTTTATAGAATCATAATATATATTTTGGGGATATTGATTTTAGTTTCAAGTGATATATCATATATTTGTAGATCTGTGTGTAGAGAAAATAGTGGGAGATTGATGATGCATCAGTAAGTGAAAGTTTGAGTGAAATATATCTATCATGTATGTTATCAATATTTATTTTATCTGAAAAAGGTAAAAAAATATGGGAGAAAATAAAACATTCCACAAGTTCAATTCGAACAGATATTTAGATGTTTTTAGAATGTTAAGGGAGATGAAGATTTTTTATAAAACTAATTTGAATGTGAGAAACCCTAGTTCGATCATCCAAGAGAGGATACTGAAATATATAAGACTATTGAGATATGGGAAAATATTTATTCAGTCATAGAAAAGAGAAAATCCTGATGAATATAAGAGAGAAATATTTTTTTAAGGATTTTATCTAGATGTAATATATCCCCTCAAGAGTGAATATATATGAGAAATTTAAAACCTACCATGAGATAAATTCAAAAAAATATTTCAATATTTAAAAAAATTTCAAATGGAAGCATAAAAACTAAAATACAAATTTGAATTTTACAATGCCTAGGACATCTAAATGATAGAGGATCCGGGAAGGAGATAGTTTCCTATTTCAATATGAGTTGAGTTATCTCCAAATTAACATAGAGGAAAACTCTGATGGGGATGAAAAATATATAGGAAGATGCATAGTAGGATTCAAAATCCTAGAGGTGAGGAGTCAAAAAGGAGAAACTGTAGGTGGGGGTGGCTTTAAGGATTTGGTAGAGGAAGGAAAATTCTGTGATAGGAGGATATGGGGAATTTAAATGGGAAGGTGTAGTTAGAGAGGAGGCCGGAAGGAAGAGGTAGATGAAAGATAACCTGACGATGTGATGATAAAAAATTTGAATATGGTATGAAGGAAAAAATGAGGAGGGGGAGTTTAGTATGAAATCTAGATGATTTGAAACATAATGTAAGAATTATATGGAGAAGACACATGCAATATTGGAAATGCCTTATAGTATATATAATATATTCCATGTTAAAATATTGTTTTGGGTAGTAGCTTTTTGTTTTTGTTGTATGATATATGTTTTATTTTTAGTCCAATAACAATGATCTTACTTACTAGATAATCTAATTTTTAACCATTTTATTAATATCATATATATTCAATATTTATGAATTTTGAGTAATCCATAATAAATTGAGACTGAAAATTAAATATACTATTTATTGAGATAGTTGGTCGTACGTAAACATGAACGTTGAATCTATTTTATAAAAGGATGAAATAAAATGAAGACAAATACAAAGCTTCCATTGTAGAATAATTATCATATCATTTATATAACATATATTCATTAAATATACCATAACTATCTTCCATGAAAATTGGTTTTGAATAAGAAATCACATTTCTTCATGAAGTGATATTCCACCGTACACTAGAAAGACATTATCATAACCCCTATAGAATGGAATGAAAGAAGGTATATGTGATATAGTAATTAAGGAGGTATAATAATTTTAAAAATATCATTTATATTCATGTAATATTTCATTATTACTAACTAATTATAATGTAAATGAAAAACACATTACAAATGTTCTTGATGCAGTAGTCCACCATACATAAGAGCGATGTTGTTGTTTTCAAAAAATTAGTAGATTAGAATGTTAGTGTGGTATTATAATATAGGGGGACTAATAATACCATACAAATTATACAAAATCACTAAATCCATAATTATATATATTCCTTATATTCCATGATGGATAATATATAACATCACTTCATGAGGTGGTAGTCACCGTACATATTAATGATGATTTCGTATTGCATTTTACAGAAGTGGGTATGTATTAAGGTTATAAAATTAACATAATAATGTCTCCCTATATGGTATATCTTGGTCATATTATTTTATCATATATGTTAAATATTTTAAGGAGTTAGATTAAAAAGTAACACAATTATTTAGAGTTTAAATTTTACCTATTATTTAGAAATCCTCTAAGGTTTAAACTAAATCCTTTATAGATGGGATCTATGATCTCCCCATGGAATATAAAATGTGGGGAGGGATTTAAGGAAAACTTTTTGGTAGGTATTGGTTGGAAAAAATATTTTGTATATGTGAATTGGAGAGGATAAGAGTGGCATATTATAGGTGGGTGAGATAAAAAATTTATAAATTGTGAAAATAATAAAGTGTAAGAAATATTTAACATTGAAAAAATAATAAAAATGTTCCATTAATTAACCTTCTATGTGATAATTAATAAAAATTGACAAAAATATTTTATGGATCTGTTTATAAGTCATTTTATAGAACATCATTTTGGCTTGATCCTATGTAAATTTTTTCAACCTTAACCCCAGTAATTAATGTTAACTATTTTAATAATATTTTTAACAAAAAATGTAAGTTGAAATTATTTTATAATATAAATTATTATGAATAATAATATTTAATTTATTTTTTCAAATTCAATTCATAGAAGTGGAAAATTTTAATTTAAAATTAAATCCCCATTTGCGATGAGAAAGCTGTTTTATAAAGGAAAAATATTCAAAAGATTAAATAATAAATATATTGAAAATATTTATTAAATTAATTTAAATTATATAATTTTTATAAATAAATTTATAATTAAAATAATTTTACTTTTAAAACTAGTTTAAATCAAAATTAACTGCATTTTTTTTAAATAAATCATTATATTCCAAAGAAAACCATTATTTTTCACTATTAATTGAAAATTTAATATTTTTTGAAATAAAATATTATCCCTAAGATAATTATAGAATTTTTATTTATGTAATTAATTATATTTTTTAGATATATTTTCCCAATTTTTATAGAAATTAATTTTACAATATGTGTTCTAAATGAGAAAAAATTATTTTTTAGAAAAATTCAATATTAATTATAAAATTATATTTATTATTTTCTCATGTGTAGAAAACTCATAATATGAATGCTAAAAATAGGAATCAATTTATAATGTATAAATCTTAAAAAATTAATAATTTTGATTCTATTTTTTACATTTTTTATCTAAAACATGGTTTTATGAAGAAGAATAGTTTTTCAGAAAAAGACAGCCTTTATTTTCAAATGGTTCTTATTTTAATTTCTAAATAATTGTTCGTAAAATAATTAGTTTTATATTAATATTTAAGAAATATATTTTCATAAATTAGTTAATCATATTCATATCCAACATTCCAACAACTATGCTATAATGATCATATTAAATAATAACATTTTAGTAGTTTTTCATGATTCATTAATACACAATGTCAAATATATTACAAGATATAAAATAAATTAAAAATATTTGAATCAAATATTTCAAAAAATATTATAGTTTCACAATAATAATTATATAATATTTTATTTTATATTGAATAATTCATTTTTAATCATTTAATTAACTAAAATAAAACTCATTCAGGATGGTTAGTAGAGCCACTTAAATGAATTAACCATATTACCCAAACATTTAAAATAAAGGAACATGCCAATATAAGAAAACATGATTTTAATTAAGGATATTTAAATTTTTTGTATTGAGATTAATATTATTTTATTTAACTTTAGGATTTCTAGACTCTTTTTAGAAGAATGTAAATAAATATCCATAAATTAATCAGATAATATAACCACAAAATAAACAACATTGGGAAAACATAAACAAAAAATGATATATCCATTAAATAACTCTGAAATAATATTATATTATGATAATAAATAATATATTTTTAAAATTATTTTTATAATATATTTAAAAATTCTATTTTTATTATTCAAGACATTATGTGGAAGTGTGGAACAATTTTAGTCCCAATATAGAGGGTCTATCTGAAACAACACTATCTTATTTAGGTTATGGATTATCATTATATACCTCACCTTATATATCCCTTTTACTCTTATTTACATCATATTTATTATTTATATATTTTAATAATATATATAATTAGTATAATTAAAATTCTTTGATGGTCATATACATGTTTTAAAGGTTCCCTTCCAAATTTATTTTACTAAACCGAGCTGAATAAAGGGAAAATCATTAATTTCTTACCTAATTTGAGTTACCATAAAATGAAAAGTATATATTATTATATTATTTACCAATAAAATGATTTTATTATGTGAAACTATTTTAGTTCATTTATGGTTTTATGGATATTATTATGTTCTTTTCCCCTTTAATTATTCATTATAATTTCACCTAAAACCCCTCTAAGAATGAATGTAATTCCAAAAATAATTTCACCGCCCACTTTTATTTATTAAATTCATAAGGTCGAAATTTTCATATTCTATAATGATTTATTTATCTATGAATACATGATAATGATTTAGTTCCATGTTTAGTGGAATTCATTATGATATGTCATTTAATAATGTTATATTACATGATTATGTGACCCATTTCATTCCATGGGTAATTCATATGCTTATTTATTATAATTAAATTACTCATATAGAACACAAATTTAATTACATGTAAGGATTTATGTCAGTAGATAGCACTACGCTTCAATAGTTAACTATTAAGTATCTTGAGATGATTTGTACAAGACTAGGGAGTAAACCTAATCCACAATGGAGGAATGTCCATCATGTTATGTTGTATTGGTAGTGAGTCGTGACCAATGTATTTTCCAATATTTATATTTTTTTTCCACATTACCATGATTTAGTGATATTTTTATGCCATGTTATTAATATTCTGATTCCATATAGTTATTCACGAGCCTTTCATTTTAGATATCATGTTATGTTAATTGAATCCTATGTTATTCTCCTTTACCTGGACTATTCACTTATTGGAATTCATAACTCACCCCATTTTTATGTATTCCCGAGGTTATTCTATGTATTTTTTGGAGATAAAATTAATTTATGATATCATTATGGATATTATTATATATAATTTATGTTTTTGTATCATTTTGATGTATTATGAACTTATTCTTCCAAATACATTAGAACTTTTTATGTTTGGTTGTGTTTTATGGACATTAATGTTAAAATTCATTCCATGATATGTGTGAGAGTCTTGGTCCACTGTAATTATCATCATAGAAGGGTTAATTTATTTTTAGGTATTATGACTCATATTCATTAGTGGGAATCATTGTTATAAGTATAGGTATGGTAAAATAAAATAAAATTTTGGTAAAGTATAGAATTAGTGGTTTCCACAAAATTAATTCCTCATATGAAAATTACAAGAGGATATGGATCTAAAACATACATACCTCGAGAAAATTAAACCCAAATTAATTTTTATGTATTAACACAATCTATAATTGGTCCACAATAATGATTCCTTCTTGCACACCATGTTTGACACTCCTTAGGGATATGATTTGGAAAATTCACAAAATCATTACTTTTTATAATGAAATGGTTGATTAGATTTTTATTTTAAAAAAAATATTAAAATTACTATGGATAGTGTATATTGAAACCTAGAGACTCATAAGTTAGAATATAATACTATTTTATATGATTTTTCATTCCATATTTATATATTTTAATTAGTTTTTTTATTGTTTTCATCCATAATATAATTTCTATTATTCTACTTATTTTAATGAAATAGGGGAACCATTCCAATATCAAATGTGATTGGAAATGTGATGATTTCCCAAATGAGATTACAAACATTATTCAAAGGGGTTCTAGGAAATTTATTGAAGTACTACATTAATTGACTTAATTTATGACAAATAACATTAATTGTATGGAACAACATCATTATCCCAATGAATAGAATGTTGTGGGGAGTATATTATATGACAATATCATCCTACCATTGGTGTATATTACGATCCCTTCATCATGGAACAATTTATAAAATTAAATGAGAATAAATTATATTTCATTCAATCAGAAATATAAGAGAAATTCATAGTGACTATTTATCACATAGAAGGGGAATTTGATCAGTTGAGAATCTATTCATGGAAAATATCCATAGATGAAATCAATTCCATTGAATGAGAGTAACTAAATATAATAATTTTAAATAAATATATTCCCTGAACTCAATGTCTTAAAATTTCAGGGGATTTTATTGGACTAAATAAAAATAAAAATGAGTCTATTAGGGAATTTCAGAAAAATATTATAAGGATTACATTGTATACATAATGATTTTCAGTGATATTGATAGTATGGTAGATTTTATTGTGTGGATAAAGGATTAGTCAAATATATATATATATATATCGATTAAAGACATTGATTTGTATGAAGATATAGTTTTATATTATATAATGTTTTGGTAAAGATTAAATACTCTTTGTGGTCTCATGGGGATGTATATAAAAAGTTAAAATGGAATTTAATTTGGTAGGATGAATTTAAAAATTCCACGTGGGAAATAAAACAAAATATTAAAAATTAAAAAAAAATTGGGAATAAGAATCCTGTAAATTTTATAAAGGGAATGAGTAGTTTCTTTACGTATGAAATATTAAATCAGTCTATTCAATGTTAAATATATATGAAGAAAATATCTAATGTGATAGAATAAAAAATGATTCAGATAAGAAATTAGCCTATGTTCTAGTGTTTCTCCTTTAATAGTCATATAAATTATAGAATCTAATGACATAATCCAAGGATTTGTAGATATAATAAATGAGAATGACCTCCATGACCTAGAGAGAAAGGCAGGTCATATGTTATCAAGACAACATAGGTGTATCATGACATTTATTTGGTATAACGCATGATTTCTATTCTTGAAATAAAGAAAATATGATATTGTTTTTTTTTTGACACTTACCTTAATATAATTCATGTTTAGTATAATTACTAAAATTCCACTTCAAAATATTGGGGCCTAAATACCCATGATAATTATAGATGAGGGAAATGTAACATCTAAAGAATATAAATCCTATATAGTGAATGTGTCTAGACCAAACCTCCCAAAAAATTATTTCACATTTAAATTAGTATAATTTTATGCTATTTTTGGCATTGATTTTCAATCCTTAAAAAATCCATCATCAACTATCAGGTTATGGAGATCATAAATCACATCATGAGTTATATTTATAATCTATAACAGTGTAAGGTGGTGAATGTAACTCTATGGGAATATTATTATTAGGAATGGATATTAATTTATTATAACAAGGAAAAAATAACTAAACTGGCTAATAAAAAGGGGAGAATCATGTTGAAATACATTACCATTGTGGGGGACTATATTGATTCATTTCATGATGAGCTTCATGGTGTTCCCCCCAATTGAGAGGTTGAGTTCCCATTTAATCTTATATCTAGATCTCAATATATAACATTGACACCCTATAAAATATAAAATTTGTTTTTAAATATTTAATTAAGTAGTTAGAAGTGAATCTAGACAAGGGTGTTATATTCTCGAGTGCATCCAAATGGGGTATCCTGACTGTCTTCACCAAAAAGAATGATGACTAAATGCATCTCTTATTTGATCATTAAGAACTAATGAAAATCAGGATAGATCACAAGTATCTCATACCACAAATGGATTATTATTTTTATTGAGAACTTGTTAACTAATATTTATAAAAGGCCGTCCATTTTTAAGGATGTCACTAATTAATGGTAATGATGAAAATTATTTTAATACAAAAATTTCAAACAGTGTCTAAAAAATCTGAGTTCAAAGTGATTCAATTTAGAATCACTAATTCTCTATAAATATTGACAACATAATGAATAAATTATTTATTGATTTACTTAACAAATTTTGTTGTTATTTATATATGATATTATGATGTACTAAAACAATAAGGATAAGAATTAGGATATTTAGTATAAAGTGCTAAATATTTTATGAAATGTGATGCTATGTTAAATTTATAGTAACTTTGAGTTTAGATGGAGTTTTTTTTCATCCTTGGAGAATGTAATCACCTGCAAATAGATATCTCAGACACTTATTAGAAAATTTTAATTGAGGTGTGTACTTGAACAACATCTATGATGGATATCTATTGTTTCCATGTATAGATCTATACTACAGAATATTTTTTAGGAATGTCTCATTCATTGCAAACCCACTGGCCATGCTATCCCTGAAAGGAGTGATGATTTTTAGATAAATTAATGTGGAGGTATATTCAAGGAACTATAAAATTGTATTACCACTAATCTAGTACTCATAATACCCACACATTAGGAACTATTAGTAGGATTCAGTGATGCATAAAAGAAGGTATTGAGAGATGTTATGATGAAACACGATGATGTGATGGCCTAAAACTGAAGGAAATTTAATGTTCAGGTGCATAAGCACCCGTCAAATTATATAGAGTTGGATACAATGATCATCACATCGAATATTTGGAATAATTATCCATATATGGACTAGAGTGAAATATATATTTATAATATAATAATTGATTTTATATTCATATTTAACGATCATAATTTGTTCCAATAAATATTGTTAAGGATGATAATTGATTATCGATTATCATTCCACTACCAATCTAGGAAATTAAATATAGTGGTATATTTTCTAAGAATAAATGATCTTAAAACATTACAAATGATTTGAATTTATAATGATACAATCGTGGTAGAATTGTAATGGATGGACATGGAAGTTATAAATTAATGAAAAAAATTATACATAGATCAAATGACTTCTAAACCATACATTCTAGAGGAGATAAAGGACGGTCAAAAGATTATGTGGAAATTTATTTTATGGTCGATGCAATTAGAAAAACAGATATCTATAAAGGTCTAAATTTATGGGGAATGAGTTATATGATTTGGGTCATGACCTTTTGCACCATTGAATCCTAATATAATATAATTTCAGCATGATGATGGTTTACTGATTTTTTATTTACAAATTTTGAAATGGTTTTTCCGATGGTGGTATTGTTGAGTCTATGCAGATTTTTTTGGATGTTGGTATGACTTTAATTTTGAAACAGGTTGCAACAGTCGTTAAGGCGTTGTGCATGGTTGGTATTTTTATTTGAAATTTGTCTCTATAATCGGTGTTATGAGGTTGTGTCTATGGAGGAATGGTGATGTTGGTTCCCATTTACCCTTAATAGTGGATTTTCAATAAAATTAAAAAAATGGATTGTGGCCAATCATAATATAATTAATGTTCTACTGAATAATTATCATAAATATACATTATAAATCACCCATTGTAGAATAGTGACATATCGAGATATTTGAGATAATTTTTTTGTGGGAAAATACAAATTTGGATATCGTGGAATAAACATCAATGTTTTTATAGGTTATAAATTGAAGGAATAAAGGATAAAGTATAGTAGGACTTTGCAACCATTTACTATTCTGATATACAAGTGTTAAAAAATTACCATGGGATTTATCATGGGTCATATAAAGGCATCCCAAAGAAGTAATTTTATATGAGTTGTAGTGGATCATATTACAATGACTGGTCACTCCATTTCAATTCATGAGGTCTTCTTGCATGATCAGTTTTCATGGATATGTATCATATAAGTGGTGAAACATTACTATATACCCTTATATATTATTTCTAATCATGATTTTAGGATTACCTATAAGATCAAAATAATTTCCAACTTTCTATAAACACTATGTTGATGTTCATTATCTCTTATCATCATGAAATAGATGTACTATATGATTAAACTATTCTAACAGATGAGGATATATTTTGATCATGCATGATGTTTATTAAAATTAGATGGGATACTCAACGTCCTATGGTTGAGTTCTCAAAAAATAATAGCTATCACACACCTTTTAAAATTTATCTTTAAAAATACCTTTATGTAAAGATATATTGTAAAGACCCAGAAATTTCATGGAAATTTTTTTTAGAAATACTATCAAATTTTACGAGTCAACGGCTTCTGATGAAGCTTGATTCTGAGGCCCGGTGTGCCCAGAATAAATTTTTGAAGTTTAGCTTGGGTACGTTCAGTGAACAAATGAGCGGGCTTTTCTACCTTTTAAACGGGTGTACAGTTTTAAAATCCAAGGGCACCGATGATTTCGCAGCACCGGGATTTGATTTGGTGAAGCTTAACATCAACAATCAAGGTTCTAACCAAAAAGATAAGTTTTTAGACTTTCTGGAAAATAATTTTATAAAATAAAATAACTATAAGTTATTTTATTCTTTTTCTTCCACCGTTGAGCGACAGTTGCCAGAATCGCAGTGTAACGATGATCATTAAATGAGGGCCATTTAATGACTCATGCCTTGGGTTGTGTAACAGCCACACTTGTGTGTTTAATAGGTTCATTAATTAAGATTCATTAATGAACCATAATAATGAACACAACGTGATGACTAATTATTTTATTAATCAACCCGCTGGCAATGGAATTGGGAACCCATGAGATGAAGCTCTAACGAAAGGCCGACGATGCCGACCTCCGACGAAGAATGACGAAGAATGTCGGTTTCTTTGAGATTGACAATGCAACACCAAACCACTTCCCTGCGGCTAGAGAGTAGACACTGATTCCACCTCGGTGCACCCCAATGACACCTGTGATCCTCTTCTCCGCGACGCCATGTACGACGATGCTGGTGATCGTCTTCCTAGTTGAGGTAGGGGTTTTTGTTTATATTTCTTTATGTGAATTATACCCTCGACATGACCTATAATTGTTGGGAGTTGTTTGAACCACAAACGTCGTGGGTGCAAACCAACAAACAAGTTCGAACCCACCGCTTTTCTGTTCTTGATGCGTGGAATGTTGGGAAATGATGAAACGGGACCGCAACGTCATTTGAAAGCTGTCGTAGTAGAGAGCGGGTCCCGAGACGACTGCAGGCACAGACATGAGCAAGAACGGACCACCAGAACGACTCCGGTGGCCCACAGACATCTCCGGTGGCACGGGTCGCCGGCGTGGCGCTGCCCCGGTGTGCCACCGGAAGGAGCTTCCATGGCTGAAGCCACGACGGCAGGAATCCGGATCCCGCGACCGCGCAAGATCTAGAGGATGCGGCCGCGCAAGAACTGGAGGAGGATGCGGCGCCCGCCATGTCCGCGAAGCACAATGGAAGGGGGGACAGTGTCCCAACCCCCTTCTTGGCCAGCTGGCTGAGCTAGCACACCCCCAGCCAGGCCGGGCTGGACCCGGACCCGGGTCGGGTCGACCCAGTTTGGGCCGACCTGGGGGGTGGGGCCGGGTCGGGCCGGGCCCAGACCCCCCATTTCAGACCGCTTTCGGTCTTTTCCGACATCATGGGATACGAAGCTCCGATCGACACACCATCAGTTGTGTTGGGATCCTTGGATTGAGACGATCATTTCAGAATGTTACACTCAAGGTTTCAGAGAACTTTGGGTACAACCGGGTTGGTTCGAACATGAAACCAACTGGGCCCTCGCAACAGAAACACTTATAACATGAGCTCCGGACGTCTGATTGATGTGTCGTCGACTTTGTTGAATTTCTCTTAGTGAGACAGTTCTTTTGGCTTAATCCGCTTAAGGATTGGGGGACATCTAGAGTACGTTCTGGTTGGTTTTAGCTTAAAATCCAACAGGGCCCCTGGGATAGAAAAGCCAATAACTCTCAGACCGAGTATCTGATTGACGCACCATCTATCGTGTTGGGTTTCTTTTGACGGGATGGGGCTTTTTGATACATCAATTATGCACATCGTGATAGTTGATGTATCGACCTCCTTGGCTCATGGAGCGGACCCTCCCAGAATCGAGCATGTTGTGTGCAGGAACCCTAGAGCTGGCTGCAACTGCATCGACTTCTGTACTGGAATCCTCCGTGGGTTCAACAGCGATGACGACCTTACTTGAATCCTTCTTGGGTTCAACGGCGATGACTAATGTTCTTGTATCCTATGTGGGTCTGGCAGTATTATCCTATGTATTTTTATCCTATGTTGGTCCGGCAGAGTAGATGGTCTTGTATCCTTTGTGGGTCCGACAGATTAGCTCGTCTTGTATCCTATTTGGGTCCGACAGCTTAGATGAATTAGTGGCTACATCTGATCGTCTCTATTGCCTTATGAAGTGTATACATGTTTGAGATGAGTATTGATTTTCAATATTTATCATTGATGTGGTTGACTTGTCTTCCTGTGTGGATTTGGTTGTGCTTTCCATTGTGGATATGGTTGTGCTTTCCTGTGTGGACCGGGTTGTTCATTCTTGTGTAGACTGGGTTGTGCTTTCCTTTGTGGACTGGGTTGTTCTTGTTCTCAGGAGCTAGAGTCGAACTGTAACTGATGGCTTAGGTATATGTATGGGCATATACCTAAGTAGAGTTGTTGATACTTCGTGATTGTATCTTTCCTTTTTGGTTTATCCTTCGTTGAATCTGAGAGACCTTTAGGGGTATCGGGGTCCCAAATGACTATCGTATATTCACCCCAGCATGGGCTATGCCCGCACTATGTTTTGTTCGATGCAGACAACAGACAACACTGATCAATGTGGAGGCTTGTGGAGCTGGACGGTTCCTGGAGGTGGACCACTTGGCGGGGCATACACAGAGTGGACGACCAGATCCGAGGAGCCGATGAGACTATCTATACCCACCCTTCAGGTGGGATTTTTGGAGGACGACTCAGTGCTGTTGTTTTTACTTACTATTGTTATACTTCCCTTTCAGTTGGGTTTGTATACTAGCCCATTTACTTTTTAGCACTTACTTGTATCTAGTTTTACTTAGATCTTAATTCACTTGCGTACTATGTTGTGTTTTGTTTACATTATAAATAGTAAATTCCTTCCCCTCTTTTTATCGAGATTTACGCCTTTGGTGCTAGTCCCCAGCCCCTGGCCTATGGAAGGTGGGCTTGGGGTAGTCACAGCACAGGCCCCGAGGACGGGATATGACAAATTGGTATTAGAGGAGTCGGTTCAACCGCCCAGAACATAGGACTCTGATAATTTTCTTCTGTGTGAAGAAATAATGTTAAATCTATTGAGTGTGGTTATCAGTCCAGGGAGTGAATTGTTGGTGCGGTGACCGACGTATCCATACACTAGGACCCTAAATTCTGATTTCTGACTCAATGCACAAAAACGTTGATTGCATGTGTGTTTCAAAGAATTTCTTCATGATTACATTGTGTCAGCTCACCAGGTATATTTTATTAAC